>CM077645.1:6767836-7367836 GCA_039707465.1 Rhabdophis nuchalis | reverse complement strand
CAATAAAGCTATTCATAGCAAATTAATAAAAGGTTTTTTTGTCGGGACAAGGAATTTGCTTCCTGCTCTTGGGAAGACTTTGGTCAGAACATGGGTGTGGTTTTGTTTGGATCTGATTTTATATATTCTGCTTTTTATGTAGTAAGTTACTGTATTTGCTTTTATTGTGCCTTTAATGTTTGTGAACCATCTGACATCTTGGGATGAGGTATAAATAGGTGTGATGGATGGATATGGCTCAACAATCCCTTGATCCTCCCCACTGATGGTAACTCACCCGCTGGTTTTTGCGAAGCTGCCTGCTTTTATCTGACGGGTCCCGTTCAGAGAACCAGGTGAGAATCATCTCTTCTGCTAAGATTTCCAGTTGATAGAAAGTCATCAGGACCTGCAAGGACCACAGGAGAAGCTGGGTTTACGTATGCATGGTCAGGAACGCTGGCACCAAGCTAAGCGAAATGAAGAATTACCGTATTTTTCGGAGTATAAGATGCACCTTTTCCCCCTCAAAAAAGTGGGTGAAAATCTGGGTGCGTCTTATACACTGAATACAGCATTTTTTGCCTACTGAAACCCCGCTCCCTTTGCAAAAATGGACGTGCATAGCATTTAGGAGGCTTCCAGAGTGCTCCCAGGGGCTGGAGAGGGCAAAAAAGAGCAAAAATTGCCCCCCCCCTTCAGGAGCACTCTATAAGCCTCCCAAACCTTCTGCGTGGGGCTTTTGGGGTTGGTTTTTTTTTGCAAAAAAGTGGCTCATTTTTGCAAATGAATGGTCCATTTCCATTTTTTGTTTGTTTTTGGCCCTCCTCAGTCCCCAGGAGCACTCTACAAGCCTCCCAAAGCTCTGCACACCTTTTTTTTTCTTTTTGCAAAAAACGAGGCATGCAGAGGGTTTGGGAGGCCTGCAGAGTGCAAAACCTTTTTTTTTTTTTTTAATGTACCTCTTCAAAATCTTGGTGTGTCTTATACTCCAGTGCGTCTTATAGTCCAAAAAATATGGCATACAGAAAAGTCCCCGAGGTGCTTTCAAAAAGACAACGGGACTTCCTTGACTCTTCTTGAAGATACAATACAATAGCAGAGTTGGAAGGGACCTTGAAGGTCATCTAGTCCAACTCCCTGCCTAGGCAGGAAGCCCTATACCATTTCAGACAAATGGCTATCCAACATCTTCTTGAAGACTTGCAGTGTTGGGGCATTCACAACTTCTGGAGGCAACTTCTGTTCCACTGATTCATTGTTTTGTCAGGAAATTTCTCCTCAGTTCTAAGTTGCTTCTCTCCTTGATTAGTTTCCACCCATTGCTTCTTGTCTTGCCCTCAGGTGCTTTGGAGAATAGTTTGACTCCCTCTTCTTTGTGGCAACCCCTGAGATATTGGAAGACTGATATCATGTCTCCCCTAGTCCTTCTTTTCATTAAACTAGACATCTGCAGTTCCTGCAACCGTTCCTCATATGTTTTAGTCTCCAGTCCCCTCATCCTCTTTGTTGCTCTTCTCTGCACTCTTTCTAGAATCTCCACGTCTTTTCTACATCATGGTGACCAAAACTGATGTTTCACTTCAGTGATTCATGTGATTCCCCCTTTTGCGACCGTATGACAAGCAAAGTCAGTGGGGAAGCCAGATTCACTTAAATAACCATGTTACTAACTTCAGGGATTCCCTTGACGACGAAAGGCAAGAAAGATCATCAAAGGGGCCACTGTCCTGCTTATCAACTGAAACTTCGGGCTCAACTGTGGTCGTAATTTGAGGACTACCTGTATTCATTTTCAACAAGCAAGGTACAGTGGAGGTGGTAGCTGGAACTGGGTAGACTCAATGTCTGGCCAAGCAAACGGGAACCTTTCAGGGATTGGCAAGCAGGCCCTTCACCCAACCTTGGCGACAGGAATATGGCACCTTCCCAGGGATTTAAAAGACAGAAAGGAAATCCCAATTCAACCAGCAGGCCATTCATTACTCAGCCCGGGACCAAGCTCCAGCTAGCCTGTCAACACCCACGGGAAGCTTACTTTGGCCAGGACCATGGTCAGCTTCTCGTGTTCCAAGAAGAACTCTTCGATGGCATGCAAAGAATCCAAGTGATCGGACGGTCGCTTGATGTAGTTCTTGAAGAGCGGAGCCCAAGTCTTCAGCAACTGGGAGAAAGGAGAGCAGAGAAGGTTGAATGCTAAAAAGGGGAGGGGCATAAATAAATAAACAAACAAACAAACAGACAGACTTTGGAACTAAAAATTGTTAATAGTTCTTGCATCAAATGGAATGGAATGGAACAGAACAGAATAGAATAGAATTTAGAAAATGAATAGAATAGAATTTAGAAAAAAATAGGAGAAGACCAGATTAGACATAGACATAGACTATAGAATAGACCTGGAAGGGACCTAGGAGATCTTCTAGTCCAGCCCCCTCCTCAAGCAGGAGTTTTTACACCATTTCAGACAAGTGGCTGTCCAGTCTCTTCTTAAGAACTTCCATAAAGCACCCACAGCCCACAAAGAATAAACATCGCATGGCAAGATGATTTACTGCTTTTTATAAGGCAATAACATTAATATTGTTTTGTGATTTTAAAAACAAAATGATTTTAATGAAGAAATTTGCAACATGATAAAAAAAGAGAAGCAAGAGGAGGGGATAAGAAATAGAAAAAGTACTATTTTTGACATTTTTGTCAAAATCTTAGTCCCCTTTTGAATACAGGCCACTTGTGTTCTCCTCAAATTACAACTTAGTTGGCATTAGGAGGCTGGTCCAATTTTCACAAACCTTAGAATCCCTTCCCCTTTAAGGGTGTATTTCAGCCACCCTTCGGGAGGAGTGAAATTAATTCTTAAACAAACAGATGGATAGAAACAGGGGGGGGGGGGGGGAAGCAGAAAAGGTCCTGTTAGCAGTTGGGTAGGCAATATATAATACCATGATGACAAATGGTCATTGTTGCTTTAAGGATGTTGGAATGCAATTAGAGACTGTAATTATCTCCACAATAAGAGGAAGTCAGGAGAGCACATATCTCTCTCTGCCAGATTATTTTCTCTGCTCGATATCTCTACTGTTTGCTATCTGCTCGTTTGCCGTGACTGACTGTGTGAAGAAGGAAGAATCGTTAATTTGCTGACTGTAAGCAATTGTTTATTTGTATAGGACCGTGATGGCGAAGCTATGCCACGGGTGCCACAGGTGGCACGCGGAACCATTTCTTAAGGCACGCAAGTCGTTGCCCTGTCAGCCCTGTCAAGGTGTTAATGACCATCTTTAAAGCGCTCCATGGCTCGGGGCCTAGTTACATGCGAGACCGTATCCTGCCCCATACATCCCTCCGACCGATCCGCTCCCATAGAGAGGGCCTTCTCCGGGTGCCGTCGGCCAGGCAATGCCGGTTGGCGACACCCAGGGGAAGGGCCTTCTCTGTGGCGGGCCCAACACTCTGGAACGACATGCCCCCTGAACTCCGTACCACCACAGACGTCTGCCTTTTCCGCCGGCGTCTGAAAACACATTTATTCCAACAAGCCAGCCTAGGATAAACACCCGATCTGGACTTTTTAGTTATAAATTTTAATTAGAGAATTTTAAAATGTTTTAGCATGGGGTAATTTAATTTAATTGGATTTTAATAATTGATCTATTTATGTACGTTGTGTTTTAATTTACCTGTGCGCCGCCCTGGGTCCTTTTGTAGAAGAAGGGCAGGGTATAAATTTAATAAAAATAAATAAATAAATAAATAAATAAATAAGCTCCAGTGCGCATGTGTGTGCTGGCCAGTTGATTTAGGCCTTCTTTTGAAGCCGTTTTTTGCCTTCTGGAGGCTTCAGGGAAGCTCCTGAAGCCTCTGGAGGTGGGGAGGGGGGGAGGCTGTTTTCACCCTCCCCAGGCTCCTAGAAAGCCTCTGGAGCCTGGGGAGGGCAAAAAAACACACACCAAAAGCAGGGGATCGCGCACATAGCATTATGGGTGTGCCACGCTCATGCACAACCCCCCTGCGCTCCCCCCGCTTTTGGCACGCGAGCCAAAAAAGGTTAGCCATCACTGGTATAGGACTTTGTTTGACTAACTATCAACTATCACTGCTTGTGAAGCAGTAGTTTAGTTTTGCAACACCAGTAAAGCTAATTGTTTTTTTTTTACTAACAGTGTCTGAGATACTATTTGTGTGGTTTACTAGCAAGGTTTCTCTAGCTGTACATTCCGCTGCACGACTTTTCTGTCTCCCAACGGGGCATCTCCTCCAACAGGTCCTTTGAACATTTTGTTTTTGTTTCCTTCTTTATTGGGGTCCATTTCACAGTCAGCCAGATGTTCAGACTGGATGTGGTATTTTGGTCTGCCCGTTGTCGACTCCTTTTCTGAGAACCTGGCAGATGTGAACGTCTGAACGATGCTGAAGGCATCGTCGCAGGATGGAAGCCGACTCTCAAACACAGGTAATCCTCCATTTACAGCGGTTTTATTTTATTTTATTTTTCGAATTTATACCCCGCCCTTCTCCTTGTTAGGACTCAGGGCGGCGCACAGGCATTATTAAAAACCATAACAAAACAATATACAAAACAATATATATATATACACTATTAAAACGTATTAAATTAAATTAAAACCCGTGCTAAAAACCCTTTAAAACCCTAAAAATTTAAAATTTATAAATAGAGTAAGAAACGGGGAGCTACGCTAGGCCGCCTTGTTGGAATAGGTACGTCTTAAGACGCTGGCGGAAGAGGCGGAGGTCTGAGGTAGTGCGAAGGTCGGGGGGGTAGGTCGTTCCAGAAGGCCGGGCCCGCCACAGAGAAGGCCCTTCCCCTGGGTGTCGCCAACCGGCATTGCCCAGCCGACGGCACCCGGAGAAGACCCTCTCTGGGAGCGGATCGGACGAAGGGATGTATGGGGCAGGAGGCGGTCTCGTATATAGCTAGGCCCCGAGCCATGGAGCGATTTGAAGATGGTCGTCAACACCTTGAAGCGCACTCGAAAGGCCACAGGCAGCCAGTGCAGCTCGCGCAGGAGAGGTGTTATGTGGACTTGCCTTGGGGCACCCATAATCACCCGCGCGGCCGCATTCTGAACTAGCTGTAGCTTTCGAGTGCTACTTAGTGACAATGGGTACTGAAAAAATGGGACTTATAACCCTTCAATTACGACCTTTGCTGCCCTCCCCCCGATCACGTGAATCAAAATTCAGACGCTTGGCAACTGAATTCCATATTTGTGACCATTGCTGAGCGTGTGCCTGTCCTGGGGTCACACATTCCCCTTTTGCAACTTTCTCACAACCAAAGTCAGTGGGGGAAGCTGGGGAATTTTTCTCACTGCCGAGGGTTCAAGTGGTGTGTTGTAGGCTGGGAGATAGGTGATGTCGTATCCCTGCGCCTCTGTTCAGTTTTGACACGGATGGCCTCTTTGATCTCTCTTACAAACCAGAGATCCTCTCTGTCCAAAATGTGGACTTTGCCGTCTTCTGAAGAGGGGCCTTTGCCAGTTGTTCCAAAAGCTGCTTTTACAGGAGACAACTGGACTTTCTTGTTTGTTTTTTTCTTTTGAAGACGTTTCACTTCTCCTCCAAGAAGCTTCTTCCGTTCCAGCTGGATGGTGGGGAATGGAAGGATTGATCCTCCTTCCAGACAGCTGGTCATTTGCATCCATTGAGAGTCGTTGAGGCCCTTTGGCAGTCCCAAAGATGCTTTTTCAAGAGACAACTGGACTTTCTTGTTTTTTTTCTTTTGAAGACGTTTCGCTTCTCCTCCAAAAAGCTTCTTCCGCTCCGAGTGGATGGTGGGGAATGGAAGGGTTGATCCTCCTTGCAGAAAGCTGGTCATTTGCATCCATTGAGAGTCGTTGAGGCCACCTGGAGGTTTATCTGTGTCTTCAGGGTCACCTGAGTGGTGCAAATGGTTCCTGCAGTCTGCAATTTTGTTTCCTCTGGAAATCCATTCCTACTCCCCCACCATTCAAAGCATGTTCATCCCAAATTGCGTAGCTAAATATGTGTGGTAGTAGGAATGTTGATTTCAGGAGGAGACATTGCAGACTACAGGAACCAGGAGCACTACTGAGGACACAGCTCAACCTCCAGGTGTTTCAAGGACCCTCAGGGTGTCACACTCAAGGCCGGGGGTGGTGGTGGAGGATCTGGCCCACAGTATGCTTAGATCTGGCTGCCCTGGAAACAGTGAAGGACTGGCCCACGGTGCTTTTGACAGTGAAAATGGAGTTCAGGAGCCCGTTTTCTCTGGCAAAGGCGCTCGGGCCACCACAGGCGCCCCTGGCACGAGTGACGTCCAGCTGGCCACGCCCACCCTGGTCATGCCCACTCCGCCCCCCCCAGGTCAAACACAACCCTAATTCGGCCCTCAATGAAATCAAGTTTGATACCCCTGCTCTAAAACAATGCAAATGACCAGCTGTCTGCAAGGGGTATCTATCAATCCTTCCATTCCCCAACATCCTGTCAGAGCTGAAGAAGCTTCTTGGAGAAGAAGTGAAACGTCTTCAAAAGAAAAAACAGAAAGTCTAGTTGCCTCTTGGAAAAAGCACTTTTGGGACAACTATGAGCTGGATGACCAAGAATCACCATAGATTTTCAACATAAATGGCTTTATCTTCTTCTTTTCTTTAACTTTTCTTATTTTATTCTTTCTTATCTTCTTTCTTATCATTTCTTATTCTTTCTTATCTTCATTCTTATCTTTTCTTATCTTTCTATAAAAAAGGCTGCATGTATGTATGCATGTATGTTCCAGCAAAACTCTGGAGCGCCTCGAGCAATTTCAACCAAACTTAGTACACAGATGACTTAACAAATGCTTGGGGGAGACGGGACACCCCTGAGGTGTGTCTGTGTGTGTGTATTCCAGCATAACTCTAGAACGCCTGGCCTGTAAAGGAGAGTGAGTGTGGCGTCCTAGAGGGGCAATTGTTTGTGATGTCAGTTCCTTCCCAGTTTCCTCTGGAACATCAGCCGTAACGTTTGCCCTCCAGTGGACCAGGGGCGCCTGCTGGATTTGGGGCAAAGTGCCAGGATCGTAGACAGGGCAGGCAAGAGGAACGCATGGGAGGGGGAAGGGAGAGGGCAGGGATGATGGGCATGGAAGTAGGGGGAAGAAAGGCACCTCTCCATGGCTCCCTGTCAGACGAACGCCTCAACGTCTATAAATACCTGGGCAACACCGGATCATCAGCTAATAAACCATGAACAAAGCCCTGACAAGACTCCTTGGCACCTTAGCAGTGCATTCTCCAGCCTTCAGCTTACCTACCTGTCTGAAACAACCAACCCCAGACTCTGGGCAAAAAAAAACCCCTCAAGGAATTTAAAGGCAGACTAAACCAAGGGAAGGTAGATGCTCACAGGGACAACCAGGGTGCTGTAATGCTGAGGATCCTTTTCGGCGTTCATCTGCTGCAGTGGGTACTCCAACACAACTTTACTAAGTACCGCCATCACTTCTTTCAGGCCGATGTTGTAGGCGTACCTGCAAAGGGATGGAGACATGTCAGTACAGTCAGTACAATAAAATAGCAGTTGGAAGGGACCTTGGAGGTCTTCTTGTCCAGGGGTGCCCAACCCCCGGGCCGCGGACCGGTGCCGGTTCGTGACTTGATAGGAACCTGGCCGCAGGGCTGGAGAGGAGGAGGGGGCAGTCCCCTGGGCAGAGCATGCGCCGGACGCAGGAGAGTGCAGGTGTGGCTGTTCGCACCGTTGGAAGCCCTAGAGGGCTGAGTGAGCCGACTCCCCCCCCCCCGCGTGCGCATGCGCCTCCTGCTCCCCCCTCCCCCCCGCTCCTCCTCTACGTCCCCAACCTTTTCTTCTGTGCAAAAAAGGTTGGGGACCCCTGTTCTAGTCCAACGCTCTGTCCAGGCAGGAAACCCTATACCGGTTCAGACAAATGGCTATCCAACCTCTTCTTAAAGACTTGCAGTGTTGGGGCATTCACAACTTCTGGAGGGAACTTCTGTTCCACTGGTTAATTGTTCTAACTGTCAGGAAATGTCTCCTCAGTTCTAAGTTGCTTCTCTTCTTGATTAGTTTACACCCATTGCTTCTTGTCCTGCCTGCCTTCAGGTGCCTTGGAGAATAGTTTGACTCCCTCTTCTTTGTGGCAGCCCCTGAGATATTGGAGGACTGCTATCATGTCTCCCCTCGTCCTTCTTTTCATTAAACTAGACCTACCCAGTTCCTCATATGTTTTAGCCTCCAGTCCCCTCATCCTCTTTCTTGCTCTTCTCTGCACTTTTTCTAGTGTCTCCGCATCTTTTTTACATTGTGCAACCAAAACTGAATGCAAATATTGCAAGTGTGGCCTTCCCAAGGC
Source organism: Rhabdophis nuchalis (assembly GCA_039707465.1). Lineage (NCBI taxonomy): Eukaryota > Metazoa > Chordata > Lepidosauria > Squamata > Natricidae > Rhabdophis > Rhabdophis nuchalis. Next base: position 7,359,519 of record CM077645.1, on the reverse strand, counting down.
CTTGTAAAGCGGTATTAACCCTTCATGTGATCTTGATTCTATCCCTCTGTTGATGCAGCCTAGAACTGGGTTGGCTTTTTTGGCAGCTGCTGCCCACGGCTGGCTCCTATTTAAATGGTGGTCCACTAGGACTCCAAGATCCCTCTCCCAGTTGCTACTATTGAGCCAAGTACCACCTATCCCGTCCCTGTGCATTTGGTTTTTCTTGCCTAAATGTAGAACCTGACTCTTTTCGCCAATGAATTTCATTTTATTAGATAGTGCCCCATGTTCAAGTTTGTCAAGATCCTTCTGTATCTTAAGCCTATCTAACTCGTCCTTCTTGTTTACAGATCATGCCAACCTCTCTTCGTTTCCTCTGTCTTAAAGCCACGTACAGCTTTTCTGACGCTGCTGAACAGGGATGACCTCCAAAAGGGGCACAGACGCAAGAGCCGGGCTAAGATATGATTTCAACAGCAGGGGAGATAAAGCAGGACGCGGTTAAATCAATTGTTCTGTTCAAAGAGAAGAATGCATTTGTGTTTTTCTATTTGGATGTCGCTTCTGGAATTTGTGCTCGGGATGGAAAAACAAAACGAACGGTTGACTTTCCAGTTCCAGCTCCCTCCCCATGCCCGTCCGCCCATCCTCAAGAGGAAGAGCGAGAGGAGGAATTCTGGGAGTTGAAGTCCACAAGTCTTAAAGCTGGGTTGTTGTTTTTTTCTAAAGGGTGTGGGGCTCGAGGGTCTTGTAACTTGACAGCTTTAAGACTTGCGTGCTTCAAATGCCAGAGTTTCTGAGCCAACATTTTGGTTGCTAAGCAAGAGCGTTGTTAAGTGAGTTCCACCACATTTTACAAGTTGGCCACGCCCACCCAGTCACATGACTGCCAAGCCACTCCCACTCAATTACGTGGCTGGCAAGCCACCCCCGCCCGGTCACAAAAGCAGGCCACACCTACAGAAGAGGTTCTAAAAAAATTTGAAACCCATCATTGGCTGGTTCGGAGTGGTTTGGGTGAACCGGTAGTGCCAGTAGCATCTGGCGCTATACCGTCCTATTTAGCTACGTTTTCTAAACTCCATGTGTGCAAGCAAAGTGCATGCTAAGAAGGCATACGGTCACATTTTTGGTGTGTGGCGAACCAGTGGTAAAATTATGTGAAACTCACCTCTGATTTAAACTGACTAAACAAATGCATGTCCAGAACAAAATTTCATTGTCATTCATTCCCTAATACCTGTCAGGCCTGCAGCCATCTTTTCTTTTGGATCTTTGGCCTGCCACACTTTCTATTATTCTACTATGCGTATTCTGTTGTGAGAAAATGGGAGGGGGGGATGGTACGGAGTTAAATGCTATGTAGCCAAAACAAAATTCCTTTCTAGAAAGCCAAGGTCATCCTTTGTTTCTGCACCTGATCGGAATTGGATGGGTGAAGCTGCCAGCGTGGCAGTGGAAGATTGGACCATGGGATGGGCTTGTGGGTGTTGGGGCAAGATCTTGAACTTTCAACTGGGTGGGAAAAACTGGGAAGCTTTCAGATTCAGGTTGTCCCAGATGGGCCAACATGGCTCTTTTCATCAATTGGAACTTTGACCAATACTTTGCGTTGGGAGTCTGATTTAATTTTGGATGCTATTTGGAACCCTGACAATACCGCAGTTTAAATTTAAATAATAAATCAAACGCTGGTGTCCATGAAGTGGGAGGTTGGCCACCTCCCTCCCTGCTCAGCAGGTCTTGGACCATGAGTGTCTCTGGACAGGCCCATTTTCCCCTAAAGTCACAAAACCCTGACCCATGTCTTACTTGAGAGAGTTGATCTCCAGAACCAGGTTGTCGCAAGAGATTTTCTCTTCTTCGCCTCTCTGCAAAGTCCCCAACACCTCGTTCTGGAAAACTGAAATTAAGAGCAGATGAGAAGCTGAGGAAGTCCTCAGTTCTAAGTTGCTTCTCTCCTTGATTAGTTTCCACCCATTGCTTCTTGTTCTACCCTCAGGTGCCTTGGAGAATAGCTTGATTCCCTCTTCTTTGGGGCAGCCCCTGAGATATTGGAAGGCTGCTATCCTGTCTCCCCTGGTCCTTCTTTCCATTAAACTAGACATCCCCAGTTCCTGCAACCGTTCTTCATATGTTTTAGTCTCTAGTCCCTTAATCATCTTTGTTGCTCTTCTAGAGTCTCCACATCTTTTCTACATCATGGCGACCAAAACTGAATGCAGTATTCCAAGTGTGGCCTTACCAAGGCATGTGAACTTGATTCTATCCCTCTGTTTATGCAGCCTAGAATTGTGTTGGCTTTTTTGGCAGCTGCTGCCCACGGCTGGCTCCTATTTAAACGGTTGTCCAGTAGGACTCCAAGATCCCTTTCACAGTTGCTACTATTGAGCAAGGTGCCACCTATCCTGTACCTGTGCATTTCATTTTTCTTGCCTAAATGTAGAACTTGACTCTTTTCACCATTGAATTTCATTTTATTAGATAGTGCCCAATGTTCAAGTTTGTCAAGATCCTTCTGTATCTTAAACCTATCTTCTGCAGTGTTGGCTGTTCCTGCCAGCTTGGTGTCATATCTGCCAATTTGATGAGCTGATCAAAGCAACCTTGGGCCTCCCTTCATTCTGAAAGCCACAAAGCTCCTTCACCCCACCCCACCCACCATACTCAATTCAGTTTCTCCTTCAGTGCCATGCAGGAAGGTGCATTGAGAGTCAACGTCCTGCCACGAAAGAGAGAAAGAAGATTACCTCTGATGTCGTCCATCTGAGGGGAAGCTGTCCGGCTGCCCGTCTGCTCAGACCCAAAGCTCATGTCACTTTCAGACTCGCTTTCTTCTTCAGCCTTGAGGGTGAGGCCTAGTTAAGAGGGAGGAAAGAGGGCATTGGGACAACACGTCATGCCGTGCGGGCCGTGGCGCTCGGCATCCCATTTTTCTATGTGCTCCACTTGGCTTACCCCAAAGGCTGTGCCTTTGTTCCTCTTGGTTTGCTTCGTTTTCGTCGGCGGCTTTCCAAAGGTAACCCTGGCCTTCTAAGCCAACCTCTTCCGTGTTGTAGCCTGAAGTAGAAAATTAATGTCGGCTTGATTACCATCATTGGAGGGGGGGGGGGGAAGGGGGCTAAACAGGTGCATTGATAGCAGTCTCAAAAAAATTCTACTTCAAAGGAGAAGATTTGCAGCTCAAGGCTGAAACGAGGGGGCCTTTCATGCTATCGGAGGTTGGTCCTCTCCCTCCGCGCCCCCCCCCCCGGTCATTCCTTCTAGCACTGATGTTGTTACCTAGTTTGGGTAATGAAACATCTGCAAGGAAACAACCAAGTTCAGAGAGCACCTCCAAGGCCTCCATAATGCCCCTCCTCCTCTTCCACCACCTCTACAAACCCCATTCCCTTCTAAGCACTGATGATGTTACCCAGTTTGAGCAACGGGACGTCTGCAAGAAAACAACCAAACTCTTGAGAGCACCGAAGACCCCTCAAGTCTACCTCATTAGCTAGTTTTTTTTTCTAATCCTAGCACCAAGTTGGGAAGAGCTACAATGGAAGACGGGGGATCAGGAATAGCATTCTTAGGCCCTCACCCCATCTAGCCTAACAATGCCTTTTAGCACTAGCAATAGCACTTAAGACTTATATACCGCTTCACCATGCTTTTACAGCCCCCTCAAAGCGGTTTACAGAGTCAGCCTCTTGCCCCCAACAATCCAGGTCGCTGCAGCCTAAAACAGCTGATCGTTGGAAGTTTAGTTGTAGTTTTATGCGATTTGTATCCCGCCCTTCTCCAAAAGGACTCAGGGCGGCGCACAGGAATTTAAAATAACATAAAAAGTAATACAAAAATTTAAAAACCTATTAAATATCAAATCCTGCGCTAAAACCAATTAAAATCCCCCATTTTAAAACTATACTAGTCACAGCAGAGGTTATGTTAGGCCGGCTTGCTGAAACAGATGTGTTTTTAAACACTGGGGGAAGAGGCGGAGGTCAGTGATGATACGGAGTTCAGGGGGTAGGTCGTTCCACAGAGAAGGCCCTTCCCCTGGGTGTCGCCAGTCGGCATTGTCCGGCCGACGGCACCCTGAGAAGGCCCTCTCTGTGGGAGCGGTCTAAGGGATGTATGGGGCAGGAGACGGTCTCGCATATAACTAGGCCCCGAGCCATGGAGCGCTTTGAAGATGGTCGTCAAGACCTTGAAGCGCACCCGAAAGACCACAGGAAGCCAGTGCAGCTCGCGCAGGATCGGTGTTATATGGGAGCATCTAGAGGCTCCCGTAATCACCCACGCGGCTGCATTCTGCACTAACTGTAGCTTTTGAGTGCACCTCAAGGGAAGCCCCATGTAGCAAGGTCCGACAGTCAGCTGCTTGTGCTAATCAGTATATATATATATATATATATATATAGGAGGAGATATATATATAGCCGCCCTGAGTCCTTTTTGGGGTATATATATATACCCCAAAATATATATATATATATATACCCCAAAAAGGACCCAGGGCGGCTATATATATATCTCCTCCTACTTTTTGACAAAAGAGAATATTTGTATATATATATATACAACATATATATATGTTTTCTGAGGTTTTCGTGGTGTTTGTATGTAGGTCTTTGGTTGTTCGGGTTTTCTCCCGCGTAGAATTGGAAGTATCTTCACGACGTTTCGATGAAGTCTCGATGAAGTCTAGATGGTCAATTGCTCCTGGAAGCACCAAGCCAAAAGCACCAGCCTGAAGATGATGAATGAGACTTCATTGAAACGTCGTGAAGATACTTCCAATTCTACGCGGGAGAAAACCCGAACAACCAAAGACCTACATATATATATATATGCTTGTGTCACAACACCCTGGTAAGCCCCAATTAAGGGAGGAAGCATACTGCTTTCCTTTTCTGCCTTTCGGCTCATCACCAGAGACCATCTAGACAGAAAGCCATGAGTTCCGTTGTGTGAATTTTTTTTTTAATATGTGTGTTAGTTTTATGAGCTGATTTATTTATTGATCAGCTCATAAAACTAACACACACACACAATGGCTGGAAAAGGGGATTTCAATTGTGCCCAAATTGGAGTTAGAGCCTGGAGCCCACTTTTCCTCCACCACTTCATCATCATCTCCTTCCCACCTACTCGTTCAAAGCAGATTCTTTCTCCAGCTGCTTAATCCTTAGCAGTTATTAATCCTTATCCTTAAATCCTTAGCAGGCTCCCAAGGGAAGATTCCAGGGCCGTGATGGTGAACCTATGGCACGAACCATTTCTTAGGGCACGCGAGGCGTTGCCCTGTCAGCTCCAGTGCGCATGTGTGCGCTGGCCAGCTGATTTAGGCCTTCTTTTGAGGCCATTTTTCGCCCTCTGGAGGCCTCAGGGAAGCTCCTGAAGCCTCTGGAGGTGGGGGGGGGCTGTTTTCACCCTCCCCAGGCTCCTATAAAGCCTCTGGAGCCTGGGGAGGGCGAAAAAAGCATGCCAAAAACAGGGGGTCACGCACATAGCATTATGGGTGTGGCATGCCCATGCACGACCCCTCTGCGCTCCCCCCCCCCCGCTTTTGGCACGCGAGCCAAAAAAGGTTAGCCATCACTGCTCTAAGGGAAAAAGGCAGAAGAGAATAATAGAATAACAGAATTGGAAGGGACCTTAGAGGTCTACTAGTCCAACCCCCCTGCTCAAGCAGGAGACCCATGTCAGACAAATGGCTGTCCAGTCTCTTCTTTAAAACTTCCAGAGTTGGAGCATTCACAACTTCTGGAGGCAATTTCTGTTCTACTGCTTAACTGTTCTCACTGTCAGGGAATTTCTCCTCAGTTCTAGGTGGCCTCTCTTCTGGATTAGTTTCCACCCATTGCTTCTTGTTCTGCCCTCAGGAGCTTTGGAGAATAGGCGGACCCCCTGTTAGGATAATTATCCTGATGTTGGGTTGACAATATATAGAAGCCAGGATTCTTAAAAAGGTTTAAGTAACTTTAAGGACTATGTGGAATCTGATTGGCTGTGCTTCCCAGCTCAATCATAAAAGGCAGCTGGAAACTCAGTTCATCCCTTTTGCTTTTTCCTTTGCTTCCTGATTGCCACTGAGGAAGAAGCTGAACCTGAAGATGGACGAAGAATCATTGTTTTGACTGACTGTAAGATAACTGTGTTTTGGTGAAGGACTGTTTACTGTTAGAGGAGTTAGTATCACTGTTTGGAAGAAGTATTTTGGTTACTACAAGAGTAAAGTATTTATTTTTTCTACTATCAGTATTTGATAGTTATTGTGTGGTTTAAGCAACGTATCTCTTGCGGTCCAGTGTATTGCACTATACCGCCTGTTTATTTGCCAGCGGGGGTGTTTTTACCCCTAACACCCCCTTCTCCTTTGTGGCAGCCCCTCAGATATCGGATGACGGCTATCGTGGCACCCCTAGGAAACCCACAGGAGAACAGTCTCGCTCTCCAACAAATCCTGGACACCACGTTCCCCCCATACCTTTCTGCTTCACTTTGCTCTCCTCCTTGTTCACACCCGCATCGTCGCTGAACTTATCCTCATCATCCTCTTCTTCGTCTGCAGGATGCAAGGATAGGACTGTGCCTTCTGGAAAGGCCTTGTTAGGGCCCACTACCACCTACAAGTAAGCAACGTTTCCACGTTAAACTCCCTCCGGGAAGTCAAAAGAAGGCTTACAGGTTTCAAGCCTTTCCCCCCCACCCCAATTCACATGCCGAAGACCAGATCCTGAAGAGGAAACTCAAAGACTTTGGCCACCTAAGGAGAAGGAAGAAGGACCCCCTGGAGAAGAGCCTCATGCTGGGAACGATGGAGGGCAAAAGAAGAAAGTGACGACAGAGAATGAGGTGGCTGGATGGAGTCACCGAAGCAGTAGGCATGAGCTTAAATGGACTCCAGAGGATGGGAGAGGACAGGCAGGCCTGGAGGAATGTGGTCCATGGGGTCGCAATGGGTTGGACACAACTTTGCAACTCACAATATCTATCTATCTATCTATCTATCTATCTATCTATCTATCTATCTATCTATCTATCTATCATCTATCTATCTATCTATCTATCTATCTATCTATCTATCTATCTATCATCTATCTATCCATCCATCCATCCATCTCAAGTACTTTGGCCACCTTAGGAGAAGGAAGGACCCCCTGGAGAAGAGCCTTATGCTGGGAATGATGGAGGGCAAAAGAAGAAGAAGGCGACGATAAAGGAGGACGTAGCTGGATGTAGTCACCCAAGCAGTTGGTCTGAGTTTGAATGGACTCCAGAGGATGGTAGAGGATAGGAAGGCCTAGAGGAATGTGATCCATGGGGTAATGATGGGTCAGACACGACCTTGCAACTCACAACAACAATCTCTCTATCACTCTATCTTATCTTATCTATCTCAAGTACTTTGGCCACCTGAGGAGAAGGACGAAGTACTCGCTGGAGAAGAGCCTCATGCTGGGAAAGACGGAGGGCAAAAGAAGAAGAAGGGGACGGCAGAGAAGGAGAGGGCTGGATGGAGTCCCCGAAGCAGTCAGAGTGAGCTTACTGGAGTCCGGTAAATGGACTCCAGAAGATGATAGAGGATAGAAAGGCCTGGAGGGATGTTGTCCATGGGGTTGCAATGGGTCGGACACAACTTCGCAACTAACCACCACCACCAGTTGCCTCTTGAAAAAAAAAGCACCTTTGGGACACATCGACTTACAAGGTTAAGAAATATTGCTCTCCCAGAAAATAAATAAAGCAAAAATAAAAGAATAACGAAAACATGCTTCCTCTAACTCACCTGGGAAGTAAGGACGCAATGAGGATGCAACGTTACGCCCTCCTTCACCTCTGCCTTGTCACAAACGATGGACTGGTAGATTTTTACACCGTCTCCTATATGGACATCATTCCACAGGAATGCCCGATCCAGAAGGACACCATTACCTGTTCGGTCCCCCAAAAAACAAATCATCACTTTATGCCATACTCATCCAGGTGTTTGCTTACATACCTGTTCTGACCCCCCTTTCTCCGACTAATTACAATTTATTTATCATTTATTTATTTTATTGAATTTCTAGACCGCCCCCTCCCCCGAAGGGACTCGGGGCGGTGTACAGGAAAATTCAAACTACTAAAAACATGACAATACATACAAAATTAAAATCGAATTAAATAACCCTGTACAAATTTATAAACGTTAAAAACTAAACCCATTAAAACCAGATAAAACAATTTAAATTACAGACTGGGGCGAGAAGCAAAAATTAGGCCAAACAAGACTGGCTGTTTGCCTGAATGACTCTTGGCTGCTTGCCTGAATGTCTCTGAACAGCTACGAAGCTTATTCAACTCGACTAGACACAAACACGAATACACCCGAACCTAGAAATCCAACGTTGTTCTCTGCAAGGACTTTCTTAGCAAGGACTTCCTTTTAAACCCTCTTGGGAGGAGCCAGTCATTAGGCAGCTGGGACTAATTCACCTCCTCCGCGTTCGCTTCTGCTGCAATTGAAGCCTTCTCTTTTCAGCCCTTCTCAACTTAGCATCAGGGACAAACTGGCCTTGATCCTCCCCACTACTCCAAGACCCAGGTGCCTCCTGATGACCAGCCGGGCTCTCTGCTCTCTCAAGGTCGCTCTCCTCCTCCAGAGCAGACTCATAGGACTCCTCACTAGAGGAGTCCATCAGCAGCTCATCCAGAGCCGGCTGGGCCACAACACATACCGTATTTTTCAGAGTATAAGACGCACCTTTTTGCCTAAAAAAAAAAGGCTGAAAATCTGGGTGCGTCTTATACACCAAATACAGCATTTTTGGCTTCCCGAAACTCCGGCCCCTTCACCAAGATGGTCGTGCATAGCCTTTAGGAGGCTTCCAGAGTGCTCCTGGGGGCTGGAGAAAACAGAAATGAGCGAAAAACGGGCCGTTTTTTTGCTCAATTTTGCCCCACCCCCAGGAGCACTCTATAAGCTTCCTAAAGGCTATCAAAACCCATTTTTTGACAAAAAACCAGGGTTGTTTTTGCAAAAAACAAGCTTTTTGCTCATTTATGGCCCCACCCCCACCCCCCAGGAGCACTCTACAAGCCTCCTAAAGGCTATTCATGTCCTTTTTTTGAAAAAAAAAAAAAAACCCTGGACCTGTTTTCGCCAAAAACGGGTTATTTTTGGGAGGTTTGCAAGAGTGCTAAAACTTTTAATTCTCCTCTTCAAAACCTTGCTGCGTCTTATACTCCGGTGCGTCTTATACTCTGAAAAATACGGTAGATAACTTTGTTGGGTCTATTCATGGTCCCACAGCATAAAATGGCTTGTTTTTTCTTTAGCACTTTATGTAAACTCTTGCAGCTCTCCTAAAGCCATGATTTACAGGCAGTCCTCGACTTACAACCATTGGTTCAGTGACCGTTGAAATTTACGACTGCCTGGAAAAAGCTACCTACCCAATGGTCCCATGACCAAAATTTGCGCGCTGGCCATCTGGCATGTATTTCTGAGAGTTGCACTATCCTGGGGTCATGTGTGATCATCACTTGTTAACGTGCCAGCTGGTTTCCAACAAGCAAAGTCAATGGGGGAATGCCAGATTCGCTTAAGAACTGCAGTGATTCACTTAAGAACTGCAGCAAAAAAAGTATTGTAAAATGGGGCGCACCAGGCCTGCTCAGCATCTTCAATCAAGGGAGCCTCACTTCCCATGTGATGGGAAAGACCTGGATTTAAATCAATCGTTTACCCAATAATGTAGTTTTGTCTAGGCCACGGGTCAGCAACCCAAGGCTCTGGAGCCGCATGTGGCTCTTTCGTCCCTCTGCCTTGGCTCCCAGTTGCCGGTCGGCGCCACAATTTTGAGAGGAGTTTCCAGTTCGGGGGATGGGGAGAAGACTCTATGGCAAGGGGTGGGTTTTCGGGTGGGCTCCACAATTGATAAGGCTTTCGGTTAGGACAGGAAGAGGAAAAAGGATGCTGTGCTAGGCAGAGACTCTATGGTGGGGGAACCGAACTTCCGGTTGGCTCCAGAATTGAACAGGGGGCTTCTGATTAGGACCTTTGGGTCTCTTTGAGTGTTTAAGGTTGCCGACCTCTGGTCTAGACCAGGGGTCTCCAACCTTGGCAATTTTGATATGTGTGGACTTTAACTCCCAGAATTCCTCCCTGGCTGAGGAATTCTGGGAGTTGAAGTCCACAAGTCTTAAAGTTGCCATGGATGGAGACCCCTGGTCTAGACCAGCGGTCACCAACTGGTGGTTTGTGGACCACTGGTGGTCTGCATGAAAATTTTGGTGGTCCGCAGAAAAATGATTTGTATTTTTTATAGTGCACTAAATCAGGGGTCCTCAAACTATGGCCCCTAGGCAGGATACATGAAATGGATGTTTCTGTTGCTGAGAGAGCCTCCCCCTTCGGGGTCTTTTTGTGAGGGGCAGAAATTCCGACTTGGGGTCTGCTTCAGCCTCCTGGTGGGGGGCTTTGGGCGAAGGCTGGAGGGAAGAGCCGCTGGTGGCAAAGAGCCGGACAGTCTCATTCCAGTGGGACTGCATCCTGGCCTGGAACTGGCTGACCCTCTCAGTCTGCTGAGCCTCCAGGCGCTGGTACCTGGCCTTGCCCTCCCGCAAGTCTTCCCTCTGCTTGGAAAGCCTATGCTCCTAGTCCTCAGTGAGGTGCTTCCGCTGAGCCTCCTTCTCGGTCAGATCCAATTTGAACCGAGCTGTTTTGCCAACTCTTTCTCCTGGGGGGCTGCTCAGCTCCAGCAACCGCTTCCTGTTGGGGCCCCTAAGGAGCCCGGGCGGGCAGGCAAGGAGTGGCTTGGAAGGGAGGGGCGAGTAGAGTCCGGCGAGGCGCCCCTCGACATGAGTGACTTCAAGTTGGCCACGCCCACCTAGTCACTTGACCACCTAGCCATGCTCACCCAGCCGGTCATTAGGCAGATCATATTAGTGGTCTGCGGGATTTAAAATTATGACTGTAGTGGCCCCTGAGGTCCGAAACGTTGGTGACCCCTGATCTAGACCCCTGCAAGCCACCCAACATTCTCTCCCTGCCTGGTTTTGCCTCTGGAAGTCAGTTAGCTGCAAATTCCTCTCCAGTAAATTAGCAACTGCACAACATCTCTGCGATGGGAACGGCCGTTTGGTCTGGTCTTCACATTTTACATCACCTCCCCTCTGCGGTTCAACACTTACAGGTTGTCCTCGACTTACAACGCTTCATTTAGCGACCACTCAAAATTACAACGGTACAATGAAAAAAAAGTGTGAGCATTTGACACACAGCTGTTGCAGCATCCCCGTGGTCACATGATCCAAATCCAGCCGCTCGGCAACTTGGTTCATATTTATGACGGTCGCAGTCTCCCGTGTGTGTGTGTCAGGTGACCCGCTTTTGCGACCTCCTGATGGGCAATGTCATTGGAGAAGCCAGATTCACTTAACCGCCGGGTGACTAACTTAACAACTGCTGGGATTCACTTAGCGACGAAGTCAAGCAAGGTCATAATGTGGGGCAGAACTCCCTCAACAAATGCCCAGGCTTCACCAGAGAAATTTGGGGCGCTGCTGTGGTCGTAAGTCGAGGACTAGCTGCATTAAGACGTCTTCCCGTGTTTACTGTTGTGCCTGCACCCCAACCTTGACAAGTGGAGGCCCCCAACCCTGGTCCTACATTACGGGCGTCGTGCCGTACCTGTTGTGGCCCAGCCGGCTCCGGATGAGCTGCTGATGGACTCTTCTAGTGAAGAGTCCTATGAGTCTGCCCTGGAGGAGGAGGAAGTCCTTGAAGAAGCAGTGAATCTGGCTGGCCACCAGGAGGTGCCTGGGTCATGGAGCAGTGGGGAGGATCAGGGGCAGTTTGTCCCTGATGCTCAATTACGCAGGGCTGAGAAACGGAGGCAACAGTTAAGTAAGAGGCAAGCTCAGAGGCCCTGATTAGAACCAGGTGGTTGCTGAGTGGCCCCTCCCAAGAGAGCTTATAGGGAAGGCTTTGGGAGGGGTCATTTGCAGGAAACAACAGTTACAAATCATCGTTGGGAATATCTGGTCGTTCAAGTCGTGTCTTCCAGTCTCTGTGTGTAAACGTGCTACAATATTTGTAACGTGAGTCCGGGCTCGCAGCCAAGGAGATAGTGGCAAGCAGCCAAGCTTGTGTGTATGTGCGGTGTGATTCCGTCTGTGGGACAGAACACGTACCTATTTTGCAATTGGGCCCAATGACGCTGTTGGTGATGCAGCATTTGGTGCCCACGGACGTCCTTTGCCCGATGAGCACATTCTCTTCCAGGACACTCTCGTGGCCCAGGCTCACTTCTGCTCCCCGGTAGATATTGTGGCGGGAGTGAGTGCAGCTCGGCTTCTCGCCGATGAAGTTCATTTCTGGGGTGACTGGATAGACCCAGCGCTGCAGGATGTCTGAGGACACCATCTCGTACATCGACAAATTGGAAACAGAGGCGCCATATTCTTCGGAGGTCACGTACATGTGGATCTGGTTGCCCAGGACCTGAAGAACAGAGAAAGGTTGTCAGGAAAAGACCTGGGAGCTTCTTTTCCAATAACAGACCAGAATAGCAGAGTTGGAAAGGACTGTCAAGTCTGCAGCCATATTCCTTTTAGGATTTTTGGCCTCTCTCTCTCTCTCTCTCTCTCTCTCTCTCTCTTTTCTATGCTGTTTCATTAGTGGGGTAATTGGGAGGGGGAATAGTAAGGAGTAGAATTGTAATACAAATTTATTTTAAATTTAATATGCATTATGTTGAAAGGATGTAATGATAGTCAGGCTTAATGGATCTTTAATAATGGGAATAATTTGTATACATGTATAGTAGATGGATGATAGTAATAATGGAATTGAAAATTATTAGAGAATGTTTTCAATGTTCAAATAATAGAATGACTTAGAACAGGACAAAAATAATAACAATAACATCTTTTTATGATTGGATATATAGAAGATGATATAATGATTTATTTTAATACTAGCCGTTCCCGGCCATGCGTTGCTATGGCCCAGTCTGGTTAAATGGCCAACCAATCTGTGTGTAGATCTACACCTGCACACACAAGCACGTACACACAACCACCATATAACCCCTAACCTACCTACCTACTGTATTTCTCCCTCTCTCCCTCCCTCTACCTACCTACCTACCTACTGTACCTACTGCATTTCTCCCTCTCTCTATCCCTCTACCTACCTACCTACTGTATTTCTCCCTCTCTATCCCTCTACCTACCTACCTATTGCATTTCTCCCTCTCTCTATCCCTCTACCTACTTACCTACCTACCGTATTTATCCCTCTATCCCTCTACCTACCTACCGCATTTCTCCCTCCCTCTCTCTATCCTTATAGCTGCCTACCTACCTACTGTATTTCTCCTTGAATCTTATGGACAGAGTATTTTATGTCATAAAGGATGACATAATACCTGTGGCCCACTGCTCTCTCTGTATTCATCTACCTACCTTTTTTACAATTTTTTACATTTTCTGTTGCGTGTACCTGGCACAGGTGTGACATCTACACAATCTATATATATCATTGGTGCCGTATTTGAAAGGAACGTTGTGTGAAAATTTGGAAGTGATCGGTGCAGGACTTTCAGAGATTAGCGGTTTTGAACGAACTTGTTACATTTTTATTTATATAGATAAATAGATAGATAGATAAGAGATAGATAGATAGATAGATAGATAGATAGATAGATAGATAGATAGATAGATAGATAGATAGATAATAATAATAATAATAATAATAATAATAATAATAATAATAATAATAATAATAATAATAATAATAATTTTAATACATAAACCGCTCCCTCTCCCCATAGGGACTCGGGGCGGTGCACAGGTAGAATAAAAACAATAAATACATACAACATTCCTTAAAAACAAATTAAACCTAAAGATAGATTGATAAAGGTTATATATTTAGAATACCTTCTTCAAAATGGAGAAACAAGTGATAATCAAACAAAGGAAGCACAACAACAATGTATACAAAGATATTTGATTGACAGTATACGAATTTTGATAAAGTTCAAGCGATGACTTTGGAAAGGACGCAGAAAGACCCTCTAACCAATCGACACACTGTATGTAATTGAAGAGGTTTTTATGTTATATGTGTTGTATGTTTGTGTTTGTTTGAAAAAAAAATATTTTTAAAAAAATGTAGAATGCGTTGTTGTCAAAATAAGACATTCTTTTCTAGAAGCCCAAGGTCATCCTTTGTCTCTGCACCTGAACGGAACTAGATGGGTGGAACTGCCAGCATGGCAGAGGAAGATTGGACCATGTGATGGACTTGTGGGCGTGGGGGCAAGGGTTTGAACTTTCAACTGGGTGGGAACCCAGGAAGCTTTCAGATTCGGGTTTCCCACAGTTTGTACCAACATGTCTCTCTTATTGATGTCAGGCCTGCAGCCATCTTTTCTTTTCGATCTTTCTATTATTCTGCTATGCCTTTTCTATTGTGGGAAAAAGGGTGGGGGGATTGTTTGGAGTTAGATGGTAGGTAGCCATAACTAAATTCTTTCTAGAAAGCCAAGGTCATCCTTTGTCTCTGCACCTCTGCACCTGACCGGAACTGGATGGGTGGAAGTGCCAGCATGGCAGAGGAAGATTGGACCATGGGATGGATTTGTGGGCGTGGGGGCAAGGGTTTGAACTTTCAACTGGGTGGGAACCCTGGAAAGCTTTCAGATTCGGGTTCTCCACAGTTTGTACCAACATGTCTCTCTTATTAAATTGGAACTTTGATGAAAGCGATGCCTTGAACTCTGATTTCATTCTGGATATTTGGAATGCTGACAAGGACCTTGGGAGCCCAATCCCCTGCTCAAACAGGAGACCCTATACCGTGACGGCAAACCTATGGCGCATGTGCCACGGGTGGCATGCGGAGCCCTCTCTGAGGGCACGAGAGCCGTCGCCCGGGTCATCTCCATTGCACATGCGCATGCGCCTCCCGCCGGCCAATTGATTTTTGGGTTTCTGCCAGGAGACGCATGCATATTTGTAGGGGGGCGCATGTGTGGAGGGCCATGCGCACATGTGCAGGAGGGTGCAGGGGAAGCATGCACACACACACACACACTCCATTTTTGGTGTCAGGGAGCTTCAGGGAGGGCCTCTGTAGCCCAGAGGCAGACTGTTTTCCCCCTCCCAGAGGTTGAAGAAAAGCCTGGGGAGGGCAAAAATGGGACTTATATATATATAAGTTGTAATCATGGCTTATATATATATATATATATATATATATATATAAGCCATGATTACAAATGATCTCTGTTACTTTAAATGTTACAGTTGAATGTAATTGGCTGCAGTCATTAACTGAGCAATAAGAGGAAGACAGGAGCGCTGTTAGTTTACTGAGTTTGCTGACTTTGAACTGGAGATACTGTGGTGTCGGATTAGGTCAGCAGGAACAAGGAAGGATCGTGGATTGCATCTGTAAGCTAACTGCTTTTGAGTTAAAGACTGTATTTGATTCAGGACTGACTATCACTGCGTGTGAAGCAGTAGTTTATTTTTCCATCACAAGTAAAGCTACTTGTTTTTTACTATCAGTGTCTGACACTCTATCGGTGTGTCTTCTAGCAACGTTTCTCGTGCTGCAAATTCCGTTGCACAACTCTCTGTATCCTAAAGGAGAGATCCCCAACAGCTACCACTCAGCCACAGACGCCTCTGCTACGTATTTACCTCTTCGTTCACCAACAAGCCACGGACAAAGTCATCCCGAGTTTGATAATCAAAATTATCCGTAAACAGCTCGGCCACCTAAAAAAGAAGAACAAAACAAGGTGGATGTCAGGCCTGCAGCCATCTTTTCTGTTGGCTCTTTCTATTATTCTACTATGCCTTTTCTACCGTGGGAAAATGTGGGTGGTAGATTGTAAGGAGTTAGATGATAGGTAGCCAAAACAAAATTTCTTTCTAGAAAACCAAGGTCACCCTTTGTTTCTGCACTTTGCACCTGTCTGGAACTGGATGGGTGGGAGCTGCCAGCATGGCAGTGGAAGATTGGACCATGGGATGGATGTGTGGGTGTGGGGGGGCAAGATCTTGAACTTTCAACTGGGTGGGGAAAACCGGGAAGCTTTCAATACAATACAATACAATAGCAGAGTTGGAAGGGACCTTGGAGGTCATCTAGTCCAACTCCCTGCCTAGGCAGGAAACCCTATACCATTTCAGACAAATGGCTATCCAACATCTTCTTGAAGACTTGCAATGTTGGGGCATTCACAACTTCTGGAGGCAACTTCTGCTCCACTAATTGTTCTAACTGTCAGGAAATTTCTCCTCAGTTCTAAGTTGCTTCTCTCCTTGATTAGTTTCCACCCATTGCTTCTTGTTCTGCCCTCAGGTGCTTTGGAGAATAGCTTGACTCCCTCTTCTTTGGGGCAACCCCTGAGATATCGGAAGACTTCTATCCTGTCTCCCCTGGTACTTCTTTTCATTAAACTAGACCTACCCAGTTCCTGCAACCATTCTTCATATGTTTGAGCCTCCAATCCCCTAATCCTCTTTATTGCTCTTCTCTGCACTCTTTCCAGAGTCTCCACATCTTTTCTACATCGTGGTGACCAAAACTGAATATTCAGTTTTAGGTTTTCCCAGATGTGCCAACATGGCTCTCTTCATCAATTGCAACTTTGAGCAATACTTTCCCTTGGACTCTGATTTACCTTTGGATGCTATTTGGAACCCTGACAGTTGATTTTATGCAAGTTTAATTTTATGATTCTGCCTGAAACGAGACCGACACGCCAAGAGAAATCTCCACCTTTGGCACAAAGAACTACCAATGTGTCTCATCCTAACTACAGGTAGTCCTCGACTTAACAACAATTCGCTTATCGACCGTTTGCAAGTGGTTCATATTTACAACGGCCACAGCATCCCGGGGTCACGTCATCGCCTTCTGTGACCTCCTGACAAGCACAGTCAATGGGGAAGCCAGATTCACTTAACAGCCGTGTTACTAATTTAACAACTGGAATGATTCACTTAACAGATGCGACAAGAAAAGTCGTAAAATGGGTCAAAACTCACTCAAGGAATTTCTCAAGAAAAATTGGGCTCAATTGTGGCCGTACGTTGAGGACTACCTATACAGACTGAAGTGCAAAAAGGAACATGCATGCCATTACAGGTAGTCCTCACTTTAGAACAGTTCACAGTGCCCGTTCGAAGTTACAAATGTGACTTACGACCTTTTTTTCACACTCAACGGCCCTTTCGGCATCCCCATGGCCGTGCAATCAAAATTTGGACGCCTGGCAGCTGGCATGTGTTTATGAGGATCGCAGTGTCCTGGAGTCACCCACCCAACCACGGTTAAGCAAATTGCAAGTCGGCCCGGTGATGAGAGAACCCAACCAAGCTCTGCTCGTGATTCCCGGTGCTTTTCCACGTACCTGGGGAGAACAGATGCTAATATGGCAGTCTAGCAAATCGTTCCGTACTTGGACGTCTTCCACATTGCTCTGAAACAGGTTCTAGAACAACAAAAACAACAACAAAAACACAGTGAAGACCTGCATCTATTCCACTCACTGCCAAAGCTACTCTCTGCTAGACGGGAATTTCGATAGGGAAAATGGGTCTCTAGAACAGGGGTTTCCAACCTTTGCAACTTTAAGTCTGAAGGACTTCAGCTCCCAGAATTCTCCAGACTTAAAGTTGCAAAGGTTGGAGACCCCTGCTTTAAAGCAAAGCTGGCTGGAGAAGTCTGGGAGCTGAAGTCCTTCAGACTTAAAGTTGCAAAGGTTGGAGACCCCTGCTTTAAAGCAAAGCTGGCGGGAGAAGTCTGGGAGCTGAAGTCCCTCAGACTTAAAGTTGCAAAGGTTGGAGGCCCCTGCTTTAAAGCAAAGCTGGCTGGAGAAGTCTGGGAGCTGAAGTCCTTCAGACTTAAAGTTGCAAAGGTTGGAGACCCCTGCTTTAAAGCAAAGCTGGTGGGAGAAATCTGGGAGCTGAAGACTTAAAGTTGCAAAGGTTGGAGACCCCTGCTTTAAAGCAAAGCTGGCTGGAGAAGTCTGGGAGCTGAAGTCCTTCAGACTTAAAGTTGCAAAGGTTGGAGACCCCTGCTTTAAAGCAAAGCTGGCTGGAGAAGTCTGGGAGCTGAAGTCCTTCAGACTTAAAGTTGCAATGGTTAGAGATCCCTGCTTTAAAGCAAAGCTGGCTGGAGAAGTCTGGGAGCTGAAGTCCCTCAGACTTAAAGTTGCAATGGTTAGAGATCCCTGCTTTAAAGCAAAGCTGGCTGGAGAAGTCTGGGAGCTGAAGTCCTTCAGACTTAAAGTTGCAAAGGTTGGAGACCCCTGCTTTAAAGCAAAGCTGGCTGGAGAAGTCTGGGAGCTGAAGTCCTTCAGACTTAAAGTTGCAAAGGTTGGAGACCCCTGCTTTAAAGCAAAGCTGGCTGGAGAATTCTGGGAGCTGAAGTCCTTCAGACTTAAAGTTGAAAAGGTTGGAGACCCCTGCTCTAGAAGAGATTTTTTTTAAGAAGGGACCGGACAGACACTTGTCTGAAATGGTATAGGTCCAGTGATGGCGAAGCTTTTCGGCACCGAGTTCCCAAATAGGAATGTGCATGCATACATGTGTAAGTGCATGTACCAGAGTGCCGGAAACCCAAAAACCACCTGGATGGCGCACGCATTCCTGTTTTTCAGCCATTTTCAGACCATGTTTAAGCTGTTTTCAGGCCATTTTTTGGTCCCAAAGGGCCCAAAAAATGGCTTGAAAACGAGCCCAAAACGGCCTGGTTTTGGGGCCATTTTTAAGGCTGTTTTCTGGAGCTCCGGTGCCCATGAAGACCAGTTGGCTGGTGTGCAAAAATGGCCCAAAAGACTGCTTGGAAAAAAGCTCAAAAATGTCCTGGGTTTTTTGGCTGTATTTTGGGCCATTTTCTGTGCTCAGGCAACCACGATGATCAGCTGGCCAGAAACCAGAAGAATAGCTGGCGCCAGCACATGTGCCCACAGTGGGGACTCTGCATGCCACCTATGGCACGTGTGCCATAGGTTCGGGATCACAGGTATAGGACAGTGGTGGGTTGCCAATTTTTTTAGTACCGGTTCGGGCACACTTGCACATGTGCGCATCCGGGTGGGTGGGCGGAGCCTCCTGCCACCACTACTATCAGTTCGCCCGATCCAGACCGAACTGGGAGCAACCCACCTCTGGTATAGAGTTTCCTGCTTGAGCAAGGGGGGCTGGACACTAGAAGACCTCCAAGGTCCCTTCCAGCTCTCTTCTGATCTGATTCTGGTTAGACCACAAGGCGAAATCACAACGCCCACCCCAGCGCAAACCAAAATCAGTTTAGCAATAGCACTTAAGACTTATATGCCACTTCACAGTGCTTTCCAGCCCTCTCTGAGTGGTTTCCAGAGTCAGCCAATTATTGTCCCCAACAATCTGGCTCCTCATTTGACCCACCTCGAATGGGTGGAAGGCTGAGTCAAGAGGAAGGAAGGAAGGAAGGAAGGAAGGAAGGAAGGAAGGAAGGAAGGAAGGAAGGAAGGAAGGGCAGTAGCAATAGCACTTAGACTTATATACCACTTTGCAGTGCTTTACAGCCCTCTCTAAGCGGTTTCCAGAGTCAGCCTATTTGCCCCCAACCATCTGGCTCCTCATCTGACCCACCTCGGAATGATGGAAGGCTGAGTCAACCGGAAAGAAAGAAGGAAGGGAGGGAGGGAGGGAGGGAGGGAGGGAGGACAGTAGCAATAGCACTTAGACTTATATACCGCTTCACAGTGCTTTTCCAGCCCTCTCTAAGCGGTTTACAGAGTCAGCCTATTCACCCCCAACAATCTGGGTCCTCATTTTACCCACCTCAGAAGGATGGAAGTCTGAGTCAACCGGAAGGAAAGAAGGAAGGAAGGAAGGGAGGGAGGGAGGGAGGGAGGGCAGTAGCAATAGCACTTTAAACTTATATACCGCTTCACAGTGCTTTTCCAGCCCTCTCTAAGCCATTTACAGAGCTAGCCTCTTGTCCCCCAACAATCTGGCTCCTCATCTGACCCACCTCGGAAGGACAGAAGGCTGAGTCAACCTTGAGCCAGTGAGAATTGAACTCCACGAGTACAGGGACAAAGTTTTCTCGTCAAAAGAAAACCAGGTACCAAATTCAATGAACATCAGAGCAGAGTATGACTCAAGAGGTGGGTTGCTCCCGGTTCGGGCGAACCAATAGTGGTGGTGGCGGGAGGCTCCATCCACCCGCCCGGACACTTCTGCGCATGCGAGCGCAAGCAAACCGGTAGTAAAAAAAAAAGAGAAACCCACCACTCGTATGACTGTACTGGGCCTTGGAAGGAGCCATTCTATTTTGTTAGCTATTAACTTAAGTGTATCTCGACCCTAGCCATTTTTTAAGACTACAACTCCCAGAATTCTTTGGGACTTCAACTCCCAGAAAGCTTTGCTGGCTGAGGAGTTCTGGGGATTGAAGTCCACAGATCTGAATAGGGCGGTTTCTCATCCTTGCCAGCTTAAGAGACGTGTGGCCTCTTAAACTCGTAGCAAAACGGGCTGCTTGATTCTCGCTGGTTGGTTCACACGCACCGTAGGAAAACCGAAACGGTTGAGGCCTTGCGTCCGCTGATAGTGGAGCACTCGTTTTGTGACGCTGTCCATGGCCAGGATAATATCGTCCTCCGGACATCGGCCCCGATGACCTGGCGAACACTCTTGAAATATCATCGTCATCACCGATACGTTCTTCTCCATTTTACGCCGTGTCCTGTACCAGGAGAGAGGGACAAGTTCAGTGTGTGTGGTTTTTTTTTTTAAAGAGTAATAAAAGACACTCACATATAAGATAGCAACACATCATTCCTGCCAAAAGGGCTGCTTTATAAATCTATGGTGAGGCCCCATCTGGAGTATTGTGTACCGTTCTGGTCACCATACCTTCAGAAGGATATTATGGAAATGGAAAAGGTGCAGAGGAGGGCAACCAGAAGGATTAGGGGGCTGGAACACCTTCCTTACCATCTGAGGCTGCAACGGCTGGGCCTCTTCCCTCTAGAACGACGGCGCCTGAGAGGTGACCTGATTGAAGTCTATCAAATCATGCACGGTGTGGACAAAGTCGAAAAGGAAAAACTCTTTTCCCTATCGCACAACACTAGAACATTTTACAAAGGCTCAAGGAGCGATAAAGCACAAGGATTATTGTTATGATTATGGTTTAAGGATGTGAATATATATTGATCAACCCAAGGGGGAGTATGGTAGGATATTCAGTCTTTATTCAATACAGCCCAACTGTATTGAATTCTAATTGGCTGTTCTTCTCAGCTCTACCATATAAGCAAGCTCAGAATCACAGTTCATCCCTTTTTAGACCCCTTTTCGATTCCTTGTGATTTCCTGTGCTTACTGTTTGCCATTGAGGAGCTGAAGCTGAAGTATTTGTTTTGCATCACTGTAAGATAACTCTATGTTTTGGTGAAGGACTGTTATTGTTTTTGAGGTTAGTATCACTGGTCGGAAGAAGTATTTTGGTTGCTACAAAGTAAAGACTATTTTCTTACTATCAGAGTTTGTAGAGTTTGTTTGTGGTTTACAGCAACGTGTCTCTTTACTGTCTGGTGTATTACACTATTCCACATTTATTTCCTAACACTGGTTCTGAACCCAGAGTTGTAACACTGGTTCTGAACCCAGAGTTGCTTACACAGGGCAATGCAAAACTTGGCACAGAGTCTCTTTTAATCACAAACAGAACTTTCCAGACCGAATGAACACATTGTTTCCTGCAAAAGCCCCCTCCCCATTTGCCCCTCTTTTGTTTCCTCTGAGAGGGGCCAATCTCCTCCAAGGTGTGGCTTTACTCCCAAGGCGACCCTGCTTTCTTAGTTGTTCTTGTCTTCTGGCAGCTCTGCGCATGCGCACACTGGGAACAGGCTCCAGCTGTTCCTCTGCCTCGCTGCTCTCTAGCTCCCTCTCTGCCTCCAACGCAGAGCCCTCGTCTGAGTTTTCCTCAGCCCCCACGACTGGCCCGTTCCTCCCCAACCTCCTCACTGCCCGACTCGCCAACGGGCCACAGCAGGGGCCTTTTGGAGGTAGTCCTTGTCTTACAACAGTTCATTTAGTGACTGAACTTCACAGAATGATATTTCTTATTTATTACGTTTATTTGCAGCCCATCTCATTTCAAAGTGACTTCAAAGATATGACTGGCTGCTTTATTAAAAAACAGGAATCTGATCTACTGTATCTTTATTTTTATTTTATTAAATTTATACCCTGCCCTTCTCCAAAAGGACCCAGGGCGGCGCACAGGAATTTAAAATACAATACAAAATCAAGTAAAAAATTTAAAAAACTTATTTGATACCATCCTGCGCTAAAAACAAATTAAAATCCCCAAATTTAAAACTGTCTAAAATAGTCATTTGTGGAGGTTACGCTAGGCCGGCTAAATGGAACAAATGTGTCTTTAAACACTGGCGGAAGAGGCGGAGGTCGGAGATGGTGCGAAGTTCAGGGGGTAGGTCGTTCCAAAGGGCAGGGCCCGCCACAGAGAAGGCCCTTCCCCTGGGTGTCGCCAGTCGGCATTGCCCGGCCGACGGCACCCTGAGAAGGCCCTCTCTGTGGGAGCGTATCGATCTAAGGGATGTATGGGGCAGGAGACGGTCTCGCATATAACTAGGCCCCGAGCCATGGAGCGCTTTAAAGATGGTCGTCAAAACCTTGAAGTGCACCCGAAAGACCACAGGAAGCCAGTGCAAAACCCTTTTTGCATACAGGTCTCCTTGACTTGCAACGGTTCGTTTAGTGACCATTCAAAGTTACAATGGCACCCCAAAAAAAATTATGACCGTTTTTCACACGGCCAATGTGACATCTCCATGGTCATGTGATTGAAATTCTGATGCTTGGCAACTGACACACATTTATGACGGCCACGGCTTGGCAATCGGCTCTTATTTATGACATCAAAAATATGAGTCGATTGCCAAGCGCCTGAATTTCATGTGATTTCCCCCTTTGCGACTTTCTACGCAAAGTAAAGTCAGAGTCGCTTCACAAACCCGGTTACTTAATCGGACCACTGCAGTGATTCGCTTAACAACTGGGGCAAGGAAGGTCGTTACAAAATGGGGCAATACTCACGGAGCGACTGTCTTGCTCAGCGACATAAAGTCTGGGGCTCTGTTGCGGCCGCAAGTCAAGGGCTACCTGTGCCTTTCTCCTGAGCACCCACCTGTGTTCCTGTAACGCTGTAGAAATATTAATATTGGACACCACGTCTCCCGAGACGAGGATGAAGTCGGAACGAACAAGGGACTTGGCATCAACATCGCGCAGCACGTCGCCGAGGGAAAGATAGAGGTCTGAGATGACAAAGCGCACGAGGTTGGGGGATGTCGGACAACACCACTTGGAGTTTCTGGAGTGGGGGGAAAAAACAACATGAGTCAAGAAACTAGCACTGATGATGTTACCTACTTAGGGTCACGAAACGTCTCAAAGAAAACAAGCTCAGAGATCACCAGGGACCCTACAATTCTCCTCCTCTTCTTTTTCCTCCCCCTCCTCCTCTTCCTCCTCTCCCTCCTCCTCCTCCACTCCACAAACCCCACTGCCTTCTAGCACTGATGATGTTACCTACTTAGGGTCATGAAACGTCTCAAAGAAAACAAGCTCAGAGATCACCAGGGACCCTACAATTCTCCTCCTGCTTTTCTTTTTCCTCCCCCTCCTCTTCCTCCTCTCCCTCCTCCTCCTCCACTCTACAAACCCCACTCCCTTCTAGCACTGATGATGTTACCTACTTAATAATAATAATAATAATAATTTTTTAATTTCTTGACCGCTCCCTCTCCCCGTAGGGACTCGGAGCGGTGCACAGGGAGACTAAAAAACCATAAATATACAATCAATATACAACATCTTAAAAACAAATTAAACCATACCTGTGCTAAAATACCCATTTTAGACTAAAATTCCCCCTAAACAATTAAAATCCCATAGAGAGAGACTACCCTAGGCCGGCCAAGCAGAAAAGATATGTTTTTAATTTTAGACGGAAGGAGCGGAGGTCCGTGGTCGTTCTAATGTCGGGGGGAAGGTCATTCCAGAGGGCTGGGCCCGCCACAGAGAGAGCCCTTCCCCTGGGCGTCGCCCGCTGACAAAGTCTAGTGGACGGCACCCGGAGAAGTCCCTCTCTGTGGGAGCGAATCGGCCGTGAGGATGTATGTGGCAGGATCCGATCCTGCAAATAGCTAGGTCCCGAGCCATGGAGCGCTTTAAAGATGATGATTAATACCTTGAAGCACACCTGGAAGACGACAGGCAGCCAGTGCAGCTCGCGCAGGAGAGGTGTTACGTGGGTAAACCTAGAGGTACCCAGGATTGCCCGCGCGGCTGCGTTCTGAACCATCTGCAGTCTCCGGGTGCACCTCAAGGGAAGCCCCATGTAGAGAGAATTACAATAGTCCAGTCATGACTTAGGGTCATGAAACGTCTGCAAGAAAACAACCAAGCTCAGAGAGCACCAGGGACCCCTCATTTCAATCCAGGAGCTACAAATGACCATTGTCTTACCTGAAGGGTCCTTCTAGGTGCACAGCGATGAGTGTCCATGCAAGGGTTAACTCAGCTCCGCTGCCCATTGGACTGAATTAAAATACTGAGTCCCGCCTTCCTTTCCCATGATCCTTCAGTTTCTTAATGAAGTTCTGTCCTCTTGAGACTGTGTTCGCCACGCGATTCATCCCCTGTGAATACATCAGACAAGGAACTAGAGAGATTAGGGGGGGAATGGACACTCATCGCTGTGCACCTAGAAGGACCCTTCAGGTAAGACAATGGTCATTCTCAGGTGCACAGCTCTGAGTGTCCATGCAAGGGACATGCCCAAGCAAAATGTCACTAGGGAGGGTGCCCGAATGGGCTCAGTGTGACTACTCGACTTGAGCAACTACGCTTTGCAAGACCCGACGGCCGAAGGCAGCGTCAGCGGAAGCGTATTTGTCCAATTTGTAATGGCGAACAAAGAGGGAAGGTGACGCCCATGTGGCTGCTCTGCATATCTCCTCGATGGGAGCCTGTGAGGCCCAGGCCGCTGTGGTGGCCGCACTTCTGGTTGAGTGGGCCGTGAGCCCCTGGGGCCTGGTCCGGCCCTGATGTTCGTATGCGAGGGCGATGCAGGCCTTGAGCCAGCGGGCGATGGTAGACGAGGAGACCCCACGACCCATGGTCGCCGGTTGGAACGAGAGGAACAGGGTCTCTGATCGCCGAAAGGCCGATGTGCGCTTGAGGTAGTGCTTGAGCGCTCGACGGACGTCTAGAGTGTGCCATCGACGCTCCCTGGGATGGGAGGGCTTGGGGCAGAAATTCGGGAGAACGATTTCCTGTGCTCTGTGGAACCAAGAATTGACTTTAGGCACAAACGATGGGTCGAGACGGAGTACTACTCTGTCGCTGAGGAAGCGGCAGAGGTCTTCTCTAGTTGAGAGCGCTGCTAGCTCTGACACCCGTCGTGCTGAGGTAATTGCGACTAGAAAGGCTGTCTTGAATGATAGTAGCCGGAGGGAACTCGAGCGTAGGGGTTCGAATGGTGGTTCCGAGAGACCTCTGAGGACCGTGGTCAGGTCCCACGTGGGGTAGCGGTGGATGACCTGTGGCCGGAGATTGGTTGCTCCCCTGAGAAAGGACCGCACACTGGGATGACGGCTGAGAGGCTGGAGATAGCCAGCTGACAGGACCGTGGCCAGGGCTGCAACCTGGCGACGGAGGGTGGCCGGGGCGAGGCCCCTCTCAAAGCCCTCCTGAAGGAAATCCAAAATGTGCGGGAGAGACACAGAGAGCGGTGTTAATTGACGCCGGGAGCACCAATTTGAGAAGGCTTGCCAGGTCGCTCCGTAGATCCTGGTGGTGGAGGGTCGGCGGGCCGCCTGAATGGTGTGGATGACCGGGTCTGAGAAGTGGGCCCGGGTTAGCAGATCCCTCTCAAGTGCCAGACGGTTAGATTGAGCCATTGAGGCTCTGGGTGCAGGACAGCCCCCTGGCAGAGAGAGACCTCGTGTGGTGGGATCCTCCAAGGTGAATTGATGGAGAGGCTGGAAAGGTCCGCGAACCAGGTCCGACGTGGCCAATATGGGGCCACTAGGATGACTTCCGCTCCCTCCCTCAGGATCTTCCTGATGACCCGTGGTAGCAGGGGCACTGGAGGGAATGCGTACAGGAGGCCGGTCGGCCACGGAGAGGTGAGAGCGTCCATTCCCTCCGCCAGCGGCGACTGGTACCGAGTGAAGAAGCGTGGGAGCTGGGCGTTCCGTGGGGAGGCAAATAGGTCGAGGAGAGGGAGTCCGAACCTGTGGCAGATCTGTTGGAACAGGTCTGGGTGGAGCTGCCACTCTGACGGATCCAGGGTGGCCCTGCTCAGCCAATCCGCCCGAACGTTGTCCACTCCGGAGATGTGTTCGGCCCGAATGGAGCCCAGGTGATGTTCGGCCCATCTGCCCAGAGCATCGGCTTCCCTCATCAGTGCTGTGGATCTGGTGCCGCCCTGGCGGTTGATGTGCGCCTTCGTCGCTACGTTGTCCGTCCGGACTAGGAGGTGTTGGCCCTGCACTTCCGACCGAAGGTGACGTAAAGCGAGACGAACTGCCCTCAACTCTAGCCAGTTGATGTTGTGCTTCAGGTCCTGAGGCGACCATCTGCCCTGCACCATGGATTCGGTGAGGTGTGCTCCCCACCCGAAGAGACTTGCGTCTGTGGTGAGGACTAGCCTGTCGGGTTCCTGGAAGAGGGAGCCCTTCTCCAGTGCTGGCGAGAGCCACCACTGCAGGGAGCGACGAACCTTGGGAGGTAGTCTGACCTTGGCTCTGGAGTTGCTGGTGTTGGTTCTCTGGGATGGGAGAAGGAACCACTGTAACTCTCTTGCGTGTAGTCTCGCCCAGGGAACGATGGCTAGACAAGATATCATCTTGCCTAGGAGCTGGGACAGAAGTATCACCGGGACGTTCGTGGAGGCTTGCACCCGTCGGATCATGGATCTGAGGCTGTCGATGCGGTCCGGGGACAGGGAGACAAGACCCGTGGACGTGTTGATCACCGCCCCCAGATGTAACACCTCCATCGCAGGAGTCAGGTGGCTCTTGTCGGTGTTGATGGTGAAGCCGAGTTCTTGTAGGGTGGCTATGGTCGTGCGCAGGTCTCTTAGGGCCTGTTGTCGCGACGATGCTTGTAACAGGATGTCGTCCAGGTAAATTTGGAGTCGAATGGGCCGCCTCCTGAGATCTGCTGCCACCGCGGCCAGTATCTTGGTGAACACCCTCGGGGCGGAGGAGAGCCCGAATGGGAGGGCTCGATACTGGTAGTGCTGTCCGGCAAAGTAGAACCCGAGAAATCTGCGGTGCTCCTGTCGAATGGGAACATGGAGGTAGGCTTCCTTCAGGTCGATAGATGTCATCATGTCCCCTGGCCGGAGGCAACCTAGGATGGACTGGAGAGACTGCATCTTGAACTTTTTGTAGGCGATGTGATAGTTGAGTGCCTTCAAATCTAAGATGGCTCTGACTCCTCCTGTGCTCTTGGGGACCAAGAAGAGGATCGAGTAATACCCCCCCCCCTCCTGGCCATGGGGAACTACCTCTATGGCCCTGATGTCTAGAAGGTGGCGGATCTCCGCCTCCATGAGGTTTCTCTTGTTGGGACACTTGGGGGTGGGACATCGGATAAAACGATGGGGAGGGGGCGAAACGAACTCTAGGGTGAGGCCGAGACGAACTGTTTGCAATATCCACGCATCTGTCGTGGTCGCCTCCCAGCGATCGGCAAACAGCTGGAGACGGCCCCCTATGGGGAGGGAAGGGTGATGGTCACTTATTGCGGTGGAAAGGCCTGTTGGCCTGACCCCCACGAAAGGGCCGCCTGGCGTAGGGCTGGTACCTGTTCCTGTCCCGGAAGGGTTGCCTACCCTGGGGGCGGGTGTTACCCTGGGGATAGCTACGCTGGAAGGATGTGGCGGGGTTAGCGGGAGGCTGAGCCTCCGGTGCCCTGTAATTTTGCCTACGGAAGGATGAAGGTCTCCTATCAGTCTTACGAGAAACAAAGGGTAGGACTTTCTTCTTGTCCTTATTTTCCACTAGGACCGAATCTAGAGCTTCCCCAAACAGCCTTTGTCCCTTGAAGGGGGCAGATGCTAGCTTCCATTTGGAGCGCATGTCGGCATTCCAATGGCGCAACCATAAGAGGCGGCGTGAAGTAATATTGGATGCCATGGCCCGGGAAGCGAATTTTGCTGCGTTAAGTGAGGCATCCGCAGTGTATTCTGCTGCCAGCATCTTGTTAACATCATGACGGAGTCTGGCATCTCCCTGGGGGAGACGTTTGAGGAGTTGGCGCAACCAGGCTATGGATGCCCTGCTAAAAAATGAGGCCGAGGTAGACGCCTTAATGGCCCAGGCCGCCGCCTGGTGTGTCTTGTGACATGCGCGCTCGGTCCGCTTGTCCTCTGCCTTAAGGCCTTCTAGTAGGTCTGGTGGGAGTACTGAATTGGATGTTAGAGCAGCGACCGGAGGGTCGACCTCTGGAAGTTTAAGTAGCTCCTCCATGCTGGGATCTACAGAATAGAGCTTTTTGTCGTTGGTACACGGGGCAGTCCACGAAGCGGGCTGAACCCATTGGCGCTGAACTACGTCCCTAAACAGTTGGGGAGCAGGGATCAGGTCCTGGGGGGTGACTGATTCCTCAAAGAGGCCCCCGCTGGGGTCCTCAGGGTCTGTAGGGGCCTGGGGATCTGAGGTCGCCTGAGAGGAAGAGGATGTGACCGACATGCGCGTGATGGTCTTCGCTTTATGAAGGATAGACTTAAAATAAGCAGGTTGGAACAAGGCCGAAAATGCGGGCTTGTCCGGGGTCACGCCCTCATCCTCAGAGAGCTCAGGCTCCGCCAGGTCATCTATCTCATTGATGGATTCGGCGCTAATCACCGAAGGGTGGGGTGAGGAGGCTCTGGCATAGCGTGGCCTACTTCTGGGCCCCTGTGGTTGCGCCTCTGCCTGGTCCTTGAGCCCCTGAGCAATGCCCTGGGAAATGGCTGCATTAATCACCTGTCTCATCTCAGCCGAGAGAGACGGGCCCTGGTCCTCTAAGGGGCGCCCCCCCATCCCTTCTGGCATAGGTGCCGGAGGTTCCTGTATTATAGGCTGGATGGGGTTGGCTATCCCCTCATCCCCCTCCATCTCACAATTGAATAGGTCAGTCCCACCCCCCATGGAGTGGGAAGGAGATTGGGAGATAAGGGAAGAATGATCTAGGGATAAATCTCTGAGATACCTCTCATAGATGGGGTTGGCCCTAGCCTGGGTCTCACTCCTCCCCCCAGGGGGCTCGGGAGAGGCCTCCCTGTGGGCCTGTGTTATGGCAATGGTTTGCCTTTGGGCCCTATCAAACTGGCGGTCTAGGGCCTTGTGGCGTCTGGCCTCTGCCCTATCCTGGCCCCCCTCATCTCTCTTGGGGTAGGGGCCCCTGCTAAGGTCCTTAGTGGCCTCCCTGGCGACCCTGCCCGCCTTCCTAGTGAGGGGCCTCTCCTCCCAGGTGGCATCCCCCTGTTCAGGCCCCTCAACTATAGGTTGGTGCTCCATGGCAAGGCTTTAATGCCTGGGCGATGGAATGGGCGGGGGGGGGGGCGCGCGAGGGATACGACCTGATCGATGAGTTGCAGAGCGCGCTGGGAGCCGAATCCAAAATTCCTGGCCTCCTCGGAGCTGGCTGTGGCCGCTGTTGAGGGTGATGGCCGCTCCTTGCCTCAAACGCTGCTGCTTGCTGCTGCTGCTGCCGCCGCTGTTCTCCTCAAACGAAAAAAGGAAGCGGCAAAAAAACTCCGTTTAAAATGGAGCCGGCTTGCTTCTGATTGGTCCCCCGACGAATCCAAGATGGCCGCGCCCAGTCCACTACACGTGGAATGCAGCGCGGAGCTTTCCGGCTCTCTGGGGCTGCAGTTGGCTTAGGCAGCTCTCCCGGGTGCCGGGCAGACCGCCGAGGCTTCGGACGGCCCCGCCGGTGTAGAGCAGGCTAAGGGTGAAGCTTCCTGGGGGCTCCAAAGGCTCCACTCACCCCCCCTGCGGGAGAACGAGAAGCGCGCCGCTCTGGTGAGCGTTCTGGCTTCTCCGGCAAGGCGAAGGCTCCTGCTGGCTCTGCTTGTTGCTGTCGGTGGAAAGGAAGGCTTGGAAGGAAAACTAAGGTAAAAAACTAATGCTTAACTTTTAAATTTGCTAAGCTCAAAAGAAATGCATCCGAAGGGCTTGGACTGAATTAAGAAACTGAAGGATCATGGGAAAGGAAGGCGGGACTCAGTATTTTAATTCAGTCCAATGGGCAGCGGAGCTGAGTTAACCCTTGCATGGACACTCAGAGCTGTGCACCTGAGAATATTCTCTTTTATTGGTATCACTTGGTGACGTCTATCTGACAACCGCCATCCGTCTGTCCTCGGCCATCTTGAATTCCAATAGACCAGGGGGAGGCAACCTTAAATACTCAAAGAGCTACAAAGGTCCTAACCGGAAGCCCCTCGTTCAATTCTGGAGCCAAACCGGAAGTCCATTTCTGTCTAGACCAGGGGTCTCCACCCATGGCAACTTTAAGACTTGTGGACTTCAACTCCCAGAATTCCTCAGCCAGGGAGGAATTCTGGGAGTTAAAGTCCACACACATCAAAATTGCCAAGGTTGGAGACCCCTGGTCTAGACCAGAGGTCGGCAACCTTAAACACTCAAAGAGACACAAAGGTCCTAATCAGAAGCCCCCTGTTCAATTCTGGAGCCAACCAGTTCGGTTCCCCCACCATAGAGTCACCTCCTAGCACAGCATCCTTTTTCCTCTACCTGTCCTAACCGAAAGCCCTATCAATTGTGGAGCCGACCGGAAAACCCGCCCATTGCATTAGAGTCTCCTCCTGGCACGCCCTGCTTCCCCCACCACCCAAGTCCCCCCTCCCCCAGAAGCTCGTCTCAAAATTGCGATGCCGACCGGCGACAGGGAGCCACAGCAGAGGGATGAAAGAGCCGCATGCGGCTCCAGAGCCGCAGGATGCTGCCCGCTGCAATAGATGAAAAGCAAAGGGGAAAAGGCTCCTTTTTGGGGAGAGACCGAGAAAATGACGGCTCTTACTGTAAATGCTTCTTGATCTCTGCCGATTTCCAGCAGCAGAAGACGAAGGTTTCTTCCACCCCCGTGGCAGTGAGGAATTCCAGGGTATATTCTATCATGGCCACGTTTGCCAGAGGAATCAGAGCCTAGGGAAGCAAAGGAAAGTCAGCGAGAAAAACAGCCACGCCGTAATCTCCAGCTCTGCTTACCGTTAAAGAGCCACACAATCCTTCTAACAAGAAGGTACAGTATTCAATACAATGCAATAGCAGAGTTGGAAGGGACCTTGGAGGTCATCTATTCCAACCCCCTGCCTAGGCAGGAAGTCCTATACCGCTTCAGAGAAATGGCTATCCAATATCTTCTTGAAGACTTCCAGGGTTGGGGCATTCACAACTTCTGGAGGCAATTTCTGTTCCACTGGTTAATTGTTCTAACTGTCAGGAAATTTCTCCTCAGTTCTAAGTTGCTTCTCTCCTTGATTAGTTTCCACCCATTGCCTCTTGTTCTGCCCTCAGGTGCTTTGGAGAGTAAGGACATGAACAGCCTTTAGGGAGCTTGCTAAGTGCTCCTGGGGAAGGAGGGCAAAAACGAGCAGGAAACAGGCCCGTTTTTCATTTTAAAAAAATGGGCATGAATAGCCTTTAGGAGGCTTATAGTGTGCTACTGGGGGCTGGGGTGTGTGTAAAATTGAGCAAAAAAACGGCCCGTTTTTCACTCATTTCTGCCCTCCCCAGCCTCCAGGAGCTCTCTGAAAGCCTCCTAAAGGCTCTGCATGGCCTTTTTGGTGAAGGGGAGCGGTTTCGGGAGGGGAAAAAAAGGTTTCAGTGTATAAGACGCACCCAGATTTTCAGCCTCTTTTTGGAGGGAAAAAAACGGTAATTTCCACATTTCCCCCCCCTTGGGATGAATATAATAACAGCTGCCACAACATTGTCATTTAAAGATGCTTTGGTGATTGGTTGGAGAAATACACACATACACACACAGGGACAACTACAAATGGAGAGACATAAAGAGCATTCTTAAAACAAAAAGCTGGATTCAGTAATGAAGCCAATATGATAATTTTTTTCAACAGTGGCTTTCAGCTCCATATTTGGTTTGCAAAGAATATTGGAACAGCTTTAATACCCTTGAGCAATGTTCAATCATTCAGAAAAAGCATTATGAATTTCATTTTTCAGTGAACTGCACCCCTTCCAGGTAGTTTCTGGGCACAACTTGTGGTGTTGTTATAATTTTTATACCTGTTAGTGGTTAAAGGTAAAGATAAAGGTTCCCCTCACACATATGTGCTGGTCGTTCCTGACTCTAGGGGGCGGTGCTCATCGTTTCAAAGGCGAAGAGCCAGCGCAGTCCAAAGACATCTCCATGGTCATGTGGCCGGCATGACTCAACGCCCGAAGGCGCACGGAACGCCGTTCCCTTCCCACCAAAGGTGGTCCCTATTTTTTCTACTTGCATTTTTACATGCTTTCGAACTGCTAGGTTGCCAGAAGCTGTGAAAAATAATGGGGTCTCTCTCCGTTACGCAGCACTCGGGATTTGAACTGCCAACCTTTCTGATCGACAAGCTCAGCGTCTTAGCCACTGAGTCACCACGTCCCTCTGTGAGTGGTTAGGATTCAATAATTTGAAGGAGTGCTTTGCCTCTCCATTCCCTTCCAGATTCTTCTGAATTCCACAATGAACATGACTAGGATGTCCTTCAGAAGTTAAAATAAGCTCAACTCCCTTCAAGGCATAGCAACAATTTTAACCCAACAAATTGTGCACAATACCTGACACTGCCTACAAAATGAATATGCGCAGCCCAGCAATCTCTTCTTAAAAATAGTATCTTGGAATATTCACTGACACAAGAGAAAATATATCTGGGAACTAAAACGATGGGAATAACAACTTCACAGAAACCGTCGTTGTGATGTATTTCCTTGGGACAGCAAAATTTTTAAATTCCCAGGAAGACACTGCTTAAGAGCTGGCCAAATTCTTTTCTGACACGAAAACTTCTCTGGAGCCTTTGAAAACTGACAGTAATAGAGGTTTTCTAATAATTGGATGTTTCTACTAGTTGTTAGGCAGAAAGGTAGAACTCGCAATTAATTCTGCGCAGGACGAGCTGCAAAAGACAATCTAGAAAAGCCAGTTTTATCAGCTGGCGGCAATGCAGGGTAAAATTACCCTGAAATGGATGCGTTCATTTCCATATGTGGGACAACTCCAAAGGTGCCATGCCTCCTACACAAGCTGCTGTATTTATTTCACTAGCCATTCCCGGCCACACGTTGCTGTGGCCCAGTCTGGTTAAATGGCCAACCAATCTGTGTGTAGATCTACACCTGCACACACAAATACGTACACACAACCACCGTATAACCCCCAACCTACCTACCTACCTACCGTATTTCTCCCTCTCCCTCTCTATCCCTCTACCTACCTACCTATCGTATTTCTCCCTCTCTATCTATCCCTCTACCTACCTACCTACTGTATTTCTCCCTCTCCCTCTCTATCCCTCTACCTACTATCGTATTTCTCCCTCTCCCTCCCTCTCCCTCCCTACCTATCGTATTTCTCCCTCTCTATCCCTCTACCTACCTACCTACTGTATTTCTCCCTCTCCCTTTATCCCTCTACCTACCTACTGTATTTCTCCCTCTCCCTCTCTATCCCTACCTACCTACCTACCTACCTACCTACCTACTGCATTTCTCCCTCCCTCTCTCTATCCCTATAGCTGCCTACCTACCTACCTACTGTATTTCTCCTTGATTCTTATGGACAGAGTATTATGACATTTTGTATTATGTCATCCTGTGGCTCACTGCTCTCTCTGTATCCATCTACCTACCTTTTTTTACATTTCCGCTGCGTGTACCTGGCACAGGTGTGACAGCTACACAATCTATATATATCATTGGTGCCGTATTTGAAAGGAACGTTGTGTGAAAAATTGGAAGCGATCAGTGCAGTATTTTCGGAGATTAGCGGTTTTGAACAAACTCTTTGTTACATTTTTCTTTATATAGAACAGGGGTCTCAAACTCAATTTACCTGGGGGCCGCTGGAGGCAGAGTCTGGGTGAGGCTAGGCCGCATAAGGGATCCCTTATATTAATATTAATACTAATATTATACTTTCATATCACGGTGGGGGCAAGATACCGTCCTGCGGGCCGCGATTGGCTTGCGGGCCGCGAGAATGAGACCTCTGATATAGAAGATAGGAAAGTCTGCTTGCTGGTTAAGAATCAGAATAACTGCTATATCGGAAGAAGAGGTCTAAGGAAGAAGAGACTGGACAGTCACTTGGCTGAAATGATATCGGGCCACGATGGCGAACCCATGACACGCGTGACCCAGCTGGCACCAGAAAGACCAAAAGCCTACAATATGGGTAGTCCTTGACTTACGACCTGTCACTTAGTGACTGGTTGAAGTTCTAACAGATCTACTGGAGCAGTGGTGGGTTTCAAAAAAATTTAGAACCTCTTCTGTAGATGTGGCCTGCTTTATGGGAGTGGCTTGCCGGCCATGTGATTGGGTGGGAGTGGCTTGCTGGCCATGTGATTGAGTGGGAGTGGCTTGGAAGTCATGTGACTGGGTAACTTGTAAAATGTGGTGAAACTCACTTAACAACGCTCTTGCTTAGCAACCAAAATGTTCACTCAGAAACTGTGACATTTGAAGCATGCAAGTCTTAATGCTGTCAAGTTCCAAGACCCTTGCACCCCTAACCCTTTAGGGAAAAACAACCCCAGGGGTGTTCAAACTTGACAGCTTTAAGACTTGTGGACTTCAACTTCCAGAATTCCTCCTCCAGTCATGTTGGCTCAGGAACGCTGGCATTTGAAGCACGCAAGTCTTAAAGCTGTCAAGTTACAAGACCCTTGAAGCCCTAACCCTTTCGGAAAAAAAACCCCAGGGGTGTTCAAACTTGACAGCTTTAAAGACTTGTGGACTTCAACTCCCAGAATTCCTCCTCTCGCTCTTCATCTTGATGATGGGCGGACGGGCGGGGGGAGTGAGCTGGAACCGGTTCTAAACAGCCCTGTAGATTTGTGGAACCTCTTCTATAGAAGAGCTTAGAACTGGCAGGAACCCACCCCTGTACTGGGGGCTACTTATCATCTGTATTTGAGGTTCTGATGGGTTGCCCCATCCCCCACCCGGTCACGACATTTTGAGCACTCAGCAACTGGGCTACATTTACAAACATTTGGGGCTTCCAACAGGCATGTGGCCACGATTTATTGAGGTTTTGTCAGAAATTGGCAGGGGTGTCTGGTTTTGGCAAAACCAGGCACACCAAGATTGCCAAGCACCCAAAAGACTTGGAGCGTGTGCAGCTATCGGAACTGGGTCATAAATAACTTTTGGGAAGTCAGTTGGAACTTTGGACCGGTTGCTAAGCAAAGACTACCTGTATGACACAAAAGAGATTGGAAAAAACCAGTTTTGGAATCCTACTTAGATCAAATGCAAAGTACTTTTTCAGTGGCTTGAACATATAGGACCACTTATCTATTTAGTTCAGTACTATCTCTTCCAACTGTTAGAATTCTTTCAAGATCCAAGCCAACTCAAATGAAATTTCCAGTCTTGTCTTCAAAGCCAACCCCATCCAAGGACTTAATCAGATTTAAAACAGAAAACTCAATTTGTTTGGTTTGGAATAAGTTATGTATTCAAATAACCAGCTAAATCCCAAAGGTGCTTTTTGAAGAGGCAACTGGACTTTCTAGTTTTTCTTTGAAGATAATACAATACAATAGCAGAGTTGGAAGGGACCTTGGAGGTCTTCTAGTCCAACCCCCTGCTTAGGCAGGAAACCCTACACCACTTCAGACAAATGGTTATCCAACATCTTCTTAAAGACTTCCAGTGTTGGGACATTCACAACTTCTGGAGGTAATTTCTGTTCCACTGATCAATTGTTCTGTCAGGACATTTCTCCTCAGTTCTAAGTTGCTTCTCTCCTTGATTAGTTTCCACCCATTGCTTCTTGTTTTACCCTCAGGTGCCTTGGTGAATAGCTTGACTCCTTCTTCTTTGTGGCAACCCCTGAGATATTGGATATCATGTCTCCCCTGGCCCTTCTCTTCATTAAACTAGACATACCCAGTTCCTGCAACCGTTCCTCATGTTTTAGCCTCCAGTCCCCTAGTCCTCTTTCTTGCTCTTCTCTGCACTCTTTGCAGAGTCTCCACATCTTTTCTACATCGTGGCGACCAAAACTGAATGCAAATATTCCAAGTGTGGCCTTCCCAAGGCCTCATAAAGTGGTATTAACACTTCACGTGATCTTGATTCTCTCTCTCTGTTGATGCAGCCTAGAACTGGGTTGGCTTTTTTGGCAGCTGCTGCACACAGCTGGCTCATATTTGTCCAATAGGACTCCAAGATCCCTCTCACAGTTGCTACCAATTGAGCAAGGTACCACCTATCCTGTACCTGTGGATTTCGTTGTTCTTGTACTTCTCATCCAATAACTTCTTCCGCTCTGACTGGATAGTGGGGAATGGAAGGATTGATACTCCTTGCAGACAGCTGGTCATTTGCATCCTTTTAGAAAGTTTCTTCGGCTCTGACTGGATGGTGGGGAATAGACGCTCCATTCCCCACCATCCAGTCAGAGTGGAAGAAACTTCTTGGATGAGAAGAGAAATGTCTTCAAAAGAAAAACCAGAAAGTCCAGTTGCCTCTTCAAAAAGCCCCTTGGGGACAACCATGACCTGGATGACTGAGAATCTTCATAGACATTAACTAGCTATATCCTTTTTTCCCCCTGCCTTCAAGTCAACTCTTGACTATTGGCAATTGCCCGATTTGAGATACAGCAACTACTCAAAGTCACCCAGCTGATTTCACGCCTGAGGCAGGAACTAGAATTCCCACCCCCTCCTTATTTCTCTCTCTATTTTCTGTAGTGCCTAGAACAGTGATGGCGAACCTATGGCACGGGTGCCACAGGTGGCACACAGAACTATTTCTTAGGGCACGTGAGGCGTTGCCGTGGCAGCTCCAGCGCATATGTGTGCCCTGGCCAGCTGATTTAGGCCTTCTTTTGAGGCCATTTTTTGCCCTCTGGAGGCTTCAGGAAAGCTCCTGAAGCCTCTGGAGGTGGGGAGGGGAGGCTGTTTTCGCCCTCCCCAGGCTCCTAGAAAGCCTCTGGAGCCTGGGGAGGGTGAAAAAAGCAGGCCAAAAGCAGGGGGTCACACACATAGCATTATGGGTGTGGCACACCCATGCACGACACTCCTGCGCTCCCCCCGCTTTTGGCACACGAGCCAAAAAACGTTAGCCATCACTGGCCTAGAACCACTGCAATAAATAAGGCACTCAAAGCCATATTTTAATCGGGAGGGTTTATTAAATAAATGCTAGGTCTATACAAGACGCCAAAGTCAAACCGTAGTATGGCTTATTGTCACAGAATGCAGCAGTGTCACACTTGGTCAAGCAAACCAGCTATCATTTTTTTGCATGCACACAAAAGAATGCATTGTTAGTTTAGCAGTTGGCTTCCTGCCACATAATCAGAGAAATGATGTCCAGCGCAAAGAGACAGGCAGTTATCAAAAGCATAGGCATTTGCAAGAAAATCCATCCGAACTATAAAAGTGACATTTCATCCAGTAGAGATGCAATTGGCACCAACAGCTGCCCGACTGAATAAAATAAAGGTTTTTCGTGCTTTAGCTTGGTTAAAATCTTTATTAAACCGATAGAAGGGAATATCGGTAGCTTAAGATTGAACTATGGAGTTCTCTGTGCTCTC
Organism: Rhabdophis nuchalis; assembly: GCA_039707465.1. Classification (NCBI taxonomy): domain Eukaryota; kingdom Metazoa; phylum Chordata; class Lepidosauria; order Squamata; family Natricidae; genus Rhabdophis; species Rhabdophis nuchalis. The sequence goes on along the minus strand of CM077645.1, from coordinate 7,321,641 downwards.
CCAGTTTGGTTGGGTTGTTTTGGTGGCTTTTTTTTTTGCAGACATTTCATTACCAAACTAGGTAACATCATCAGTGCTAAAAGGGAGTGTGGTCTGCTCTCATTTCATAAACTAGAAGAGAATATTTGTAGCTCAGGGCTGAACTGCGCAGTTCTTGGTGCCCTCTGACTTGTCATAATACGAAGGGTGTCTGTACGATGAACACAAGGTATCTGACTTACTTTGGGTTCGAATTCAACGAAATGTGAAATGGTAGAGGGTCTCCTGCTTAAGCAGAGGGGATTGAACTAGAACAGGGGTCTCCAACCTTTGCAACTTTAAGTCTGAAGGACTTTAGCTCCCAGACTTCTCCAGCCAGCTTTGCTCTCTCTTTGCTCTAGTTCAGGGGTTGGAGACCCCTGAACTAGAAGACCCCCAAGGTCTCTTCCAACCCTGTTACTTTGTATAATCTTTGATGGGGCCCAGAATGCCTTAGGAGAGCTTGGCAGGGACAAAAAAGAACTGAAAAATAAAAAAATACCCAGATCTGCCAAGCTGTTACTTCCAAATAGGTTGGACTACAGCTCCCATCATCCCCAGAAAGTCTGGTCCTGGCTGGCCATGAGAAACTCTGTGACTGAATGGGAGAAAATAAAACTATCCAGATCTGTCAAGCTGTTGCCCTTTAAATAGGCTGGACTACACCTCCCATCATCCTCAGAAAGCCTGATCCAGGCTGGCTACAAGAAGCTCTGTGACCGAATGGGAGAAAATAAAAACTATCCAGATTTCTCAAGCTGTTGCCCTCCAAATAGGCTGGACTACACCTCCCATCATCCCCAGAAAGCCTGCTCCTGACTGGCCACAAGAAGCTGTGTGACCGAATGGGAGAAAATAAAAAGTACCCAGATCTGTCAAACTGCTGCCCTCCAAATAGGCTGGACTACACCTCCCATCATCCCCAGAAAGCCTGGTCCAGGCTGGCTACAAGAAGCTCTGTGACCGAATGGGAGAAAATAAAAACTATCCAGATTTCTCAAGTTGTTGCTCTCCAAATAGGCTGGACTACACCTCCCATCATCCCCAGAAAGCCTGATCCAGGCTGGCCACAAGAAGCTCTGTGACCGAATGGGAGAAAATAAAAAGTACCCAGATCTGTCAAGCTGTTGCGCTTTAAATAGGCTGGACTACACCCCCCATCATCCCCAGAAAGCTTGGTCCAAGAAGCTCTGTGGCTTTGGGCACCAAGTCAGGCGACCCATCTGGAGCCCTCCCAGATGCGAGACCGCAATTTTCTCAACCCGCTGCCCCGGGACCACGCTTGGCAGGGGATGATGGGAGTCGAAGTGCGGAGCAGGGAGGCTGGCAGGCTCCCTGGCGAAGAGGCCACGAGGGAGGAAGGGAGGCGCTCGCTCACCCGCGGCCGGTCCTTGGAAATGGGGAAGAAGCGGCGGTTGAAGCTGTCGGCGACCAGGACGGCCTGCAGCGGAGGCGGAGGCTCCTCTTGCGGCTCCGAGCCACGCGAGCCCCCGGACCCGGCGCCACGCTTCCCAACAGGACCGCGGGCCGCCATGCTGGCTCGGCTTCACCCCACCACCCCCCCAGCCCACGCTGTGGGCCCCGCCTCTTCCGTTTCCGGAAGAAACCGGGGGAAGAGACGGGGCCTCGGAGAGGACAAAAGGCCTTCGGGAAACGCAAACGCGGCCCGCCGAATGAGAACGCCGTCGGAGGGGGGGGGAGAGCGAAGGAGGGGCGTTGTAGCTACTCAGCAGTTGTCAAAAGTTAAAATAAAAAGCATCTTAAGCAAACAAAAGAAAGCCTAAAGACCTTAGAATAACTTTATTGTCCCTTTGAATATACACTATTCGGCATACATTAAAATGAAAAAAATAAAATGCAGAGGTACAGGATAGGTGGTACCTGACTCAATAGCAGTAACCGTGAAAGGGATCTTGGAGTCCTAGAGCAGGGGTCTCCAACCTTTGCAACTTTAAGTCTGAAGGACTTCAGCTCCCAGAATTCTCCAGCCAGCAAAACTGGCTGGAGAATTCTGGGAGCTGAAGTCCTTTCAGACTTAAAGTTGCAAAGGTTGGAGACCCCTGTCGTAGAGGACAACCATTGAAATAAGAGCCAGCCGTGGGCAGCAGCTGCCAAAAAAGCCAATACAGTTCTAGGCTGCATCAACAGAGGGAGAGAATCAAGATCACGTGAAGTCTTAATACCACTTTATAAGGCCTTGGGAAGGCCACACTTGGAATATTTGCATCCAGTTTTGGTCGCCACGATGTAGAAAAGATGTGGAGACTCTAGAAAGAGTGCAGAGAAGAGCAACCAAGAGGATTAGGGGACTGGAGACTAAAACATATGAAGAACGGTTGCAGGACCTGCTGATGTCTCGTTTAATGAAAAGAAGGATTAGGGGAGACAGGATAGCAGCCTTCCAATCTCTCAGGGGTTGCCCCAAAGTAGAGGGAGTCAAGCTATTCTCCAAGGCACCTGAGGGCAGAACAAGAAGCAATGGGTGGAAACTAACTAAGGAGAGAAGCAACTTAGAACTGAGGAGACATTTCCTGACAGTGAGAACAATGAATCAGTGGAACAGAAATTGCCTCCAGAAGTTGTGAATGCCCCAACACTGCAATTCTTTAAGAAGATATTGGATAGCCATTTGTCTGAAACGGTATAAGGTTTCCTGCCTAGGCAGGGAGTTGGACTAGATGACCTCCAAGGTCCCTTCCAACTCTGCTATTGTATTGTATTGTAAAATGAAATGTCGTTGGGTAACAGCTCTCAAAGGATCTCCACCTCCAATTTCACACTAGGTAAACATGGATGAATGGATGCAAAATTATCTATCTATACATAAATTACAGTATATGACCAAAAAAAACAGTCTAGTTCAGATATATATACATTTACATGTGAGCCCACATCTCTTGGGTTGCCCAGTCCCCCCCAAAAAATACTGAAATATATATATTTAACAGATTAACAGAGTTGGAGGGGACTTTGCAGGTCATCTAGTCCAACCCCTACATCTGCCTCTAGCTAGGATCGAACTCACAAAACCTCCTGCTTGGAGGCAAGAGCTCCACCTCTATGCCGCCGCAGCAGCAGGTACCTAAGCAGAGGGTTGGACTAGAAGACCTCCAAGGTCCCTTCCAACTCTGCTATTCTATTCTATTCTAAATATGAGCTAACAGTATGTGCTGGCAGCCATATATATAGCTGATGGCTAGCTGATGAGAGCTAAATAGCTTGAAATAGATTTATACTAGTCTCCCTTGTTTGTTTATTTATCAGCACAAACGCAACACAAATGTAAACAAAAGGCAATGAAAAAATAGCTTTCTGTCTGCACGGTCTCTTGTGATGAGCCGAAAGACAGAAAAGGAAAGCAGCTTTGCTTCCTCCCTTATTTGGGGCTTACCAGGGTGTTGTGACCCAGTACATATACTTGTTCCCCTGGCTCAGCTGATCAGGATGAGAACCTGTGGCCTAGTGGCAATTACAACTGCCTTACATGTAAAACGACCCAGGTTCGAATCCCAGTAAGGGTATGGCTAGCTGATGAGAGCTAAATTGCTTGAAATAGATCTATACTAGTCTCCCTTTATTTATTTATCAGCACAAAGGCAACACACACACACACATATATATATGGATGGCATGAGGGAGGGAGGGAGGGAGGGAGGGAGAGAGAGGGATGTTAATACACACACACTCACACACACACACCAGTGGTGGGTTATAACCGGTACGTCCTGCTACAGGCATACTGGTGCCTGCTGGGAGCACCAGGTACCGTTCTGGTATGGTGCTCCGGAGCGCCTGCCCGCATGCCAGTATTTGAAATGTTTGGGGCTTCCGTGTGTGGAGCATATGGCGCCTGTGCGACGCTCTGCCAAGCAGCTGGAGCGTCACGGAGCGTTGTGGGCGGTAAGTAAGCGCGTGTTTATGTGGTGGCCACCCGGCAACCATACCATACCAGTTGCAACGGGATCCGGAACCACCACTGACACATACATACCAGTTGCAAACTTTTTAGAACCTCTTCTGTAGGTGTGGCCTGCTTTATGGGAGTGGCTTGCTGGCCATGCGACCAAGTGGGAGTGGCTTGGCAGTCATGTGATTGGTGGGCATGGCCAACTTGTAAAATGTGGTGAAACTCACTTACCCCCAGGGGTGTTCAAACTTGACAGCTTTAAGACTTGTGGACTTCAACTTCCAGAATTCCTCCTCCAGTCATGTTGGCTCAGGAACTCTGGCATTTGAAGCACCCAAGTCTTAAAGCTGTCAAGTTACAAGACCCTCGCACCCCTCACCCTTTAGGGGGGAAAAAATCCAGGGGTGTTCAAACTTGACAGCTTTAAGACTCGTGGACTCCAACTTCCAGAATTCCTCCTCTCGCTCTTCCTCTTGATGATGGGCAGACGGGCAGGGGGAGGGAGGGAGCTGGAACCGGTTCTAAACAGCCCTATAGATTTCTGGAACCTCTTCTATAGAAGAGGCTAGAATTGGCAGGAACCCACCCCTGATACATACATACATACATACATACATACATACACACATGTACAGTCCTCGACTTTCAAAAGTTCATTGTGCGACCGTTCAAAGTTACAACGGCCCTGAAAAAGGTGACTCAGAACCGTTTTTCACACTTAACGACCATTGTAGCATTCCCAATGGCCACGTGATCAAAATGCAGAGCCTTGGCAACGGACTCATATTTATGGACAGTTGCGGTTTCCTGGGGTCACGGCAGTGGTGGGATTCAGCCAGTTCGCACCTATTCGGGAGAACCGGTTGTTAACATGCTAAGCAGTTGGGAGAACCGGTTGTTGGAAGAAATCTCATTTTGTTTTTTCCCCACTTTCCAGGGCTAATCCTGTAAGGAAGGCAGGAAGGAAACATTCTGGCATTTCTAGCCTCATCTTTATTGCCTTGCTTACAGAAACCGCCTCTCCAGCTAACCCTTATTACATTGTAACAGATAAGGCAAAGCGCCCATCAACCTAAGTGACATTGAGTTTGACAACGCCCACGCAGTCACATGCCCACCAAGCCCCGCCTATCCAGCTGGTCATTAGGGCAGAGAACCGGTTGTTAAATTATTTGAAACCCACCACTGGGTCACGGGCAGTGGTGGGTTTCTGCAGGCTCGCACCTACTCGCGAGAGCCGGTTGGTGAAATTTAGAGAACCGGTGAGAGGGGGTTCCACCGGCGTACCTGGAAGTAAATCTGGCCCGCCGCTGCCAGTGACCCAACGGGAAGGAAAGGAAAGGAAGGAAAGAAGGAAGGAAGGAAGGAAGGAAGGAAGGAAGGAAGGAAGGAAGGAAGGAAGGAAGGAAGAAAGAAAGAAAGAAAGAAAGAAAGAAAGAAAGAAAGAAAGAAAGAAAGAAAGAAAGAAAGAAAGAAAGAAAGAATTTATCATCACAATTGAGTCCAAAATTTTGGTTGCTAAGCAAGAGCGTTGTTAAATGAGTTTCACCACATTTTAAAAGGTAGCCACTCCCACCCTGTCACATGACTGCCAAGCCACGCCCACAAAATAGGCCACACCTACAGAGTAGGTTCTAAAAAATTTGAATCCCACCACTGGGTCACGGGATCACCCTTTGCGACCTCTTGACAAGCCAAGTTTGGGGCTTGTCAAGTTCCAATCATGCTAGAATGGAGCAGCACTAAAACCAGAGTAAATAAATACATTCCACTGAACAGGCCAGTGAGTAAATAGTTCCAGGAAGTCCTGAGTTTGCCATAGAGATTAATCTTGTTGGCCTTGAAATTCATTCCTATTAAGTCGCTTCCTTGGAAGCCGATCCGGCCTGATGAAAGAGACCTACAGTAAACAAATAGAAAGTTCTATTTCAGGCCAAAGACCCCTCTCTCTCTACTTCTGCAACTCAGGCAGATCTCCAGGCTGCCCAGCTTCCATCTATGGCTCTCCCTAGATATTAGTGCCGCTTTGCAAAGCCTTAGTAAGCCCATGATGGGCTGGCTGCTAAAGCAAGGTCATGGCACGCACTTGAAAGTAAATTGATGGCCAAATATGGCCTTTTTAGGCTCGAGCCTCGGTGGGCATGCTTTCCAATGAAACAAACCGAGACAGGAAGATCATTTTATTACAATTTATCAGAATATTCAGACAAAAGGGATTCCTCATTCAAAGAGGGAACCCCGATTTTTAGCTAACATCCCCTTTTATAGTTAACATAACAAAGAAGCCTGAAAGAGGAAAGTTGATCTCCTTGATTAGTTTCCACCCATTGCTTCTTGTGGAAACTAATCAAGGAGAGAAGCAACTTAGAACTGAAGAGAAATTTCCTGACAGTTAGGACAATTAATCAGCTTGTCTTCAGAAGTTGTGAATGCCCCAACACTGCAAGTCTTCAAGAAGATGTTGGAGAGCCATTTGTCTGAAATGGTGTAGGGTTTCCTGCCTAGGCAGGGAGTTGGACTAGAAAACCTCCAAGGTCCCTTCCAGCTCAATTCTGATTCTATTTGACTCATTTGCACATTGCACTAAGCCAAATCTCCAAGTATATCTAAACATTACAACCATCACTCATGGGCAGAAATGTTTCACTATCCATCCAACAAATTATCTAATTATGACCGTCATTGATGGTTCATCTAACTGGACAGGACAGGGCAAAACATTAGGAATTATTAACCAATTCACTGTATTTACGAGTTTTGGCTTTCTCGTGAGCAATTCCCTGGCTAACCACAAGTTGGAGCTATAGCACCATCTTCTGGTGCAAAGTTTGATTTTTAGAGATTAAACTAGACTTCCTCAGTTGTCTTCTACTTGCTTTGGATTTTAATTAATTTAAATGTAATTATTTTAATTAATTTAAATGTAAAATATTTTAATTAATTTAAATGTAAAATATTTTAATTAATTTAAATTTAAATTTTTTTAATTGATTTAAATTGATTTAATTAATTTAAATTTAAATTATGTATTAAAAATTTAGAATTTAAAAGTTAGAAAGACCTTAATTATATAGTCCAACCTTCTGCCTAGTGTGGGAATCCAGTTCCAAATCATCTCCAATTAATGGTTGTCCAGACTCTGCTTAAACCAGGGGTGTCCAAACTTAGCGACTTGAAGATTTGTGGACTTCAACTGGATGGCTGGAGAATTCTGGGAGTTTGAAGTGCACAGCTTTTAAACCTGCCAAGGTTGGACAACCTCGGATTAAACACTTCCAGTAAATGAAGTTATATGCTCCCCAAATTTCAACTAGAATAATCGCCAACGTTGGCTAGAGATTGTGTTGAAGTCCGACGCAGAAGTCCAGTTGGGGAAAGCGTACACAATTAACTGGGGATGTCTAGTTTAATCAAAAGAAGGACCAGGGGAAACATGATAGCAGTCTTCCAATATCTCAGGGGTTGCCACAAAGAAGAGGGAGTCAAACTATTCTCCAAAGCACCTGGGGGCAGGACAAGAAGCAATGGGTGGAAACTGATCAAGGAGAGAAGCAACTTAGAACTGAGGAGAAATTTCCTGACAGTTAGAACAACTAATCAGTGGAACAGCATGCCTCCAGAAGTTGTGAATGCTCCAACACTGGAAGTCTTTTAAGATGTTGGATAGCCATGTATAGACCCCATGGTATAGGGTTTCCTGCCTAGGCAGGGAGTTGGACTAGATGACCTCCAAGGTCCCTTCCAACTCTGCTATTGTATTGTATTACACTGAACCAAATTCAACACTTCTCACTCCAAAAATAGAAAATATGGGACAATGGGCTTGTTCCAATGAACCAGGGGTGTCAAACTCGATTTCATTGAGGGCCGCATCAGGGTGGTCCTTGATCTCGGGGCGCTGCATTGGGCATGACCAGGGTGAGTGTGGCCAACTCAATTTCACTTGTGTCGGGGGCGCCTGTTGAAGCCCAAGCGCTCTGCGAGCAAACACAGGCTCCTGAGCGCCGTTTCAGCTGCGACGGCCTCCTGCAAGCATCTGCCAGAGGAAACGGAGCTGGGGAGGACCGCATGCAGCCCTTCCGAGCTCCGATTTTGTTGGCCGAGACAGCGTGGGCTGGTCCTTCGCTGTTTCCAGGGTGGCCCCGCGGACCAGATCTAAGCATCCCGCGAGCCAGATCTAGCCCCTGGGCATTGAGTTTGACACCCCTGCACCAGTGGTGGGTTCTGCATCCTGTTGCAACCGGTATTGAGCAAAAAGGGCCCGGCGTCTACCACATGAACGTGCGCAGCATATGCGCAAATGTGCGCAGCACACGAATGCGTCCTTATCTCTTGTGACGCCTCCACGAGCCTCCGTGATGCTCCAGCTGCTTGGTGGAGCATTGCGCAGGCACTGTACGAGCTGTGCGTGTGTGCGGAAGTGCCAAAGAGCTCAAATACAGGTAAGGAGGACGGTTGGGTGGGTGGACCCTCTGGAGCACCATACCAGAATGGTACCTGGGGCTCCTGGCAGGCACTGGTATGCCCATATCAGGGCGTACCACCTGCAATCCACCACTGCCCTGCACTGAACCCTGGCTATTGTCCATGCATCACACTGGCTTCAGTTTTTTGCCCTTATAGATACGTGATACAATATACAATACAATACAATAGCAGAGTTGGAAGGGACCTGGGAGGTCATCTAGTCCAACTCCCTGCCTAGGCAGGAAGCCCTATACCATTTCAGACAAATGGCTATCCAGCATCTTCTTGAAGACTTGCAGTGTTGGGGCATTCACAACTTCTGGAGGCAACTTCTGTTCCATTGATTGATTGTTCTAACTGTCAGGGAATTCCTCCTCAGTTCTAAGTTGCTTCACTCCTTGATTAGCTTCCACCCATTGCTTCTTGTTCTGCCCTCTTGTGCCCTGGAGAATAGTTTGACTCCCTCTTCTTTGTGGCAGCCTCTGAGATATCGGAAGACTGCTATCATGTCTCCCCTGGTCCTTCTCTTCATCAAACTAGACATACCCAGCTCCTGCAACCGTTCTTCATATGTTTTAGTCTCCAGTCCCCTAACTCTCTTTGTTGCTCTTCTCTGCACTCTTTCTAGAATCTCCACATCTTTTCTACATCGTGGCGACCAAAACTGAATGCCATATTGGCCTTACCAAGGCATTATAAGTGGTATTAACACTTCACCTGATCTTGATTCTATCCCTCTGTTTATGCAGCCTAGAACTGTGTTGGCTTTTTTGGCAGCTCCTGCACACTTCTGGCTCATGTCCTTCAACACTTTCTATAGGGCACATTTTGAGAATTTGCCATTGTCTTGTGTGCAGGATTTAAAAAACAACAACAAGCAGTATCTATAATTCCCTCTTGAGCGATGCTTGTTCAGAAATCCTGCCAGCTTCGGGTAATTTTCAAATTGATCTCCTGACAATAGATCATTATCTGGATGAAAATGGTCTCGTTCTTATGCAGCCTGTTGTGCTGTTTAGCCAGAGAAGATTTCTCTTCCTGGGTCACACGAGGGCAGCATGAAGGAAGGGAAGTCTCTGGAGTTTAGATCAGTAACTATGGACACCTCAGTGACTTGCAGAATCAGAGAATGATCGAATGCATCTGTTGGAAGGCAGCCTCAACGCAATCTAGAGCGGCAGTCACCGACGGGTAGCCCGTGGACCGCTGGTGGTCCGTGTGCAAATGTTGGTGGCGCTCAGAAAAATTATTTGCCTTTTTTTTATATTGCACTAAATCAGGAATCCTCAAACGACGGCCCCTGGGCAGGATAGATGCAATGAATGCTTGTGTTGCGGCAAAGAGTCTCCCCCTTCGGGGTCTTTTTGTGGGGTTTGGAGGGGGGGCAGAAATTCCGACTTGGGGTCTGCTTCAGCCTCCTGGTGGGGGGCTTTGGCCGAAGGCTGGAGGGAAGGACCACTGGTGGCGAAGAGCCGGAGGGCCTCGTTCCAGTGGGACTGCATCCTGGCCTGGAACTGGCTGACTATCTCAGCCCCCCTGAGCCTCCAGGCGCCGGCAACTGGACTTGCCCTCCCACAGATCTTCCCTCTGCTTGGAAAGCCTATGCTCCTAGTCCTCAGTGAGGTGCTTCTGCTGTTTTGCCAACTCTTTCTCCTGGGGGCTGCTCAGCTCCAGCAACGGCTTCCAGTTGGGGCCTTAAGGAGCCCCAAGGTGGGCAGGCGAGGAGTGGCTGGGAGGGGAGGGGTGAATAGTTTAGTTTATTCGATTTATATACTGCCCTATTTCACCTAAAAGGGACTCAGGGCGGTGCACAGAAAGATAAAAACCCAACAATACAATACAAAATATAAAAAAACAATTAAATTATTAAATCTATGCTAACATTGGATAAATAAATTTAAAACCAATAAATATCAAAGTTTAAAATTATTCCCTAGTATACTGTATGTCAGGCCGGCTAGATGAAAGAAATGTGCTTTTAACATCCGACGGAAGAGTCGTAGGTCCGTGATGGTACGGATATCGGGGGGCAGGTCGTTCCAGAGTGCCTGACCCGCCACAGAGAAGGCTCTTCCCCTGGGAGCCGCCAGTCGACATTGACCGGCTGACGGCACCCTGAGAAGGCCCATTCTGTGGGAGCGGACAGGTCGAAGGGAGGTATGTGGTAGGAGGCGGTCTCTCAAGTAACCAGGACCCGTGCCATGAAGCGCTTTAAAGATGGTGACTAGCACCTTGAAGCGCACCCGGCTGGCGAGGCGCCCCTTGATGTGAGTGACCTCGAGTTGACTACGCCCACCCAGTCACATGACCACCTAGCCACACCCACCCAACTGGTCATTAGGCAGATCATATTAGTGGTCTGCGAGATTTAAAATTATGAAATCAGTGGTCCCTGAAATCCGAATGATTGGTGACCCCTAGATCCAGTGCAGGAATCTACCAAAGTATCCTGATCAGTAGAGCAACTACCTCCCATTTGTGCCTCCAAAATATTCTAAGCAGAGGAATGCACTGTTATACTGCTGATTATTCTTACTATCATAAAATATCACACAGAAGAACCTACAACATTGCAGACAACTGGCTGTCCAATCTGTTCTTAAAATCCTCCAGTGTTGGAGCAAACTTCTGGAGGCAAGTTGTTCCACTGCTTAATTGTTCTGGCTGTCAGCAAATTTCTCCTTAGTTCTAAGTTGCTTCTCTCCTTGATTAGTTTCCACCCATTGCTTCTTGTTCTGCCCTCAGGTGCTTTGGAGAATAGCTTGACTCCCTCTTATTTGTGGCAACCCCTGAGATCTTGGAAGACTGCTATCATGTCTCCCCTGGTCCTTACATAAGAACATATGAACATAAGAATAGCCTTGCTGGAACAGGCCACAGCCCATCTGGTCCAGCATTCTGTCTCACACAGTGGCTCACCATTTGCTTCAGGGTCTTCCCAAGCAGATGTCTTCACCTGCTTGTGATTCCCTGCAAATGGCCTTGAGAGACATCCTGCCTATCTCTCCATCCCGGAGGGTGTCCTTAGGCATCCATAATGATAGCCATGGATACCCTTGTTCTCCATGAACTCCTCTCATCCTTTCTTAAAGGTGTCGAGGCTGACAGCTGTCACCACTTCTTCTGGCAGGGAGTTCCATAGACCAGTGATCCTCTGGGTGAAAAAGTCCTTCCTCTTATTTGTTTGAGGTCTACCTTCCAAAAGTTTCATGGAGTGCCCCCTAGTTCTAGTGTTGTGTGATAGGGAAAACAGTTTTTCCTTTTCTACTTCGTCCACACCGTGCATGATTTTATAGACTTCAATCAGGTCACCTCTCAGGTGCCGTCCTTCTTTTCATTAAACTAGACATCCCCAGTTCCTGCAACTGTTCTTCATATGTTTTAGCCTCCAGTCCCCTAGTCCTCTTTGTGGCTCTTCTCTGCACTCTTTCTAGACTCTCCACATCTTTTCTAACATCATGGCGTCCAAAACTCAACTTGTTAGCACTGCCATCATGTCATCCCTAATCCTTATTTTCATTAATCTAGACATAGAAGATAGAATAGCATAGTTGGAAGGGACCTTGGAGGTCTTCTATGCCAACCTTCTGCTCAAGCAGGAATCCTTATATCAGTGCAGACAATTGATTGTCCAATCTCTTCTTTAAAATCTCCAATACAATGGATGTTTAAAAAAAAAATACTTCCTGTGATTTGTCTCAGGTGCTTTTCCAAAAGGCAACTGGACTTTCTTGTTGTTTTTTCCTTTAGCATCAGGGCCCATTTTATCTCAAGAGTTGGAGGCATATGGGAAGGTAGCGGGACTCAAAATAAATAAAGAAAAAACTAAGATCTTAGCCAAAAATTTGATGACGGCCAAAAAGATGCCGTTGGAAGAAATAATCGGAATCCAGATAGCCAAAAAAGTGAAATATTTAGGCATTTGGCTCTCTCTCCTAAATGTTCTACTATTAAAGAAGATAATTACTTAAAACTTCTTACTCAAACTAGAGAGAGGCTAGAAGGCTGGAAGGGACTACAACTATCGTTACTAGGTAGGATAGCAGCAGTCAAGACATATATTTTACCTAAATGGGTCTTTCTGTTCCAGACCGCTCCGGCCTTATTGGATGCTACGTTTTTTCAGTCTCTGAATCACTCTATACGTAGGTTTTTTTGGCAGAATAAGAAACCCAGGATAAAATTGAAGATGCTCCAGGAATCTCCATCCAGGGGAGGCTTTGGTCTACCGAAATGGGAACTGTATTACCAAGCAGCTATTCTATCCTGGGTCAGAGACTGGATTTTATTAAGAAGGAGGAGAATCCTCATACTCGAGGGCCGTAATTTGCAACACGGGTGGCTTTTTTTTGAGTCAGGAGAATCCCCCCAAATATAATTTAATTAATTTATTTAGATTTATAGAACTTTCTTTCTTTACTTTATGGACCATTACCTGCGTAGAATGTTGATGAGTATTTTGGAACGAATAAGAAATGAATTTTTCTTGATGACTCCAAGGTGGCTATCTCCTCTAGAGGCGATGATGTATCCGACACTCTATAATTTATTTTATTTTATTTTATTAAATTTATACCCCACCCTTCTCCTTGCAAGGACCCAGGGCGGTGCACAGGCAATATTAAAAACCATACAAAATACAAACATATATTATTAAAAAACTATTAAATTATATCCCGTGCTAAAACCCATTATAAAACCCTAAGAATTTAAAATTTATCCACATTTAAAAGTCAGAAAACGGGGGTTATGCTAGGCCGGCTTGTTGGAATAAATAGGTTTTGAGACACTGGCGGAAGAGGCGGAGGTCCGAGGTGGTGCGTAGTTCGGGGAAGGTAGGTCATTCCAGAGGGCTGGGCCCGCCACAGAGAAGGCCCTTCCCCTAAGTGTCGCCAACCGGCATTGCCCGGCCGACGATACCCGAAGAAGACCCTCTCTGTGGGAGCGAATCAGTCGAAGGTAAGTATGGGGCAGGAGGCAGTCTCGTATGTAGCTAGGCCCCGAGCCATGGAGCGATTTAAAGATGGTTGTCAGCACCTTGAAGCGCACCCGAAAGGCCACAGGTAGCCAGTGCAGCTCGTGCAGGAGAGGTGTTATGTGGGATTGCCTTGAGGCACCCATAATCACCCGCGCGGCTGCATTCTGGACTAACTGCAACCTTCGAGTGCACCTCAAGGGGAGCCCCATGTAGAGAGTGTTACAGTAGTCCAGCCGGGATGTCACGAGTGCTTGAGTGACTGTGCGAAGGGCCATAATAAAACTAAACTCCTGGAAGAAGCTTCTTCTTGTGGCCTGCCGGTGGCCGGCGGAGCTGGCAGCCGAGTCGGACAGTGAGGAGGTTGGGGAGGAACGTGGGCCAGTCCTGGAAGCTGAGGAAAGCTCAGACGAGGGCTCGGCGTCGGAGGCAGAGAGGGAGTTAGACAGCAGCGAGGCAGGGGAACAGCAGGAGCCTGTTTCCAGTGTGCGCATGCACAGAACTTCCAGAAGACCAGAACAACTAAGAAAGAAGGGTCGACTTAAGGGTAAAGCCACACCTTGGAGGTGATTGGCCCCTCTCAGAGGAAACAAAGGAGGAACGAACAGGGAGTGGGTTTTTGCAGTCAACAATTTGTTCGTTCAGTCTGGAAAGTTCTGTTGGTGATTATAAGAGACTCTGTGCCAAGTTTTGCATTGCCCTGTGTTTTGGAAACCAGTTCTCTGGCAGTGCTCTAAACGAGATAAGGTGCGTGTAGATAAACATTCCTCTGAAAGACTAAAGCCTTGCCGACTGTGAATGAAAGGAATTCACAGTTGTGTAAATAAAAGAGGTTTTGTCCGGAGCTAGACTTTGCTTCTTGCTTTCGAAGGCAGCCTGGGTCAGAAAACGTCTTGGACGAGAAGCGAAATGATTTCAAGGGGGGGACGGGTTGGGGAAACAAGACTAGTTGCTTTTCGGAAAAGCCCCTTCTGGATGACTGAGGATCTCCATTGACACTTTTTGTGATCGGGATGTGATCCTTAGTCAGCCCAAAATTGCGGAAGATCAGCCCTACGCTAAAGGGCCTTTCTTGATTCCAAGTTCGGTGGCCGAAGAGAAGGAAACTTGGAGAAAAACCAGTTTAAGCAAAGTTTTAGAAGTGTTAGCTACTCTGGGTTCAGAACCAGTGTTACAACTCTGGTCCCATAACCAGTGTTAGGAAATAAATGCAGAATAGTGTAATACACCGGACAGTAAAGAGATACCTTGCTTTAACCACAAACAAACTCTAAAACAGTGATAGTAAGAAAAATAAATAGTCTTTACTTTGTAGCAACTAAAATACTACTTCCGACCACTGAATCTAACTTCTCAAACAATAACAATCCTTCACCAAACACAGAGTTATCTTACAGTGATGCAAAACAAATACGTCTTCAGTCTTCAATCTTCAGCTTCAACGGCAATCAGTAAGTACAGGAATCAACAGGAATTGAAAAGGGAATGAACTGTGATTCTGAGCTTGCTTATATGGTAGAGCTGAGAAGCCCAGCCAATTAGAATTCAACACAGTTCTTAAAGCTACATGTACTCTTTAAGATCATAGGCTCATATATCTTGTCAACCCAATATAAGGCTGAATATCCTAACAAGAAGCCTGTTTCAATGGAAGGGGATTTACACCAAGAAACACACCTCTTTTCATGGCTCTGCCAAAGGGCAGGTTGAGGTGAAATGAAATGGCTTCCTAAGGGAAATTGAATTTGCTCCATGATGCTCGCTGAGTCATCAAAGTGAAACACAGCTGCCTCACCCACAACAAAGAGATGATTGATGTGGGAAAATATTTTCATCACTGTGGGCTAAGTGTAGAGTGTCTTGATCTTTTGCCTGATTCACACACAAGCTTCACTCATCCTGCGCTTAACCACGGTTAACCAAACCCACCGCAAGTGACTGGGTGTACCAATGAGCTAATACAGGGTTCTCCAAAGTGGTCAATAATAAACCCCCTCCCCAAGGATGGATCAATGGGACGAGCCCTTAGTGTTGTTATTGCTCATAGCCGCCACAGCCCTTAGACTTATATACCGCTTCACAGGGCGTTACAGCCCTCTCTAAGCGGTTTACAGAGTCAGCCTATTTGCTCCCAACAATCTGGATCCTTATTTTACTGACCTCGGATGGATGGAAGGCTGAGTCAATCTGAAGGAAGGAAGGAAGGAATGAAGGAAGGAAGGAAGGAAGGAAGGAAGGAAGGGCATTAGCAATAGCACTTAGACTTATATACCGCTTCACAGGGCGTTACAGCCCTCTCTAAGCGGTTTACAGAGCCGGCCTCTTGCCCCCCAACAATCTGGGTCCTCATTTGACTCACCTCGGAAGGATGGAAGGCTGTGTCAACCTGAAGGGAGGGAGGGAGGGAGGGAGGGAGGGAGGGAGGGAGGGAGGAAGGAAGGAAGGAAGGAACGAAGGAACGAACGAACGAAGGACAGTAGCAATAGCACTTAGACTTATATACCGCTTCACAGTGCTTTTACAGCCCTCTCTAAGCGGTTTACAGAGTCAGCCTATTTGCCCCCAACAATCTGGATCCTTATTTTACCGACCTCGGATGGATGGAAGGCTGAGTCAATCTGAAGGAATGAATGAATGAATGAATGAATGAATGAATGAATGAAGGAAGGAAGGAAGGAAGGAAGGAAGGAAGGAAGGAAGGACAGTAGCAATAGCACTTAGACTTATATACCGCTTCACAGTGCTTTACAACCTTCTTTAAGTGGTTTACAGAGTCGGCCTCTTGCCCCCCACAATCTGGGTCCTCATTTGACTGACCTCGGAAGGATGGAAGGCTGAGTCAACCTTGAGCCTGGTGAGATTCGATCTGCCAAACTGCTGGCAGTCAGCAGAAGTAGCCTGCAGTACTGCATTCTAACCGCTGTGCCACCACAGTGTAACTACCAATGGTCCCTGAATTGTTGTAAGCTAAGGACTACCTGTAGAAGTTAAATAATCATTTTGACAAGTGTGATCATGGAATCATAGCTATAGCAATAGCACTTAGACTTATATACCGCTTCACAGGGCATTACAACCCTCTCTAAGCAGTTTACAGAGTCAGCCTCTTGCCCCCCAACAATCTGGGTCCTCATTTTACCCACCTCGGAAGGATGGAAGGCTGAGTCAACCTTGAGCCTGGTGAGATTCAAATTGCCAAATTGCTGTCAGCCATCAATCAGCAAAAGTAGCCTGCAGTACGGCACTCTAACCACTGCTCCCTTGACTTATGACCCCAATGGAGCCCAAAATTTATGTAGCTAAGTGAAACATTTGTTAAGTGAGTTTTGCCCCATTTTACGACCTTTCTTGCCACAGTTGTTAAGTGAATCACTGCCACTGTTAAGTTTGGGACACGATTGTTAATTAAATTTAAACAATTTCATAAAACACCGGAACATAAATCCAAAAAAAAATTGAAGCCCAGCATGGTGAAAAAAGTAAGTAAGGTTCTACATTTAGGCAACAAAAACGAAATGCACAGGTACAGTATGGGTGGCACCTTGCTCAATAGTAGCAACCGTGAAAGGGATCTTGGAGTCCTATTGGACAACCACTTAAGTAGGAGCCAGCCGTGGGCAGCAGCTGCCAAAAAAGCCAATACAGTTCTAGGCTGCATAAACAGAGGGATGGAATCAACACCTTGTGAAACGTTAATATCACTTTATAAGGCCTTGGGAAGGCCACACTTGGAATCCTGCATTCAGTTTTGGTCACCATGATATAGAAAAGATGTGGAGACTCTAGAAAGAGTGCAGAGAAGAGCAAGAAAGAGGATTAGGGGACTGGAGGCTATGAACATATGAGGAACGGTTGCAGGAACTGGGTAGGTCTAGTTGAATGGAAAGAAGGACCAGGGGAGACATGATAGCAGTCTTCCGATATCTCAGGGGCTGCCACAAAGAAGAGGGAGTCAAGCTATTCTCCAAGGCACCTGAGGGCAGAAACTGATGGGTGGAAACTGATCAAGGAGAGAAGCAACTTAGAACTGAGAAGTTTCCTGACAGTTAGAACAATTAATCAGTGGAACAGAAATTGCCTCCAGAAGTTGTGAATGCCCCAACACTGCAAGTCTTTAAGAAGAGGTTGGATAGCCATTTGTCTGAAACGGTGTAGGGTTTCCTGCCTAGGCAGGGGGTTGGACTAGAAGACCTCCAAGGTCCCTTCCAACTCTTCTATTGTATATTGCATTAGCTTGTAATGTAGACTCGGAAATTGGACTTTGCTCTCCCTGGATCAAAGCTAGAGCTGGAGAACAAACAACAGTTTCCATGGCTATTCCTCAAGAGAATGACTCATGGGTGTGCTTAACGCTGTCCCTCAGTGCAGGGAGATTATCGTATCAAGAAAGGAGAATATTTGCTAATTCAGGGTTGAAATGAGGGGGCAGTGGAGGTATGCAGTGGTGGTGTTCAGCCGGTTTGCACTGGTTTGGGAGAACCGGTAGTGGCAACCTGTGGGTGTGCCCTCTGGCGTTTTCTAAGCCAGGCGCATGTGTGCAAGCTGCGTGCGTGAGCAAAGCACCTGCGCGAAAGCCACGCACACTCATGAAGCGAGCGGGCGGTAAAATTATGTGAAACCACCTCTGGGTCCTTGGTGCTCTCTGATAGCGCCAAGATTATAGCACTCAGATGACACTTTTTTTTACTGCTAAACATGTCAGGTTTCCATCTTAGACTTTGTCCTAAATTACAAAGCAGAGAAACACAATTATCTAAAGCAGGGGTCTACAACCTTTGCAACTTTAAGTCTGAAGGACTTCAGCTCCCAGAATTCTCCAGCCAGCAAAGTCTGGGAGCTGAAGTCCTTCAGACTTAAAGTTGCAAAGGTTGGAGACCCCTGATCTAAAGAGATTATCCCAGCCTTGCTAACTCTGTCATCCCCCCCACCCCTGGTTCCTTCCGGATTCAGGTAGTCCTCGAATTATGACCACAATCGGGCCCAAATTTTCGGTTGATAATACAATACAATACAATAGCAGAGTTGGAAGGGACTTTGTAGGTCTTCTAGTCCAACCCCCTGCATGGGCAGGAACCTTATACCATTTCAGACAAATGGCTATCTAACATCTTCTTAAAGACTTCCAGGGTTGGGGCATTCACAACTTCTGGAGGCAAGCTGTTCCAGAGGTTAATTGTTCTAACTGTCAGGAAATTTCTCCTTAGTTCTAAGTTGCTTCTCTCCTTGATTAGTTTCCACCCATTGCTTCTTGTAATGCCCCCAGGTGCCTTGGAGAATAGTTTGGCACCCTCTTCTTTGTGGCACCCTCTGAGCTATCGGAACACTGCTATCATGTCTCCCCTGGTCCTTCTCTTCGTCAAACTAGACATACCCAGTTCCTGCAACCGTTCTTCATATGTTTTAGTCTCCAGTCCCCTAATCATCTTGGTTGCTCTTCCCTGCACTCTTTCCAGAGTCTCCACGTCTTTTCTACATCGTGGCGACCAAAACTGTATGCAGTATTCCATAGTGTGGCCTTACCAAGGCACTATACAGTGGCATTAACACTTCACGTGATCTTGATTCTGTTCCTCTGTTTATGCAGCCTAGAACTGTGTTGGCTTTTTTGGCAGCTGCTGCACACTGCTGGCTCCTATTTAAATGGTTGTCCACTAGGATTCCAAGATCCCTCTCACAGTTGCTACTATTGAGCAAGGTACCACCTATCCTGTACCTGTGCATTTTGTTTTTCTTGCCTAAATGTAGAACCTTGCTTTTTTCACAATTGAATTTCATTTTATTAGATAGTGCCCAATGTTCAAGTTTGTCAAGATCCTTCTGTATCTTAAGCCTATCTTCTGGAGTGTTGGCTATTCCTGCCAGCTTGGTGTGGTCTGCAAATTTGATGAGTTCCCCATTTATAAGGGAGACAGTGGTTCAGTGAGTTTTCCCCCCTATTGTATGACTTTTCTTGCCACCGTTGCTATGTGAATCACCGCAGTTGTTTAGTTAGCAGCACGGTGGTTAAGTGGATTTGGCTTCCGCATTGACTTTGCGGGTCAGAAGGTCGCAAAAGAGGATCACGCGACCCCAGGGACACACGGCAACCGTCAGAAAGGCAGACCGACTGCCAAGCGGGTGAATTTGGTCACGGGACCACGGAGAGCTTGCAAGTTGTAAGTGTAAGAAAATGGTTATAAGTCTCTTTTTCCAGCCTCATTGTAACTTCAAACAGTTGTTAAACAAATTGTTGTAAGTCAAGGACTGCCTGTATCTACAGAGATTATCTCAGCTTGGCTAAATTTGTCATACTGGTTTCTTCCAGATTTATGAATTCTCGTCCTCATCATCTTAATGTCGAAGACCAACCTGTGGACAGGGGAAATCGGAAACGCAGCCCAGGGAGCCCACAATTAGGAAGAATAAAATAGAATAGAATATTGGAATGAAGACTAGACTAGACTAGACTAGACTAGGCTAGGAATGGAATGGAATGGAATGGAAAATAGAATAGAATAAGAGAGTAGAGTAGAGTAGAGTAGAGTAGGAATGGAATGGAATGGAATAGAATAGAATAGAATATTGGAATGAAGATTAGACTAGACTAGACTAGAATAGAATAGAATTGGAATGGAATGGAAAATAGAATAGAATAAGAGTGTAGAGTAGAGTAGAGTAGAGTAGAGTAGAGTAGAGTAGAGTAGAGTAGAGTAGAGTAGAGTAGAGTAGGAATAGAATGGAACGGAACGGAATGGAATAGAATGGAATAGAATAGAATAGAATTCTTTATTGGCCAAGTGTGATTGGACACACAAGGAATTTGTCTTTGGTGCAGATGCTCTCAGTGTACATAAAAAGACAAGATACATTCGTCCAGAATCCTAAGGCACCACACTTAATGAAAGTCATAGGGTACAAATAAGCCATCAGGAAACAATCAATATCAATATAAATTGTAAGGATACAAGCAACAAAATTACAGTCCTGCAGTCGTAAGTGGGAGAAGATGGGTAATAGTTACGATAAGAAGACTAATAGTAATAGTAATGCAGTGAGGGAATTATAGTTTGACAGCAAAATAGTTTGACAGCAGTGAGGGAATTATTCATTTAGCAGAGTGATGGCGTTCAGGAAGATACTGCCCTTGTGTTTAGTTGTCTTGGTGTGCAGTGCTCTATGGTGTCGTTCTGAGGGTAGGAGTTGAAACAATTTATGTCCAGGATGCGAGGGGTCTGTAATTATTTTCCCAGCTCTTTTTTTGACTCGTGGAGTGTCCAGGTCCTCAATGGAAGGCAGGTTGGTAGCCATTGTTTTTTCTGCAGTTCTGATTCTCCTCTGAAGTCTCTGTCTGTCTTGTTGGGTTGCAGAGCCAAACCAGGCAGTGATGGAGATGCAGATGAAGAAGTCTCAATAATTCCTCTGTAGAACTGAATCAGCATCTCTTTGGGCCGTTTGAGCTTCCTGAGTTGCCGCAGAAAGAACATTCTTTGTTGTGCTTTTTTTGATGACGTATTTGATGTTAGGTGTCCATTTTAGAGGTTGTGTAAACCATGGTTTTGCAATAGGTATGAATTGCGTCTTTGCTTACTACTACCACCACCACAACAAAAACCCTACTGCCTCCATAAATTGATCTGCAGCGTAGTTATCTAATTCTAGGAAAGCAGAGGATGTGACCTTTGTTCTGCACTTGCGCAGTGAAATCTATATAAATAAAAATGTAACAAGAGTTTGTTCAAAACCGCTCATCTCCGAAAGTCCTGCACCGATCACTTCCAACTTTTCACACAACGTTCCTTTGAAATACGGCACCAATGATATATATATAGATTGTGTAGATGTCACACCTGTGCCAGGTACATGCAACGGAAATGTAAAAAACTGTAAAAAAAGGTAGGTAGATGGATTCAGAGAGAGCAGTGGGCCACAGGTATTATGTCATCCTTTATGACATAAAATACTCTGAAGGAGAAATACGGTAGGTAGGTAGGTAGAGGGTTAGACAGAGGGAGAAATACAGTAGGTAGGTAGGGAGTTATACGGTGGTTGTGTGTACGTGTTTGTGTGTGCAGGTATAGATCTACACACAGATTGGTTGGCCATTTAACCAGACTGGGCCACAGCAATGCGTGGCCGGGAACAGCTAGTAGTAAATAAGAGTAATTGCAATAGATAAAAAAGGGACTTATTGAATCAAGATTACATTATCACCAATCTACTACATACATCTAGGACAGGGGTTGGCAACCTTACACACTCAAAGAGCCACAAAGGTCCTAACCGGAAGCCACTCGTTCAATTCCGGAGTTGACTGGAAGTCCCGTTCCCCCACCATAGAGTCTCCTTCTAGCACGGTGTCCTTTTTCCTCTACCTCTCCTAACAGAAAGCCCTATCAATTATGGAGCTGACCGGCGACAGGGAGCTGCAGCAGAGGGATAAAAGAGCCACATGCGGCTCCAGAGCCACAGTTGCTGACTCCTGGTCCAGGAAATATGGCTGAAATCCAATGTGCTCGTAAACATGATAAGACGAACCCTGAAATTGATTTGGGTTAAGAATCCATCAAGACCGGTATTCAGTACCGGTAGTCCTTGGCTTACAAATATTTGTTTAGTGACCGTTCGAAGCAGTGAAAAGTGACTTATGACTGTTTTTCACACTTACGCCCCTTGCAGCAGCCACGTGGTCACCTGATGAAAATTCAAATGCTTGGCAACTGATTCGTATTTATGACGGTTGCAGTGTACTGGCATCACATGATCACCTTTTGCGAAGTTCCGACCAGCAAAGGGGGAAGCCAGATTCACTTAACGGCCGTGCTACTAGCTTAACAAGTGCAGGGTTTCACTTTAACATCTGTGGCAAGATAGGTCATTAAATCAGACCCGGGAGATTTGGACTAGAAGATTTCCAAAGTCCCTTCCAACTCTGTTATTCTGTTAAACTGTCTCATTTAGCAATGGAAATTTTGGGTTCATAAATCAAGGACAATCTGTAGCCCCCACTGTACCTAACTACACACATCCTGGATGTGCTTAAAATGAAGAATAAGGCTGTTGTTGTTTTTTGTTGTATTGCTCCCTAGTAACTGAATTTGAGATATATATGTTTTTGCAATTCAGGAAGTAGTGAACTGTGTTTAAGAGGGGAAGCCAGGATTATTCCTGAGAGGTGGGCGAAGCGCAGGTTGAGGGGGTTTTTAGGGAGGTTTTTAATTCGGATTTTAGGGGGTTCCAGGGAGGAGGGGAAAAATAGTCCAGGGAGGGGACAGCAATTGAGGCCGGCGGGCGGAAATAGGGAAACGGAGGAAGGGGAGGGGGGGGTCATTTCCTCGGTGGCTTTTTCCATCGATTCGGTCTTGGGGAGGGGCAGGGGCGGAGGGAGACGAAATGGTCATCATCGGTTGGAAGACCGTGGCCGCTGGATTCAGACGGTCACGTGCTCCAACTCTCCGCTCTCCCATCGCAGACTAGGTGGGCAGGAATCACAGACCCGGGGCCCGAGGCTGATGTTATGCAACGCCAGGTCCGTGGTTCAAAAAGCCCCCCTCATTCGTGACTTTGTGTCAGAGGGGGACCCGGACCTGGTGGGTATAACGGAAACCTGGTTGGGCCACGAAGGGGGTATGCCCCTCGTGGACATGTGCCCACCAGGTTACCGTGCCTTCCATCAGCCAAGGGCCCTAGGGAGGGGTGGGGGGGTGGCGATTATCGTAAAGGAAGGTCTTGAACCGAAGGAGACCACAGTCCCTCAGACAACCGGGTGTGAATCTCTCTGCGTGAGATGGGGCCTAGGGAGGCAGTTGGGCGTGTTAGTTGTATACCTGGCTCCTCGCTATGCAACAACAGCCCTGCCCGAGCTCCTAGAGGTGATAGCCGAGGCGGCAGTTGAGACCCCCAGACTGGTAGTCATGGGGGACTTTAACTTGCCGTCGGCAGGCGAAGCCTCTGGAGCAGCTCGGGAGTTCATGGCCTCCATGACGGCCATGGACCTGACCCAGGTAGTTTTAGGCCCCACTCACGAGGGAGGAAACACACTGGATTTCATCTTTGTCTCGGGACAGTGGAGTTGTGATCTGGGAATAGGGGACCTAGCCATCACTCCCTTGTCAT
This sequence comes from Rhabdophis nuchalis, assembly GCA_039707465.1. Lineage (NCBI taxonomy): Eukaryota > Metazoa > Chordata > Lepidosauria > Squamata > Natricidae > Rhabdophis > Rhabdophis nuchalis. The sequence goes on along the minus strand of CM077645.1, from coordinate 7,298,182 downwards.
GGACAGATCACGCTCTCCTTCGGCTGGACTTTCCAATCGCTACACCTCACCGCGGGGAGGCGGAACCGGATATTCCTATATGGTTCCGCCCCAGGCTTCTAATGGACCCGGAAAGGTTCCAGAGGGAGCTTGGGCCAATTCCTGTGACCCTGCCCCGCGACTCGACTGAGGACCTAGTGGCCGCATGGTTAAGTGCGGCCGCGGGGGCCTTGGACCGAGTCGCGCCCTTGCGGCCTCTCTTGCGGCGGCGAATCACCCAGGCTCCTTGGTTTACCGAGGAGCTTCGGGGGATGAAACGCCACAAGAGATGCCTAGAGAGCAGATGGAGATCCTCTCGCTCCGAAGCCGACCGAACACTAGTGAGAACCCATATTAGGGCTTACTTAGTGGCGATAAGGGTGGCCAAACGTGAGTATTGTGCCACCCTTATTGCATCCGCAGATAACCGCCCTGCCGCCCTGTTTGGGGTGACCCGCTCCCTCCTTCATCAGAGGCCGCGGGAAGCCCCTCTGCAAGGGCGAGCAGAGGAATTTGGGATTTATCTGCAGGAGAAAATCACTCGGATTCGGAATGAGCTACCCTCCATCGACAGTGGTCCTGTGGGACTGTCCGAGACTAGTCTTGAGGTTCCTTCTTGGGAGGAGTTTGACTTTGTTACCACCGAGGATATGGACAGGTTGTCAAGGAAACTTAGGGCGACCACATGTTTATTGGACCCGTGTCCCTCCTGGCTTGTACTGGCATCCTGGGAGACGACACGAGGCTGGCTCCAGGGCATTGTCAACGCATCTTTGAGTGAGGGGTCCTTGCCTGCCGTCTTGAAAGAGGCGGTAGTGAGGCCCCTCCTCAAGAAGCCGTCCCTGGACCCAGCTTTATTAGAGAACTATCGTCCGGTCTCCAACCTTCACTTTTTGGTGAAGGTTGTCGAGAGTGTGGTAGCCCAACAGTTTCCGCGACACCTGGAGGAAGTTGATTATCTAGACCCGCGCCAGTCCGGCTTCCGACCCGGTCACAGCACCGAGACGGCATTGGTCGCGTTGGTTGATGATCTCTGGAGGGCGCGGGATAGAGGTTATTCCTCTATCCTAGTCCTATTAGACCTCTCGGCGGCTTTTGATACCATCGACCATGGTATCCTATTGCACCGACTGGGGGGGTTGGGGTTGGGAGGCACCGTTTTGCGGTGGTTCTCATCCTACCTCTCTGGTCGGTCGCAATATGTGTTGACGGGAGGGCAGAGGTCGACCTCGAGGCCTCTCTTATGTGGGGTTCCTCAGGGGTCGGTCCTCTCGCCCCTCCTTTTCAACACATATATGAAGCCGCTGGGTGAGATCATCCGTGGTTTTGGGGTGGAGTACCATCTGTACGCTGATGACACCCAGCTGTACATATCCACCCCAAACCACCCCAACGATGCCGCCGAAGTGCTGTCCCGGTGTTTGGAGGCCGTACGGATCTGGATGGGTGGTAACAAACTCAGGCTCAACCCTGCCAAGACTGAGTGGCTGTGGTTTCCGGCACCCCGGTTCAGCCAGATTACACCAACTCTGGCCATTGGGGGCGAAACACTGGCCCCCGTGGAGAGGGCGCGCAATTTGGGTGTCCTCCTGGATTCCCGGCTGTCCATGGAGGACCATGTGGCGGCCGTGGCCAGGGGGGCGTTTCATCAGGTACGCCTGATGCGCCAATTGCACCCCTTACTGGACCGGGCTGCCCTTCGCACAGTCACTCAAGCTCTCGTGACGTCCCGACTCGACTACTGTAATGCTCTCTACATGGGGCTTCCCTTGAGGTGCACTCGAAAGCTACAGCTAGTCCAAAACGCAGCCGCGCGGGTGATTATGGGAGCCATTAGATGCTCCCACATAACACCGATCCTGCGCGAGCTGCATTGGCTTCCTGTGGTTTTTCGAGTGCGCTTCAAGGTTCTGACAACTATCTTTAAAGCGCTCCATGGCTCGGGGCCTAGTTATATGCGAGACCGCCTCCTGCCCCATACATCCCTTAGACCGATACGCTCCCACAGAGAGGGCCTTCTCAGGGTGCCGTCGGCCGGACAATGCCGACTGGCGACACCCAGGGGAAGAGCCTTCTCTGTGGCGGGCCCAGCCCTTTGGAATGACCTACCCCCTGAATTACGTACCATCACCGACCTCCGCCTCTTCCGCCACTGTCTTAAGACATATTTGTTTCAACAAGCCGGCCTAGCCTAACCTCCCATGGGGACTTTTAGGTAGTTTTAAATTGGGTTTTTAAAATTTGGTTTTAGCGCAGGATAGGTTATTTAATAGTTTTTTAAATTATATTTATTGTATTTTGTATGTTTTTAAATTTTCCTGTGCGCCGCCCTGGGTCCTTCGTGGAGAAGGGCGGGATATAAATTTAAATAAATAAATAAATAAAATAAATAAATAGCTCAACCCACCATGTTCTTAACAAAGCCCCAAGCTGTAAGCATCTGGATCACTATCACCACAATGCAGAATAACAGATTTGGATGGGACCTTAGAGATCTTCTAGTCTGATGGAAGCAAATTCCAGTTTAGCCCTCGGTTAGTTCTAGAAAGAGACATGAATATCCACGGAGGAGAGAAGGTTTCCATCACAATAACCCCATGGCTTCAGTTCTCTTTCTCGTCTTCCTTCCTCTTTTCAAAGGGAACTGAAGCAACTGAATGAGGGTGCTGATGCTTACAACGCTAACTAGCAAAGCGGGCTTTGGGTCACGGAGAGGGGAAGCTGAGAGAAATTTCTCCATCCGCATCTGGCGGAGATGTTTGCAAGGGAGAGAGAAGAGGCAGAAGGGCGGAAGGAGAAGAAGAAGGGAGATGAGAATAAGGCGGGAACAAGACACTCCAACGAAGATGGTAAAGGAAAAGCGGGAAGGAAGATGAACAAAGAGAACCTAGACATGATAAAGTCCTGCACAGGAGGGGAGGGGCCAGCGTCCTGTTGGCACAACATGAGGTCTCAATGGTCCGAGACCTTGGTTGATACTTATGCCGTGGATTGGTCCATTTGGACCTAAACCATCTCGGAGGGACGGCGACTGAGAAGACGAAGCCTTGCTGGTCGCAGGGACACCGCAAAGTCCCTGTTTGACCCAAGGGGAACGCTTCTACTTGACGGCAAACAGGCAGACCCAGGCTGACAAAGACGGGGGCGGTACCAGGAAGCAAGCTGAAAGAGAAAGCGAGGGTTTTTTTTCTTTGAGAGACTTTGCCCAAAGAAACTTTTTTTTAAAAAGATAAAGTCCTGCATAGAAAGTTTTCAAATTCTATAGGCCAGGAGTGTCAAACTCGATTTCATTGAGGGGCGCATCAGGGTTGTGTGTTTACCTCATGGAGGCAGGGGGCGTGGCCAGGATGGGCATAGCCAGCTTGACGTCACTTGTGTCAAGTCGCCTGTGGTGGGCTGCGGTGCCTCTGCCAGTGAAAATGGGCTCCCACTCTCTGTTTTCAGCTGGGACGGCGTCCTGCAGCCCTCTGCCAGTAGAAGCAGGAGGCCGTCCCAGCCGAAAACGGAGATCGGGAGCCCATTTTCGCTGGCAGAGGCACTGCGGACTGGTCCTTCGCTGTTTCCAATCAACAATGTTTATGGGGAGGGGCAGGTTGGGATACAAAATGCTAATTGGCTACTTCAGACATGTAATGGAAACCCCGCCCCCTTTTATTTACCTCACAAGAAAGCAAGGAAGATTCAACTTGTTGGCAGAGTAGCCATCTTAGTTTTTCTGACCCTCTGCTGAAGGGGATCCTGGTTACAATGCAGCAAATAATTTTAATAGTCATATTTTAAAAAAAAATGTTCTTAAAATGAGAACTTTACTGTGGACATTCTGCTCTGTTTGATTGCGGAAACTACCTTCTTCAAAGAAAACATAATTACATACATACATTCCAAATCTCTCTCTCTCTCTCTCTCTCTCCCTCTCTCTCTCTTCTTCCTTCCTTCCTTCCATCCTTCCTTCCCTTTCCCTCCTTCCCTTTCTTTCTTTTCTTTCCTTCCCCTCCCTTTAGCCTCCCTCCCTCTTTTTTCTTTCTTTCTTTCTTTCTTTCTTCCTTTCCTCCCTCTCTCCTCATCCTTCCTTCCTTCCCTCCCTCCCTCTTTCTTTCTTTCTTTCTTTCTTTCTTTCTTTCTTTCTTTCTTTCTTCCTTCCTTCCTTCCGTCCGTCCGTCCTTCCTTCCTTCCTTCCTTCCCTCCCTCCCTCCCTCCCTCCCTCCCTCTTCCTTCCTTCCTTCCTTCCTTCCTTCCTTTCTTTCTTTCTCTCCCACCTTTATTTTTTTTTTACAAATATAGACGCGAAGTCTCAACCCAACCCAACCTTCCAATTCTGGCTTCAGGAAAACAAGCTAATGTTCCCCACTCCCCATATTCATTTGTTCAGCCTAGGCTGCATTCTGAAACCCACAACCGAGTGTGGCCATTTGTTCTGTAAGCCAGAAACGTATTGTGCAATCCTCAGAAGTCCCAATACTTCCATGAAAAACCCTGCTTGACCTTGGGAAGCTACAGTAGCCTCTGAACTATGATGTCAATGCACGGATTCCTCCCAGCAGGGGTGGCTTGTTGGCAAAAACAGGGATTGCCAAATAAAGGATTGCGTAACTGCCTAAGGGGCTGAGACGGTAAAAGAATTGCACCAGAGATAACAGTATAATCGCAGATCAACTGGGAATTTCATTAGGTAAATTGAGGCGTGGCCTCAGGTGAGAGGACAGGTGTATAATATGGACCTGTATTATGGATTACACCAGAGGACGGTTTCAAAATGCTGAGTCACATTCATGATGAGTTGTCATTGAGCGTATGGCATAGCCGTAGAACTTTATGGTCATTGCACCTCATGCAATGAAATTACCGTATTTTTCGGAGTATAAGATGCACCTTCTCCCTCCCCCAAACAGGGTGAAAATTTGGGTGCGTCTTATACACTGAATGTAGCCCCACCCACCCTTTAGCCTTTGCCTCCCAGCAATTTAACTCTTTGCAGCAAAGGTTTCCATAAGCTATAGTAATCCCTGCAGCCTGTAACAGCTGATGATCGGGAGAAATTGAAAGTGAAACTTGGTGGCAAATGGCTGGGAGGCACATTTTTTTCTTTCTTTATTTTTATTTTATTTTAATTCGATTTATATCCCGCCCTTCTCCACGAAGGACCCAGGGCGGCGCACAGGAATTTAAAAACATATAAAACAGAATATACAAAATTTAAAAGCATATTAAATTACATGAAACAATCCTATGCTAAAACCAAATTAAAAACCCCAATTTAAAACTATCTAAAATAGCCCCAGCCGGAGGTTAGGCTAGGCCGGCTTGCTGAAGAAAATGTGTCTTTAGAAACTGGCGGAAGAGGCGGAGGTCCGAGATGGTACGAAGTTCAGGGGGAAGGTCGTTCCAAAGGGCAGGGCCCGCCACAGAGAAGGCTTTTCCCCTGGGTGTCGCCAGACGGCATTGCCCGGCCGACAGCACCCTGAGAAGGCCCTTCTCTTGTGCTAATCAGGCTGTTTGCTGCAAGGAGGTAAGTCAACAACTATAAATGCCTATAGAATGTTCAAATAATTAGACTTATTTTTTTTTAACTGCTTTATGATTATTCTAGACCAGGGGTCCCCAACCTTTGCAACTTTAAGTCTGAAGGACTTCAGCTCCCAGACTTCTCCAGCCAGCTTTGCTTTAAAGCAGGGGTCTCCCACTTTTGCAACTTTAAGTCTGAAGGACTTCAGCTCCCAGACTTCTCCAGCCAGCTTTGCTTAAAGACTTAAAGTTGCAAAGGTTGGGGACCCCTGCTCTAGACAACTTACCAAAATGAAGAAGCTTTTTAAAATAAATGCTTGATCTGAAGAGGCCCCCTGCTATTGTTTTAAAAAGTGCTATTCTTTTAAATAGCAGAGAATAACGTATACTTCCAGAAAGCCGCACCAATTTTAACAGCATCTGTACAAGTATAGTCTGAAATATAACACGACAAACAGTGTATATTGTCTGTGCTGTTTGTTGCAAGGAGGCAAATTGCTGGGAGGCAGAGGCAGATTTTTTTTTTCTTGTTTCCCTCCCCAAAATCTAGGTGCGTCTTATACTTCAGAGTGCCTTATACTCCAAAAAATACGGTAAATGCCATCTTCAGTGTACATTATGCATAAGAAAACTATACAAATAGAACAAAAACACACATCCTTCATGGTCTATGCAATTGAATTGAAAACTGATATTGCATTAATAATTGCACTGTACATTTGCATCCTTTTAGAGAGAGTCATTGAGGCTACTTGGAGGTTTACCTGTGTCCTCAAAGTCAACTGAGCGGTGCAAATGGTTCCTGTAGCCTGCAATTTTTCCTCCTGAAATCCATTCCTACTTCCACGCCATTCCAAGGGTGCTCATCCCAAATTGTTTAGCTAAAAATACAGAAACCAGGATCCCCATTCAGGTGACCCCGAGGACACAGATAAGCCTCCCAGTGGCCTCAACGACCCTCTAAAAGGATGCAAATGAACAGCTGTCTGCAAGGAGTATCAATCCTTCCATTCACCACTATCCTGTCAGAGCTGAAGAAGCTTTTTGGAGGAGAAACAAGACATCTTCAAAAGAAAAAACAAAAAATAAGTCCAGCTGCCTCCCGAAAAAAGCACCTTGGGGACATCAGTCGAGATCATTGAGAAGATCCCTTGGAAGTCTTGAGCCATTTACTTTCTTTCAGCCCAACAGAGTCCCATAGACTTGGCGTTGTGGTGGGGAGATATGCCTCAACATACAACCATTCCTTCGGTGATAGTTTGCGACCTTCTGAAGAGTAAAGTCAACGGGGAGGCCAGATTTGCTTCACAACCGTGCAACTACAGTACAATACAATACAATAGCAGAGTTGGAAGGAACCTTGGAGGTCATCTAGTCCAACTCCCTGCCTAGGCAGGAAGCCCTATACCATTTCAGACAAATGGCTCTCCAACATCTTCTTAAAGACTTGCAGTGTTGGGGCATTCACAACTTCTGGAGGCAACTTCTGTTCCACTGACTAATTGTTCTGTCAGGAAATTTCTCCTCAGTTCTAAGTTGCTTCTCTCTTTGATTAGTTTCCACCCATTGCTTCTTGTTCTGCCCTCAGGTGCTTTGGAGAATAGCTTGACTCCCTCTTCTTTGGGGCAACCCCTGAGATGTTGGAACGCTGCTATCATGTCTCCCCTAATCCTTCTTTTTATTAAACTAGACCAGTGGTGGGTTTCAAATTTTTTAGAACCTACTCTGTAGGTGTGGCCTATTTTGTGGGCGTGGCTTGGCAGTCATGTGACAGGGTGGGAGTGGCCACCTTTTAAAATGTGGTGAAACTCATTTAACAACGCTCTTGCTTAGCAACCAAAATTTTGGACTCAATTGTGATGATAAATTCTTTCTTTCTTTCTTTCTTTCTTTCTTTCTTTCTTTCTTTCTTTCTTTCTTTCTTTCTTTCTTTTTCTTTCTTTCTTTCTTTCTTTCTTTCTTTCTTTCTTTCTTTCTTTCTTTCTTTCTTTCTTTCTTTCTTTCTTCCTTCCTTCCTTCCTTCCTTCCTCCCTCCCTCCCTCCCTCCCTCCCTCCCTCCCTTCCTTCCTTCCTTCCTTTCCTTCCCGTTGGGTCACTGGCAGTGGTAGGCCAGATTTACTTCCAGGTACGCCAGTGGAACCCCCTCTCACCGGTTCTCTAAATTTCACCAACCGGCTCTCGCGAGTCAGTGCGAGCCTGCAGAAACCCACCACTGAACTAATACCCAGTTCCTGCAACCGTTCTTCATATGTTTTAGTCTTAACTAACTTTAGTCTTAACTAACTTAACAACTGCAGCGATTCCCTTAACAACTGTGGCAAGGAAGGTCGTAAAATGAGGTACCTAACAACCACCTCAATTGGCAACAAAAATTCGGGGTTCAACCATGATCGAAGGCAAGGACTATGTGTATAAGTGAAAGAGTCCTATACTCCATTCCGAACTCTTAGAGTCATGGCCAGTAATTAATCAGCCACTAATTAGACAACCAGATGTGGGTCTAGACAGTTGGATGCCCGGTTTGCAAATCTGAGTGGGCAGCTGGCACACTCTGCCAACAGCCAGCTCTTGTCCTTCGAATTAATCTCTCCTATCGTTATGTTGATATCTGGAGTTTGCACAAATCCAGACTGGATGTCCGTGACGTCAAATATATTAACTTTCAGGGATTGAGAATCAACTTCAGGATGCTTCTTCCATCAGACAATTTTCTGACAATTGAAAGAACCTGAGAATATAGTTTATTTTTATTTGTGTCCGGCGTGAAGAGAAAAGGAGATGCCTTCAAAAGAAAAAAAAACAAAGAAAGTCCAGTTGCCTCCTGAAAAAAGCACTTTTCAGATTTCTTGACCTGCCTTCATCTGGTTTGGAGAATAGGTGGAGCCCCTCTTCTTTGTGGTGGCCCCTCAAATACTGGAATAGGGCTGTCATGTCACCCCTAGCCCGTCTTTTCATTAAACTAGACATACCCAACTGCAACTGTTCTTTGTATTTATCCTCCAGTCCCCTAATCCTCTTGGTTGCTCTTCTCTGCACTCTTTCCAGAGTCTCCACATCTTTTCTACATCGTGGCGACCAAAACTGGATGCAAATATTCCAAGTGTGGCCTTCCCAAGGCCTTGTAAAGTGGTATTAACCCTTCAGGTGATCTTGATTCTCTCCCTCTGTTTATGCAGCCTAGAACTGGGTTGGCTTTTTTGGCAGCTGCTGCCCACGACTGGCTCCTATATCAATGTTGTCCGCTACAACTCCCAAGATCCCTCTTACAATTACTGCCATTGAGCTAGGTACCACCTATTCCAGGGATGGTGAACCTTTTTGGCACCGAGTGCACGTAAACGCGCCCGAGTGCCAGAAACCCCAAAACCAGCTGGTCCGCATGTGTTTTCTGGCCAGGTTATTTAGCCATTTTCAGGCCATTTTTAGGCTGTTTTGGGGCCATTTTTCAGGCTGAAAAACAGCCTGAAAACAGTCCCCAAAATGCCTTAAAATGGCCTGGAAAACAGCCTGAAAACAGCCCGACAAATATTTTATTTTATTTATTTATTTTATTCAATTTATATCCCGCCCTTCTCCAACAGGACCCAGGGCGGCGCACAGGAATTTAAAACAGCATACAAAAATAATACAAAATACATAAATTTAAAAAGCTATTAAATGACACAAAACTTGCGCTAAAACCAAATTAAAATCCCTCATTTAAAACTGTCTAGTATTAGTCCCAGCGGAGGCTATGTTAGGCCGGCTTGATGAAATAAGTGTGTTTTTAAACAACGGCGGAAGAGGCGGAGGTCGGTGATAATGCGGAGTTCAGGGGGTAGGTCGTTCCACAGGGCAGGGCCCGCCACAGAGAAGACCCTACCCCTGGGTGTCGCCAGCCGGCATTGTCCGGCCGATGGCACCCGGAGAAGGCCTTCTCTGTGGGAGCGTATCGGTCTGGATGTATACCCTAAAATGGCCCAGAAAATGGCACCAAAAAACCAGCTTGTTTTTTGGCTGATTTGGGGGCTGTTTTCAGGCCATTTTTCGGTGCTCTGGCCCCCACAAATATCAGCTGGCCAGCGCTCATGTCCACCAGAAAGCAGAAGAGCAGCTGGCGATGGCTCTGTGTGCCACCTCTGGCACGCGTGCCATAAGTTCATCCCCAGGGACCTATTCTATACTCGAATTTGTACAATGGGCGAAGGCAGAATGAAACAAAAGTGCACTGTGGTTTCCATGTTTGGCTGTTTCCCTGCCTTTCTCTTTGGGCCCACACCATTTTTTCTCTCCCCCACCTCACAAAATTTCCCATGCAGCTTCTCCAGTGGTGGGATTCAAATCATTTAACCACCGGTTCTCTGCCTTAATGACCGGCTGGGTGGGCGTGGTGCTGGGGTGGGGGGATAGCCAGGGGTGTGTGACAGGCAGCACTCGGTCTCCTGCATTCCCCTGGGAGCGGTGTGTGTGGGGGGTACTCCTGGAAGGGGCGAGGCAGGAAGGGACGGACCCCAGCCAGAGATGTACAAATGGTTCGCTTGAACTGGTTCGAACCGGCTGAATCCCACCACTGATTTCTGGTGGTTGTTTTTTTGGGAAACTTCCATTTCTTTTGAAGCCGTTTTCCCCGCCTCAAACGATGAATCACAGCCCGTTCAACGTTTCTCTAAACTTTTCACTAGAAAACCTCAGTGAGTCACTGCGAAGTTTTTATAGTTGCCGGATGAAAAGGGCTCTCCAACCCCCCCGCCCCCATGCTTTTCGTACGAGAGAAATAAACTCACATTTGTTTGGAAGAAAGAAAGAAAAATCTTCCCGTCAACTGGAAAATTCCAGCCCAACCAGTTTAAATTGGCACATTCCACGCTTCTAATCGTGAAATCTTTCAGAAGAAGTCGCCTGACTTAATCTTTGGAGGGAGCTAGGGGAGCACACTTGGGTTGATTTCCAACTGTTGTTTGGCAAAGGCTTAGATTTGGCATAACCGTTCTTCATTTGGCACGGATGGATTAACAAGGCAAGCGGCAAACAGAGGAGAACAGAGGAGAAATGATCACCGATCAGATCTGGAAAGAAAGAGCCACTTCTTGGGAACCGAGGCAATTTGTTTTATTTGATTATTTTTATCCTGCCTATTAGTTCTATAAATAACTCAAGATGACAAAACACACTGGATCTTCCTTCCTCCTCCTATTTTACCCCAGAGCAACCTGTGACGTGGGTTGGGCTGAGAGAGACAGAGGGACTGGCCCAAAGTCACCCAGCTGGCATTCGTGCCAAAGGTGGGACTAGAACTCCCTGTCTCCTGGTGATTGGCCCACCCAGCTGACATTCGTGCCAAAGGTGAGACTAGAACTCCCTGTCTCCTGGTGATTGGCCCAAAGTCACTCAGCTGGCATTCATGCCAAAGGCGGGACTAGAACTCCCTATCTCCTGGTGATTGGCCCAAAGTCACCCAGCTGGCATTCATGCCAAAGGCGGGACTAGAACTCCCTGTCTCCTGGTGATTGGCCCAAAGTTACCCAGCCAGATTTCATGTCTAAGGCGGGACTAGAATTCACAGTCTCTGATGATTGGCCCAGAGTCACCCAGATGGTTTTCATGCCTAAATTAGAATTCGAATTAGACTAGAATTCACAATCTCCTGGTTTCTAGCCTGGTGTCTTAATCACTAGATTGGCTCTGTTGCAATTCAATCAGCAGGATATACAACTGCACCTCTGATCTTTCCTAGCATACAAAGGACCTCTCATCCCAATCATAATGTGGGCGCAATTGTAAGGTGGACTAGAACTCACATTCTCCTGATGATTGACCCTAAGTCAACCAACCCGCTTTCATATCAGGACAATGAGGTAGGGGTGTTAGCAGAACAGAAGTAAAGTGGCCGAAATCCATGCGTTGAAACAGACTTAACGTAAACTTCCTCTTCATATGCAGCTTTGGATAATTCTCCTCAATAACTCAAGGGCGTCTTGTCCTCAACCTATGGCCACAATTGAGCCCAACATTTAGTTGCTAAGTAAGACAGCTGTTGAGTGAGCTTTGCCCCATTTTAGGACAGTTGTTAAGTGAAATTGTGAAGTTTAAATCAATTGTAGGAAGTTAATACCAGTGGTGGGTTGCGGGTGGTACACCCTGGTATGGGCGTACAGGTGCCTGCTGGAGCACTGGGTACCGTCCGGTATGGTGCTTCGGAGGGCCCACCCAGCTGCCCGTCATCCTTACCTATATTTGAGCTCTTTGGTGCTTCCACGCATGTGTATGGTGCGTATGGCGCCTGCATGATGCTCCGCCAAGCAGATGGAACATCGCGAAGGCTTGCGGAGGTGTCCCAGGAGGGAAGGACGCTGTGGTGGGCGCCAGTGTCAAGTACCCTAACGATGCCTGCTTCATAATAAGTGACCCGATATTCTAATACAAAAAGCAGTGATTTATTAACAGCTAGGCATTTCTTGTTTGCAGCCATCTTTTTTGCTTTCTTTATCTGCTTCTGAACTTTGCCCGCATTACAGTCCTCCTTTCAGCCTTCATCATAAAATCACATTAGCCAATGAGAGATGGTAGTTTAGACATGCGCATTCACTGGCCAGTTTGAGATTCCATTCTGACCACAGGTATGTATGGAATTCCCCTCTCTATGGCAGTTTGATAGTAGTCATGGAGATGCCTTACAAACTGACAGCCAGGCCCTGTTGCACCTTACTGGTTGCAACGGGATCCACCACTAGTTAGTACCCACCCCTCTCCTAGGAAAATGAGACATTTTATGAAATATTAAAAGGGCAAAATGTTTCCCCTAAAAGGGAGGCAGAAACTCAGCTCCCCCCTCCTTTGTCAATGGGCCATTAAAGGCCTGAGCCAGTCTATTCTACATAAGAAAGAGTTACCTCCTGCAGGCAGAGCCATAATAGGAATCCCCAAAGCCCTTTCATTACATCAGCACCCAGCAAGGCTCAACCAAGTCTGGGACTCAAAACACAATCCAAAAATTCACCCCTGCATGGCCCCATGGGAGTCTGACAACCAATCAGAATACAAGCTCAAATTCAAAAGCCCAGAGAGGGCGTAAAACCTAGGCGCTCTCGGCATCTCTGCTCTTTTTCTTTTGCCCAGCATCTCAAACAATGGTGGGTTTCAAAAAAATTTAGAACTTCTTCGGGAGGTGTGGCCTGCTTTGTGGGAATGGCTTGCCGGCCATGTGACTGGGTGGGAGTGACTTGGCAGTCATGTGACTGGGTGGGAGTGGCCAACTTGTAAAATGTGGTGAAACTCACTTAACAACGCTCTTCCTTAGCAACCAAAATGTTGGTTCAGGAACTCTGGCATTTGAAGCACGCAAGTCTTAAAGCTGTCAAGTTCCAAGACCCTTGCACTCCCTAACCCTTTAGGAAAAAAAAAACCCCAGGGGGGTTCAAACTTGACAGTTTTAAGACTTGTGGACTTCAACTCCCAGAATTCCTCCTCTCGCTCTTCCTCTTGATGATGGGCGGATGGGCGGGGGGGGGGGGGAGGGAGCTGGAACCAGTTCTAAACAGCACTGTAGATTGGTGGAACCTCTTCTATAGAAGAGTTTAGAACTGGCAAGAACCCACCCCTGATCTCAAACCACGTGGTCCTGTCCACCATTAAACCATCTTTCCACGCAACCTCTATGTTTCCAGTGTCAGCATGTCTGTGCTTTTCTTCCTACTTGGAACTGAGCCCAGGTGGACATTTCTTCCAACATCATCAATCAGAATCGAGCTGGAAGGGACCTTGGAGTTCTTCTAGTCCGACTCCCTGCTCAAGCAGGAGACCCTATACCATTTCAGACAAGTGGCTGTCCAGCCTCTTCTTAAAAACCTCCAGTGATGAAGCCCCCACAACGTCTGAAGGCAACTTCCCTTCCACTGGTGAATTGTCCTCACGGTTAGGAAGTTTCTCTTCGATTCCAGGTTGCTTCTCTCCTTGATTACTTTCCATCCATTGTTTCTTGTCTTGTGGTCTGGTGCTTTGGAAAATAGGTTGACCCCCCCCCCCTCGTCTTTGGGGCAACCCATCAAATATTAGAAGACTGCTATCAAGTCATCCCTCATCCTTCTTTTCCTAGGCTGGCCAGAACTAATTCCTGCAAACGTTCTTAATATCTCCAGGCCTTTAAATCATCTTAGTTGCTCTTCTTTGCACTTTTTCCCCAAAGTCTCAATGTCTTTTTTGTAATGTGGGGACCAAAACTGGATGCCGTATTCCAGGTGCGGCTTTACTAAGATTTCATAAAGCGGTACTAATACTTCATGTGATTTTGATTCTACACCACTGTTTATACAACCCAGGATTGTATTTAGCAACCTGGTTAGTAACCTGGCCGTTAAGCGAATCGGGCTTCCCCATTGATTGTGCTTGTGAGAAGATCACAAAAGATGACCCCCAACATGACCCTGGAACCTTGCCACCGTCGTAAATATGAACCAGTTGCGGAGTGTCAAAATGTTTCATCACTCAGGACTACATTGGTTAGGCGGCAACAGAGCTGCTTACACTCTTCTGAAATGTTTGGCTCTGCTCCACCCCGAGGTTTAGCAGGTTGTGTGAACCAGTCAACCTTCCTAGTGTTCCCAAGCCCCTGAGATGTTAAGGAAAGCTGAAAGAAATGGCCATCGACACTCCAGAGATAGGCTTCAGATACAGAAGGATCTTGACAAACTTCAACATTGGGCACTATCTAACAAAATGATACTCAAGGGTGAAAAAAGTAAGGTTCTACATTTAGGCAAGAAAAACAAAATGCACAGGTACAGTATAGGACCTCACTCAATAGCAGTAACTGTGAAAGGGATCTTGGAGTCCTAGTGGACAACCATTTAAATAAGAGCCAGCTGTGGGCAGCAGCTGCCAAAAAAGCCAACACAGTTCTAGGCTGCATAAACAGAGGGAGAGAATCAAGATCACCTGAAGGGTTAATACCACTTTATAAGGCCTTGGTAAGGCCACACCTGGAATACTGCATTCAGTTTTGGTTGCCATGGTGTAAAAAAATGTGGAGACGCTAGAAAGAGTGCAGAGAAGAGCAACAAAGAGGATTAGGTGACTGGAGGCTAAAACATATGAAGAACAGTTGCAGGAACTGGGGATGTCTAGTTTAATGAAAAGAAGGACCAGGGGAGACATGATAGCAGTCTTCCAATATCTCAGGGGCTGCCCCAAAGAAGAGGGAGTCAAACTATTCTCCAAAGCACCTGAGGGCAGAACAAGAAGCAACGGGTGGAAACTAATCAAGGAGAGAAGCAACTTAGAACTGAGGAGAAATTTCCTGACAGTGAGAACAATTAATCCGTGGAACAGAAGTTGCCTCCAGAAGTTGTGAATGCCCCTGGAAGTCTTTAAGAAGATGTTGGATAGCCATTTGTCTGAAACGGTATAGGGTTTCCTACCTAGGCAGGGGGTTGGACTAGAAGACCTCCAAGGTCCCTTCCAACTCTGCTATTGCATATTGTATGTACAAAACATTAGTGTGTTGTGTGAGCCTCACAGTCACCTCGAGAAGGTCACAGATTATGTGATTTGCATTTGTTGACTGATAGAAATCTCATCATTTGTATAATTTGCCTGGTGGAACCGTGGCATCCCGGATACCACACCCTTTCCTGCCCCTGTTGTGATGGGAAATATTGCACCTGTGCCTGAGGTTGAAAACAATAGGACCATTTTAGCCAAGCTGGGACCAAAATGGGCCCTTCAGTTCAGAGGTGAGTTTCACATCATTTTACCACCAATTCGCCACGCACCAAAACGCGCACACACGTGCGGCTTGCACACATGTGTATGGCTTAGAAAATGTGGCTTTAATAGGACAATATCGTACCGGGGCGGTCCACCTGCTGGTCACCACTACCGGTTCGCCTCAACCGATCTGAACCGGCTGAATACCACCACTGCTTCAGTTCCTAACTGTGCTTCCCAGAGGAAATTGATCTGTGAACTACATAGCTGTTGACTTGTGTTGCTCTGTATTGCATGTAATAAGCAGTCAGATCTGCCGGCTTCAGCTTGGCGCCTCGTAGGCATTCTGCCATCAATTGGGGAAGGGAAGGGGGAACAAATGAAATAATCTATATAAATAAAAATGGAACAAGAGTTTGTTCAAAACTGCTAATCTCTGAATGTCCTGCACCGATCGCTTCCAAATTTTCGCACTACGTTCCTTTGAAATACAGCACCAATGATATATATAGAATGTGTAGATGTCACACCTGTGCCAGGTACATGCAACAGAAATATAAAATACTGTAAAAAAGGTAGGTAGATGGATACAGAGAGAGCAGTGGGCCACAGGTATTATGTCATCCTTCATGACATAAAATACTCTGAGGGAGAAATACAATAGGTAGGTAGGTAGAAGGATAAACAGAGGGAAAATACAGTGGGTAGGTAGGTAGGTGGAGGGATAGAGAGGGAGAAATGCAGTAGGTAGGTAGGTGGAGGGATAGAGGGAGAGGGAGAAATGCAGTAGGTAGGTAGGTAGGTAGGTAGAGGGATAGAGAGGAAGGGGGAGAAATACAGTAGGTAGGTAGGCAGGTAGGTAGATAGGTAGGTGGAGGGATAGAGAGGGAGAAATGCAGTAGGTAGGTAGGTGGAGGGATAGAGGGAGAAGGAGAAATGCGGTAGGTAGGAAGGTAGGTAGAGGGATAGAGAGGAAGGGGGAGAAATACAGTAGGTATGTAGGCAGGTAGGTAGGCAGGTAGGCAGGTAGGTGGAGGGATAGAGAGGGAGAAATGCAGTAGGTAGGTAGGTAGGTAGGAAGGTAGAGGGAGAAAGAGAGGGAGAAATACAGTAGGTAGGTAGGTGGAGGGATAGAGGGAGAGGGAGAACTGCGGTAGGTAGGTAGGTAGGTAGGTAGGTAGGTAGGTGGATAGAGAGGAAGGGGGAGAAATACAGTAGGTAGGTAGGCAGGTAGGTAGGCAGGTAGGTAGGTGGAGGGAGAGAGGGAAAATACGGTAGGTAGGTAGGTAGGTAGGTAGGTAGGTGGAGAGAGGGAGAAATACAGTAGATAGGTAGGTTGAGGGTTATACGGTGGTTGTGTGTATGTGTTTGTATGTGCAGGTGTAGATCTACACACAGATTGGTTGGCCATTTAACCAGACTGGGCCAAAGCAGTGCGAGGCCGGGAACGGCTAGTAAAGCTATATATGTTTACGATGGGAAATTCGGAGGGGGGAAATTGACATTGAGAAAGAACAGAATGTTTTGGCATCCGGTTCACGCTGGCACGCCGGCATCTTTAAGTCCATTTGCCCTGAGAGTGGAATGCCACCTACCCAAATACCGCAGCGTTGCCCAAAACATCTTGGTGGTACCGAATTGGCTACACATGGGGAGGGCTAGGGGAAACCAAGGGTTTAGTTTTCTTACTGGCATGAGGGAATTTTAAATTCTGTTTGACTTTACAGCATGTCTTAGTAAAAGTGCCTTTTCACTTCAATTAAATGGAGTCGAGAGTTTCACTTCCCTAAGGGATCAGTCTGAGGCAGGTCTGACACAACCCCTGAAATGGCTTACATAATTGCAGATCAGGGTAGTCATCTCATAATACCTCAGAAGGTGGGAAGAGGACTTGCTTTCTGCTCCCACACTCACCTGGGCTTGTTTCTTTGCTCCAATGGTGACCACGCATAGAAACCATCTGATCCACCTTTAGGCACCTTCTTGAGTTGTCCTTGTCCAGGGTGAAGAACAGTACTATAGTCCTGGGTGCACAATTGTAATCTGGCATTGCCTCAGTTGAAGATGTTTGACCCATTGACTGAACTTGTAAGAAAGTTACAAACAGTGATCATACGACCCCTGGGACACTGCAACCGTCATAAATATGAGTCAGTTTCCAACCATCCAAATTTCGATCACATGGCCATGGGATGCCGCAACAGTTGTAAGTGTGAAAAATGGTCATAAGTCACTTTTGTCATTGCCATTGCAATTTTGAACGGTCACTAAATGAACTGCTATAAGTCGAGAACTACCGGTATGCACAAAAAAAAGCAGCACGTTTCAGTACTTAACATGAATTCGAATTCAAGAAATAGAAGCTCAACGAAGACCATTGCTAACAACAATTAACAGTGTAACTCTTACACTGCAAAAATATATGGACTTCACAACTTGACCAGGTTAAAGCAATAGATGCAATTTATATAGACTTCTGTAAAGCCTTTGGTTCAGTGGTACACAACAAACTACTTCTAAAGCTAAACTCTTATGGCATCTCCGGGTTCCTGTCAAACAGGCAGCAAGTGGTCAAAATCGGAAATGCCCTATCAAACCCTGCACCTGTTAACAGCAATGTCCCCAAAGATAGTGTTTTAGGACCCACACTCTTTATACTTTACATAAATGACCTTTGCGATCCTATGGTAAGTAACTGCGCTCTCTTAGCTGATGATGTAGAATTATTCAACACCAACAACAACGCTGCTACCCTACAAAAAGACATTGACTATGTGTCAGAATGGTCAAACAATTGGCAACTCCAAATCTCAAGCACATTGGCAAAAAAAATATATCACAACACAAAATACAAACTGGGTGGATGTGACCTCGTAGACGATCCCTACTCTGTCAAGGACCTTGGAGTGCTCATATCTAATGATCTAAGTCAGGGGTCCCCAACCTTTTTGGCACCAGGGACCGGTTTCATGTAAAAAAAAATTCCGCGGACCGGTGGGAGCCTCCAGCAGGTAAGTCGAGTCACATGGGCCACGCACACGTTCGGCGGTCACGTGCAACCCGTGGGAAAGCTGCCGGGGTCCCGGACGAAGGATCCTCGGCTGGAGCAGGGAAGGATGGGCTGTGTCCCGGGCAGGAGGGCTTGGCAGCCCCTTCCCCCTGTGCATGGCCGGGTGGTGCCCCGAACCCCCCCAATGCAGGCCGTTGCCCCCGTCCTGCCCCCAGGGAGCGCCCTGGCCAGCTGCCAGGATAGCGGAGCGTTTGCTACACTTTCCTAAGAGTTGCGCTACTCTCTCCACTGCTCACTCCGGCCCAGTTATTATCAAGCCACGGACTGGCACCGGTCCGGAGCCCAGGGGTTGGGGACCTCTGATCTAAGTCATTAATGATCTAAGCTCACTGTAACAGCATTGCCAAAACGGCATTAAGAGTTGTTAACCTAATCTTGCGTAGCTTCTTCTCCAGTAATATTGAACTGCAAACTAGGGCAAACTAGGGCATATAAAACGTTTGCTAGACAAGTTCTCGAATACAGCTCATCTGTCTGGAATCCGCACTGCATATCAGACTTTAATACAATCAGAGATATTTCACGAGAAGAGTCCTCCACCCCCCTTCTCTCAACAAAATACCTTCTGCCACCAGATTTGAAATTTGGGGCTTAGGCAACTTAGAACTTCGCCGTCTTCGATCTGACCTATTTTTATATTTTAATCACATATATATCCCGCCCTTCTCCACAAAGGACCCAGGATGGCGCACAGGAATTTAAAAACATACAAAACAATAAATACAAAATTTAAAAACATATTAAATTATAATCCTATGCTAAAATCCAAATTTAAAATCACCAATTTAAAACTATCTAAAAATAGTCCCCACGGGAGGTTAGGCTACGCCGGCTTGCTGAAAAAGATGTGTCTTTAGACACTGGCGGAAGAGGCGGAGGTCCGAGATGGTACGCAATTCAGGGGCTGGGTCGTTCCAAAGGGCAAGGCTCTTCTCCTGGGTGTCGTCAGACGGCATTGCCCGGCCGACGGCACCCTGAGAAGGCCCTCTCTGTGGGAGCGGATCGGCCGAAGGGATGTATGGGGCAGGAGGCAGTCATCTAAGCATGGTACATAAAATTATCTGTACCACCTAATTAATACACCTAAGCGTGGTACATAAAATTATCTGCTACAATGTCCTACCTGTCAATGAACATCTTCAACCGCAACAACACAGGAGCACACAATAAACTTATAGTAAATCGCTTCAAACTTGATTGCAGAAAATACAACTTCAGTAATACAGTTCTCAATGCCTGGAATGTGTTACCTGACTCTGTGGTTTCTTCCCCAAACCCCCAAAACTTTAGTCTTAGACTGTCTACTGTTGACCTCACCCCATTCCTAAGAGGACTTTAAGGGGCGTGCATAAGTGCGCCTACCATCCCAGTTCTGATATTGCCTTGTATTCGTATTCATAATCATGTTTATACTTATAGCTGTTATCTAATTTGTGCTTGACAAAATAAATAAATAAAATAAAATAAACAGAAATATAAATGCTGACTTCATTCAAGGTAAGATGTGTGCTTTCAGGCCGAGCGTTGTGCATAAATCCTTCTGCTAATCACGCAAGCCCTCTGTTTGGTCGGGCGTTCAATACGCCCAGCGAATCTGTGCTTAAGGTTATAACAAGTCTCTTCCTATACATTGGGCTCTCTGTGGTTTGGTTCCTACCGTAGATACCATTTTGCAACCCTTCCTACCAGCCTGTGATTACACCTTTGCAATGGATTGTACAGGGCGGCATTGTGGTGTGTGGGAACCTGGACTCCAGGGCGTGGGAATAGCATGCAACACTGAACCACAACCTCAGCACAGTTGTTTAGAAGTAAATTCCAGTGTGGTTCAAGAAGCAGGAAGTTCCTAACGAGAGAGTAAGGGAGGACAGCGACAATTCCTCTGTTTTCTGGCCTGACCCACATTGATAAAATCTCCATCATGTTGACCCAGTGGTGGGTTATGACCGGTACACCCCACCGGTGCCTGCCGGGAGCACCAGGTACCGTTCGGGTACGGTGCTCCGGAGGGCCCGCCTGCCTGCCCACACTCCTTATCGCTATTTGAGCTGTCCGGGGCTTCTGCGCACACACTTGGAGTGTACGGTACCTGCGCAATGCTCCGCTGAGCCGCTGGAGCGTCACGGAGGCATCGCGGAGTGTCACACATGGTAAGTATGCATCAGTGGTGGGTTTCAAAAAATTTTAGAACCTACTTTCTAGGTGTGGCCTATTTAGTGGGTGTAGCTTGGCAGTCATGTGACAGGGTGGGAGTGGCCAACTTGTAAAATGTGGTGAAACTCATTTAACAACGCTCTTGCTTAGCAACCAAAATTTTGGGCTCAATTGTGATGATAAATTCTTTCTTTCTTTCTTTCTTTCTTTCTTTCTTTCTTTCTTTCTTTCTTTCTTTCTTTTTTCTTTTCTTTTCTTTTCTTTTCTTTCTTTCTTTCTTTCTTTCTTTCCTTTTTTCCTTTCTTTCCTTTCTTACTTTCTGCCTTCCTTTCCTTTCCTTTCCATTGGGTTACTGGCAGCGGCAGGCCAGACTTACTTCTGGGTCCGCCAGTGGAACCCCCTCTCACCGGTTCTCTAAATTTCACCATCCGGCTCTTGCGAGTAGGTGCGGGCCTGCAGAAACCCACCACTGGTATGCATGCATGTGCTGCCTGCCCGGCCCTGTTGCACCGTACTGGTTGCAATGGGAACCGGAACCTACCACTGTGTTGACCTCAACAGTTGATTAATTCATGGACACGTCCACATATTTTTCTACTTACCACAATTCATTTAGTGACGGTTCAAAATGGCGACAGCCCTGAAAAAAGCGAATTGCGACCGTTTCCCACCTTTAGAACTGTTGCAGCAGCCTCGTGGTCACATGATCAAACTTTGGATGCTTGGCAACTGATTCCTATTTAGGACGGTTGCAAAGTCCCGAGGTCAGGCGATCGCCCTTTGCCGCTGTCTTACAAGCACAGTCAATGGGGATTCGCTGAACAACCGTGTGTGAAGAATGGCAGTGATTCACTTGAACAACTGTGGCAAGAAAAAAGGGCAAAATTCACTTAAACAAACGTTTCACTTAATTTCAATTTCAATTTATTTCGATTTGTATACCGCGCCTATCTCCATCGAGATAGACCCAGGGCGGTGCACAGGAAATTAAAAACCACAATAAATAACACTAATACAATAATACAATTAAAAAAGAATTAAATTAAAAGCCTGTGCTAAAAGTCCCTTAATAAAAACCCAACATCCATTTACTAATTTACTGATGGGCAGGAGCTGTGTCGCGTCCAAGATCTAAACTCTAAGCTAGGCCAGCTTGCTGGAAAAAGTATGTCTTGAGTGAGCGGCGAAAGAGGGGAAGGTCCGTGATAGTACGAAGTTCGGGGGGTAGGTCGTTCCAGAGGGCCGGCCCTGCCACAGAGAAGGCCCTACCCCTGGGCACCGCTAGCCGGCATTGACCGGCGGTTGGCACCCTGAGTAGGCCCTCCCTGTGGGAGCAAATCGGTCGAAAGGAGGTATGTGGCAGGAGACGGTCCCGCAACAGAAATGTTGGGCTCAGTTCGGGTTGTAAGTTGAGGGACTTCCTGTATCTTTGCATTGTAGAAAACGAGACCTTCTGCTAGGACGATCGTTCCACTCTATAGTTTAACCTCCAGCCCAGTGGTGGGATTCAGCCAGTTCGCACCACTTCGGGAGAACCGGTTGTTAACTTTCTGAGCCGTTTGGTGAACTGGTTGTTGGAAGAAATCATTAGGGCAGAGAACCGGTTGTTAAATTACTTGAATCCCGCCACTGCTCCAGCCAGTGGTGGGTTCCGGATCCCACTGAAACCAGTACGGTGCAAGGGGGCCTGCCATTCACCACAGCTGTACATATCCACCCCAAACCATCCCAACGATGCCGTCGAAGTGATGTCCCGGTGTCTGGAAGCCGTGTGGGTCTGGATGGGAAGGAACAGACTCAGACTCAACCCGTCCAAGACCGAGTGGCTGTGGTTTCCGCGCCTCGGTTCAACCATTTTGTTCCATCGCTGGCCATAGGGGGCAAACATCTAGCCCCCATGGATAGGGCACACAACTTGGGCATCCTCCTTAATACCCGGCTGTCCATGGAAGAGCAAGTGACAGCCGTGGCCAGGGGGGCGTTCTACCAGGTTCGCCTGGTACGTCAGTTGCGGCCCTTATTGGACCGGGACGCCTTGCGCACAGTCACTCATGCACTCGTGACATCCCGTCTGGACTACTGCAATGCTCTCTACATGGGGCTCCCCTTGAGGTGCATCCGAAGACTACAGCTAGTCCAGAATGCAGCCGTGAGTGAGCTGCACTGGCTGCCTGTGGCCTTTCGGGTGCGCTTCAAGGTATTGGTTACCATCTTTAAAGCGCTCCATGGCACGGGACCTAGCTATCTGCGGGATCGCATCCTGCCCCATACATCCCTTCGACCGATTCGCTCCCACAGAGAGGGACTTCTCCAGGTGCCGTCCACCAGGCAATGCCAGCGGGCGACGCCCAGGGGAAGGGCCTTCTCTGTGGTGGGCCCAACCCTCTGGAATGACCTACCCCCTGAAATTAGAACAACGACGGACCTCCGCTCCTTCCGCCAGAAGTTAAAGACTCACTTCTTCCATCAGGCCGGCCTGGCCTAATGTTTACATTCCTAGCCGCAAAATGAAATTGTATAAAATTTTTAGGGGTACTGTTAGGGTTTTAAGGGTTTTAATAGTGATTTTAGCACAGGGGTTAATTTAATTTGATTTTAACATTTTGTATTTGTATATTGTTGTATTTTTGGATTTTTAATTGCCTGTGCACCGCCCCGAGTCCCCATGGGGGAGAGGGTGCGGTCTATAAATCAATAAATTATTATTATTATTATTATTATTATTATTATTATTATTATTATTATTATTATTATTATTATTATTATTACATGAATGTGCGCAGCACACGCATGCGTCCTTCCTGCGACGCCTCTGTGAGCCTCCGCAAGGCACCAGCTGCTCAGTGGAGAGTAGCACAGGCGCTGTTTGCGCCGTGCGTGGAAGTGCGAAAGAGCTCAAATACAGATAAGGACGACGGGCGGGCAGGTGGGCCCTCCGAAGCACGGTTAGGGTTAGGGTTAGGGTGCTCCTAGCAGGCACTGGTGCGCCCATATTGGGGCGTACTGCCTGCAACCCACCACTGGCTCCAGCCCTCAGGTTCCTTGGTGATTTATCCTTAACTTAGTAACCTAGTCCATGCTGGCTTATGGTTTGAGCTCCTTTAATCAGCATTGGCACTGCTGAAACTTTGCCTAATTCATTTGGCAACTCTTCAAACTCCGCAAGAAAACCAGGAAAGTAAAAATCCTCTCCTCTTACTATATTCCTCCTCTGGATTTCTAGCAATGGGGTTTCACATGTTGCCAACTTTTTGAGGTACCGTATTTTTCAGACTATAAGACGCACCTAAATTTACAGGAGGAACACTACTACGGTTCCTGCTACAGCTCACTTAACTTGGTCCAGTCAAGTTCTGTCGTTCCCACAAAGTGTTAAATCTTGATTAAAGTTAACTTCGTTAAGTGTATGTGTGTGTGTGTGTGTTGTTCAACAAACTGTACAATGTAATGGAGCCAGGTTAATTGGCTTGTTTATCGGCTCGCTTTATTTTGCAAGATAGGCTTACAGGAACCGGATCAAACCTGTTGTTTTAACACGGCCAAAAATCAAATGGGATAAAGGTCAAGAACCTACATTTATCATACAGGCAGTTGTACTCTCCAAATTGAGATCTCCAACTGCACCAGAGAGTTCAATCTCTTCTATAAATCAGCAAGTCAGAAAATAAGTCAGCAAGTGTCATTTTGCCTCTTTATAAATCTATGGTGAGCACCCACCTGGAGTATTGTGTACAGTTCTGGTCACCATACCTTCAGAAGGAGATTATGGAAATGGAAAAGGTGCAGAGGAGGGCAACCAGAAGGATTAGGGGGCTGGAACCCCTTCCTTACCATCTGAGGCTGCAACGGCTGGGCCTCTTCACTCTAGAACGACGGCGCCTGAGAGGTGACCTGATTGAAGTCTATAAAATCATGCACGGTGTGGACAAAGTCGAAAAGGAAAAACTGTTCTCCCTATCGCACAACACTAGAACTAGGAGGCCCTCCATGAAACTTTTGGAAGCTAGACCTCAAGCAAATAAGAGGAAGGACTTTTTCACCCAGAGGATCACTGGTCTATGGAACTCCCTGCCAGAAGAAGTGGTGACAGCTGTCAGCCTCGACACCTTTAAGAAAGGATTAGACGAGTTCATGGACAACAAGGATATCAATGGCTATCATTATGGATGCCTAAGGACACCCTCCGGGTTGGAGAGATAGGCAGGATATCTCTCAATGCCATTTGCAGGGAATCACAAGCAGGTGAAGACATCTGCTTGGGAAGACCCTGAAGCAAATGGGGAGCCACTGTGTGAGACAGAAGGCTGGACTGGATGGGCTGTGGCCTGTTCCAGCAAGGCTATTCTTATGTTCTTATGTTCTTATATATTTGAATATATATCAATATCAACACATGAACAGTGAGGCATCAGGTTATCATCCATTTAAATACAAGTAGCAACGGTAGTATTAATATTATTTGTTATTTAGATCCTACTTATAAAATTATAATGTTATTATACATCTTTGTGATATAATATAGGCCTTCGTTATTTAGTTGTTCAACATTTTAATCCCCAATTCCAGTCTCTTTTTGAAAGCTTCCAGTGCTAAAGTTCCCACAACTTCTGAAGGCAACTTCTGTGCCACTGGTTGATTGTTCTCACTGTCCAAAACTTTCTCCTCATTTCTAGGTTGAATCTCTCCTTGGTCAGTTTCCATCTGTTATTCCTTGTCCGGCCTTCAGGTGCCTTGGAAAATAGCTTGACCCCCTCCTCTCTGTGGCAGGCCCTCTAATATTGTTGTTGCTGTTAGTTGCGAAGTTGTGTCTGACCCATCGCAACCAAATGGACAATGTTCCTCCAGGCCTTCCTGTCCTCTACCATCCTCTGGAGTCCATTTAAGCTCACTCTGACTGCTTCAGGGACTCCATCCAGCCATCTCCTTCTCTGCCGTCCCCTTCTTCTTCTTTTGCCCTCCATCATTCCCAGTATGAGGTTCTTCTCCAGGGAGTCCTTCTTCCTTCTCCTTAGGTGGTCAAAGTCTTTGAGTTTCCTCTTCAGGATCTGACCTTCTAAAGAGCAGCCAGGGTTGATCTCCTCTAGGACTGACCGGTTGGATGGCCTTGCAGTCCAAGGGACTCAATGCAGGAGTCTTCTTCTCCAGCACCAGAGTTCAAAGGCCTCCATTCTTTCATGCTCAGCCTTCCTTATGGTCCAGCTTTTACAGCCATCCATTGCAACTGGGAAAACCATCGCCTTGACTATATGCATTTTTGCTGGCAGGATGATGTACCTCCAATATTGGAACATTGCTATCATGTCACCCCTGGTCCTTCTCTTCACTAGACTAGCCATGCCACTCTATTATCTAATTACTGTATGCCGCTCAGTGTCATAGTTCAGCAGTTTAAATCCCTAGTACAGGCCTCCTGAGTGAGCAGGGAGTTGGACTAGATGACCTCCAAGGTCCCTTCCAACTCTGTTAATATTAAAGTGGGATC
This sequence comes from Rhabdophis nuchalis, assembly GCA_039707465.1. Taxonomy (NCBI): domain Eukaryota; kingdom Metazoa; phylum Chordata; class Lepidosauria; order Squamata; family Natricidae; genus Rhabdophis; species Rhabdophis nuchalis. The sequence continues at coordinate 7,272,275 of CM077645.1, read as the reverse complement.
CTCCCCACCAGTGCACATGACCCAAGATTTGGGGCCCACCACGTGCCCATCGGGATTAAAGGGACCAGGCCGAGCCAGTGGGCGCAGCAGTACGTCTGTCTGTCTGTCTGTCTATCATCCTCTCCCCTCCCCTCCCATCCTATCCTATTTAATAAATTTAGAAATAAGAATAAATTTTCTGACAGTGAGAATAATCAAACAATGAGATAGCTTGCCTTCAGAAGTTGTGGGAGTTTCATCCCTGGAAGCTTTGAAGAAGGGCCTGGAGTGCCATCTGTCAGAAATGGTGCAGGGTCTCCTGCTTGGGCAGGAGGGGGTTGGACTAGATGACCTCCAAGGTCCCTTCCAACGCTGTTATTATTCGATATTCAATGGAAGAGAAGTTGCCTTCGGAAGTTGTGGGAGCTTCATCCCTGGAGGCTTTGAAGAAGAGGCTGGAGTGCCATCTGTCAGAAATGGTGTAGTAGACTCTCCTGCTTGGGCAGAAGGGGGGTTGGGCTAGATGACCTCCAAGGGCCCTTCCAACGCTGTTATTATTCGATATTCAATGGAAGAGAAGTTGCCTTCCGAAGTTGTGGGAGCTTCATCCCTGGAAGCTTTTAAGAAGAGGCTGGAGTGACATCTGTCAGAAATGGTGTAGGGTCTCCTGCTTGGGCAGAAGGGGGGTTGGGCCAGATGACCTCCAAGGTCCCTTCCAACGCTGTTATTATTCGATATTCAATGGAAGAGAAGTTGCCTTCGGAAGTTGTGGGAGCTTCATCCCTGGAGGCTTTGAAGAAGAGGCTGGAGTGCCATCTGTCAAGAAATGGTGCAGGGTCTCCTGCTTGGGCAGGAGGGGGTTGGGCTAGATGACCTCCAAGGTCCCTTCCAACGCTGTTATTATTCGATATTCAATGGAAGAGAAGTTGCCTTCCGAAGTTGTGGGAGCTTCATCCCTGGAGGCTTTGAAGAAGAGGCTGGAGTGCCATCTGTCAAGAAATGGTACATAGGGTCTCCTGCTTGGGCGGATGGCGGTGGAGGTGGACTAGATCAGGGGTCCCCAACCTTTGCAACTTTAAGTCTGAAGGACTTCAGCTCCCAGAATTCTCCAGCCAGCAAAGCTTTGCTGGCTGGAGAATTCTGGGAGCTGAAGTCCTTCAGACTTAAAGTTGCAAAGGTTGGGGACCCCTGGCCTAGATGACCTCCAAGGTCCCTTCCAATCCAACTCAGTTCATCTGTCAATCAGACATGACCGGCGATTCAGGAAGGCGGGGCAGAGCCGGTATAAGGGGGGGGGGGAGGAGGAGGAGGAGAAGGAGGAAGGCGGGGCGTATGCAAACGAGCCGGCTGCGCCCCAAGGCCTGATGGGAGACGTAGTCCTCCCCCCGGGCGGCGCCGAGACCCTCGCAGAGGGCGCGGACTACCGTTCCCGTCCAGCGAGGGAGGCGGAGGCGGCCCTCTGTGTGGTGGTGGCTCGCCCAGGATGCCCGCGCAGGCGTACTGCGGCGGGTTGCGACAGAGGAGCCGCTTGAAGGTCTTGCTTGCTTGGCTGCTTCCTCTGCCGCCGCCGCCGCCGCCGCCGGTCTGGAGCGCAGCCGCTGGAGCAGGTAGGGAGGAGAGGGGGGGGGGCGCTTGCGAGACTCGTCTCCGGGGAGGGGAGGGGGCTTGATGAAGCCAGGGGAGGGGGGGGAGAGGGGAGGGAGGGAGGGGGATCCTCAGTGAGGAGGGGGCGTCCCAGAGGGGCTCAAGAGGGTTGCAAGGGGGAGGGCTGTGATCCAGAAGCCTTGGCTGGTGTGTGGGGGGGGGGGCTTCACTGGCTTGCCCTAAACCCCCTCCCCTCCCTTTCCAAGGATTTTGGACTCCAGCGCCCATCCTCCTCCGCCAAAGCTGCCTTTGTTGAAGATGGGGAGGGAGGGGGATCCTCAGTGAGGAGGGGGCGTCCCAGAGGGGCTCAAGAGGGTTGCAAGGGGGGGGGCTGTGATCCAGAAGCCTTGGCTGGTGTGGAGGGGGGGGGCTTCACTGGCTTGCCCTAAACCCCGTCCCCTCGCTTTCCAAGGATTTTGGACTCTAGCACCCATCCTCCGCAGCCAAAGCTGCCTTTGTTGAAAATGGGGAGGGAGGGGGCGTCCCAGAGGGGCTCAAGGGGGATGCGGGGGGGAGGGCTGTGATCCAGAAGCCTTGGAGGGGGTGGCGCTTTCAACTGGCTTGCCTTAACACCCCTCCTCGCTTTCCAAGGATTTGGGACTCCAGCGCCCATCCTCCGCAGCCAAAGCCTTTGTTGGGGAGGGAGGAGGGGAGATTCTGCAGGCCATCCCCCTCCCCTTTTTTCCCTTGCAAAGAGCTGGGCAGGGGGGAGAGGGCTGAATGGGAAAGTGGGGCTGCTTTGCAATGAGGTGTGTGTTTGTCTGTGTGTGTTTGTGTACCGACTCCCAGCCTACCTGCCCGACAGACTGACCCTTTCTTTGCTCCAGCTGGCCCCCCTCCCCTGCTCCTGTGGATGCTGCTTGCCCCATCCCTGTGGGTCCCTGCTTGACTTGGGGGCTTGGGGGGTGCAGGAACTGGGCGGCTGAAGGAGAGGCAGCTGGTGCACAGCGGACTTTTTCTCCTTCTCTTTCTCTTATTATCTCTCAACTCTGTTTCTACATCTCTATGTGTCTCTTTTCTCTTTCGCTCTATCTTTGTCTGTCTCTCTCTACCTTCCTACCTAACCACCTCTCTCTCTCTCCATCCGTCTTCCTACCTAACTTCATCTCTCTTTCTCTCCCCCCTCTCCCTTCTCTCTGTCTCCCTCTATCCCTCTCTCTCTTCTCTCTGTCTCTCTCTTTCTATCTTTGCCTGTCTCTATTTCTGTCTGTCTGTCCGTCTCCCTCTCTACCTTCCTACCTAACCACATCTCTCTCTCTCTGTCTGTTTTCTCTCTCTGTCTCTCCATCCGTCTTCCTACCTATCTAACTACATCTCTCTTTCTCTCCCCCCTTTCTCTCTCCCTCTTTGTCTCGCTCTCTCTATCCCACTCTCTCATCTCTCTCTCGCTCTCTCTCTTTCTCTCTCTCTTTGCCTATTTCTGTCTGTCTGTCTCTACCTTCCTACCTAACCACATTTCTTTCTCTCTCTGTTTCTCTCCCTCCATCCATGTGTCTACCTACCTATCTAACTACATCTCTTTCCCCCCTTTCTCTGTCTCCCTCTGTCTCTTTCTCTCTCTATCCAACTTGCATCTATCTATCTATCTATCTATCTATCTATCTATCTATCTATCTATCTATCTATCTATCTATCTATCTATCTATCTATCTATCTATCTATCTATCTATCTATCATATCATCCATCCATCCACCTTCCTACCAAACTACACTTCTCCCTCTATCTCTGTCTCCCTCTGTCTCTTTCTCTCTCTATCCAACTTGCATCTATCTATCTATCTATCTATCTATCTATCTATCTATCTATCTATCTATCTATCTATCTATCTATCTATCTATCTATCTATCTATCTATCTATCTATCTATCTATCTATCTATCTATCTATCTATCTATCTATCTATCTATCTATCTATCTATCATATCATCCATCCATCCACCTTCCTACCAAACTACACTCCTCCCTCTATCTCTGTCTCCCTCTGTCTCTCTGTCTGCCAACCGACCTACATCTCTCTCTCTCCATCATCCATCCATCCACCCACCCATCTATCCTCTCACCTATTCACCATTCATCTCCCTCAGAATAGCATATTCTGTATTTTGGGGGTGGGTGGGGAGGGAGGCCTGCCCGATTCCCTTTGGCCTGGAAATGCGTGAAGATCTGCCAAAGAGGATTGCCTAGTTAAAGCTGTGCCCGGAAGGAGGTGGGAAAAAAATATCATAATCTTAAAACAAGGGTGGAAGAGCGGATTGGCGGATTGGAAAACCCTTCTCCCTCCTTTTCCTTGGTTTACTGGCGGTGGTTTCTCTCCTCCTCCGCCCCCCCTCCCCCTTTTCTGCAAAAGCTGCCTGGAAACAGGTGAGCAATAGGTCACCTCCGCCTCGTCTCCCCGGACTACCGGTTCTCTCCTCTCCCGGATCATCCCGAAAGGATGCTTGGCGATGGGGAGGATGGCTTGGGCGGCCGTTTGCAGGTGGGCCCTACAGAGGGTGCTGCAAACAAGGGAATGGATGAAGCGGCGGGCAGGAGGCGCCTCGCTGAGGCCTTTCTGCTTGAGGCCAAGCCATTATGTAAGGAAGGGATCTCGTGCCACCAGGGCAGGGGAACGGCGAAGGAGACACGGGGGCCCGATGACTTCATCAGATTGCCAGCGAAACGCTGCGTTGGCCCTAGTAACTGGCACCTCGCACGATCATGGCTCTCCCTTAACTGATTTAAAACAAGGTGGTTTCCCCCACCCCAAAAGAAAATATTTCCAAAGCTTTTTGTTCTTTGCAGAAACAGGAACCTGACCTCACGGTGGCGACAGAATTTTGCTGAATCATGCAGCCGGAGAATTATTTTTTCTCTCTCTCTCCTTCTGTTGCAGTGAGGCATAAAACACAAAAGGCAAATCCAGGCGGGTGACGTAGAAGACAGAAGGCAGGGTGATTGGGGATAAGGAAGGGAAAGAAAGAAAGGAAAGAGAGAAGAACTGCATACAGTTTTGGTCGCCACGATGTAGAAAAGACGTGGAGACTCTGGAAAGAGTGCAGAGAAGAGCAACCAAGAGGATTAGGGGACTGGAGACTAAAACATATGAAGAACGGTTGCAGGAACTGGGTATGTCTAGTTTAATGAAAAGAAGGACCAGGGGAGACAGGATAGCAGTGTTCCGATATCTCAGGGGTTGCCACAAAGAAGAGGGAGTCAAACTATTCTCCAAAGCACCTGGGGGCAGGACAAGAAGCAATGGGTGGAAACTAATCAAGGAGAGAAGCAACTTAGAACTAAGGAGAAATTTCCTGACAGTCAGAACAATTAACCTCTGGAACAGCTTGCCTCCAGAAGTTGTGAATGCCCCAACCCTGGAAGTCTTTAATAACATGTTAGATAGCCATTTGTCTGAAATGGTATAAGGTTCCTGCCCACGCAGGGGGTTGGACTAGAAGACCTACAAGGTCCCTTCCAACTCTGCTATTGTATTGTATTGTATTGTAAGAAAGTAGCACAGGAGGGGGAAAAACCACTGTGACACGAAGGAACCCTTCTTTTAATATTCTTTAATATTCACAAAACGTTAGTTTTGTGTCAGCTCTACACCAGAGGTCTTCAAACTTGGCAACTTTTAAGACTACAGCATAGGTGGTACCTTGCTCATTGTAGTAACTGGGAGAGGGGTCTTGGAGGACGACCATTTAAATAGGAGCCAGCCGTGGGCAGCAGCTGCCAAAAAAGACAACACAGTTCTAGGCTGCATCAACAGAGGGAGAGAATCTAGATCACGGGAAGTGTTAATAATAATAATCTTTATTGTCATTGTACTAAAATTACAATGAAATTAGTAATTCCACTTTATAAGGCCTTGGGAAGGCCACCCTTGGAATACGGCATCCAGTTTTGGTCGCCACGATGTAGAAAAGATGTGGAGACTCTAGAAAGAGTGCAGAGAAGAGCAACCAAGATGATTAGGGGACTGGAGACTAAAACATATGAAGAACGGTTGCAGGAACCGGGGATGTCTAGTTTAATAAAAAGAAGGACTAGGGGAGACATGATAGCAGTCTTCCGATATCTCAGGGGCCGCCACAAAGAAGAGGGAGTCAAACTATTCTCCAAGGGTAGAACAAGAAGCAATGGGTGGAAACTAATCAAGGAGAGAAGCAACTTAGAACTGAGGAGAAATTTCCTGACAGTGAGAACAATTAACCAGTGGAACAACTTGCCTCCAGAAGTTGTGAATGCCCCAACCCTGGAAGTCTTTAAGAAGAGGTTTGATAGCCCTTTGTCTGAAATGGGATAGGGTTTCCTGCCTAGGCAGAGGGTTGGACTAGAAGACCTCCAAGGTCCCTTCCAACTCTGCTATTGTATTGTATTATATTGTACTTGTGGACTTCAAGTCCCAGAATTCTCCACCCAGCATAGCAGCAATTCTGGGAATTCAAGTCCACAAGTCTTAAAAGTTGCCAAGTTTGGGGGACCCCCTCGTCTACCCAATCCAAACACAGCGAGCTCCCTGGGACTCTTTGTCTCTTAGAAAGATGTGTCGGGGGTACTAAGGACTAAGAGTGACATGATAGCAGTGTTCCAATATCTGAGGGGCGGCCACAAAAACGAGGGGTGTGTGTCAGTGGTGGGTTGCAGGCGGTACACCCCGGTACAGGCGTACCGGAGCCCGCCTGGAGCACCGGATACCGTTCTGGTACAGTGGTCCGGAGGGCCTACCCACCCGCCCTCGCTTCCTACCTGTCCTTTATGCCTTTGGCGCTTCCGCGCATGGGCATAGTGCATACAGCGCCTGTGCGATGCTCCGCTGAGTAGCTGGAGCATTGCAGGCAAGTATGATGCATGCACGCACTATGCATGCGCTGCTATGTGTACTGCGGATGTGCATGTGAGTGATGCCGGGGTCGTTCCCATCGTACTGGCTGGAAATAAATCCGGAACCCACCACTGGTGTGTGTGTCTGTGTCAAACTATTTTTTTCAAAGTACGGGAAAGTAAGACAAGAAACAGTGGACGGAAATGAATTAAGGAGAGATCCAGCCTAAAACGAAGGAGAAATTTCCTGATGGTTAGAACAATGAAGCAGCGGAAATTGAATCCAGAAGTTTTGAGTGCTCTGTTACTGGAGGTTTTCAGGAAGAAACTGGACAGCCGTTTGTCTGGAATGATATAGGGCAGCGATAGCTAACTTTTTGGTTGTCATGTGTCAAAAGCACACCTGTGCGCATGCAACAGCATATGTGTGTGTGCCCGCACTCATAAGGCAATGCGCGTGTGGCTCAGTGGTGGGTTTCTGCAGGCTCGCACCTACTCGCGAGAGCCGGTTGGTGAAATTTAGAGAACCGGTGAGAGGGGGTTCCACCGGCGTACCTGGAAGTAAATCTGGCCCGCCGCTGCCAGTGACCCAACGAGAAGGAACGGAAAGGAAAGGAAGGAAGAAAGGAAAGGAAAGGAAGGAAGGAAGGAAGGAAGGAAGGAAGGAAGGAAGGAAGGAAGGAAGAATTTATCATCACAATTGAGTCCAAAATTTTGGTTGCTAAGCAAGAGCGTTGTTAAATGAGTTTCACCACATTTTAAAAGGTGGCCACTCCCACCCTGTCACATGACTGCCAAGCCACGCCCACAAAATAGGCCACACCTACAGAGTAGGTTCTAAAAAAATTGAATCCCACCACTGGGTCACGGGATCACCCTTTGCGACCTCTTGACAAGCCAAGTCTGGGGCTTGTCAAGTTCCAGTCATGCTGGAATGGAGCAGCATTGAAACCAGAGTAAATAAATGCATTCCACTGAACAGGCCAGTGAGTAAATAGTTCCTGGAAGTCCTGAGTTTGCCATAGAGATTAATCTTGTTGGCCTTGAAATTCATTCCTATTAAGTCGCTCCTCCACACCCCGTTTTGGGCCTAGTAGGCCTCCATGCAGCCTCTTAGGAGCAAAAATAGGCCACGAGCCCCCCCCCCCCCGCCTCCCACTCTCCCCCCCCCCACCTCGTGCATGCATGGGCGACCCCCTTACCCTCCACGCATGCATGCGTGTGTGTCTCACATTTGCCCCGTGCATGCGCGCAGAGTCCTGAAAATCAGCTGGAGGGCTGCGCGCATGCACAGTGGAGCTGAGCTGAGCGATGGCTTGCATGCCCACAGATAGGGCTGTGGCACGCGTCCCCTAGGTCCTGGGTATAGGATCTCCTGCTTGAGCAGGGGGCTGGATTGGAAGACCTCCAAGGTTCCTTCCAACTCTGTTACACAATAATACAATAGCAGAATGGGAAGGGACCTTGGAGGTCTTCTAGTCCAACCCCCTGCCTAGTCAGGAAACCCTACACCACTTCAGACAATCCAACATCTTCTTAATGACTTCCCATGATGGATCATTCACAACTTCTGGAGGAAACTTCTGTTCCACTGATTAATTGTTCTAACTAGCAGGAAATTTCTCCTCAGTTCTAAGTTGCTTCTCTCCTTGATTAGTTTCCACCCATTGCTTCTTGTTCTGCCCTCAGGAGCCCTGGAGAATAGTTTGACTCCCTCTTTTTTGGGGCAACCCCTGAGATATTGGAAGACTGCTATCATGTCTCCCCTGGTCCTTCTTTTAATTAAACTAGACATACCCAGTTCCTGCAACCGTTCTTCATATGATTTAGCCTCCAGTCCTCTAATCCTCTTGGTTGCTCTTCTCTGCACTCTTTCTATAGTCTCCACATTATTTCTCCACGTTATTCTGTTCTCTCCCCCCCCCCGCCCCCCAGGCTCTAAACAGCTCTTTAAAAAATAAATAAATGCAATGACATTCTTTTCTTCTTCTTCTTCTAAACTTCATGCTCTTTAAGGACTTCTTGCTTGCATAGATCACAGATTATTGTGGAGCTCGGTGCTTGCCCAATGCACAGATTACCATCTATAGAGGATGTACTCTTTAAGTCCGTTGAGAAAAAAGTGCCTGCTTGCCATATTTTAGGACTAAGAGCTCGGTTCTCCTCCGGGATTATCTGGGGTCGCGGCGAGAGGAATTCATCTGATGGAGCATCCCTTCTGCCAGGGCTGGGGGAAGTACAGTAGGCAGGCCATATTTGGGAATCGGGTTACAAAACTGTAATCTAACACACACACACAAACACACGGTTCAGGACATCCGTTTAAGAAGGAAGAGATAGAGGGGAGCAGATGTCCTCCCGTAGTAATTGTTTCTTTTCCTCTCTTGTTTCTCTCCCCTCCGCAGAGTTTTCCGAGTGGCAAATATATATATACATATTTGTTAACCCTGGCGTTTACGGGAAAAGATGAAAGATCTCGATCTAGGAAAAGAGTACGTGATACCCAGTCCCGGGTATCGAAATATCAGGGAGAGAAATAGCCTGAATCAACGTGGACGACAAGATGGGATGAAGTACCAGCAAGAAAAATACAAGGTAAGTCGCGAGGGCTGTTTTTGAAAAGCGCATTTTATCCATCAGACCAGGGCTTTGCAAAGTTGGCTCTTTTTAAGACGGGTGGACTTCAACTCCCAGAATTCCCCAGCCAGCAGGGGTCTGCAAAGTTGGCTCTTTTTAAGACGGGTGGGCTTCAACTCCCAGAATTCCCCAGCCAGCAGGGGTCTGCAAAGTTGGCTCTTTTTAAGACGGGTGGGCTTCAACTCCCAGAATTCCCCAGCCAGGAGGGGTCTGCAAAGTTGGCTCTTTTTAAGACGGGTGGGCTTCAACTCCCAGAATTCCCCAGCCAGCAGGGGTCTGCAAAGTTGGCTCTTTTTAAGACGGGTGGGCTTCAACTCCCAGAATTCCCCAGCCAGGAGGGGTCTGCAAAGTTGGCTCTTTTTAAGACGGGTGGGCTTCAACTCCCAGAATTCCCCAGCCAGGAGGGGTCTGCAAAGTTGGCTCTTTTTAAGACGGGTGGACTTCAACTCCCAGAATTCCCCAGCCAGCAGGGGTCTGCAAAGTTGGCTCTTTTTAAGACGGGTGGACTTCAACTCCCAGAATTCCCCAGCCAGCAGGGGTCTGCAAAGTTGGCTCTTTTTAAGACGGGTGGACTTCAACTCCCAGAATTCCCCAGCCAGGAGGGGTCTGCAAAGTTGGCTCTTTTTAAGACGGGTGGACTTCAACTCCCAGAATTCCCCAGCCAGCAGGGGTCTGCAAAGTTGGCTCTTTTTAAGACGGGTGGGCTTCAACTCCCAGAATTCCCCAGCCAGCAGGGGTCTGCAAAGTTGGCTCTTTTTAAGACGGGTGGGCTTCAACTCCCAGAATTCCCCAGCCAGGAGGGGTCTGCAAAGTTGGCTCTTTTTAAGACGGGTGGACTTCAACTCCCAGAATTCCCCAGCCAGGAGGGGTCTGCAAAGTTGGCTCTTTTTAAGACGGGTGGACTTCAACTCCCAGAATTCCCCAGCCAGCAGGGGTCTGCAAAGTTGGCTCTTTTTAAGACGGGTGGACTTCAACTCCCAGAATTCCCCAGCCAGCAGGGGTCTGCAAAGTTGGCTCTTTTTAAGACGGGTGGACTTCAACTCCCAGAATTCCCCAGCCAGGAGGGGTCTGCAAAGTTGGCTCTTTTTAAGACGGGTGGACTTCAACTCCCAGAATTCCCCAGCCAGCAGGGGTCTGCAAAGTTGGCTCTTTTTAAGACGGGTGGACTTCAACTCCCAGAATTCCCCAGCCAGCAGGGGTCTGCAAAGTTGCCTCTTTTTAAGAAGGGTGGGCTTCAACTCCCAGAATTCCCCAGCCAGCAGGGGTCTGCAAAGTTGGCTCTTTTTAAGACGGGTGGGCTTCAACTCCCAGAATTCCCCAGCCAGCAGGGGTCTGCAAAGTTGGCTCTTTTTAAGACGGGTGGGCTTCAACTCCCAGAATTCCCCAGCCAGGAGGGGTCTGCAAAGTTGGCTCTTTTTAAGATGGGTGGACTTCAACTCCCAGAATTCCCCAGTAAGGGAGGGGTCTGCAAAGTTGGCTCTTTTTAAGACGGGCGGACTTCAACTCCCAGAATTCCCCAGCCAGCAGGGGTCTGCAAAGTTGGCTCTTTTTAAGACGGGTGGGCTTCAACTCCCAGAATTCCCCAGCCAGCAGGGGTCTGCAAAGTTGGCTCTTTTTAAGACGGGTGGGCTTCAACTCCCAGAATTCCCCAGCCAGCCAGTCTTAAAAAGAGCCAATTTTGCAGAGCCCTGCATTAAACCAATTTCGTTGTAATTTTTACAATGACAATAAAGATGATTATTATTATTATTATTATTATTATTATTATTATTATTATTATTATTATTATTATTATTATTATTATTATTATTATTATTATTATTATTATTATTATTATTATTATTAAAATGCCCAAAGGCAGCTGGGGAATCCTCCTTCGTGTTACCCCCCCAAAAAGAGGAATCCTGCTGGGAAAGAAAGACCGGCCCAACCCCGTGAAGGAAATGAGGATTAAAAACAGATGCCTTTGCTAGCCTTTGAGCCTCTGTAACCACTAACCACGCTGTCTCGGACACCAGCACTTGGATTGAATTGCATCATGTATAATTGATAGAATTCTGTGTTACATAAATAGTGAACGCATGACCTTTTGCTATAATCATGGAGCGTAATCGGCTTCAGGTTTTAAATGCCAATCAGCCAAAAGGGAGATGGATTGCTGTGGAAGCACGCCTAGAAGGATCTGAAATTCAGATGATGATGATGATGATGATGATGATGATGATGATGATGATGATTATTTTTGGCATCGTATAGCTAAAAGTCTGTAGAGATTCGCAGCCATCCAGGTCCTGGTTGTCTGAAAGGTGTTTTGTTTTTTCCAGGAGGTAACTGGACTTTCTTGGTTTTTTTTTCTTCCTTTGAAGACGTTTCGCTTCCCAGCCAAGAAGCTTCTTCAGCTCTGACAGGATAATCGGAGCTTTCCACTGCCCTCTATCCTGTCAGAGCTGAAGAAGCTTTTTGGCTGGTTTATGCCTTGGTTCTTTGCTTCCCTTAATTCTTCCACGCTGAAGGAAATATTGGTATATTTCCTAGTAACACAATAATACAATAGCAGAGTTGGAAGGGACCTTAGAGGTCATCTAGTCCAACCCCCTGCCTAGGCAGGAAGCCCTATACCGTTTCAGACAAATGGCTCTCCAACATCTTCTTAAAGACTTCCAGTGTTGGGGCATTCACAATTTCTGGAGACAATTTCTGTTCCACTGATTAATTGTTCTAACTGTCATATTCTGTTTCTGGGTTCTAGATTAGAATAACAGGGTTGGAAGGGACCTTGGAAGTGGAACTTGGAACTTCTGTTCCACTGATTAATGGTTCTCACTGTCAGGAAACATCTGCAAAAGACAAAAAACAAGAAAGTCCAGTTTCCTCTTGAAAAAAAAAGCACCTTTGGAGCTTTGCAGAGTTAGTGACTGAACGTTAATGAAGCTACGTTAATGAAGCTGAGGGCAGAACAAGAAGCAATGGGTGGAAACTAATCCAGGAGAGAAGCAACTTAGAACTGAGAAATTTCCTGACAGTGGGAAAAATTAACCAGTGGAACAACTTGCCTCCAGAAGTTGTGAATGCCCCAACACTGCAAGTCTAAGAAGATGTTGGATAGCCATTTGTCTGAAACGGTATAGGGCTTCCTGCCTAGACGGGGGGTTGGACTAGAAGACTTCCAAAGTCCTTACCAATTCTCTATTCTATTCTATGGAAGGAAGGAAGGAAGGAAAGAAGGAGGGAGGGAGGGAGGGAGGGAAGGAAGGAAGGAAGGGTGTCAAAATATTCTCCAAAGTACCTGGGGGCAGGACAAGATGCAATGGGTGGAAACTAATCAAGGAGAGAAGCAACTTAGAACTAAGGAGGAATTTCCTGACAGTGAGAACAATTAACCAGTGGAACGACTTGCCTCTAGAGGCTGTGAGGCTTTTTAGAAGAGATTGGACAACCATTTGTCTGGAATATGGCATAGGGTCTCCTTGTGTAGGGAGTTGGACTAGAAGATCTCCAAGGTCCCTTCCATCTCTGTGAATATCTGTTAAGGACTAGGGGAGACATGATAGCAGCGTCCCAATATTTGAGGGGTTGCCACAAAGAAGAGAGAGTCAAACTATTCTCCAAGGAACCTGAGGGTAGAACAAGAAGCAATGGGTGGAAACTAATCAAGGAGTGAAGCAACTTAGAACGGAGGAGAAATTTCCTAACTGAGAACAATTAACCAGTGGAACGGCTTGCCTCCAGAAGTTGTGAATGCCCCAACACTGCAAGTCTTCAAGAAGATGTTGGATAGCCATTTGTCTGAAATGGTGTAGGGCTTCCTGCCTAGGCAGGGCATTGGACTAGATGAACTCCAAGGTCCCTTCTAACTCTTTTATTGTATTATTGTATTACTAGAAAATATACCAATATTTCCTTCAGCGTGGAAAAATTAAGGGAACCCAAGAACCAAGGCACAAACTGAACACACACACACACAAAAGGCCAATTGAGAGATTTAAAGAAAGATTTTGAGAAATGCCTTCGTAATACCAAAGAAGAGTGAAAGGAATAATTTATCTTACCAGATTTTAGGATCAGGCAACAGATAATATTTAATGCTAAATAGACTCACTAAATCAATCAAGCTGATATTTCCCGGGGAGTCCTAGGAACTGAAGCAGATAGTAGTGACACAAGTTAAAATTCAAGAATGTGGCACATTGTGTGATTTTGATCGTGTTAATATAGTACAAATACTATATTAAAAAAAAACCCCTTTACATTCTTCTAACCAGCATATGAAAGGGATGCGGTGGCTCAGTGGCTAAGACGCTGAGCTTGTCGATCAGAAAGTTCGGCAGTTTGGCGGTTCGAATCCCTAGCGCCGCGTAACGGAGTGAGCTCCCGTGACTTGTCCCAGCTTCTCCCAACCTAGCCGTTCGAAAGCACGTAAAAAATGCAAGTAGGAAAATAGGAACCACCTTTGGTGGGAAGGGAACAGCGTTCCGTGCGCCTTTGGCGTTGAGTCATGCCGGCCACATGACCCCGGAGACGTCTTCGGACAGCGCTGGCTCTTCGGCTTTGTAACGGAGATGAGCACCGCCCCCTAGAGTCGGGAACGGCCAGGACATATGTGCGAGGGGAACCTTTACCTTTTTAACCAGTATATGGACAATTCTATAAAAGAACTTCAGGGAATAAATGGAGAAGTTTAGGAAAGTACAGTTTGGGTTACCTTTATTTCTGCGGTAGAAATGGCTTTGATAAAACATCACCCAGTTTGAGGTAGTGGTTAAGGTACCAGCTAAATAACCAAGAGATGGTAAGTAGTAGTCCTGCCTTACGTATGAAAGCCAGCTGGGTGAGATTGGCCCAATCACCCGGAGGTGATGAGTTATAGTCCCACCTTAGGCATGAAAGCGATCTTTAGACCAATTGCCAGGAGACCCTGAGTTCTAGTCCTGCTTTTTAAAGAGGCAACGGAGCTTTCTGGGTTTTCATTGAAGGCGTTTTGCTTCTCATCCAAGAAGCTTCTTCGGCTTTTCAGATTTGGATGACTTAGAATCTCCATAGACTTTTAGTCCTGCTTTAGGTATGAAAGCTGGCTGGGTGACTCACCGTCCACCCACTGTGGCCTTACTCCCGTGTTCTTTAGCCGTTCCCTTCGTCTGGCAACTCTGCCCATGCGCACACGGGGAACAGCCTCCAGCTGTTCTTCTGCCTCACTGATGTCTAACTCCGAAGGCAGCTGATAGCTGGCAGACGGCTCTGGCCCCCTCTCTGCCTCCGACACAAGAGCCCTCCTCCGAGCCTTCCCCAGACTCCAGGACTGGCCCAGGTTCCTCCCCAACCTCCTCACTGTCCTCACTTTAAATATCACAGCCAATCGGAAGCCCGATTTGCAAACTTGACTCTCGTCCCATTTTATCATTCAGCTTTGACTTTGCAAATTTCATGACTTCAGCAGGCAAATTAAACTTCCCCCACCCAGGTTGCTTTTTATAACATCCAGCTGGCTGGGAGAGGGAGAAAGAGAGAGAGAGAGAGAGTAAACTAGCAAGGACTCACAATGTGAACTTGGAGTCAGCCTAATGAAAGTGTTGCCCTAGGATAGGTAAATAGAAACCTGCAAGGTGGAGTTGGGGAAACTTTTAATGCTGCCAAAGTCATTATTGCCTTGCTGTTCTTTTCAGAGTTCTTTGGAGCAGCAGTAATAAGATATGAATATTGAAGGGCAACTATGAAAGGAATTTGTTTGGCTATATACAAAGTTTAATAAAAAAGAAGCTGCGATAATGGATATAGATAAATAAAGGAGAGCCAATGATAATAATACAATAGCAGAGTTGGAAGGGACCTTGGAGGTCATCTAGTCCAAATCCCTGCCTAGGCAGGAAGCCCTATACCGTTTCAGACAAATGGCTCTCCAACATCATCTTGAAGACTTGCAGTGCTGGGGCATTCACAACTTCTGGAGGCAAGCTGTTCCACTGATTAATTGTCCTAACTGTCAGGAAATTTCTCTTCAGTTCCAAGTTGCTTCTCTCCTTGATTAGTTTCTACCCATTGCTTCTTGTTCTACCCTCAGGTGCTTTGGAGAATAGTTTGACTCCCTCTTCTTTGGGGCAACCCCTGAGATATTGGAACACTGCTATTATGTCTCCCCTAGTCCTTCTTTTTATTAAACTAGACATACCCAGTTCCTGCAACCGTTCTTCATATGTTTCAGCCTCCAGTCCCCTCATCCTCTTTGTTGCTCTTCTCTGCCCTCTTTCTAGAGTCTCCACATCTTTTCTACATCGTGGTGACCAAAACTGAATGCAAATATTCCAAGTGTGGCCTTACCAAGGCATTATAAAGTGGTATTAATCCTTCCCGTGATCTTGATTCTATCCCTCTGTTTATGCAGCCTAGAACTGGGTTGGCTTTTTTGGCAGCTGCTGCACACTGCTGGCTCATATTTAAATGGTTGTCTACTAGGACTCCAAGATTCCTTTCACAGTTACTACTATTAAGCAAGGTACCGCCTATACTGTACCTGTGCATTTCATTTTTGTTGCCTAAATGTAGAACCTTACTCTTTTCGCCATTGAATTTCATTTTATTAGATAGTGCCCAATGTTCAAGTAGATATTGATAACAATATCTATAGAGGTATGGGTATAACACAGGAAACCTGGATACAAACTTTAAACAGGGGTTTGAAAAGGAAGACTAGATATTTTTTTGTCACTAAATATAATTGATGTCTGGTTAGAATAGGTTATAAGGAACAGTGTTGTTGGAGGATATTAGAATTAATAAATGAGATGCCAATATGTGGTTATGTTTTCAAGTTTTAGTATGTTTTATGATGAAGGATGTGTAAACAATTATTATTATCTATATAAATAAAAATGTAACAAGAGTTTGTTCAAAACCGCTAATGTCCGAAAGTCCTGCACCGATTGCTTCCAAATTTTCACACAACATTCCTTTCAAACATGGCACCAATGATATATATATAAATTGTGTAGATGCCACACCTGTGCAGGTATACGCAACGGAAATGTAAAAAATTGTAAAAAAGGGTAGGTAGATGGATACAGAGAGAGCAGTGGGCCACAGTTATTATGTCATCCTTTATGACATAAAATACTCTGTCCATAGGTAGGTAGGTAGGTAGCTATAGGGATAGAGAGAGGGAGGGAGAAATAAGGTAGGTAGGTAGGTAGGTAGAGGGATAGAGAAGGGGAGAAATACAGTAGATAGGTAGGGAGAGGTATAGAGAGGGAGAGCGAGAAATACAGTAGGTAGATAGGTAGGTAGAGGGAGAGAGAGAGGGAGAAATACAGTAGGTAGGTAGGTAGAGGGATAGAGATGGAGAGGGAGAAATACAGTAGGTAGGTAGGTAGGTAGAGGTATAGAGAGGGAGAGGGAGAAATACAGTTGGTAGGTAGAGGGATAGAGAGGGAGAGGGAGAGGGAGAAACAGGTAGGTAGGTTGGTAGGTAGGTAGGTAGAGGGAGAAAGAGAGGGAGAAATATAGTAGGTAGGTAGGTAGATAGAGGGATAGAGAGAAGAGGGAGAAATATAGTAGGGAGGGAGGGAGGGAGAAATACAGTAGGTAGGTAGGGAGAGGGATAGAAAGAAGAGGGAGAAATACAGTAGGGAGGGAGGGAGGGAGAGGGAGAAATACAGTAAGTAGGTAGGTAGAGGGATAGAGAGAAGAGGGAGAAATACAGTAGGTAGGTAGGGAGAGGGGGAGAGAGAGAGGGAAAAATACGGTAGGTAGGTAGGTAGAGGGAGAGGGGGAGAAAGGGAGTAGGTTGGGGTTATACGGTGGTTGTGTGTACGTGTTTGAGTGTGCAGGTGTACATCTACACACAGATTGGTTGGCCATTTGACCAGACTGGGCCACAGCAACACGTGGCTGGGAACAGCTAGTAGTTAAATAAGAATAGAGGTATGATATTTGATTCAATATACTTGAAATAATAGGAACCTTGCAGGATTGTGGAAGAGATGCATGAAAACATTTTGTAACCAACTGACACACTTTCCACAGCATGTAAGAAGGAGGATTTTTGTGTTGTGGTTAAAATTAAAATAAATAAATAAAACCTGTTATTTAAAAAAAGACAAATATGCACACAGGCCTGATCAGTACGACTTCGTTCCTTAGAAGTTTCCAAGGATTTTTTTTTTTTTACGAAGTCCTTGACCAAGGACTTGAAATCACAATTAGCAGTCATGGGGTAAAAGGAAAAAAAATAAATACCTGAGCAAGCTGCACAATGTTTCATAATTATTATTTTTTAAATGTTCACAATATGGAAAATCATATTTTTAGAACAATAGATTCCGAGGGGAGGGGGGGTGGCATACATTGTTCTGCTTGTTGATTGAGCTTTTGACAATCTGCTGATTCTTTAGAAACTGTATAATTAGCCGCAGGGGAAAATTCATAAACCTTTTATTTTTTTTTGCTGGGGACAATGAATGTCACAGGTAGTCCTCGACTTAATGGCCACAATCGAGACCAAAAGTTACATTGCTAAGTGATAAATTTGTTCGGTGCGTTTTTGTCCCCATTTGAAGGCTTTTCTTGTCGCAGTTGTTAAGTGAATCACTGCAGTTGTTAAATTAGTAACGTGGCTGTTAAATGAATCTGGCTTCCCCCTTGACTTTGCTTGTCATGATCGCTGGAGACTGCAGGCGTCATAAATAGGAACCCTATCAGTTTGTGAACCATCTCTATGAATACTATCAAACTGCCATAGAGAGAGAGGGGAATTCCAAACATACCTGTGGTCAAAAAGGAATCTCAAATTGGCCTGTGAATGCGCATGTCTAAACTGCCATCTCTCATTAGCTGTGATTTGTGACGAAGGCTGAGAGGAGGACAGTAATGCAGGCAAAGTTCAGAAGCAGATAAAGAAAGCAAAAAAGATGGCTGCAACAAAGAAATGCCAGGATGTTAATCCTAATAAATGATTGGATTTCTTTTGAACCTTGTCGTGAGGCTTGTAAATTTGTTAGGTTTTCTTCTGGGAACTTGACAGACCCGTTGTCAAGAATCCGAATATAAATCATGTGACCATGGGAATGCTGCAAAGGTTATGTGTTAAAAACGGACTTTTAAATTCCACCACCATCACTCCATGCACACGCTAGGTTGTTTTTTCCCCTTGCTTTTTCTGTTTCTGCTGTAATTTTGCACCCGTGAGGTTAAAACCAATTTCATTGTATTTAAGTACAGTGACAATAAAGATTACATTTATCCTTTTTTCGGTGCTGTTGTGTCTTCGAGCAGTCACTAAATGAACTGTTGCAAGTTGAGGACTACTTGCATTGCTTTCTTTTTCCCTTTTAATACTTGCAATTGTGATTTGCACGTGGTTGTGGCTAATCCCCTGCTATAAATGCGGAAATATTGCCACATAACAAAGAGCTATGGGCTATAGTTCCAAATTCTTGGTAAGCCAGCCTTTAAATTACCATATTTTTGGCGTATAAGACGCACCAGAGTAAAAGACACACCAAGGTTTTGAAGAGGCGAATTTTTTTTTAAAAAAAATTGCACTCTGCAAACCTCCCCAAAACGGCCCTTTTTTCCTAAAAAAAGAGAGGCATGAATAGCCTTTAGGAGGCTTGTAGAGTGCTGGGGGGGGGGGGGGAGAACCCAAAAATGAGCAAAAAATGGGCCTGTTTTTTGTCGAAAAATAAAAGGGCCTTTTAGGAGGCTTATAGAGTGCTCCTGGGGATGAGTGGGGGCAAAAATAAGTTTAAAAATGGCCCATTTTTTCCTCATTTCTGCCTTCCCCAGCCCCAGGAGCTCTCTGAAAGCCTCCTAAAAGCTATGCCCAGCCATTTTGGTGAAGGGGGCGGGGTTTCGGGAGGCCAAAAATGCTGTATTCAGTGTATAAGACGCACCCAGATTTTCAGCCGCTTTTTGAGGGGAAAAGGTGCGTCTTATACTCCAAAAAATACGGTATTCCCCTTGTTGCTATTATTGTTGGACTTCCTGATCATTTGTGACTCAGCAGAAATGACTCCCAGTGTTAAGGGAAGTTACAGCTGCTGTTTTCTGAGATACCGTATTTTTCGGAGTATAAGACGCACTGGAGTATAAGACGCACCCAGGTTTTGAAGAGGCAAATTAAAAAAAAAAATTTGTGAAAAGGGGCCATTTTCTGGTCAAAAAATAGCATGCATAGCCTTATGGAGGCTTATAGAGTGCTGCTGGGGGCTGGGGGGGGGGGCAAAAACGCCCTGTTTTTTGCTCATTTCTGCCCTCCCCAGCCCCCAGGAGCTCTCTGGACGCCTCCATAAGGGTATGGGCATGGCCATTTTGGTGAAGGGGGGCATGGCCATTCAGGAGGCAAGAAAACTGCTGTATTCGATGTATAAGACGCACCCAGATTTTCAGCCTCTTTTGAGAGGAAATTGGGTGCGTCTTATACTCCAAAAAATACGGTAGCTGGTGAAGTTGAGCTGCTTTGTAGCCTTTAATTAAGGAGACGCTACTGGCAAATTTTGGCATCCACCACAGCATTGCTACAATCCTTGCTTTTAAGCCGCAAGGACCGAAAGTTAATTTTCATTGTGTTTTCCTTGCGCAGTGTATCTGGTTCATCCTGGGTGGCCTCACAAGCCGGCTTCTTCCTGCTGCCAAGCTAGTTGCTGGTAAAATTTATCCAGAATTCAAATCCTGAATTCTGAAATGCTGCCCTGACATCAATCAAGGAGTTAACCCAGAGCTAGTTTTGCTTCTTCTGTGGTTTATTCGGTTAAAGTTTTATACTCTTGGTAAACCAACGTCTCAGATTCCTTTTTCCGGATTCGCCAACTGAACAATACAAGACAATACAATACAATAGCAGAGCTGGAAGGGACCTTGGAGGTCTTCTAGTCCAACCCCCTGCCTAGGCAGGAAACCTTATACCATTTCAGACAAACAGTTGACAGACTTCATAGTACCTGGCAATCGAACAGT
The DNA here is from genome assembly GCA_039707465.1 of Rhabdophis nuchalis. Taxonomy (NCBI): domain Eukaryota; kingdom Metazoa; phylum Chordata; class Lepidosauria; order Squamata; family Natricidae; genus Rhabdophis; species Rhabdophis nuchalis. The sequence goes on along the minus strand of CM077645.1, from coordinate 7,252,268 downwards.
TTTTTTTCCTTGTAAAAAACATAACTTTAAACATATTTGCCATCACAGCACGAAAGAAACATGTAAGTAACCCAAATTAACATTAAAATCCTAATAGTAGGCCTAATATTTAACCCCATTATTTACGCTATATACAACCCATCTAAAAAAACTACCTACTACTTCATCAGTTCTTATAAATCATTAATTTTCCTATTAATATAGTTAACAAATATCCAAATTAAGCATGTATTATTGCTTCAGTCGTTACTAATTAAGCATGTATTATTACTTCAGTCGTTGGACTAGAAGACCTACAAGGTCCCTTCCAACTCTGCTATAGTATTGTATTGTATTGTATTACCATCATTTCCGTATCCAATTATACCACCTCTTCCATGAATTATAGAATTCTGAATCCTTTTTCCCTTTAAGTAATTTCGTTAATCTGTCCGATTCTTCGCACTCATTGATTGTGTTTATTACTGCCCTATTTGTTCACTTTTCCACTCCTGGGCTAATGCCAATCTTGCTGCAATAATTATATGCAACGCCAGAAACCCTGTATCCATACTAATATCTGGGGGCTTAAGCCCTAAAAGGAAGGTTTCCGATTTCAGTTCCAATCGATATTGGGTAATTTCTAATCGGAGAGTTTTCAACATGTACTGCTGTGTTTGAGTGGCCAGGACAGGATAGAAAGAATAGTCCTATCAGCCTACCACAATATTTTCCCTTCCAGAATAAACCGCCGCGAGTCGCCACCGGCGAATTCAAATATAAATAAATAAATAAATAAAAACCATATTTTTCGGAGTATAAGATGCACCTTACTCCCCCCCCCTCCAAAGAGCATGGAAATGTTGGGGTGTCTTATACACCGAATACATCCGTTTTTGCCCTCCCGAAGCCCTGCCCTCGCAGCCCATTTTTGTGAAAAATGACTGAAAAAGGAGTCGTTTTTCACCAAAACGGGAGCTTTTTAACCTTCCCCCATCCTCCCAGAAGCACTCTGCAGGCTTCAGCAGGGCTGGGGGAAGGGGAAAATGCCCCATTTTGGTGAAAAATGGGGGTGTTTTTTCCTTCTCCCAGCCCTCGGGAGGAGAAAAAATTTTTTTTTCTTACTTACCTCTTTGAAATCTTGGTGCATCTTATACACCGATGCGTCTTATAGTCCAAAAAAATGCAGTAGATAGATAGGTAGGTAGGTAGGTAAGTAGGAGGGTAGGTAGGTAGGTAAGTAGGAGGGTAGGTAGGTAGATAGGTAGGTAGGTAGGTAGATAGATAGATGGGTGGGCGGGTGGGTAGGTAGGTAGGTAAGTAGGAGGGTAGGTAGGTAAGTTAGGGTAGGTAGGTAGATAGGTAGATAGATGGGTGGGTGGGTGGGTAGGTAGGTAGGTAGGTAAGTAGGAGGGTAGGTAGGTAGGTAGATGGGTGGGTGGGTAGGTAAGTAGGTAGGTAGGTAAGTTAGGGTAGGTAGGTAGAGAGGTAGATAGATGGGTGGGTGGGTAGGTAGGTAGGTAGGTAGGTAAGTAGGAGGGTAGGTAGGTAGATAGGTAGGTAGATGGATGGGTGGGTAGGTAAGTAGGTAAGTAGGAGGGTAGGTATTTAGGTACGTAAGTAGGAGGGTGGGTAGGTAGGTAGATAGATAGATGGGTGGGTGGGTAGGTAGGTAGGTAAGTAGGAGGGTAGGTAGGTAAGTTAGGGTAGGTTGGTAGATAGGTAGGTAGGTAGATAGATAGGTAGATAGATGGGTGGGTGGGTAGGTAGGTAGGTAGGTAGGTAAGTAGGAGGGTAGGTAGGTAAGTTAGGGTAGGTTGGTAGATAGGTAGATAGGTAGGTAGGTAGATAGATAGGTAGATAGATGGGTGGGTGGGTGGGTAGGTAGGTAGGTAGGTAGGTAAGTAGGAGGGTAGGTATTTAGGTAGGTAAGTAGGAGGGTAGGTAGGTAGGTAGGTAGGTAGGTAGGTAGGTAGGTAGATAGATAGATAGATAGATAGATAGATAGATAGATAGATAGATAGATAGATAGATAGATAGATAGATAGATAGATAGATAGATAGATAGATAGATAGATAGATAGATAGCTGGGACAGTCCAAGTCATGGGCATTGAATTGCCTCAGATTCCTTGTCTTTTGGGATTTCGGAGTACATGTTGAGATGGTCCAGTTAAGCCCTGCTCCTGATATCATGGTCTCTGTGATGCCCAGTAGAGCCCAGCTGCATTGGGTATAGGCCAGGGGTAGGATTCGACCGGTTCGGAGTGGTTCAGGCGCACCAGCAGCTCCGACTATAAGGCTGGGAATGAACCAGTTCGCTCCGACTTTCAGCTGGGCTCATCCCTGCACTAGACTTACCTATATTCCCTTTTTTCTGAAGCCCATCTGATAGGCACAACGGAGTGGATTGCCCGAGTGGATAGGCACAACGGAGTAGTTTTCCTCCCCAGCAGTAATGCGGAAGGCGATTTCTCTGTAAACTTTGCGCGCGCACAAAGCGAACCGGTTGTTAAACCCGGTAGGATCCCACCCCTGGTATAGGCCGCCAAAAATAAGCCCTAAAATCAGGTTGGTCACGAGTTATGGCCAAGATGGGGAAGCTCCATTACAGCCGTAACTCAAGGACTACCTGTAGGTCTTGTAACAGAAGGAGCAGCATGCTTCTTATATGCTCACCTGCATCTGGACAGGATCCTGTCTCTTGATTTGTTCCTTTGTACTTTTCTACTTGGTGTTCTGATTTCGTGCTCATCCTGCCTTTTTCAGCACGTAGCAAGAAGGACTGGCCTTTAATAGAACTGCTGGCTAATGATGAGGGGACTGGAGGCTAAAACATACGATGAACGGTTGCAGGAACTGGGAATATCTAGTTTATTGAAAAGAAAGGACCAGGGGAGACATGATAGCAGTCTTCCAATATCTCAGGGGTTGCCACAAAGAAGAGGGAGTCAAACTCTTCTCCAAGGCACCTGAGGGCAGAACAAGAAGCAATGGGGGGAAACTAATCCAGGAGAGAAGCAATTTAGAACGGAGGAGAAATTTCCTGACCGTTAGAAAAATGAATCAGTGGAACAGAAATTTCCTCCAGAAGTTGTGAATCCCCCAACACTGGAAGTCTTTAAAAAGACTTTGGATAGCCATTTGTCTGAAATGGTATAAGGCAGGGGTCTGCAAAGTCGGCTCTTTTAAGACTGGTGGACTTCAACTCCCAGAGTTCCCCAGCCAGCATAGCTGGCTGGGGAATTCTGGGAGTTGAAGTCCACCAGTCTTAAAAGAGCCGACTTTGCAGACCCCTGGTATAAGGCTTCCTGCCTAGGCAGAGGGTTGGACTAGAAGACCTCCGAGGTCCCTTCCAACTCTGCTATTGTATTGTATTGTATTAATGGGACGGGCAGAATCTTGGCAGTTTGTATAAAAAGAATTATTTGTTTTCAAAAATGCTTTGTAGGCTGATAATCTTTTTTTAAATGCCTGAATTTATTTATTTATTTAGTTATTTATTTAGTTATTTATTAATTATTTAAATTTCTATACCGCCCTTCTCCCTTCTAGGACTCAGGGCAGTCGAATATAAAACGACACGCCAATTTTCACGAAAGGCTTACTAACCCAGAAAAATCCATGTTTAGCCATCTAAACATCCATTTAGCCTCTAGCTAAATATTTATGAGATTCTCAGTCATGCAGGCCATGGTTGTCCCAAAGGTATCTTTTTTTTTCCTTTTCCCAACAGACAACTGGAATTTTGGCTTTATTTTTCTGTTCCTTTGACAACGTTTCGCTTCTCATCCAAGAAGCTGGATGAGCTCAATTCCGAACTGAAGAAGCTTCTTAGATGAGAAGCAAAATGTTTTCAAAAGAAAAAAAAAAGGAAAAAACAAAAACAAAGTCCAGTTGCTTTTTGGAGGAAAAAAAAACACAGCTTTGGGACTTTTTCTAGCTACTTAACAGGGATCTGGCTAGGGCAGGGGTCTACAATACAATACAATACAATACAATAGCAGAGTTGGAAGGGACCTTGTAGGTCTTCTAGTCCAACCCCCTGCGTGGGCAGGAACCTTATACCATTTCAGACAAATAGCTATCTAACATCTTTTTAAATACTTCCAGGGTTGGGGCATCCACAACTTCTGGAGGCAAGCTGTTCCAGAGGTTAATTGTTCTTACTGTCAGGAAATTTCTCCTTAGTTCTAAGTTGCTTCTCTCCTTGATTAGTTTCCACCCATTGCTTCTTGTCCTGCCACCAGATGCCTTGGAGAATAGTTTGATTCCCTCTTCTTTGTGGCACCCTCTGAGATATCGGAACACTGCTATCATGTCTCCCCTAGTCCTTCTCTTCATCAAGCTAGACATACCCAGCTCCTGCAGCCGTTCTTCATATGTCTTAGTCTCCAGTCCCCTAATCATCTTGGTTGCCCTTCTCTGCACTCTTTCCAGAGTCTCCACATCTTTTCTACATCGTGGCGACCAAAACTGTATGCAGTATGCAGCGAGGCTGGCTGGGGAATTCTGAGAGTTAAAGTCCACCAGTCTTAAAAGAGCCAACTTTGCAGACCCCTGGGCTAGGGAGTACTGGTGGAAGTCATTTCAATTTGAAGAGTTTATAAATGAAATTTAGTCTCTTTTCTACCCCCTGAAATTCACAAGTGGGATGAATACAAGAGGAGAATGGAGTTGTTGGAGTATTTTTGTAGGCATTAAGATGGCTGAATAGCAAAGTGGGGTAGGAATTGAATAAATAAAATAAGCACAATTCAAATTAGCTCGGATGGGGGCAAAATGGGTGCCAGCGAGGACACTGTGTTGTGATTTAACAACAAGCCACTTTAGCATCTGGTTACATTAGCCAGCTATGGCTATTCCCTTTGCTATAAATAGTTCACATAAACAATTATATTTCATTTTCCCTTGATTGATAGTTTAGTTCACTGCTTTCAGTTTGAATTAAGATCCTCATTCAGGAAGAAAATGGGCATAATTGCTTATGTAAACCACCCGTAATAATTTTTAAGAGCTGAAGTTGCCATTCTGCAGTCACAGATGGCTGGCTCTGCAGTATTTCCCCTTCGTCACTCCCTGCCATCCGAGTGGCATAGTTGTTGAAGACTTTTTGGGTTAGGAAAACCTAGAGCTGAAGGGCAGCGTATCCATTTAAAAAAATAAAATGAACATAAGAACATAAGAATAGCCTTGCTGGAACAGGCCACAGCCCATCTGGTCCAGCATTCTGTCTCCCACAGTGGCTCCCCATTTGCTTCAGGGTCTTCCCAAGCAGATGTCTTCACCTGCTTGTGATTCCCTGCAAATGGCATTGAGAGATATCCTGCCTATCTCTCCAACCCGGAGGGTGTCCTTAGGCATCCATAATGATAGCCATGGATACCCTTGTTCTCCATGAACTTGTCTCATCCTTTCTTAAAGGTGTCGAGGCTGACAGCTGTCACCACTTCTTCTGGCAGGGAGTTCCATAGACCAGTGATCCTCTGGGTGAAAAAGTCCTTCCTCTTATTTGTTTGAGGTCTAGCTTCCAAAAGTTTCATGGAGTGCCCCCTAGTTCTAGTGTTATGCGATAGGGAGAACAGTGTTTCCTTTTCTACTTTGTCCACACCGTGCATGATTTTATATGAAGTTTGCTATTAAAATCAAATTTCATCTTTCTGGAAATGATAAAGGTAGCCCTCGAGTTATGGCTGGTCACTATGCAACTGTTGGAAGTTCTGATGGCCCAACCTGGGCGTGGTGTCAATCAGAAGCCCAGACAGTTCAGATGAATTATGTAGGTTACAAGCTGATAACCCGCAATTTCTAATGTTGGATTTTCCCCCTTACCAGAGGGAGCCCCCCTTGTGGAGTACTGTGAAGCTGTTTACATGGCAACTCCACAGCGCTGTACAGTAGAAGCCATTTTAAGGCAGTATGGTAGAAGCCGTTTTCAGACATAATAGGCTCTTAACAGAAACCCCCCTTCCCCGAGGGGTGTTAGGGGTGTCTTACCCCCACAGTATTTTTTTCCAGAGGGTAATCTGTGTACCAAGTTTGGTTGAAATTGATCAAGATGTTCCAGATTTATGCTGGAACATACATACATACCTACAGAGAGCCATTTTATATAGGTTTGTTATACACTAAAGCTCTCTACAAGAATCTGAACTACTAACGGTCAAAGCAAATTGGCGGTAGATAGGAGTCAAAGGAATTCAAGATGGGCTGGCCTTAGATCTCCATGGCTCGGGACCTAGTTATATGCGAGACCGTCTCCTGCCCCAGACATCCCTTTGACCGATACGCTCCCACAGAGAGGGCCTTCTCAGGGTGCCGTCGGCCGGACAATGCCGACTGGCGACACCCAGGGGAAGGGCCTTCTCTGTGGCGGGCCCTGCCCTTTGGAACGACCTCCCCCCTGAACTTCGTACCATCTCAGACCTCCGCCTCTTCCGCCAGTGTCTAAAGACACATTTCTTCCGCCAGTGTCTAAAGACACATTTCTTTCACCTAGCCGGCCTAGCGTAACCTCCGCTGTGAGTATTTTAGACAGTTTTAATTTTGGGGGATTTTAATTGGATTTTAGCATAGGATTTGTAATTTAATATGTTTTTAAATTTTGTATTTTTGCTATTTATATTTTTTTAATAATTCCTGTGCGCCGCCCTGGGTCCTTCGTGGAGAAGGGCGGGATATAAATTTAATTAAAATAAATAAAATAAAAATAAATATGAGTCCTGGTACTGTCTTGAGTTTTGATCATGTGACTACAGGGTTGCCACTGCAATGGTTGTAAGTGTGAAAAACCTTTTTTCAGCGACCTTATAACTTCAAACGGTCACTGAATGAACTGGAATAAATCAAGAGAGGTGGCTGGGGAATTCTGAGAGTTGAAGTCCACGTGTCTTAAAGTGGCCATGGTTGAAAAACACTGCTTTATATACGGCATCTTCAGCAGGCACATTTTTCTTAATATTGTTTCAGAAGATGAGTAGCCTTTGGCATAAAGGGCCTGCGACCTTCAAACCATCTGGAACGGCCGCATATGTGGGAAGCTTTGTCTGTTGCTGTCTGTCTGGGTCAAATGGCAGAACAACCTTGAAGAGGCCTAATGCTGCAAGCCACGTTTAATTTGAAAAAACATCCTCTTCCTGTAACAGAGGCTGATAGTTTGGAGACTTGAGATCCTTTTAATATTATTACCGTATTTTTCGGAGTATGAGACGCACCTTTTTTCCTCTAAAAAGAGGCTGAAAATCTGGGTGCGTCTTATATATCGAATACAGCCTTTTTTTGCCTCCTGAAACCCCGCCCCTTCACCAAAATGACCATGCGCATACCCTTATAGAGGCTTCCAGAGAGCTCCTGGGGTCTGGGGAGAGTAGAAATGAGCAAAAAAGAGGGTGTTTTTTGCCCCCCCCCCCAGCCCCCAGGAGTACTCTATAAGCCTCCATAAGGCTATGCATGCTATTTTTTGACCAAAAAACAGCCCGTTTTCACACAAAAAATGGGCCGTTTTTCCTCATTTTGTCCCCCCCCCCGGAGCACTCTGCAAGCCCCCCCCCCCAGGCTATTCATGCCTTTTAGTTGAAAAAAAAACAACGGGCCCATTTTGGCGAAAAACGGGCCATTTGGGGGAGGTTTTCACAGTGCAAAAAGGTTTTTTTTCCCTATTGAAGAGCTGTTTAGTTAGAGTGATTGATGAGAATTACGTTGGTCAAGTCCTGTGCCTGCAGAAACAAAGATTTGTTCCAAAGGTGGTCAGTGATTTCCTTCTCCAGCACATGGGTAAATACACCTGGAAACATCTACCTACCTGCTCTCTCTCCCCCTACCTATCTACTGTATTTCTCTCTCTATATATATATTTCTCTCTCTCTATCCCTCTACCTACCTATCTACACTCTCTCTCTTCCTACCTATCTATTGTATTTCTCTCCCCCCTCTATATACCTACCTACTCTCTCTCTCCCTCTCTCTCCCTACCTATCTACTGTATTTCTCTATCTCTCTCTATTTCTCTCTCTCTAGGCCTCTACCTACTTACCTATCTACTCTCTCTCTCTCCCTACCTACCTACTGTATTTCTCTTTCTCTCCCTCTCTATCCTTCTATCTACCTATCTACTTAAAAAAATAATTGCCTCTTCAAAACCTGGGTGTGTCTTATACTCCGGTGCGTCTTATACTCCGAAAAATACGGTGCCTGGAGAGACAGTGCAATGGTTGCTATGAAAGGAACTGCAGTACAGTATTATTCTGGATTGCGGACTGTCTTGTGGTTGACCTTTGCCGCCAGAAAATGCAATGCAATCTGTTTTAGCAGGCAGGTGACAAGGAAACAAAAATGGTAAAACATCATTTCAAAAGCCTTTATAAATAAAATTCATTTTAGATAAGCAGACAGGAAAACAAATCTGAAGCTAATTAAAAGTTAGGACTTTATTGAGAGACCACCAGGAAAATCTAGGCGTGGGAATAAAAAAAAAATTGCAGAAGCTTCTTTGATGCGCCTGTTTCCAAGAAACTATAAAGGTGTTGTCAGATTTTCCTTCTGGCAATCTGGACAAGAAAGAATTAATATGCTTCAGAGTTCTGATTAGTATATTTATTAGAAGGAAGATTACTTTTACAACATGAGCTTTTCAATATGTGGTCTACTTACAAATCTTCTATCTATATAAAAATGGGTATAAGTATGTGTGTGTTCCAGCATAACTCTGGAACGCCTGGAGCAATTTCAACCACACTTGGTACACAGATGACTTACTCTCTGCAAGCAAAGACTATGAGGGTAAGGCATCCCTAACATCTCTTGTGATGTGTGTATGTCTCCTGGCATGCAGGTGGCACACAGAACCCAGCTCAGTTCCACCGCGCATGCGCGCTGGCCTCCCACCGGCCAGCTGATTTTCGGGTCTCTGCTGCCCATGTACACGCGCAGGGGAGGGAGTGCAGAAAGGTGCAATGTGAGCCCCCCACGGCCCGGAGGTTGCAGAGAGGCTGACTAGGACCAAAATGGGGTCCGGGGAGGGGGTTTCATGTGCGCATGGCGGGTGTGTGTGTGTGTCGCACGACACTTCATTTCTTTCCTGTCTAATACAGGATTAGGAAAAATAAATACCTGGGCAATGCTGGGTTATCAGCTAGTCATATATAATTGGAGGCAACATAGGTCCCGCCATTCCCCCCCCCCCCATGCTGTTTTGGTACCAAAAGACCACCCTTCATTTCATTTCATTTCATTTATTCGACTTATTAACCGCCCCCTCTCCCCGAAGGGACTCGGGGTGGTGCACAGGAAAATATAAAAAATACAGTACATCACAATAAATACATAAATACATTAAAACTATATTAAATTACACCCTGTGCTAAAAACTACCCCATTAAAATCCCTAAAGCCCAATTTAAAATTTCTCTACTAAACAACTGAGGCTGAAAACGGTAGGTTAGGCCAGGCCGGCCTGTTGGAAAAAGTAGGTTTTTAGCTGCTGACGGAAGGAGCGGAGGTCCGGGATAGATCTAAGTTCGGGGGGTAGGTCGTTCCAGAGGGTCGGGCCCGCCACAGAGAAGGCCCTTCCCCTGGGCGTCACCCGCTGGCATTGCCTAGTGGACGGCACCCAGAGAAGTCCCTCTCTGTGGGAGCGAATCGGTCGAAGGGATGTGTGGGGTAGGATGCGATCCCGCAGATAACTAGGTCCCATGCCATGGAGCGCTTTGAAGATGGTGACCAGCACCTTGAAGCGCACCCGAAAGACCACAGGCAGCCAGTGCAGCTCGCGCAGGAGCGGTGTTTTTATTTTTTATTTTTTCTTAAATTTATACCCCGCCCTTCTCCTTGTTAGGACCCAAGGCGGCGTTATGTGGGAATACCTAGAGGTACCCAATATTGCCCGCGCGGCTGCATTCTGAACTAGCTGTAGTCTTCGGGTGCACCTCAAGGGGAACCCCATGTAGAGAGCGTTACCCTTGTCTTTTGGCAAGGTTGTCCTTGTCTTATGACCACAGTGGAGCCCAACATTTCCATTGTTAAAACACTGCTAGGTGATTTTTGCTTGTTAATGGGATTATAAACCAACGATAGGTTAATTCAGAGTTCTGTTTCAATTTTGGGAAGTTCCCATCGACTTAATCCATGGAGACATTTCTTAAATCTATTGCAAAGATTTATGAACAGTGGTAATTAGAGGTTTTTCCCCCTCTTCCTGTTTTTTTCAATCCATTATTTGTCAGTTGAGCTCATTTGTCAAGAATAAGTATGCGAAAACAAACAAACCAAAAAGAACGGAAGGTTTTCAGAACGCAAGGCTCTAAAATAGATCTCTTGCTGGGTGGTAATCCTTAGTTGGCCTTGATTGATCTCCAAAAACGAAACAAAGCTAGCTAGCCCTGGAATAGGAAATCTCCCGGGATATATCAGTGCTGTGGGCTAGAGTGGGAAATTAGTAATCTCCGATGAGCTCAGTGGAAAACTTTTTGCTGCCAAATAATCAGGAATATGCTTCAGCTTTTCTGTGACATTTCCCTTCTCTATTTTTTTATTTTTATTTTTTATTTTTATTTTATTTATATTTATATCCCGCCCTTCTCCACAGAGGACCCAGGGCGGCGCACAGGAATTAAAAAAACATATAAACAATAAATACATAATTAAAGAACATATTAAATTAATCTAATCCTATGCTAAAACTAATTTTAAAATTCCCAATTTAAAACTCTTTAAAATAGTCCCCATGGGAGGTTAGGCTAGGCCGGCTTGCTGGAAAAGATGTGTCTTCAGACACTGGCGGAAGAGGCGGAGGTTGGTGATGGTGCGCAATTCAGGGGGTAGGTCGTTCCAAAGGGCAGGGCCCGCCACAGAGAAGGCTCTTCCCCTGGGTGTCGCCAGACGGCATTGCCCGGCCGACGGCACCCTGAGAAGACCCTCTCTGTGGGAGCGGATCGGTCTAAGGGATGTATGGGGCAGGAGGCGGTCTCGCATATAACTAGGTCCCGAGCCATGGAGCGCTTTGAAGATGGTCGTCAGAACCTTGAAGCGCACCCGAAAGACCACAGGAAGCCAATGCAGCTCGCGCAGGATCGGTGTTATGTGGGAGCATCTAGTGGCTCCCGTAATCACCCGCGCGGCTGCATTCTGGACTAACTGTAGCTTTCGAGTGCACCTCAAGGGAAGCCCCATGTAGAGAGCATTACAGTAGTCGAGCCGGGACGTCACGAGAGCTTGAGTGACTGTGCGAAGGATTTTTGACATCCTATTTAAGGAATATATTTTTCCGAGGAATTAGAAAAGTGCAAGAAGTTATCACCTCATTGTTCAGCTGCCATGAACTGCTAGAGCTGTTTAGCGCAACTTATAAATAACCATGGAAACTTGGAAGGAGTCTGGTAGCACTTTTTCCAAGGAATAGGTTTTATTAAAAGGCATCAGCCTTTTTGTGCAGCTCAGATAAACTTATGGCTGACAATAAAACGCATCAATAAAAGTAGAATATTTGTAGTTCGGGGTTGACTGGTGAGGTCCTTTGGTGCTCTCTAAGCTTGGTGGTTTTCTTACAGACATTTCATTACCCAAATTAGGTAACACCATCAGTGCTAGGAAGGAGTGGGGTTTGTTAATAAAATTGTTCTGACCGAGGCTTCCCAAGAGCATGAAGCAAAGTCCTGGCCCCGGCAAAGAAAACCTTTTATTAATTGACTGTGAATTCTGCTCATTCACAGCCGGCAAAATCTTTCAAAGGAGGATTTACAGTCACAGACCTTATCTGGCTTGGAGAGCTGCCAGGCCGAGATCTGCAAAACTTGGCAAGGAGCTTCAGAGAGCCACGGACCAATGAAGTTAATTAATTGTCTCCTGCAAACTCCACTCCCCTTTCACCCCTCTTTTATTTCCTCTGGGAGGGGTCATTCATTTTCCCCCTGTGGCCTTCCTCCCAAGTCGACCCCTGTTCTTTAGCTGTTCCCTTCCTCTGGCAGCTCTGCACATGCACACACTGGGAACAGGCTCCAGCTGTTCTTCTGCCCCACTGATGCCTGACTCTGAAGGCAACCGATAACTCAATCAACTTGATTTAAATCAAATCCACCCTGGGCATTAATATGCAAATTTAACTAACAAATGTCTCATCTGTCTAATCAGTTTGAATCAGATGTCATCACAAGTAGTCCTTGAGTTACAACCATAATTGGGACTGGAATCTCAGTCTCTGAGTGAAGCAGTCTTTAAGCGAGAGGCCCATGTGACTGCTTCAGTCAATGACTGCAATCCCAGAACTCCTGATTGGGGTTGTTAAGAGATCTTTTAACAAGATTCCCGCAGGCTCCCCAAAGGGTTTCTCCTCCGTGAACAAAGTGGAGAAGAAATCTTTCAGTGGGCTACAGCAGGGGTCTCCAACCTTGGCAACTTGAAGCCTGGAGGACTTCAACTCCCAGCATTTTAACTAACAAATGTCTCATCTGTCTAATCAGTTTGAATCAGATGTCATCACAAGTAGTCCTTGAGTTACAACCACAATGCTGGGAGTTGAAGTCCTCCAGGCTTCAAGTTGCCAAGGTTGGAGACCCCTGCTGTAACCCGCTGAAAGATTTCTTCTTCACTTTGTTCACGGAGGAGAAAGCCTTTGGGGAGCCTGTGGGAATGGAGCTGGAATGTTTGGGATTCGGGCTCTCTGCTGGCAGCTTGCCAAAGAGTGCCCCCTCTCCTTTTTATTCCCTGATTTCTCTTTGGAGGGGGAAATCCTTCAAGGGCTGCAGAAACAGAGCCGAGTTCCTGAACAATCCCTTCAGGCTGCGAAGGATTCTGCTCTTCTCCATTTCCTCTGCTTGCAACCTTTCCCGCTGGCTTCCCCAATGATTTTTCTGGGGAAGCCTGCAGAGAAGTTTGCAGATGGTAATCACGCGATTGCGATGTGCTTGGCAACCAGTCGTAAATGCGAAATAGAGAGAAAGCACCTGCAGCCGGCACTTTGTATTCTGAAAGCAAGTGGGGAATCCCATTCTATCATATTTTTTACCACAGGTTGATTGGAGGTGCCGCTAAAGGACTTGCAGGTAATTTTAAATTTAGCTGTTTGTTTCCCAGGGTCCTTTGAGATAGTTGAGATAAATGTTGCTAATCAATCAGTTTGAAAGTACTAGTGCAGCAGTGGTGGGTCGCAGGCGGTACTCTGGAGGGAGGGAGGACCCACCCGCCTGCCCGAGCTCCTTACCTTTGAAATCTTTGAGCTCTTCGGCGCTTCCGTGCACAGAGCGCATGGCGCCTATGTGACACTCTGCCGAACAGCTGGAGCATTGCGGAGGTGTCGCAAGAGGTAAGGAAGCATGCACACACTACGCATGTTCATGTGGTGGATGTTGGGCCCCGGTTGCAACGGGATCCAGAACCCACCATTGTAGTGCAGGGATCGGCAACCTTCAACACTCAAAGAGCCATTTGGACCCATTTCTCACAGAAAGGAAAACACCGGGAGCCACAAAACCTTTCCCACGCCTGACTTATTTCCTGAGCACTTAAAAAACTAGCATGTGCGTTTGAATTAAATGTTCTGTTATCTTCTGAAACTTTTCTTTTCTTTTCTTAGATTTATCCATGGTTAATAATAATAATAATTTAATTTATAAACCGCTCTCTCTCCACGAAGGGACTCTAGGCGGTGCACAGGGAATTTAAAAATACATATATAAAACCACAAACATAATACAATATTAAAATAAATTAAACTAAAACCCTGCACTAAAATCCCATGTTAAAACTAAACTGAACCCCTAAAAACCCTAAAAACAGTTAAATTATCCCAGGCCGGCCAAGCAGAAGAAGTGTGTTTTTAGTTTTTGACGGAAGGAGCGGAGGTCCGTGGTTGTTCTAATTTTGGGGGGAAGGTCGTTCCAGAGGGTCGGGCCCGCCACAGAAAAAGCCCTTTCCCTGGGCGTCGCCCGCTGGCATAGCCTAGTGGACGGCACCCGGAGAAATCCCTCTCTGTGGGAGCGAATCGGCCGAAGGGATGTATGGGGCCAACTGGGGGTCGAAAACCTCAATAAATCGCGTGCTGGAGGGTATCACACATTGGCAGTCGTGACACATATTTTGAGCCAACAGGGAGCCGCAGCAGAGGAATGAAAGAGCCACATGCGGCTCCAGAACCGCGGGTTGCTGACCCCTGTACTAATGTTTGGAACTGAATTCCTTGTGCTTTTTAGGATTCAAATAAAATCTTGGGGACATACAGTAGCAAACTTTTTCCCGTAATACCTGAGGTTTAACTCTGCACTTTCTCTCAAGCAGGTGGATTGCCAAGATGCCTTGGAAACCGCCGCACGGGCCGAAGGTCTACCTTTGGAGAGCACCGCAGATTCTCACCTACGAGTGCTGGATGAAGAGCATCCCAAAGGGAAATATCACTATGGCCTCAATCTGATGAAGCCCATCCGGACTACTTCCAAGTATGGCTTTCTTTAAGTGAGCTGTAAGAGGCAGCTGGTTTTTAACCAAGAATGCCTAGCTGAATGGAGGTCTGTGGGGGAAAAGCAGAAATTGTATTTCAAAATTGATTTAGTGGACCATTCAAACTTAAAACGCCACTGGAAAAACTGACTTATGACCATTTTTCACACTTACGATCATTGCAGCAACCCCACCCATGTGATCAATTTTTTCCTCAGTTCTAAGTTGCTTCTCTCCTTGATTAGTTTCCACCCATTGCTTCTTGTTCTGCCCTCAGGAGCCCTGGAGAATAGTTTGACTCCCTCTTCTTTGGGGCAACCCCTGAGATACTGGAAGACTGCTATCATGTCTCCCCTAGTCCTTCTTTTCATTAAACTAGACCTACCCAGTTCCTGCAACCGTTCTTCATATGTTTTAGTCTCCAGTCCCCTAATCCTCTTTGTTGCTCTTCTCTGCACTCTTTCTAGAGTCTCCACATCTTTTCTACATCGTGGTGACCAAAACTGAATGCCGTATTCCAAGTGTGGCCTTACCAAGGCATTATAAAGTGGTATTAACACTTCACGTGATCTTGATTCTATCCCTCTGTGCAACAGTCATAAGTGTGAAAACTAGTCATAAGTAGTAAGTCACTTTTTTCAATGCTGTTGTAACTTTGCACGGTCACTAAGCAAACTGCTGAGGATTAATTGCCTATCCGTTGTTTTTCAACCTTGGCCACTTTAAGATGTGTGTGTGTGTGGGGTTCAACTCCCAGAATTCCCTAGCCAGCATGGGGAATTCTGGGAGTCGAAGTCCACGCATCTCAAAGGTTGAGAAACATTGCTATAATTTAATTCAGACGTCTGCTATAACAAAACGCATACTTCTGCCTTTAATGGGTTCTCTTTCTTCCTATCCTTCTAGGCACCGGCACCCAATTGACAATGCTGGTTTATTTTCCTACATGACATTTTCTTGGCTTTCTCCTTTGGCAAGATTAGCCTACAAGAAGGGAGAACTGCTGAGTCAAGATATGTGGCCTGTGTCAACTCACGAGTCTTCGGAGGTGAACTGCAGAAGGTATGAAATGCTTGCAATGCTACCAATTAACCTCTCCCCCCAAGGACCACTTTATATATCAGCTCAGAGAACTCCCATAGTTAAATTCCATTTTTTCCTTCAATAAATCTGGGCCCTTGGCACGCAGGTTTCCTTTTTTTCCAGGGTGTCAAGATCTTTTCTATTTGTCTGCACACCTGCGTTCAAAAGGTGCATCGTCTCCCTTATCTCACTGAGCCCCAACCAGCGCATCCTGTTGCTTTCTTAATCCATGTTGCCATTTTCTTAGGTTTAACATCCACAACAAATACCGTATTTACAATACAATACAATAGCAGAGTTGGAAGGGACCTTGGAGGTCATCTAGTCCAACTCCCTGCCTAGGCAGGAAGCCCTATACCGTTTCAGACAAATGGCTATCCAACATCTTCTTAAAGACTTGCAGTGTTGGGGCATTCACAACTTCTGGAGGCAACTTCTGTTCCACTGACACCATTTCAGACAAATGGCTAATTATTATTAGTTATTCCTAAATTAACCAACATCCTATTGCAAATGTTCCTTTCATGTTGTCTAGCTTTTCCACACTTATGACCGTTGCAGCATCCCCATGGCCATGTGATCAAAGCTCAGACGCTTGGCAACTGATTCATATTTATGACGGTTGCAGTGTCCTGGGGTCATGCGATCCCCTTTTGCAACCTTCTGGCGAGCCAAGTCAATGGGGAAGCCAGATTCACTTAACAGCCGTGTCACTAACTTAACAATTGCAGTGATTCACTTAACAACTGTGGCAGGGAAGGTTGTAAAACGGGGCAATGTTCACTTAACACCTGTCTTGCTTAACAACACATTTGTGGCTCAATTGTGGTTATAAACTGAGGACTACCCTGACATCTTGCTTGTCAGGGAAATTGTGCAGCAGGTGTCCAAATGAAGTCAGAGACCCTGACACAAACTTGTATATAAATAAATCTATTTTTACATCAATATAGACAGCAAACTAGATAGTTGGGCAAACAGGACAATGGGTTTGCTGTTGCTGCAAGAAAAGACCATAAATTCAAATCAGTCACAAGAGTCATATAAAATCAGATCAGTCACAAAAGAACAGTTGCAGGAACTGGAGATGTCTAGTTTAATGAAAAGAAGGACCAGGGGAGACATGATAGCAGCCTTCCAATATCTCAGGGGTTGCCCCAAAGAAGAGGGAGTCAAGCTATTCTCCAAGGCACCTGAGGGCAGAACAAGAAGCAATGGGTGGAAACTAATCAAGGAGAGAAGCAACTTAGAACTGAGGAGGAATTTCCTGACAGTGAGAACAATTAGTCATCGGAACATAAATTGCCTCCAGAAGTTGTAAATGCTCCAATACTGGAAGTCTTTATGTTGGATAGCCATTTGTCTTAAATGGTATAGGGCAGTGGTCGGCAAACTCATTAGTCAAAAGAGCCAAATATCAACAATACCTCGATTGGAATTTCTTTTGAGAGCCGGAAGGTGTGGCCTGTTTTGTGGGAGTGGCTCAGCGGTCATGTGACCGAGTGTGCATGGCCAACTTAGAAACTGTGGTGAAACTCACTTAACAATGGTCTTGCTTAACAACCAAAATTTTGGGCTCAATTGTGGTCATAAGTTCTCTCATCTCTCTCCAACTTTCTTTCTTTTCTTTCTTCCCTTCTTTCTCTTTCTCTCTCTTTCTGTTTCTCTCTGTCTCTCTGAGTCTGTCTGTCTATCTGTCTGTCTCTCTCTGTGGCTCTTTATCTCTCTCTCCCTCCCTCTCTGTCTCTTTCTGTCATTCTCTGTGTCTGTCTCTTTGTCTCTCTCCCCTCCCTTCTTCTCTGTCTGTCTGTCTCTGTGGCTCTTTGTCTCCTTCCCTCCCTCCCTGTCTCTCTCTGTTTATCCCTCCCTCCTTCCCCTCTGTCTCTCTCTCTCTGTGTATCTGTCAGACTCTGATTCCCTCCGTCCGTCTCTCTCTTGCTCTGTGCCTCTCTCTGTCTGTCTGTCACTGTCCACAAAATACCGCGTGGAGGAGCGGCGGGCTCTGTGGTGACGGCGAGGCCTTCCGCTGGGGGAGGGGTGTCCCCTTCACGTTCCTCGTCTCCCCGGATGCCACCTGGAACCATCAGCAGCCGCGCAGACTTGCCGCTTTTCCACGCCGTGCAAAAGATAGGCGCATGCAATTACAACGCAAGTTTCCACCGCTACGAACTCTCCAAGATTGTAATTGGGCGGGGCATGCGCGCACCTATCTTTTGCACGGTGTGGAAAAGCGGCAAGTCTCTGCGCGGCTGCGGATGGCTCCGGACGGCATCCGGGGAGACGAGGAACGTGAAGGGGACAGCCCCTGCCCCCGCGGAAGGCCTCACCATCACCACAGAGTGCGCGAGACAGTGACAGAGAGAGAGAGAGGCCCAGAGCGAGAGAGAGACGGAGGGAGGGAGGGAATCAGAGTCTGACATACACACAGAGGGGACAGAGACAGAGGGGAAGGAGGGAACCATCCGCAGCCGCGCAGAGATTTGCCGCTTTTCCACGCCGTGCAAAAGATAGGCGCGCGCATGCCCCGGCCAATTATAATCTCGGAGAGTTCGTAGCGGTGGGAAGTTGCGCTGTAATTGCATGCGCCTATCTTTTGCACAGCGTGGAAAACGGGAAGTCTGCGCGGCTGCGGATGGTTCCAGACGGCATCCGGGGAGACAAGGAACGTGAAGGGAACCTCGCGGATGCCATCGCCGGCAGCGCAGACTCGCCGCTGCTTCACGTGGTATTCTGTAGACAGAGACGGCGACAGGCAGACAGAGAGAGGCACAGAGAGAGAGAAAGAGACAGAGAGACAGAGGGAGGAAGGGAGGGAATCGGAGAGAGACTGAAGAGCCACATTCAAGGGGCCAAAGAGCCGCATGCGGCTCGCGAGCCGCGGTTTGCCAACCACTGGTATAGGGTTTCCTGCCTAGGCAGGGGGTTGGACTAGAAGACCTCCAAGATCCCTTCCAACTCTGCTATTGTATTGTATTGTATTGTATTGTATTGTATTGTATTGTATTGTATTGTATTGTATTGTATTGTATTGTATTGTGACCTGCTTTACAACCTTCAAGGCCGTAACTGCCAGGCTCAATGGTGGTCGTAAGGACTACCTGTCCTTGTGTAATTGAAAGTAAAGTTGGAAATTAACATGCTACAATAGTCTCTTAAATGACTAGTCTTCCTAGATAAACTCTGTAATCCTTGGTTTGTTTAGTCCTTCCGCACGTTAGCATTCATAATCCGATTAATAGTTAAGCTTTAAAGATAAGTTTGGAATCTCGGGCTCAACAGTTCAGCCTTAGGGTTGAAATAGAGATGGCAGCACCATTGCAATGGGTTTGAAATCAGCTCTTTTTTGATTTTTCTTCCACCCATTTTCCTGCATTTAAAGCTTCATTTTCCAGTCATCCCATAATCTCTCTTGAGCAGAAAGGCAGAAAGATTAACTCTCAATCCCCTGCCTTAACAACAACAACAAATTAGAATAGTAAAAATAAGGTAAAACGAATGAGGCATTTATATTATACAATACAATAGCAGAGGTGGAAGGGACCTTGGAGGTCATCTAGTCCAACCCCCTGCCTAGGCAGGAAGCCTTATACCATTTCAGACAAATGGCTATCCAACATCTTCTTAAAGACTTGCAGTGTTGGGGCATCCACAACTTCTGGAGGCAACTTCTGTTCCACTGATTAATTGTTCTAACTGTCATATTCTGTTTCTGGGTTCTAGATTAGAATAACAGAGTTGGAAGGGACCTTGGAAGTGTTCAAGTCCAACCCCTTGCTTAGGCAGGAAACCTTTCACCACTTCAGACAAATGTTTATCCAACATCTTAAAGATTTCCAGTGTTGGGGCATTCACAACTTCTGGAGGCAACTTCTGTTCCACTGATTAATTGTTCTCACTGTCAGGAAATTTCTCTTTAGTTCTAAGTTGCTTCTCTCCTTGATTAGTTTCCACCCATTGCTTCTTCTTCTTCCTTCAGGTGCGTTGGAGAATAGCTTGACTCCCTCTTCTTTTGGGCACCCCCTGAGATATTAGAAGACTGCTATCATGTCTCCCCTATACCTTTTTTTCATTAAACTGAATAGACCCAGTTCTTCATGTGTTTTATTCTCCAGTATCCTAATCATCTTTGTGGCTCTTCTCGGCACCTCTTTCTAGAATCTCCACCTTTTTTTTTATATTGTGGCGACCAAAACTGGAGGTAGTTCTGCTAAAGACCACAGGACATCCATCCATTATTTTTATTTTCATAACTAAAGCAAGGGGACACAAGCAATTGTGTTGCTGTTTTTTTACTGTGTCCCAATCCCACTGCTCCAGTTACTAAATTTAAATATCTTAACATAACAGTTTGTGTTGCGTTAAGGGGCTTGTTAAGGGTTTCTTGCACACCAGTGGACGTATCCAGGTAGTCCCTTGACTAGACTTGGTCAAGGTTAATGGTCAGGGAACTTGTGCAGTCAGAGATACTCAATAGCAGTAACTGTGAAAGGGATCTTGGAGTCCTAGTAGACAACCATTTAGATATGAGCCAGCTGTGTGCAGCAGCTGCCAAAAAAGTCAACCCAGTTCTAGGCTGCATAAACAGAGGGAGAGAATCTAGATCACGTGAAGGGTTAATCCCACTTTATAAGGCCTTGGTAAGGCCACATTTCGAATACCGCATTCAGTTTTGGTCACAACGATGTAGAAAAGATGTGGAGACTCTAGAAAGAGTGCAGAGAAGAGCAACCAAGATGATGAGGGCACTGGAGGCTAAAACATATGAAGAACGGTTGCAGGAACTGGGTATGTCTAGTTGAATGAAAAGAAGGACCAGGGGAGACAGGATAGCAGTCTTCCGATATCTCAGGGGTTGCCCCAAAGAAGAGGGAGTCAAGCTATTCTCCAAAGCACCTGAGGGCAGGACAAGAAGCAATGGGTGGAAACTCATCAAGGAGAGAAGCAACTTAGAACTGAGGAGAAATTTCCTGACAGTTAGGACAATTAACCAGTGGAACAGCTTGTCTCCAGAAGTTGTGAATGCCCCAACACTGCAAGTCTTCAAGAATATGTTGGACAGCCATTTGTCTGAAGTGGTGTAGGGTTTCCTGCCTAGGCAGGGAGTTGGACTAGATGACCTCCAAGGTCCCTTCCAACTCTGCTATTGTATTGTATTGTATTGTATACTGACACGAAGTTGTAGTTTTGTATCAATAAATATATTGAACAACTATTATTTAAAAGCAGACAAGATAGTCAGCCAAGCCATCGTGAGGTAAATCGCAAACAGCACATAGAGCACACAGAAGAAAAAGGCGGGGAAAAAGGGAAACTCCCCCTCACACCCCCAGCAACCAATCACAGCACGGATTGCCTCACAGGAGCCCACCCTCTCCAATCAATCAACCATAATTGTGTGTTGTGGCTCATTTGCACAATCCTTCACTATTCCAGCTACTAAATTTAAATATCTTAAAACACAACAGTTTGGGTTGTGTTAAGATATTTGCTCGGGGGTTTCTTGAACAACAATGGACATATACAGGTAGTCCTTGACTAGACTTGGTCAAGGTTAATGGTCAGGAAAACTGCGCAGCAGGTGTCCAAATGAAGTCAGAGACGCTGACCCGAACTTGTGGTTTTATATAAATAAATATATTTAGTACCTATATTTACAGCAGACAAGATAGTAATAATAATAACAATAATCTTTATTGTCATTGTAAAAATTACAATGAAATTGGTTAGTCAGGCACACAGGAGCATCATGAGGTAAATCGCAAACAGCGTACAGAGCACACACAAGAAAAAGGCGGGAGAAAAGGGAAACTCCCCCTCCGCGGCAACAGCAACCAATCACAGCACTGATTGCCTCACGCGGGAGCCAGCCCTCTCCAGTCAATCAACCACAACTGTGTGCTGTGGCTCACTTGCACAACCCCGCTGTTGCGGCTGCAGGTAGTCCTCAACATTACAACCATAACTGAGCCCCAAATTTACGTTGCTAAGCGAAACGTTTATTAGGGGAGGTTTGCCCCGTTTTACGACCTTTCTTGCCACCGTTGTTCAGTGAATCACTGCAGTTGTGAAGTTAGCAAAAAGGCTGTTAAGTCAGTCTGGCTTCCACATTGACTTCGCTTGTCCGAAGGTCGCTAAGAGGATGACATGATCCCGGGATACAGCAACCGTCATAGATACAAACCGGTTGCCAAGCATCTGAATTTGGAACACATGACCATGGGGATGCTGCAATGTTTGTGTGAAAAATGCTCATATAAGGCACTTTTTCAGTGTCGTCATAACTTTGAACCATCATGAAAATGAGCTATTGTAGGTAGAAATATTGCTTGAGTGTACTGTATGTGGTTTTATCTTCCTCCAGATTGGAAAGACTGTGGCACCAAGAGGTACATGACTGTGGGCCAGACGATGCCTCCCTTTGTAAAGCCGTGTGGAACTTCTGTCGCACTAGGCTCATCATTTCCATTGCGTGTTTAATGGTCACACAACTCGCTGGCTTCAGTGGACCAGTAAGTACAATCCATCCTTTATCTTGCATCCAGACTGGCCTCTGTCCTGCAGCCAGTGCTAATGTGTTCAGGTTACATTTCCGGAGAATCTCCTAGATGTTGTGATCAGTTAGAACCATGCTTTGCAGCTTGCAGAGAAGAAATAGGTCTTCCAGCTGCAGGAATCCTAAGACTTTCAACCCTCCTTTGCTTCCCTTCCTTCCTTCCTTCCTTCCTTCCTTCCTTCCTTCCTTCCTTCCTTCCTTCTTTTCTCTGTTCCTCCCTCCCATTCTTCTCTTTCCCTTGCTTCTTTCTTTCTTTCTTTCTTTCTTTCTTTCTTTCTTTCTTTCTTTCTTTCCTTCCTTCCTTCCTTCCTTCCTTCCTTCCTTCCTTCCTTCCTTCCTTCCTTCCTTCCACCCCTTTCTTTCTTTTTCTTGCTTTTTGCATGGCCTAAAGTTTTATTGCTTGTCTTCAGTGGCTATAGCTGGAGAGGGGAGGGCAAAAGAATTTCCTGGGCTAAATCTGCAGTTATCTATGAATAAAAGTCATGCTATTTGTTTGGCTCTCTCTCTCTCTTGAAGAAGTGGAACTGAATGGTGGTGACACGTTACTTTTTTAAGGTCCTTAGGAACCAGGGTTCATAGGAGTTTATAGACCTAGCATTGTTCAACGTGTGAAAACACAGTTGGGCAGGTACCAGTGGCATGATTAGATTTTGCTTCTAGCAATGTCGGTTGATGAGGAAGAGCGTGTAACATAGGTCTCCATATTCACAGCATTTTCTTTTCGCCTGTTTGTTGCACCTGCTGTGCCAAATTTACTCTTTGACATCTTGACTAAATCTATTCTCTACAAATTTCCCTTGAGGAGTAGGAGCAGTGTTATTGCTTTGTAGTACACATTTCAGTTTGCTGATAAACGGGAAGGTTCAGTGCTGTGGGTAAGTACAGCTGAGGTTAATGTTGAAACAGTTTTGTCTTCTGTCTCTTTAAAAAAAAAACACCCACCCAATCCTATCCCATCCTTAAATCTGAAAAGTTTTGCTTGCATTTCTTATTAAGAAGGAAGTAAATTGTGTCTCTCAGTCTTTGTTACTGTTGTTGTAATGGGAATGAAAGCTCTCATGAGCCGTTTCACGGGATATGCTATTAATAAGAATGAGGTTTTAACAGAACCAGTTCCTCCAAGAAGAGCTTCTGTCATTGTTTCACTACAGAGCCCCGTGGATGCTCTTAAGGCTTAGTTTAGTTTTATTTGATTTATATCCCGCCCTTCTCCAAAAGGACCCAGGGCGGCGAGAGAGTGAGCGGGCAACTGAATTGTCATTGGTTTTGCACAGTTTCAACCCATCTGAAACGCAGGACAAGAAGGAAGAAGTAGCAGGCAGCCTGTCCTGAAATGAGATATGTGCAATTATTGGTGTGCATCCTCCGTTGTCCTGGAATTTAGATAACTTGAAAGGCCGCTCAAATTAACTCCCTTATTCGGAGTCCAAAGGGAATTCTTAGCCTTACCCTTTGGCACTTGATCGCTGCCTCTACAGGAATTCCCATGGGTTGGTTTGCTTTGCTTTTGAGTCACGCGGAATGGATCAAAGAAGAAATCTGACTTACCTCTTTGCATTCATAAATAAAAATTTAAAAAAAATTAGGCTTTTTTTTTTTTTTTTTTTTGCAAACTACCATTCACACCTGAAGGTCCCAAAACCTGGAATTCTAGTGAGGCTATTGAAATTCTTGGTGTTAATAATGCCTAAAACCCAATAGTTCTCCTTGTTCATAAGCTCCTTGTATATCTAGACTCACAAAACAGTCTGTCCCATTTTTTAAAAGTAAAGTAGCTTCAGGAATTTCTTGTCAGCTATCTGGTTTGCCCCACAACCTACCGAGGCAGCTTATATATATATATATAATATATATTTGTGTCACAACACCCTGTTAAGCCCGAATTAAGCGAGGAAGCATACTGCTTTCCTTTTCTGCCTTTCGGCTCATCACCAGAGACCATCTAGACAGAAAGCTATGAGTTCCGTTGTGTACTTTTTTGTATATGTGTGTTAGGTTTTTTTGAGCTGATCAATAAATAAATCAGGGAGACTAGGATAGATCTATTTCGAGCTATTTAGCTCTCATCAGCTAGCCATACCCTCGAATCCCAGTAAGGGTATGGCTAGCTGATGAGAGCTAAATAGCTCGAAAAAGATCTATCCTAGTCTCCCTGATTTATTTATTGATCAGCTCAAAAACCTAACACACACACACACACACACACACACACATATTAACAGCCCTCAGAAATGGCATGTAATTCATTTTTTTTTTTTTTTAAAGGAGACACCCCCTTACATTTGCTGAACAGGTCAAGCAGGGCAAACTTTTTCAAACCTTGGCTTGGCTTCCATGGGACATTGAATTTATCGTTTGAAAAACTCCCAGGTCTCTTTTGCAGAGAGGGCATTGTGGAAGGGGGGAAAAACGGGGGTGGACTGGTGGGGAGAGCCACTTAAGGCAAGCCTCCCACTCTTCCACATTCATTCCAGCCGCCGCTCGTTTTTCGGCTCTTCCACAGCTGGAAGTGAATGGTGGGGAAGAGGTTTTTCCCTCTGTAGTGGAGCCAATGACAGAAGCTGTTCTTTAGAATTTCCAGGATGGCTGTATTCTGCGATCAGAATGAGACAGTCAAGCTGAGCAGAATCCAAAACGCCAAGATGGAAGGTAAGGTGATGTTTATTTGTGGGAATGTTTACGACAGCCAGGCTAGCTTAGGGCAACTGCTACCATTAATAGTTTTCATGGATAATTTCAGGAGTAGTTTTCAGGGATGCGCTTCTGCTAGCTTGGGGTGACTGTATGTTTTTAAATGGAAACAATATGCTGGTTGTTCTCTTCATGATTTTTAACCAGAACAATGTTTTTTTTTTTTTTAAAGATTGCATATATTGTTTCTTTTTCCCTTTTAATCTTTCTGCCACTACTTTCTTTTTACATCTATAACAAAACAAAACCAAAAACCCTAAGCCACCTTGTTGTTTTTTCCCTGGAAATCTCTTAGCTTTCTAGTTATTATGGTAGAAGAGCGTTGCTGCTGATGTTGCAAATATTATCCTTATTTCTTCCTGTATCAAGTGGGTTTGTGAGAAAACGTTGGCAGCCCTTGTCAGCATGTGGGGGGTGTGTGTGTCATAGGTTATGAAAGTAGAGCACTGAAAGGTTATTCACGCTGCCAGTGACTTGATTTCAGCTGATGGATTGGATCCTGAGCCAGAAGCCGACAAATCTTGTTGTTAAATAGCATCAACCATGCAAAAATAGCCAGTTTGTGTCTCGGATGGAGAGAAAATAAAGTCAAGCAACGGAGGAACAAGCTGGCATAGTGTCACCTTGGAATCTGAGCTCCTGTACTGTGATCAGGGATTGGCTCGAGGTCCTTTTTGTTCTATAATTTTTGCTTGTTTTGTCCTTTTTTGGACCTCTCTGGGCACATGATGGACGTCCGGCTGTTGACATGTGCACACGGAAACTCGGGTGGGGGAGGAATCCCACCGAGTGAGTTCTCAGTTGGAAATTCGGAATCAGCCATCTTGGGACTTGTTTGTGGTCCTTGCCTTCACTTTTTAACTTGGTCCTGAGCCTCTGCTCCTTGCTTGAGAAGCCTGGGCTTCCACCCATTGTTGTCCAGAACATTGATTTGCAAAGCCAGTTGTAGCCGTGGGGACTTCCTACAGACTCTGGAAATCCACCCCAAGCGTCTCAATCCTTGCGCATTTTTGTGGTGGGCAACGGTACCTCTTGCCTTTGATTAAAGAACCTTAAGCTCCAGAATGCGTCAATATCTTTATTGTTGGAAATGCCCAGCTGAAAAAAAATCTTCCGTCTAGCAAAGCCGGTGTTAAGCCAAAAGGAGGAAGCACACCTGGCCATGAAGATCATTAGCCACCAATGTTTCCCTCCTCCCTGGACTTTGTGAACAAACCCTGGTCCTGCTTTTTCTTGTAATATTTAATTTTTTTTGGTGTCTTTGCAAAATGTGAGCTCGATTTTGTGTTGGAAGCGCGAGTTGGATTCAGGCCTTGTGTAATCTTTTGTTGTGCATGCCGATTGTACGTTCTTCCACCGTGCCTTTTCTTTTGTACAGTGTTTGTGACATGCTAACTACTCACTTTTCATAAGATGCTACTGGTTTTTTGTTTTTTTTTCCAAATAAAAAGTTTCCTGCTTCCCATTTATTAGTACTTAATATTGCTCATGAATCTGAGTCGCAATGGACCACGCTGTCCCTTTGGCCAATGCACGTGAATGGAGGTTTTGTGGCTTGGGAGCTGTTTTTCTCTTTTTGCAGGTGGTGGTTTGAAATTGTGATTCCTGAGGTAAAATTGTTTTTGTCTTTAAAAGGAGGGAGGCTGGAGGGGAGGAATGAGGGTTGAGGGCTGGTGGGTTTGTTTGTTTTTTTTAATTGGTATCGCCTAATTTGTTTTGGTTTTTTTTTAAACTTTTTCTGCTTGTCCTTTTCTTTACTTTTAAACTGCTGATGTTTAATTTTCAGGAATATTTTGCAAAATGTCCTTCTCACACTCTTCCCCAGTTCAACTGTAGGTACATTTGTTCCTTTTTCTCAAATAAGCACGTTTGAAAGAAAGAATAAACAAGGTGTTTATGTTTGTAATATGCTCAGCTTTCGCATAAAGTACACGTTATCATAAAATTGACAGCGATGATGAATTGTTTCAGCTAACTCTTTTAAGATTTATGTTAAGTTGGACAAGGTGCGAAGGAGAAGCAATGGGGGCAGCGTAAAGAATTGGGAAATTTCAAATTATTGCGCCTTGCCTGATAAATTTGATTCCCTTTTGGGAGCTGTTAATGCCTGCAGTTCCTACCGCTTGGAAATCTTCCTTTTAATGATAAAAATTCCAGCCTGAAAGTCAAATAGCTCCTTTTTTCTAACTTAACATAAAAAAAAAAAAAATTGAATGGTGCCTCTGACACGCTAGGATGTTCATGCAGTATTGCCTTTCTTCCTGTAGGCGTTTATGGTGAAACATCTTCTTGAATACACTCAGCAAACGGAACCCAACCTACAATACAGCCTGTTGTTAATTTTGGGCCTCTTAATAACAGAAGTCGTGCGTTCCTGGTCTTTGGCGTTAACGTGGGCTTTAAACTACCGCACTGGGGTCAGGCTGCGTGGAGCTATCCTTACAATGGTTTTCAAGAAAATACTCAGACTGAAAAATATCAAGGAGAAATCTTTGGGCGAGGTAAGTTGAAATGCGGGTGGGTTGTAGGAGAAGGACAGGCTGTCCTGGGAGGCGGGGTTAAAGGTGTCATCAGTTAAGAGTCATTGCGTTGCCACCAAAGACTTAAATTCAGCCCCCTGTGAATTCCATTGACCCTTATCTAGTGCCGATTTAGTTTTGGTCATTAGTTGACTTGATTCTTCTGTTAAAAGTAGCAATAATAGAGACTTCTGTGCTTTGAACCCAATGAATACTCCTGACAATGCGTCTCATTTTATCAGTGGTTAAATTGACTTCCTGTCTTTCCATTGCATATTATCTCCAAAGGGGCTTTGACAAATAAAATGGCATGCAGTTAGTCCTTGACCTACAACAGTTGGTTTAGTGACCATTTAAAGTCAAGAGCAGGGGTAGGGAACTATGGCTCTTTTATGACTCATGGACTTCACTACCCAGAATTCCTGAGCCAGCCATGCTGGCTCAGGAATTCTGGGTAGTGAAGTCCATGAGTCATAAAAGAGCCACAGTTCCCTACCCCTGGCCAAGAGGGAAGCCAGATTCACTTAACAACTGTGTCTCTAACAGCTGCGGTGATTCATGTCAAGAAAGGTCGTAAAATGGGGCAAAATTCACTTAACAACTGCCTTGCTTAGCAACAGAAATGTTGGGCTCAGTTGTGGTTGTAAGTTGAGGATTACCTGTACACTGCTTTTCTTTCTTGTATCACTTCAGTCAAAACAACAGAGTTTAGTTTAGTTTAGTTTATTCATATTTATATCCCGCCCTTCTCCACAGAAGACCCAGGGCGGCGCACAGGAAATTTAAAAACATACAAAATACAAAAGATAAATACATAATTTAAAATATATATTAAACTGTCCTATCCTATGCTAAAAGCCAAATATTAAAAATACCCAATTTAAAACTTTCTAAAAGTCCCCGTGGGAGGTTAGGCTAGGCCGGCTTGTTGGAACAGGTATGTCTTTAGACATTGGCGGAAGAGGCGGAGGTCGGTGATGGTGCGTAATTCAGGGGGTAGGTCGTTCCAAAGGGCTGGGCCCGCCACAGAGAAGGCTCTTCCCCTGGGTGTCGCCAGTCGGCATTGTCCGGCCGACGGCACCCTGAGAAGGTCCTCTCTGTGGGAGCGTATCGGTCTCAGGGATGACAGAGTGACAGAGTGACAGCAAATCTATGGTTGCTTTCTGTCCTGTGCCCTTGATCATTTCTGATTTGCACTGTGTGTATTTCAGCTCATAAATATGTGCTCTAATGATGGCCAGCGAATGTTCGAAGCTGCAGCTGTGGGTAGCTTGTTGGCTGGAGGTCCTATCATTGCCATTCTTGGCATGGTTTACAACGTTGTCATTCTTGGTCCAACGGGCTTCCTAGGTTCAGCTGTTTTCATCCTCTTCTATCCCGCAATGGTGAGTAGAAAACTATCTGCTCAAAAGTCAAATCACAATTTGCAAAAAATATATATTTTTTTGTAAATAAAAATTTGCAAAATTAGCAAAAAAGAAAAGAAAAAGCAAGTGGTTGAAAAATATGACTTGAAACCTGAAATATTCCTGTTGAGGATTTTACCAGAAACCTATAGAAAAGAAAATGTGTATTTGATTATTCATGTAATAACTTCAGCTAGAATTGTATTTCCACAAAACTGGAAAAGTGAAGAGATTCCTACAGAGGAGAATATGATAAGGAAAATATTAGAATGTGCAGAAATGAATAGATTAACACTGACAATTAAAGAGAAAAAATAAACTGGTTATTATGTGATATGGAAAACATTTTATCAAAGGTAGTTAGAGGATAAATACAAAAATTAGATATAAAAGCAGATGAGTAAAATATATAAAAGAGTTAACACAATTAAGTGAATTAAGAAGTGGATATAAAGTATTAAGATATTTAATGTGTTGGTATTAAGATAAGAATAGATTAAATAATGAATATGTTTGTAAATTTTAACTGTTATTGCACAAACATTTGTACCAAGATGACACACTGTTTAATGGAAGATGGATTATTTTATTAGATAGTGCCCAATGTTCAAGTTTGTCAAGATCCTTCTGTATCTTAAGATAGGCTTAAGATACAGAAGGATCTTGACAAACGTGAACATTGGGCACCATCTAATAAAATGAAATTCAATTGTGAAAAAAGTAAGGTTCTACATTTAGTAGCAACTGTGAGAGGGATCTTGGAATCCTAGTAGACAACCATTTAAATATGAGCCAGCAGTGTGCAGCAGCTGCCAAAAAAGCCAACCCAGTTCTAGGCTGCATAAACAGAGGGATAGAATCAAGATCACGTGAAGTGTTAATACCACTTTATAAGGTCTTGGTAAGACCGCACTTGGAATACTGCATTCAGTTTTGGTCACCACGATGTAGAAAAGATGTGGAGACTCAGGAAAGAGCGCAGAGAAGAGCAACCAAGATGATTAGGGGACTGGAGACTAAAACATATGAGGAACGGTTGCAGGAACTGGGTGTGTCTAGTT
This sequence comes from Rhabdophis nuchalis, assembly GCA_039707465.1. Classification (NCBI taxonomy): domain Eukaryota; kingdom Metazoa; phylum Chordata; class Lepidosauria; order Squamata; family Natricidae; genus Rhabdophis; species Rhabdophis nuchalis. Next base: position 7,222,553 of record CM077645.1, on the reverse strand, counting down.
GAATGAAAAGAAGGACTTAGGGGAGACATGATAGCAGTCTTCCAGTATCTCAGGGGTTGCCACAAAGAAGAGGGAGTCAAGCTATTCTCCAAAGCACCTGAGGGCAGAACAAGAAGCAATGGGTGGAAACTAATCAAGGAGAGAAGCAACTTAGAACTGAGGAGAAATTTCCTGACAGTTAGGACAATTAATCAGTGGAACAGCTTGCCTCCAGAAGTTGTGAATGCCCCAACACTGCAAGCCTTTAAGAAGATGTTGGATAGCCATTTGTCTGAAATGGTATAGGGTTTCCTACCTATGCACGGACTTGGACTAGATGACCTCCAAGGTCCCTTCCAACTCTGCTATTGTATTGTATTGTATTTGTACTAAAATAAAATTCAAAAAATTGGAGAAAAATAAAGCCAAATCGCTGTTGAATTCCAACTCTGCTGAGTATTGAAACAGGGGCCAATATATTGTGAATATTTCAAACTTCCCTAACCAGGATGCTGGCTGAGGAATTCTGGAAATTGAAGTTCATACAAAAATTGTTGTGGTTGAGAATGTGGATGAGAAACACTGTTATAAGCTATTAGCTAATTTATTCGATAGATGGTGCTTTTGACCTCTATTGTATGTTGGCTGCTTGAAGGAGTTCTGTTATGCTGATTCTTTCTTTCTTTCTATTCCAGATGTTTGCATCCCGATGTACAGCTTATTTCAGAAGGAAATGTGTGGCTATAACTGATGAACGGGTCCAGAAAATGAACGAAGTGCTTAACTGTATTAAATTCATCAAAATGTATGCGTGGGTGAAAGCGTTCTCGCAGACTGTTCAAAGTGAGTTTTGTTTTTAAATTTCTTTACTCGTTTTCATTCACAAGTTTTTCTTTTGATTCCTCTTTAAACAATGAAATGGCATATAAATGTTGTTATGCTGCTGCAAATGCTGACATGCACAAGGGAGTTTTCTTTATTTGAAAGTTGAGTCAGGGCAACTAGACTTATTTTCTGGCTTGTTTAAGATGTTTTGCTGGCCATCCAAAGAGCTTCTTCACTCTCAACAAGTTGGTTAGGGCAGGGGTCTGCAAAGTTGGCTCTTTTAAGACTGGTGGACTTCAACTCCCAGAGTTCCCCAGCCAGCATAGCTATGCTGGCTGGGGAACTCTGGGAGTTGAAGTCCACCAGTCTTAAAAGAGCCAACTTTGCAGACCCCTGGGTTAGGGAAATCTCAGTAGGCAGAGATTTGTTGGCATGCGCCAACTGCTAAAATTATTAGGGATGTTCTTTCACCAAGTTCATGATTTCTTCCTTGAGTGCGTGGCAATATATCTATATCAAGTTATTGTTGTGAGTTGCGAAGTCGTGTCCGACCCATCGCGACCCTATGGACAAAGTTCCTCTAGGCCTTCCTATCCTCTACTATCCCCTGGAGTCCATTAAAGCTCACACTGACTGCTTCGGGGACTCCATCCAGCCACCTCCTTCTCTGCCGTCCCCTTCTTCTTCTTTTGCCCTCCATCCTTCCCAGCATGAGGTTCTTCTCCAGGGAGTCCTTCCTTCTCAGCAGGTGGCCAAAGTATTTGAGATAGATAAATAGATAGATAGATAGATAGATAGATAGATAGATAGATAGATAGATAGATGATAGATAGATAGATAGATAGATAGATAGATAGATAGATAGATAGATAGATAGATAGATAGATAGATAGATAGTTGTGAGTTGCGAAGTCATGTCTGACCTATTGTGACCCCATGGACCATGTTCCTCCAGGCCTTCCTGTCCTCTCCCATCCTCTGGAGTCCATTGAAGCTCAGGCCGGCTGCTTCGGTGACTCCATCCAGCCTCCTCCTTCTCTGCCATCCCCTTCTTCTTTTGCCCTCCATCCTTCCCAGCATGAGGTTCTTCTCCAGGGATTCCTTCTTCCTTGTCCTTAGGTGGCCAAGGTATTTGAGTTTCCTCTCCAGGATCTGGCCTTCTAAAGAGCAGTCGGGGTGGATCTCCTCTAGGACTGACCAGTTGGATGGCCTTGCAGTCCAAGGGACTCAATGCAGGAGTCTTCTCCTCCAGCACCAGAGTTCAAAGGCCTCCAATCTTTGGCGCTCAGCCTTCCTTATTGTAGAATTGTCTAAAAGTTGAGTCATGGCAACTGGACTTACAGGTAGCCCTTGACTTAACGACCACAATTGAGCCCAAGGTTGTTGTGGCTAAACGTGAGAGTTACTGGATTTTTGCCCCATTTTATGACCTTTCTTGCCATCGTTAAGTGAATCACTGCAGTGAATCTGGCTTCCCCTTTGAATTTGCTTGTTACAAAATGTGATCCCGTGACCCATGGATTCTGCAACCATCATAAATATGAGCCAGTTGCCTCCTTTTTTTATCACATGACTATGGGGATGCTGCAACGGTCATGAAAAAGTGTGAAAATGTGAAAAAGGGTCATAAGTCATTTTTTTTCAGTGCCGTTGCAACTTTGAATGGTCACAGCTGCCAAAAAAGGCAACACAGTTCTAGGCTGAACTCTGAAAAGAGTGCAGAGAAGAGCAACAAAGATGATTAGGGGACTGGAGACTAAAACATATGAAGAACAGGTACAGGAACTGGGTATGTCTAGTTTAATGAAAAGAAGGACTAGGGGAGACATGATAACAGTGTTCCGATATTTCAGGGGTTGCCACAAAGAGGGAGTCAAACTAGTCACCAAGGCCTGAGGGCAGGACAAGAAGCAATGGGTGGAAACTAATCAATGAGAGAAGCAACTTAGAACTGAGGAGAAATTTCATAACAATTAGAACAATTAATCAGTGGAACAGAAGTTGCTTCCAGAAGTTGTGAATGCCCCAACACTGGAAGTCTTTAAGAAGATGTTGAATAGCCATTTGTCTGAAATATTATAGGGCTTCCTGCCTAGGCAGGGGATTGGACTAAAAAACTTCCAAGGTCCCTTCCAAATCTGCTATTGTATTGTGTATTACTAAATGAACTGTTGTAAGTAAAGGGCTACCAGTATTTTAATACAATAATACAATAGCAGAGTTGGAAGGGACCTTGTAGGTCTTCTAGTCCACCCCCTGCGTTGGCAGGAACCTTATACCATTTCAGACAAATGGCTATCTAACATCTTCTTAAAGACTTCCAGGGTTGGGGCATTCACAACTTCTGGAGGCAAGCTGTTCCAGAGGTTAATTGTTCTAACTGTCAGGAAATTTCTCCTTAGTTCTAAGTTGCTTCTCTCCTTGATTAGTTTCCACCCATTGCTTCTTGTCCTGCCCCCAGGTGCCTTGGAGAATAGTTTGACTCCCTCTTCTTTGTGGCACCCTCTGAGATATCGGAACACTGCTATCATGTCTCCCCTGGTCCTTCTCTTCGTCAAACTAGACATACCCAGTTCCTGCAACCGTTCTTCATATGTTTTAGCCTCCAGTCCCCTAATCATCTTGGTTGCTCTTCTCTGCACTCTTTCCAGAGTCTCCACGTCTTTTCTACATCGTGGCGACCAAAACTGTATGCAGTATTCCAAGTTTGGCCTTCCCAAGGCACTATACAGTGGCATTAACACTTCATGTGATCTAGATTCTATCCCTCTGTTTATGCAGCCTAGAACTGTGTTGGCTTTTTTGGCAGCTGCTGCACACTGCTGGCTCATATTTAAATGGTTGTCCACTAGGATTCCAAGATCCCTCTCAGAGTTGCTACTATTGAGCAAGGTACCACCTATACTGTACTTGTGCATTTTGCTTTTCTTGCCTAAATGTAGAACCTTACTTTTTTCACAATTGAATTTCATTTTATTAGATAGTGCCCAATGTTCAAGTTTGTCTAGATCCTTCTGTATCTTAAGCCTATCTTCTGGAGTGTTGGCTATTCCTGCCAGCTTGGTGTCGTCTGCAAATTTGATGAGTTCCCCATTTATCCCCTCATCCAAATCGTTGATGAAGATGTTAAAGAGTACTGGGCCTAAAACAGAGCCTTGGGGGACTCCACTGCATACTTCCTTCCATGTAGATGTAGTTCCATTGAGGACTACACGTTGAGTGCGGTTGGTCAGCCAGTTGCGAATCCATTTGGTGGTGGTGCTGTCTAACCCACAATTTTCTACTTTATCTAATAGTAGGTTATGGTCTACTTTATCAAATGCCTTACTGAAGTCCAAGTAAATTATATCGACAGCATTCCTCTGGTCCACTAATTTTGTCACTTTGTCAAAGAATGCAATTAGATTAGTCTGGCATGATCTGTTTTTGACAAACCCATGTTGGCTTTTGGCTATTACTTTGTTTGCTTCTAGGTATTCGCTTATTTGTTGCTTAAATTATCTTTTCCAGAATCTTTCCTGGTATTGAGATCAGGCTGATGGGTCTATAGTTTCCTGGGTCTATTTTTTTCCCTTTTTTGAAGATGGGAACCACATCAGCTCTTTTCTTGTTGGTTTGAGAAGTTTCGCATCTTCTTGGATGGGCAGTGAAATGTCTCAAACCGACAAGTAAATAGATCCAGTTGCCATGGCTCAACTTTCACACAATTCTACTTGGATGACTAAGAATCTTTGTCAAGATTTCTTTGGCTTTTCTACTGTTATTACATTTGCATAACTAATCATAGGATAAAACTGAGCTTGCATTTTTGTAGCCAAAAAGGGCCAATCTTTTAAAATGTATAAATCTTGCTCCCTTATGCATTTTCATTTTAGTCTGCTGTAAGCGTGGTTCCTGCAGATGACAAAACCACAGTTAACTTTGTAATTAACTTAATCTTCTGCTAACTGCTTTGTCTCCTCTTCCTAGAAATCAGAGAGGAAGAACACAAAATTCTGGAGCGTGCAGGATACTTCCAGAGCATCACTGTGGGAGTGGCACCCATCGTTGTAGTAATAGCTAGTGTGTTGACTTTCTCTGTTCATATGATCCTCGGCTATGATCTCACAGCAGCCCAGGTAATTTTAACCTGAAAGAATACTATCGCTGTTGTCGATTAGCTATAAATTCTTGGATTTACACTGGGCTTCTTATTGCTGCTGAAGTCAAAAATGCTTATCCCCATCTGTGTTTCAGGCTTTTACAGTGGTGACGGTGTTCAATTCCATGACTTTTGCTTTGAAAGTCACCCCGTTTTCTGTGAAGTCCTTGTCTGAAGCTTCTGTTGCGGCTGATAGATTTAAAGTAAGTTTAACTTTGCCTTGCCGTATTTTACTACTTGGTTGGGTCCTTTCTGCATATTCTAAAATGCGTATTAAATCTCTTGCTACCTTCATCGCTCTATTCTCACCACAAGGAGCATGAGCTAAACACCCTGAAATTTTACTTGGGTAAAGTTTGCCAAAGTGCCCATTTTGCTGTATAATACTAACATCCCTAACATTAGTAATTAATTGCACTCAGTTGACTACCAAGTCAAAGAACAGGATTGCGGGATTTAAATAAATGTAAAGCATGATAATAAAGCATGATACACACGCATGCAGAATCCCATAGGATGCAACCGACAGCATGCCTTATGATAGCTTGCAGTGTCAAATTACTTTCATATTTTTTTTAAAAAAAAGTTTTCTGTATTTGCTTGTGAGTTGCTGAAGATTTTAGCATGCATAGTTCATTCAGATGGAAAGCTAGTCTGGCTGTTGGGCTTGATTCTTGTCACAGTTACTTTTAAAGTGCATTTCAAAACGTAACCTGGAACATACTGAGATGCGTTCTTCAATTTTCATTTTCTCTCTCTCTCTCTCTCGGTTTCTGAATGTTTGCGGTTCCTCTCTTACTGTGCTTAAACTAGCTAATGTCCAACTTTTCTCCACCATAGACCTATGTTATCAGCAGAAGTATCTACCTGAGATTGCATGAAGGCATTGTATATATGCTTTGAACTGTAAAATTGCTTTTAGGTCTGTCATTTGAATTCCCAGGAATTCCATCAAGCAAGCAAATCTTTAGGCCAGTGGAATAATTTTATTATTCTTGGCGACAACAACACTATCATTTTGAAATATGCAGGATGCTAAATCTTAGTTAAAAGAAGGTAGGGAAAGAGAGAATCCTTCGGAGAAAACCAGTCATGTTATCTCTTAAGACAGAGGCTCATTTATAGTTTGCTTATCATTTCAGTGCCAGTCCCATAATTATTCCGGGAGGGATGGAAGTCATTAAAGAAATAAGTCTCTTTGGAAATACTTGTTTAACTAACTCAAACCGTGTTTTGATTTTTCTGTGTAAACTGTTGAACAAACTGTTGAATACTGCAGAATATTTTTGAAAGACGGATGCAGTGGAAAAAGTGACATAGAGGCTCCGGTTTTTAACGATGCTGTTTGGCCATCAGTGATAACACACCCGTCAGATTCCAAAAGTGCAACAGAGAATTGTGCATATTTTTTTTTGAAACTGGGTTGAGCAGGGCCCTCACCCGTTTAAGCTGGAGGTGTTTCTGGCGAACAAAATTTCTCACCTGCCAAATAGTCTGTCTCTCTGTCTGAGGACCACTGCATTCGTGGGTCAACCAGATCCTTCTGAAGGATCTGGCGTTAGTTTTCACTAATGAGCTACCTTTTGCTCTTCAGCTTCCTCGCACTGTATAGCCTGATGTGTTTTGCTGCGTGAGTGTGCCGTAGACTTGTCCCCCCCTCAGTCTTGACCAGGTGTCTCATCTTTGCACCTCTCTCACAACTCCTATCAGAGTTTGTTTCTAATGGAAGAGGTTCATATGGTAAAGAAAAAACCAGCCAGTCCTCACGCAGCCATACAGATGACAAATGCCACCTTAGCCTGGGAATCCTCCCATGCTAGTGTCCAGAGCTCACCCAAGATGACCCCTAAAATGAAAAAAGGCAAGACGGCCACGGGCACGAAAGACAAGCGGAAACTGCAGCAACACGAGGGACGGCAGACCAGGTTCACTGAGCAGAAGGGCCATCTTTTGGTGGACAGCGATGACCCCCCGAGCCCCGTGGAGGAGAACCAGCGCATCCTGCTTGCGAATGTCCGGCTGCAGAAGGTCCTTTACAACATTGACCTGGAAATTGAGAAGGTGAGGAAGTATTTCTACCCCTCCCTCCCTCCCTCCCTCCCCCCACCTCTCTTTCCCCTCTCTTCAGTGGTGGAATACTGTTAGGGGTAAAAAATAATAATAATAATTAATAATAATAATTTAATTTGTAAACCGCTCTCTCTCCCTGAAGGGACTCGAGGCAGTGCACAGGGAATTAAACATACATATACAAACAACAAACATTATAATACAATTTAAAACGAATTAAACCTAGACCCTGAGCTAAAATCCCAAACTAACTAAAACTAATACCCCTAAAAATCCCCAATAAAACAGTTTGAAATATTCAGCTAGAGGTAAATGGGTCAATTAACCCAAGCCGGTCAGGCAGAAGAAGTGAGTTTTTAGTTTTTGACGGAAGGAGCGGAGGTCCGTAGTTGTTCTAATTTCGGGGGGAAGGTCATTCCAGAGGGTCGGGCCCGCCACAGAGAAGGCCCTTCCCCTGGGTGTTGCCCGCTGGCATAGCCTAGTGGATGGCACCCGGAGAAGTCCCTCTCTCTGGGAGCGAATCGGCCAAAGGGATGTATGGGGCAGGATGCGATCCCGCAGATAGCACCCCCGTTGGAAAATAAAGGCAGAATAGTGCAATATACCGGATAGCAAGAGATACGTCGCTTTTTAAGCACACAATAACTATCAAACACTGATAGTAGAAAAAATAAATAGTCTTTACTTCTGCAGTAACTAAAATACTTCTTCCAAACAGTGATACTAACTCCTCCAACAATAAAAAGTCCTTTACCAAAACCACAGTTATCTTACAGTCAAAACAAACAATGATTCTTCTTCCGTCTTCATATACAGCTCCTCCCCCAGTGGCAATCAGGAAGCAAAGGAAAGCAAAAAGGGATGAACTATGTTCCCAGCTGCCTTTTTATGATTGAGCTGGGAAGCACAGCCAATCAGATTCCACATAGTCCTTAAAGTTACATATACTCTTTAAGAATCCTGGCTTATATATATTGTCAACCCAACATCAGGATGATTATCCTAACAAATACGACTGGTACGCCCCGGTACGGGCGTACAGGAGCCTGCTGGGAGCACCAGGTACCGTTCCAGTACAGTGCTCCAGAGGGCCCACCCGCCCGTGCTCCTTACCTGTATTTGAGCCAATCGGGGATTACATGCACGGAGCGTATGGCTCCTGTGCGACGCTCCGTTGAGCAGCTGGAGCATGGTGGAGCCGTCGTGGGCAATGACTATGCATGCGCGCAGTGCATGCGTGCCGCACACGTGCATGTGGGCCCAGCCCCGTTGCACTGTACCGGTTGCAATGGGATCCGGAACCCACCACTGCCTCCCTTCCTCCCTCCCTCCCTCTCTCTTAGGAAGTGGCATCGCGCTAATTCCCCCCCCCCTCCCCCCATTGGCTGTGTGATTGCAGCCCTGATTACCCAGCTGTTGGCTCAGAAGCTGCTTCGAAGCACAGCTCCTGATGTTTTCTGCAGACCGTTGCTGCATGGAGGATTTTGTGGGATGATTCTAGGACTCTTCCCTAGCCCAAGAGAGTCGTATAAACCAGGGGTCCCCAACCTTTTTGGCACCAGGGACTGGTTTCATGTTAAAAAAATTCTTTGGCCCAATGGCCATGGCTCGGCCGGCATAGAGGGGGAGTGGGGGGGAGGGGGAACAGGCGGCGCATATGTGCCTGGGGTGGTGGTGAGTTGCCTCACTCACCCCCCTCTCGGGCACCCAACGACGCAAGGGCGCCTGCGCTCTCCTGCCCCCGGTGCATGCTCTGCCCAGGGGTCTGCCCCCTCCTCCCTCCTCCTCCTCCTCTCCGGCCCTTTCTAAGAGTTGCGCCACTCACTGTGGCCCGGTTCCTATCAAGCCACGGACTGGCAGTGGTCCGCGGCCTGAGGGTTGGGGACCCCTGGTATAAACTTCCTTCTATGGATAAGTTGAAAAAGCGGCAGTCCAGAGAAAAACCTTCCAGGAAGCTCCAGGGATCTCTTCCCTCGTCAGTTGGCCATTTTCACCAGAAGTCAGGAAGTGGCATGGCACTTGTGTCAGAGGTGCTTCCAGGTTCTCCTCCCTCTCCAAAGGTCTTCGGAACATCAAGTTGGATCTGAACTTTTAAAATCTCGCATTCAAATTACAAACACATTGGTAGTCCTCGGCTTACAACCACCATTGGGGCCAGAATGCCCATTGTTAACCAAGGTGATTACTGAGGTGTGCCAGATTTCACAACCTTTTTTCTCACAGTTGTTAAGCGAATCACTGCCGTTAAGTGAATCGGGGTTATTAAGTGAATCCCGCTTCCCCAATTCAATTTGCATGTCGGAAGCCAGGCTGGATAGGTCACAAATGTCGATCACATGACTGCGGGATGCTCCACCTGTCGTAAATACATCCTGGTTTGCCAAGGGCTCAATTTTTGATCATGTGATCGTTGGGATGCTGGCTACGCTCGTAATTGCAAGGATGGGTGGTTGTAAGCCACATTTTTCAGTGCCGTTGTAATTTGAACACTAAACAAATGATTGTAAGTTGAGGACTACCTGTATCCAAAGTAGGTATTTTGTGTTGAGAGGAGCAATTTTGTTTTCCTTTTCTGCTTCGGTTGTGTATTTATTTTTGTTGCTGTGTTCCTCTTTTTATTTTTAGCCCTCTGTTGACTGCGATATGTTTACAGAGAGCAACGAGAGGCATTTGATACGCACTGCAGTGCATTAGCACATGGTGTTCACTTGGGCTTCTTGCTAACGATGGAATGCCCCCGCTGACTCCTTTCTTCCCTTGGCCAGTTGCAGCCGTAGACATCTGTTATGTACCGGTAGTCTTTGACATACGACCACAATTGAGCCCAAAATGTTTGTGGCGAAGAAAAACATTCCTTAAGTGAACTTTGCCCCAATTTATAATAATAATCTTTACTGTCATTGTAATAATATTGTAATAAAATTACAATGAAATTGGTTATGGTCTTTCTTGTGCCACGGTTGTTACGTGAAGCGCTGCAGTTGTTAGTAACACGGTCATTAAGTGAATCTGGCTTTCCCATTGACTCGGTTTGTCAGGAGGTCACAAAAGGTGATCACATGACCCTGAGACACTGCAACCGTCATAAATGTGAGTCAGTTGCCAGCGCTCCATGGCACGGGACCTAGCTATCTGCGGGATCGGATCCTGCCCCATACATCCTCACGGCCGATTCGCTCCCACAGAGAGGGACTTCTTCGGGTGCCGTCCACTAGGCTATGCCAGCGGGTGATGCCCAGGGGAAGGGCCTTCTCTGTGGCGGGCCCAGCCCTCTGGAACGACCTTCCCCCCGACATTAGAACAACTACGGACCTCCGCTCCTTCCGTTCAAAACTTAAAACACACTTTTTCTGCTTGGCCGGCCTAGGTTAGTCTCTACCTTTAGGGCGTTAGGGAATGTTAGTTTTAATGTGGGGATTTTAGTGCAGGGACAACTAAATTTAATTCGTTTTTATGCATTGTATTTATTTTTGTATGTATATTTCATAGTATTTTTAACTTTTCCCTGTGCACCGCTCCGAGTCCCCTTGGGGAGAGGATGCGGTATATAAAATAAATTATTATTATTATTATTATTATTATTATTATTATTATTATTATTATTATTATTATTATTATTATTATTATTATTATTATTATTATTATTATTATTATTATTATTATTATTATCCTTACGTTGATCATGTGATTTTGGGGTTGCTGCAACGGTCGTAAGTGTGAAGAATGGTCGTAAGCCACTTTTTTCAGCGTCATCGTAACTTAGAATGGTCACTAAATGAACTGTTGTTAAGTCAAGAACTTCTGTTAACTTCTATTAATCTGTGGAGCAGAAATTGCCTCCAGAAGTTGTGAATGCCCCAACACTGGAAGTCTTTAAGAAGATGTTATTTATATAGATAGTAATTGGATTTTGTTCAATGTTTATTCAATAATTGGGTGGTAAATAGCATTACTTTCTCGTGTGCTTCGCCATGCACTAATTTTTCTTCCCCTTTTGCTGATCCAATCTAGGGAAAACTTGTTGGGATATGTGGCAGCGTGGGGAGTGGGAAAACCTCACTCATTTCAGCCATTTTGGGACAGGTGAGATACCATTTAAAAAACCTATTTTTCTAAGTTGTTGCTTCTTCTTTCTTTGTTGCCCACGAGAAAAATGTTATGCTCATTAACCATCTTTTTCTGGATTGAATCTTCCTGTCCAGTGAAATCGGGAAGAGAGGATGCGACCAGGGTGTCTTTTGGGTTCACAGGACTTGAGAGAACATTACATTTTTTTAAAAATCTACTTTAGATATATGGTTGGAAATGATATTAAAATTGACAGCAAATCAGTTTGCTTTTCCCCTCAGTGCTGTTTGGCAGGCATAACTGAATTGCATTCCGTTGTGAAATTCTCCCTTCTTCCAAGACTTGATAGCACAGAGAAGTTACCTTCACTTTAAATTGTAAAGGCCAGATTGCAAAGGTGTTTCCAGCAGGTTTCAGCTTCTGGTAGCAACATTATTTAAAATCCTACTGGCTTAGTGTGCACAGTGACACCGAGGCATGTGGTGACCAACCTGCCTACTCTAGGAGAGGCTGTATTTATGAAGAACATTTATATGGCCTCCCAACTCCCTCGTGGTGACTCCAGGTCTTTTACAGAAATAAAACCCCCAAAACAAAATCCCAGAAAGTCTCATTCCCCCTGGTGACCACAATACCACTTGATTGGCTCCCCTATCACCCTGGGATCCAAAACTGTGTTTTGGGGGTCTTTTGAAAGGGTATCAAGTTGGAGGCCAGGCTTCTCTCCATGGGGATGATGTTCCAGAAGGAGGGAGCCACCAAGGAGAAGGCCCTTCTTCATGTTCCCACTAGACGGACTGTTAAGGGATATCTTCGTTGGGAGATAGAAAGTTGTGCAGCGGAATGTGCAGCTAGAGAAACGTTGCTGGTAAACACACAAATATTAGCTCAGACACTGTTAGTAAAAACAAGTAGCTTTACTGGTGTTGTAAAACTAAACTACTGCTTCACAAGCAATGATAGTAGATAGTGAGTCAAACAAAGTCCTTAACAAACAAACAATTGCTTACAGTCAGCAATTAACAAGTCTTCTTCCTATTTCACACAGTCAGTCACGGCACATGAGCAGATATCAAACAGTAGAGATATCGAGCAGAGAAAGACGATCAGAGAGAGGAATATGCGCTCTCCTGACTTCCTCTTATTGTGGAGATAATTACAGTCTCTAATTGCATTCCAACATTCCAACATCCTTAAAGCAACAATTACAGTCTCTAATTGCATTCCAACATTCCAACATCCTTAAAGCAACAATGGCCATTTGTCGTCATGGTATTATATATTGCCTACCCAACTCTAGGAGTCTACTCCTAACACGGACCTTCTTAAGAGAGGGGGCCCATAACATACCCTGGCCCTCCTCTCTGGTGTGTTGAGTAGATGTAACTGATCCTTCAGACAACCTGGTCCCAAGCCATGACTTCTTGCTTTCTTGTGAGTCATTCACGCAAGTGTGGGAGCGTTAACCTAAGGCCCAGGTGGCTCAGCCATTGCTATCCTTCATCTTGATTGGGGAGGTCTTTGTCCAGACAGAGGAGATGCCTGATAATACCACATACAGAGAACTGGATGTCTCCTTGGCCTGTGGTGCCCCTCAGTCTCAGAGCATCACCAAGCTTGCTCTTTGGGCTGAGACAGGGCTTCACCTGTCATTTCTTTGAAGGAAGGCCATATTCAGGAGCCAATACGTAGGCTTTATTTGTGATGGCCTCCTTCAGTAGAACAGCCTAACCCCGGATATCTAATCCTCCACCGTTTCATTGGGCTTAGAAAGAGCTAAAAATTAAAGGAAAAGAAGATTCGGATTATTTTACATCATGGGGACTCTTCTACAATTGGTTAAATGACAGATATTGAGGTTAGAGGAGCGGAATTAGGTGTAATATGGTCTACATGAGAAAGAAAAACAGATGAGTAACTATTTTTTCTTTTGAAAAAGTTTTATTGGGTTTTACAAATTTTTATAAAAATAGGATAAGGGATTGTAAGGAATTACAAAGACATATTGAGAACCTCTATGTCGGAGGTGTTGGCCCCCTCCGAGACTTCATAAAAAGAAATAGAAAATATAATAAATTTTTCATTTTTCTACAAAGTGGAAAGAGATACAAATATTTCAATTTTAAAATCTATGCAATCAATCATTTATAAACATCCAAAAAAGATTTGTACTATACAGAAAAAAGTCACTTGTGAAATCTAAGTCTTTTGGCAATTGTATCATCCTCTCCCTGACCTCCAGTGGGCGGAGCCGTGGCCCCCTCCGTTCCCCCATTTTCATCCTCCAGGATTGGGGAGTGTTTTTTCTTAAAAAAGGCGTCCGCCTCTGCAATTGTTTTAATTTATGAGTCACTATTTTGATGGTTGTATAATCAATACTATAATGGAAGATAGTATACGTTGTAAAAATGATTGATATTATTGCATATTTGTTTATACATTATCACATATTTGTATATATATATTTGTATGTATATATATTTGTGTGCGTGCGTGTGTGCATATATTTTAGTAGATTTTCACGGATGTAGGTATGGTGGTCTTGTTGTATTCGCGTGTTCTCCCGTGTAAGAATGAGATTATCTTTGCAACGTTTGGCAAGATCTCACTTGCCATCTTCAGGCTTCGGTCTGTGGCTGCGTAGATGCCGCCCTTCTTTAAATCTTGGTGGGGGAGGGTGGAGTGCTGACTGTCAACCTACTCACAGCAACAGAGTCAGCACTCCACACACCCACCCACCCCCACGATTTAAGGAAGGGCGGCATCTACGTAACCACAGACCGTAGCCTGAAGATGGCAAGTGAGATCTTGCCGAAATGAGCAAAGACAATCTCATTCTTACATGGGAAAACACCCGAATACAACAAGACCAGCATATATATAGGTCTTGGTTTATTCATATCTTTTCCCGTGTACAATTAAAAGTATCTTGGCAACATTTCGACGAGGTCACAATCGTCATCTTTCTCGCACAAGCAAGAAGCCAAAGGCACCAGCCTGAAGATGACAAGTGTGACCTTGTCGAAATGTTGCCAAGATACTTTTAACCATACACGGGAAAAGACCCAAATAAACCAAGACCTACATACCTATACCCATGACCGACATAATGATCTCTGTAACTTTAAAAGTGCTAACATCGGCAGAGTGTAAAAGCCATTTTTGGGGAAAAAAGGAAGGACTGTAAAGATGAGGCTTTTGCAAGAATGTCTTTCGGGATGTGATCATTTGGCCTGTCTCCAGAAGTGGGAGATGGGAGAGGGAAAGACGAGTCTGAGAGGGAGGGGAAGGAATGTATAAAACTTTGAAGTACTCTCTGAGCTTGGTTGTTTCTTTTATTTTTTATTTTTCTATTTTATTCGAATTTATATCCCGCCCTTCTCCAGAAGGACCCAGGGCGGCGCACAGGAATTAAAAACATGCAAATATAACAATATAAAATTTAAAAAGATATTAAACTCCCACCCTGTGCTAAAATCAATTAAAATCCCCAATTTAAAACTGTCTAAAAGCAGTCACAGCGGAAGGTTACGCTAGGCCGGCTTGATGGAAGAGGTGTGTCTTTAGACACTGGCGGAAGAGGCGGAGGTCAGAGATGGTGCGTAGTTCAGGGGGTAAGTCGTTCCAGAGGGTAGGGCCCGCCACAGAGAAGGCCCTTCCCCTAGGTGTTGCCAGTCGGCATTGCCCGGCCGACGGCACCCTGAGAAGGCCCTCTCTGTGGGAGCGTATCAGTCTAAGGGATGTACGGGGCAGGAGACGGTCTCGCATATAACTAGGTCCCGAGCCATGGACCGCTTTAAAGATGGTCGTCAAAACCTTGAAGCGCACCCGAAAGGCCACAGGCAGCCAGTGCAGCTAGCGCAGGAGCGGTGTTATGCGGGAGCATCTGGGGGCTCCCGTAATCACCCGCGCGGCTGCATTCTGGACTAGCTGTAGCTTTCGAGTGCACCTCAAGGGAAGCCCCATGTAGAGAGCGGATGTTTGCGGATGTTTCTAGCTTTTCATTACTAATTTGGTAATGAAGCACCCGCAAGAAGACAGCCTAGCTCAGAGAGCACCAAGGAGCCCTCATTTCAACCCTGAGCGCTACAAATATTCTCCTTTATTGATAAGACTTGGAGGCAGTGTCTTTCACAGGCCTCTTGCTGTTGTTTCAGATGACGTTATTGGAAGGCAGCATTGCTCTGGATGGGAACTTTGCTTACGTGGCCCAACAGGCCTGGATTCTCAATGCAACGCTTAGAGACAACATCCTTTTTGGGAAGGAGTTTGAAGAAGAAAGGTTGGTCTGCTGGAGTTTCATGCGCTTTCTCTCGCGATGCAGGTGGGGAAAGGTTGATGGGTGGAGGCTAATCCTGAATTGGCCTTGTACAAACGCACACAAAAAAACCCATAAACGTGGCAGGCATTTTCCTCCTTGGCCACTTAAAGAGGGTGGAGGAGAAATAAAAGTTATACAAAATTATAATGCAGCATTTTGTAAGAGCATCATTGAAAATGCAACTGATGTTACAAGTCAGTTTTGAGCCAATCGCCGTCTTTGTTTCCCGTTATTGTGCTCGCTGGTCATGTATCTTGTTGTTAGTTGTGAAGTCGCGTCCGACCCATCGTGACTCCATGGACGACGTTCCTCCAGGCCTTCCTGTCCTCTACCATCCCCTGGAGTCCATTTAAGCTCGTGCCGACTTCTTTAGTGACTCCATCCAGCCACCTCCTTCTCTGTCGTCCCCTTCGTCTTTTGCCCTCCATCATTCCAAGCATGAGGCTCTTCTCCAGGGAGCCCTTCCTTTCCATTAGGTGGACAATGTATTTGAGTTTCCTCTTCAGGATCTCCCTTCTAAAGAGCAGCCAGGGTGGATCTCCTCTAGGACTGACTGGTTGGATGGCCTTGCAGTCCAAGGGACTTGCAGGAGTCTTCTCCAGCACCAGAGTTCAAAGGTCTCCATCCTTTGGCGCTCAGCCTTCTTTATGGTCCAACTCACAACTGTGCATTGCAACTGGGAAAACCGTAGCCTTGACTATACACACTTTTGTTGGCAGGGTGATGTCCTCCAGGACTGACCGATTTGATTGTCTTGCAGTCCAAGGGACTCGCAGTCATTCAAAGCAATTAGTTAATTGGCCTAACGGTCACATTTCAACCTGGGGCAAAACCAGATAAATTCCTAAATGTCCCAATAGGGCAGACCATGTGCCTGACTTAGATTTTCTAAACATGTCTTTCACTCTTTAAACAGACCCTGGGAAAATGCAGAATGGGGGCAGACTTAGTCCCAATTAATTTAGTTCACGGCTTTTAAAAAATAAGTAAGTCCATCTATACATATATATGTGTATATTTAGGTACAATATGGTGTTGAATGATTGCTGTCTACGCCCTGATCTGGCTATCCTGCCAAATGGAGATCTGACTGAGGTAAGAACCTTGTTTGAACGCATCTGCCCCCACTCCATTCCTGGAGACCCTTCTATAGAGTGAAAATGTGTGACAGGCTTAGGGGTTGATAAACAGCTTTGCTTGTTGACTTCATTACACTTTAACTGCTCAATGTGTAATCAGACACTAAAATATGAGACCTGTTTACCTTGTCATGCCATTAATGGTTTCATGGGTTAGTGTGGGGCAGGAAAGGCCAGGTACACACGTGAAGGCCCAGTTAAATTAATTTATAGCTAGTCATGCCTGTGTACTGAAATCTTGTCAACTAATAGTCAGCACCTGCTTGGAGTCAAACAGAATAGATAGAATAGAATTCTTTATTGGCCAAATGTGATTGGACACCCGAGAAATTTGTCTTTGGTGCCGAGGCTCTCAGTGTACATAAAAAGACAAGATAACGTTCGTCAAGAATCATAAGGTACAACACTTAATGATAGCCATAGGGTAGAAATAAGCCATCAGGAAACAATCAATATCAATATCAATCATAAGGATACAAGCAACAAAGGTACAGCCCTGCAGTCATAAGTGGGAGGAGTTGGATGATAGGAACGATGAGAAGACTAATAGTAATAGTAATGCAGCCTTAGTGAAGTAATGCAAACTTAGTTTGACAGTGGTGAGGGAATTAGTTGTTTAGCAAATAAGAGTCAAGGGAATTCAAGGAAAGTTAGACTTAATTCATTTGTGGCTATGTAGGGATTCTAGGCTGATGGCTCTTTTAACTCTACTCCCAGGTTCCGCCATTCTTTCTCTTACAGTTATTTCACAAAATAATAGTTAGGGAATGTCTTGTTGCACTTTGAGGAGAGGAATATCAAAATCAAGTGCTTTGTCAACTGCTGTGGGAGAGAGATGGCTAGTTTCCAAATTTGTAAATAAATTATGTTCTCTGGATAAAAAAAGGTAGATACCTTAAGTGAGGGAGAAGTTTGGTAAGGTATTTATTGCTAAGGAAAGATTATTTTCTGGAAAGAGCAGGTTCCGTTTGCTAAGTTAAATTCAATTGATGGAAACATTATAAAGCACTTTTTGAATGGCAGCACCCAAATTGTACAATTTTCTCCCAAAGAAGAAAAAGCCTGCTTCATAACTTAGGAGGTTTTAGATAACAAAAAAAAATTCCTGCTTTGAATGTGTTTGAAATCTTTATTTTATTCCTTTCTGCTTTTTTTAGAAGGGTGGTTTCCATTTCATTTGCCAATTTCTTAGGGTCAGAAGGTAGTTGAAGAGACTTTCTAATACTTGATCAAATACTATTGAATGTTGCCTTGGATGCACTTCCTGTTTTTCATTTCGGTTGAATTGCAAAATTACGTAACTGCATTGAAATGAATTGGATGTCCATCCAGTGATTTATCATTGCTGTTTTTTAAATAGGCATCTGCTGTTTCTGTCAATTATATTTTATGTTTCTGTTGTTTTCAAATATATTTGTCTCAAAAATTCCTTAAACACGCATTCTTTATGTAAATAATCTTTGAATCTTTGCTATCAAATTGAGTAAATGTTTCCTGGTACTGCTATTTGAATTCTGCTGAACTATTGGAATCCTGCTTTGAGTTTTGGACAAATGACAGAATTGATAAATCAGGAATGAAGAAGGCCTTAAAAGATGGCCAAACAAATATTTGAACAAGGCATGTTTTATTTAGATTGGTGACCGGGGTGCCAACTTGAGTGGGGGGCAGCGCCAGCGGATCAGCCTTGCCCGCGCATTGTACAGTGACAAGAGCATTTTCATCCTCGATGACCCGTTGAGTGCCTTAGATGCCCATGTTGGAAACCACATCTTCAACAGTGCCATCCGGAAGCGCCTGAAGTCCAAAACAGTTCTTTTCATCACACACCAGCTCCAGGTATGCTGAGAGTGTTACCTTACTCTGTTCTGCTCAGAATTTCATGGGCTGAATAAATGTAACTTCTGCTGTTCACAGTAGCTCTTAATTTAATCAACCTAATTGGGTTACAGTCTGTTCTGTCCCATGGGCTGAATCACCCAGCACACAGACTAGGCTGCTTGCCACTGCTTAATTACAAGATAAGCGAATGCTTTGGGTAAGAGCCCAGATAACTCACGTAATCCCAAACTAGAAGGCTCAGGCTTTCTGGAATACTGAAGTTCAAACAGTTGCTTCCTGCAAATGTCCCCTCCCAATGTCTTACCTATAAGCTCTCTTGGGAGGGGCCACTCAGCAACCACCTGGCTCTTAATCATTGTCTGCGAGCCTGCCTCCGATGTAATTGCTGCATCTGCCTCTCAGCCCTGCTCACTCTGGCATCATGGACAAACTGCCTTTGATCCTCCCCACTGCTCCATGACCCAGGCGCCTCCTGGTGGCCAATCAGCCTTTCTGAGTCCTGATTTTGATTTTATTTTATTTTATTCGTATTTATATACCGCCCTATCTCCCTTGCGGGACTCAGGGCGGTGAACAGGCACTAATAAAACGACAATAAACAACAAATACAATAAAAATGAATTAAACTAAAATGCCTGTACTAAAATCACAGTAAAACCCCTATTAAAAGCCAAATTTAAAAACTACGCCAGGCCGGCCGCATGGAAATGATGTGTTTTCAATGCCCGGCGGAAAAGGCGCAGGTCTGTGGTTGTACGTAGGTCGGGGGGGTAGGTCATTCCAGAGGGCGGGGGCTGCCACAGAGAAGGCTCTCCCCCTAGGAGTCGCCAGCCGGCATTGCCCGGCTGACGGCACCCTGAGGAGGCCCTCTCTGTGGGAGCGAACAGGTCAGAGAGAGGTATGTGGTAGGAGGCGGTCCTGCAAATAACCATGTCCCATGCCATGGAGCGCTTTAAAGGTGGTTACTAACACCTTGAAGCACACACTGAAAACCACAGGCAGCCAGTGCAGCTCGCGCAGGAGAGATGTTACATGGGAGCATCTTGAGGCCCCCAAAATCCCCTGCACGGCCGCATTCTGAACTAGCTAGAGCCTCTGGGTGCACCTCAAGGGAAGCCCCATGTAGAGAGCGTTACAATAGTCCATGCGGGAGATTACGAGGGCTTGTGTGACCGTGCGTAGAGCATCACGATCTAGAAAGGGGCGCAACTGGCGTATCAGGTAAACCTGATAAAAAGCACCCCTGGCCACGGCTGTCATATGGTCGTCCGAAGACAGCCGAGAGTCCAGGAGGACGCTCAGATTGCGGGCCCTCTCCGCGGGAGCCAGTGACTCGCCCCCGATAGCCAGAGATGGAGCCAGCTGCTCTGATGCTGAGCCCTTCTCAAGGCCTCCCTCCTCCTCCAGAGCAGACTCATAGAACTCTTTGCTAGAAGAGTCCGTCAGCAGCTCATCTGGAGCCGGCTGGGCCACAACACAGAAGAAATAAAGATATGGAGGATTTTAGCTTACGTGTATTTGAGAGTCAACAACAGCCACGAATGAGAAAGAAAAGCAAGCAATTTGTTAACTGATATATAAAAGTGCATATTCTGCATATTCAGTTTGCATAGGTAGTCGTTGTGACTCGCCAGAGGCCAGCAGAGCTGGCAGCAGATTCGGACAGTGAGGAGGTTGGGGAGGAACATGGGCTCTGATGAGGGCTCTATATCGGAAGCAGAGAGGGGGTCAGAGCCCTCTGCCAGTTATCAACTGCCTTCAGAGTCAGAGATCAGTGAGGCAGAAGAACAGCTGGAACCTGTTCCCAGTGTGCACATGTGCAGAGTCGCCAGACGAAGGGAACAACTAAAGAACAGGGGCCGACTTAGGAGTAATGCCACAGGTGGACAATGAATGCCCCCCCCCCCCAGAGGAAATAAAAGAGGAGCAAAAAGGGAGTGAAGTTTGCAGGAGACAATTAGTTCGCTTAATTGGTTCGTGACTCTCCAAGACTCCTTGCCAAGTTTTGCAGATATCGGCCTGGCAGCTCTCCAAGCCAGATAAGGTCTGTGACTGTAAATCCTCCTTTGAAAGACTTTGTTGTCTGTGAATGAGCAGAATTCACAGGAAATTAATAAAAGGGGGTTTTGTCGGGACCAGGAGTTGGCTTCATGCTCTTGGGAAGCCTACGTCAGGACAGTAGTCCTTGACGTACAGCCATTCATTTCATGACCATTTTAAATTACGACACTGATAAAAAGTGACTTACCATCGGCTTTCATACTTATAACTATTACAGCATCCTCATGGTCATCTGATCAAAATTTGAATGCTTGGCAACTGGCATGTATTTATGACAGTTGCAGTGTCCTGGGGGGTATTGTGATCACCATTTGTAACCTTCCCAGCCGGCTTCTGCCAAGCAAACTCAGTGAGGGAAGCTAGATTTGCTTAATCCCCAGTGATTCACTTAACAGCTGCAGTGATTCATTTAACAACTGTGGCAAGAAAGGTTGCAAAATGAGGCTATACTCATTTAATGACTGTCTTGATTAGTGGAATGTTGGAATGAGCTTGGTTCAGGTCTCTGTAATGTGACCAGGCCGGTGGCCGGCGCATGGACGGCTTTGGACAGTTTTGACTACCATCTTTAAAGCGCTCCATGGCTCGGGACCTAGTTATATGCGAGACCGCCTCCTGCCCCATACATCCCTCAGACCAATCCGCTCCCACAGAGAGGGCCTCCTCAGGGTACCGTCGGCCGGACAATGCCGACTGGCGACGCCCAGGGGAAGAGCCTTCTCTGTGGCGGGGCCAGCCCTTTGGAATGACCTACCCCCTGAATTACGTACCATCACCGACCTCCGCCTCTTCCGCCAATGTCTTAAGACATATCTGTTTCAACAAGCCGGCCTAGCCTAACCTCCCTTGGGGACTTAAGATAGTTTTAAATTGGGTTTTAAAATTTGGTTTTAGCGCAGGATGGGGTTATTTAATAGTTTTTTAAAATTATATTTATTGTATTTTTGTATGTTTTTTAAATTTCCTGTGCGCCGCCCTGGGTCCTCTGTGGAGAAGGGCGGGGTATAAATTTAAATAAATAAATAAATAAATAAATAAATGGACCAGAGACCTAGGACATTAGAAGTACAACCATGACACCTGCTGGCTGCAGAGTGCAAAGGTTACATAAGTAAGTAGAAAAAACTGTATGATCATATTAGGCTACAGCATAAGCTTGTACACGTATGTGATTGGCTACTATATACCGCATTGCACCAGATTGTAACCAATGGTATCCACTCACGCTTGCTTCTGCATTCCTGTGCTTAATAAAAGGGAAGTTCAGAATATGTTCTGGGCTTGTTCATCCCGAGGAAAACCATTGTGGTTGTCTTTACTCTCGCGCTGAGAGACCATGAGTGGCCCACCCTGATGCGGGGCAGTGGAAATTCTGGGCTCAACTGTGGTTGTACTTTGAGGTTTACCTGTATGGACTGCTTATATCCAAATTATTATGGGGTGGAAACTCCATATTTTCGGAGTATAAGACGCACCTTTTTCCCCCTCAAAAAAGAGGGTGAAAATCTGGGTGCGTCTTATACACTGAATACAGCATTTTTGGCCTCCCAAAACCCCGCGCCCTTTGCAAAAATGGTCATGCATAGTCTTTAGGAGGCTTTCAGAGAGCTCCTGGGGGCTGGGGAGGGCAAAAACGAGCAAAAACCGGGCCATTTTTTGCTCGTTTTTCCCCTGCCCAGCACTCTGGAAGCCTCCTAAAGGCTACGCATGACCTTTTTTTTGACAAAAAATGGGCCGTTTTTGGGAGGTCTACAGAGTGCAAAAACTTGGTTGTTTTTTAAAAAAAATTGCCTCTTCAAAATCTTGGTGCATCCTATACGCTGGTGCATCTTATACTCTGAAAAATACAGTATTTTTTCCATGTGAAAAGAGGTTACAGGAGTTGGGTGCTTCCATATTTAGAAAAATCTAATGGCTTATTTAAGCCAGGCCTGAGATTCTCTGCTAAAGAGACAGAAAGCTGGCCCAAGATAAATTGAGGCAAACAATGCTTCTGTACGTAATCAAATGTGTTATTAAACTCATCTGCCTTGCAGGGTTGTGATGGTGACTAGTATAAAGGAAAATGAAAACGGAGGGGATTTTTTAGGAAGAAGAAATCTTATGGCTCATGAGACTAGTGTTGGGGAGATCTCCTTTAAGAGACAGAGAGTTGTGCAGTGGAATTGCAGCGAGAAAAACGTTGCTAGAAGACACACGAATAGAGTCTCAGACACTGATAGTAAAAACAAGTAGCTTTACATGTGATGTAAAACTAAACTACTGCTTCACAAGCAGTGATAGTAGGCATTGAATCAAATACAGTCTTTAACTCAAAAACAGTTAGCTTACAGTTGCAATCCACGATTTTTCCTTGTTCAGTCAGTCAGAGCTAGCGAGAGAGAGCTAACAGTGCTCCTGTATTCCTCTTATTGCTGAGTTAATTACAGCAGCTAATTACATTCAACTATAACATTTAAAGTAACAGAGACCATTTGTCATCATGGCATATATATATATATATATATGTTTATATATAGATTTAGCCCTTAAAAATAGATTTTTTAAGCCCTAAAAAATAGCCCTAAAAAATAGATTTAGCCCTTAAAAATCTAACATATATTGGCAATATATATAGCCAACCCAACACTAGGATTATAATCCTAACAACTTGCATGATGAATGGGTGGCCATCCTGAGTGAATGAATAATTGAACAGAAACATAGAAAACTGACGACTTACTGGTCTCTTTTTTTTCTTTTTTCTTTATGCATTTTTAATTTTTTAAAAAATTTGGTCAAACGACCTCTCCACCTCACCACGAGTGTTCTTCTTCTTTTTATCAGTACCTTGTGGATTGCGATGAGGTGATTTTCATGAAGGAAGGTTGCATCACTGAGAGGGGAAGCCACGAAGCCCTGATGAATCTGAACGGTGACTATGCAGCCATCTTCAATAGCTTGCAGCTGGGAGAAACGCCACACATTGAGGTATTTATTTTCGGTGCTACGGTTTTTGCCCTAAGGAAGGATAAAAGTCATCTGTAAATTATCCTCAAGACCAAATAACTTGTTATTTCTTACAAGCCATTCATGTAATAGCAAAATTATTATGTCAGCTTGTAATATGTCTTCTGAACCACCCTGGTTACCACATACTTGGGCAATCTGCCAAGATGAAGGCTGGGTAAACCTCTGACGTCTGTGAATCACCAGCCAGATCCCTGATATTAATCACAATAAAGGAGAATATTGGTAGCTCAGGGGATGACATATGAGGTGCTCTCTGAGCTTGGTTGTTTTCTTGCAGATGTTCCAGGTATTTCATTACCCAAACATCAATACAATACAATACAATACAATACAATACAATACAATACAATACAATACAATACAATACAATACAATACAATACAATACAATACAATACAATACAATACAATAGCAGAGTTGGAAGGGACCTTGTAGGTCTTCTAGTCCAACCCCCTGCGTGGGCAGGAACCTTATACCATTTCAGACAAATGGCTATCTAACATCTTCTTAAAGGCTTCCAGGGTTGGGGCATTCACAACTTCTGGAGGCAAGCTGTTCCAGAGGTTAATTGTTCTGTCAGGAAATTTCTCCTTAGTTCTAAGTTGCTTCTCTCCTTGATTAGTTTCCACCCATTGCTTCTTGTCCTGCCCCCAGGTGCCTTGGAGAATAGTTTGACTCCCTCTTCTTTGTGGCACCCTCTGAGATATCGGAAGGCTGCTATCATGTCTCCCCTGGTCCTTCTCTTCATCAAACTAGACATACCCAGCTCCTGCAGCCGTTCTTCATATGTCTTAGTCTCCAGTCCCCTAATCATCTTGGTTGCTCTTCTCTGCACTCTTTCCAGAGTCTCCATGTCTTTTCTACATCGTGGCGACCAAAACTGTATGCAGTATTCCAAGTGTGGCCTTACCAAGGCACTATACAGTGGCATTAACACTTCACGTGATCAGTCTGATGTTACCTAGTTTGGGCAATGATATTTACCTCTTTGTTTTAGTTCTTTACTTAGTTCTTGCTGTCGTGCACCTCAAATTTACAGTAAACAACTATTCAAACAAAACACAGCGTGATTCATGTTTCTGCTTGGTGGCTGGCAGGAAGAGAGGGAAGTTTCTATTGAAGTCCGTCTTTAAAACGGTAGTTAGAATATCAGAATAACAAAGTTGGAAGGGACCTTCGAGGTCTTCTAGTCCAACCCTCTGCTCAAGCAAGAGACCCTGTGTCAGGGACGGCTAACCTTTTTCTCTTAGTGTGCCAATAATTGTGCATGCATAATGCAATGCGCCCTGTCCCCTGCATATAGGCCAATGCCCCCCCCCCGTGCTCCCCTACAGATGTGTGTGAGTCCCCCGCGCCCTGATTGGAGCCTAGAAGGCCTCCTTGAAGCCTCCTGGGTCCAAAAATGGGCCTCGGAGGGAGGCGCACCCCATCGTGGCCCGTTTTGGGCCTAGCAGGCCTCCCTTAAGGTTCCTGAGACCAAAAACTGCCTGCGGGGGGAGGGAAACCTCGCTGCGCTCCCCCCTCCATCCCCTGCGCATGTGCACATCTTTCGCATGCGTGGCAGAGGCCTGAAAATCAGCTGGCCGGTAAGCTGGGCGACAGCTCATGCGCCTGCAGTGAAGGCTCTGTGGCGTAGGTTTAGCTCAAAATTTATTTCTTCCAGCAGGCCGGCCTGGCCTAATCTATCTTTCCTGCCTCCAGTCTGTATATTTAAATTTTTAATTGGGTTTTAGGGGTTTTTAGTGTTTTAGGATTTTAGGTTTTAGAGCAGGGTTATAGTAGTTTAATCTGATTTTAGTTATTTATATATTGTTTTATGTTTGTATGTTTTATAATCCCCCGTGCACCGCCCCGAGTCCCTTCGGGGAGAGGGAACGGTATACAAATAAAATTTCATTCATTCCATTCATTCATTCATTCATTCATTCATTCATTCATTCATTCATTCATTCATTCATTCCTTCCTTGCAGAGTTGAGATAGGCTGAATTTAAGTTACCTCCTCTCTCTTTTGCAGGTTAACCTAAAGAAGACGGCAAACAGCTCGTTGAAAAGGCTCCCAGAGAAAGGCACCAAAACGGGGTCTGTGAAGAAAGAGAAAGTAGTTAAGAAGGAAGAAGGTACAGCTGGTCATCCGAAAATACAAATTTAACTCCTACCCAAACTTATGTGCATGCATTAAGTATTCTGTTAACAGTGCTGTGGGTTCCAGATGATCTTATGGGGTCTGATCTCAGATTAGGCCTCGCCTATCCTTTAGCCACAAGGGCGAGGGCTAATTTTGAAGACAATTTCTTTGACTTCAAGATGAGCAAAGTAATCTTAAGAAGAGTTTACGACAGAGATGGCTAACCTTTTTTGGATCACATGACAAAAGCGGGGGGAGTGCAGGGGGGTTCGTACGGGGCGTGGCCACACCCGTAATGCTATGCGTGTGACACCAGCACGCATATGTGCGTGACACCTCCCGTGCGCATGCACGCACGACCAGCGCTCCCCTCCGCTTTTGGCGCACTTTTTTCACCCTCCCCTTCAGGGAAACTTCCTGTAGCATCCCGAGGGCGAAGAACGGCTGAAAAAGGAGGCCCGAAGTTAGCTGGTGCGCGCTACAGCTGTGAGTTCGATCCTGGGTAGAGGCAGATGTAGGGTCTCCTGCTTGGGCAGGGGGTTGGACTAGATGACCTGCAAGGTCCCTTCCCTTTAATGAGAAATGCCTGGCGTGCTCTAACACAGGGGGCCCCAACCCCCGGTCCGTGGACCGGTGCCGGTCCGTGGCTTGATGGGAACCGGGCCGCAGTGAGCGGCGCAACTCACACACACACACACACCCGCACGTGCATGCTCCACCTGTTCCCCCTTTCACCGCTCCACCTCTACGCTGGCCGCAACTCTTAGAAAGGGCCGGAGAGGAGGAGGAGGGAGCAGCCCCCTCGGCAGAGCGCACACCGAGGGGGGGGTGGAGAGCGCAGGCGCGGCTGCTCGCGCTGTTGGGGGCCGAGAGGGGCGAGTGAGACGACTCACCCCCCCTGCACGCATGCGCCGCCTGTTCCCCCGCTCCCCCCCCCCCCCGCTCCCCCTCTACGCCGTCCGAGCCATGCCCACTGGTCCGCAGAATTATCTTTAAAATGAAACCGGTCCTTGGTGCCAAAAAGGTTGGGGACCCCCGCTCTAACAAATGACTCCGCATGCCATAGGTTCGCCATCACGGTTTTAGATTAATTTTAAGTCATGTGTAGGAAAATTTAACCAGTTTAATTCAAACCTATTTACAGATTTTGGTTGGCTACCTTTGAATGCTGTCTGGATATATAAAATGCTCTTAGGGAACTTTGTATGATACAGGTACCGTAGTCCTGAACTTACAAGGGTTCAATTCAAAGTTATAATGGCACTGAAAAAAAGTTGACGAATGACCGTTTTTTTCACACTTACAACCACTGCAGCAGCCCCATAGTTATGTGCTCAAAATGCAGCTGCTTGGCAGTTGACTCATATATATGACGGTTGCCATGTCCTGGGGTTATGCGATCCCCTTTTGCAACCTTCTAACAAGCCAACTCAGTGGGAAGCCAGGTTCAGTTAACAACCATTTTATTAACCTTTAACAACGGCAGTGATTCACTTAACAACTGTGGTAAGGAAGTCCGCCAAATGGGGCAAAACCCACTTAACAAAAGGTCTCACTTAGCAAGAGAAATTCTGGGCTCAGTTGTTGTCATCGGTCAAGGATTACCTGTCCTTATTTAGCCGTGAACAGGTAAATCTCAACTTTGCACCATTTGTTTAGTGAGAATTCGAAGTTACGACGGCACTGAAAAAAGTGACATGAGTGGCTTTCCCACTTACAAGTGTTGCAGCGTCCCCATGGTTACACAATCAAAATCCGGGCACCTGGCAACCGGCCTTGTAGTTATGATGGTTGCACTGTCCCAAGATCATAGGATCACCGTTTGGGATCATCCTAACTGGCTTCCGATAAGTAAAATCAATCGGAGAAGCCAGATTGACTTAGCGATCAAATGATTCACCCAACCCCTGCAGTGATTGCTTAATAGTTGTTGGGAGATCTCTCCGTTGGGAGACAGAAAGGTGTGCAGCGGAATGTACAGCTAGACAAAAGTTGCTAGTAAAACACACAAATAGTATCTCAGACACTACTAGTAAAAAAGTAAATAGCTTTACGCGTGTTGTAAAACTAAACTACTGCTTCACAAGCGGTGATTGTAGATAGTTAGTCAAACAAAGTCCTTAACAAACTAACAATTGCTTACAGTCAGCAATTAACGATTCTTCCTTCTTCAAGCAGTCAGTCACAGCACACGAGCAGAGAGCAAACAGTAGAGATATCAAGCAGAGAAAGACGATCTGGCAGAGAGATTGCGCTCTGCTTACTTCTTCTTATTGCCGAGTTAATTACAGTCTCTAATTGCATTCCAACATCCTTAAAGCCACAATGACCATTTGTCATCATGGTTTATACATTGCTTACCCAACTCTAGGAGTCTACTCCTAACAACAGTTGCGGCAAAAAGGATCGTAAAATGGGACAAGGCTCTCTTAGCAACTGGCTTGCTTAGCAGTGGAAATTTTGGGCTCAATTTTGGTCGTAAGCCAAGGACTACCTGCATCTAGCTGTACCTGTACGTACAAATCTTGGATTTGTTGCGTCCTCTCTGCTTAACCTCCTCTTCTGCCCATCCCTGTGCTTTAGTTCAGCTGATGCAGGTGGAAGAGAAAGGCAAAGGTTCTGTGCCCTGGTCGGTTTATTGGGTCTACATCCAAGCAGCTGGAGGCCCAGTGGCTTTCCTGACCATCATGGCGCTCTTCATATTGAACGTGGGCAGTACGGCCTTCAGCAACTGGTGGCTGAGCTACTGGATCAAAGAAGGCAGTGGGGTAAGAGCAACCAGTATCTTCGGATTTTCTTATTTCTTTGACGAGCCGTTCCCGGCTACACGTTTCTGTGGTCCAGTCTGGTTAAATGGCCAACCAATCTGTGTGAAGATCTACACCTGCACGCACAAACACATACACACAACCACCGTATAACCCTCAACCTACCTACCTCTCCCTCTCTCCCTCTACCTACCTACCTACTTTGAAGTGGAGAAGGGTTCCATGTGAACAGCAGTTGAACATGGGTCAGTCGGTCCTGAGAGACAGGCAAGTGCCGTTCCAAAGGGACGGGCGATGGCCTCCGTCGCCCTTGGCCTCTCCCTCTCTCTATCCCTCGACTGTATTTCTCCCTCTCTCTCTCTATCCCTCTACCTACCTACCTACCTACTGTATTTCTCCCTGCCTCCCTCTCTTTATCCCTCTACCTACTTATCTACCTACCTACTGTATTTCTCCCTCTCTCTCTCTATCCACCTACCTACCTACCTACTGTATTTCTCCCTCTCTCTATCCACCTACCTACCTACCTACCGTAGTTCTCCCTAACTTTCTCTATCCCTCTACCTACCTACCTACCTACCTACCTACCTACCTACCTACCTACCTACCTACTGTATTTCTCCCCCCCTCTCTCTACTCCCCTCCCTCCCTCCCTCCCTACTGTATTTCTCCCCCCCTCTCTCTACTCCTCTACCTACCTACCTACTTACCTACCTACCTACCTACCTACCTACCTACCTACCTACCTACTGCAGTTCTCCCTCCCTTTCTCTATCCCTATAGCTGCCTACCTACCTACCTACTGTATTTCTCCCCCTCTCTCTACCCATCTACCTACCTACCTACTGTATTTCTCCCCCTCTCTCTCTATGTCTCTACCTACCTACCTACCTACCTACTGTATTTATCCCTCTCTCTCTCTATCCACCTACCTACCTACTGTATTCCTCTCTCTCTACCCCTCTACCTACCTACCTACCTACCATATTTCGCCCTCTCTCTATCCCTCTACCTACCTATCTACCTACCTACTGTATTTCTCCCTCTCTCTCTCTATCCTCCTACCTAACTACCTACTGTATTCCTCTCTCTCTCTACCCCTCTACATACCTACCTACCTACTTACCTACCTACCTACCTACCTACTGTATTTCTCCCTCTCTCTATCCCTCTACCTACCTACCTACCTACCTACCTACTGTATTTCTCCCTCTCTCTATCCCTCTAGCTACCTACTTACCTACCTACCTACCTACTATATTTCTTCCTCCCTCCCTCTCTCTATCCCTCTACCTACCTATCTACCTACCTACTTTATTTCTCCCTCTCTCTCTCTCTCTACCTATCTACCTACCTACTGTATTCCTCTCTCTCTCTCTATCCCTCTCCCTATCTACTTACATACTGCATTTCCCCCCCCCCCCTCTCTATCCCTATAGCTGCCTACCTACCTACCTACTGTATTTCTCCTTGAATCTTATGGACAGTATTACGACATTTTGTATTATGTCATCCTGTGGCTCACTGCTCTCTCTCTATCCATCTACCTACCTTTTTACATTTCCGTTGCGTGTACCTGGCACAGGTGTGACATCTACACAATCAATATATATCATTGGTGCCGTATTTGAAAGGAACGTTGTGTGAAAATTTGGAAGCGATCGGTGCAGGACTTTCGGAGATTACCTATTTTGAACAAACTCATAGTTACATTTTTATTTATATAGATTCCTGTAGCCGCCCACCTCAGTAAATGACTCCGGGCGGCTTACAATTTCAAAACATATGCAGTGGGACCTCAGTACTCAACTGTTTCAAAACTCGTTGAATTTGGTACTCGATGCATTTTGGCGTAAAAATGGTAAAAAAAAAAAAGACACTCCCAATACTCTCAATTGGTTTGATTTGATTTTGATTTTATTTTATTTTATTTTTTTATTGAAAAAGTTTTATACAAACAAGTTTTCCCCCCTTTTTTCCCTCCCTAACATATAATATAAATCACATACAAGTACTGTACCCCCTCCACTCCCCCCCGTCCTAAAATAAGTTTCTCATTCAAATACTGTACCCCCCTCTTCTCCCAACAGTCATAATATAAATTTCTCTTAAAGTAACAATATCCCATTAACCCCATCTTCTAAATTAATTATACATATATATCTCCCCACCCTCCACCCTAACCCTCCCCCACCTCCCATTCAAACCCACCCCCCTGACTTCCGCTATACACCTCTCTAATAATTCCAAACAACCCATATATTATTTACTCTGTTCACATTGTATCCCTTGCTTATCACCCTATCAATTGATTTTGATTTTATTGAACCTCTATACCGCGCCACTCTCCCCAAAAAGGGACTCGGGGCGGTGCACAGGAAACTAAAAACATCAATATAAACATATACCAAAAAGAATAAATACATCATAAATGATCAATAAAATCTTATTAAATTAAGCTATACCCTGTGCTAAAAACAGTGTAAAAATCCCATTTGTTAAAACTTTAATTTAATTTAAAATCAGTCGGTAAAATAGTCTCGGGGAATTAGGCCAGGCCAGCTAAACGAAAGAAGTGTGTCTTTAGATGTTGGCGGAAGATGTTGGCACTAGACACGCTACAAAAGGAAGTGGGGAACAGCCGCAGAGGGCGGATAGGAGGGCAGCCATGTGGGGAAGGTTGCCAACCTAGGAAAATAGGAAGGTCCTTCCTGGCGGAAACCGAGGGTCACATGGGAAGTCACATGGTTTATTTCAGGGATGTCCAAACTTGGGAACTTTAAGACTTGTGGACTTCAACTCCCAGAATTCCCCAGCCAGCTATGTCCACAAGTCTTAAAGTTCCCAAGTTTGGACATCCCTGGTTTATTTGATACTCGTTACGCCTTCTGGAGCAAAGTAAGTTTATTTGATAATATAATAAAGTAGGTAATATACTTTGATAATAAAGTAGGTTTATTTGATACTCGTCACGCCTTCTGGAGCAAATTAAGGGCAAAGTATTGTGATACCACTTATTTTACTATTAAAAATTCACATAACATTTTAGACCAATAAAAACAGCAAGAAGAGTAAGAAAACATTAAAATATCTGGGGAGAGAGAGCGGGCTACAAATAAAATTTATTATTATTTATTATTATTATCTAATTTGAAGTGCACCCAGGAGTTAAGATAATTTGCTTTAATAATAAAGGGATTATTAATAATCCCGTTAATAAAAACACCCCACCAGGAGGATTGGGCCCTTGGCGCAGGTGGCTTCCCCGGCTCGGGAGTATCGCCATGTTTACGAAAGGCAAACAAGGTTGGGACCTAATCCTAATTTCCGAAGGGTTCCATAGAGCCAGAGCCCTGCAGAAAAAGAATGGCTGTTGGTTTAAGGCAGGGGTGTCCAAACTTGGGAACTTTAAGACCCGTGGACATCAACTCCCAGAATTCCCCAGCCAGCATGGCTGTCTGGGGAATTCTGGGAGTTGAAGTCCACGGGTCTTAAAGTTCCCAAGTTTGGACACGCCTGGTTTAAGGGAAGCTCCAAGACCATTGTTGTGCTTGTAAATCATGAAGCGAATTATATTGATGTCACAATGTGTTAACTGTCATCGAACAAACAGTGCAAAAGTTAACAATATGCCCAAGCTAGTATTGCGGTTCTACTGATTTGAGTATTCTGGAGCTAATAATCAGGGAAATAACTTGCTTCCTGACGGTGTGGGTGCCCCAACACTGGAGGTTTTTAAGAAGAGATTGGACAACCTTTTGTCTGAAATGGTGCAAGTAGTTCTCGACTTACAACAGTTCGTTTAGTGACCGTTTGATGTTAAAATGGCACTGAGAAATGTGACTTACGACCGTTTTTCACGGTGCCTTGCAATCGTTGCAGCATCCCCATAGTCACAAATTCAGATGCTTGGCAACTGACTCATACTTATGACGGTTGCATTGTCCCCGTGTCATGTGACCTGCTCCTGCTACCTTCTAACAAGCAAAGTCAACGGAGAAACCAGATTCCTTTAACTTGTTACTAATTTAATAACTGCAGTGATTCACTTAACAACTGTGTCAAGAAAGGTCGTAAAATGGGGACCAAGCTCACTTAATGTCTCACTTAGCAACAGAAATTTTGGGCTCAATTGTGGTCGTATGTTGAGGACTACCTGTGTAGGGTGTTCTGCTTTAGCAGGTGGTAGAACTAGAATACCTTCAGGATCCCTTCCCACTGTTATTCTGGTTCAGTGCACATCAGTGAACATCAGGACAAAAAAACCTATAAATGAATGCTTTACCGGCAGTTCTCGATTTACGACTGCTCATTTAACAACGGAAGTTACAGTGTCTTAGGGCCTTGTATGCACATTTACAATTGTCACACTACCACTTTGATCTCGTGGTCACAATTCTGATGCTCGGCAGCTAACTAGTGTTTATGACAGGTTGCAGAATCTTGAGATCATGCGATCACAATTGGTGATTATTATTATTACTATTTTTCCTGCTGATTTCTGGCAAAAGACACCCATTGGGCAAGGTGTATTTGTATAACAACCGCACGATTTCTATGGCAGCCGAAAGCAAGTAAGCGAAGCAGAGGCTGACACTCTATTTCAAGATATCCAAGAGGAAGATAGCAATATCCTAGCTATCTGCGGGATCGGATCCTGCCACATACATCCGCACGGCCGATTCGCTCCCACAGAGAGGGACTTCTCCGGGTGCCGTCCACTAGACTTTGTCAGCGGGCGACGCCCAGGGGAAAGGCTCTCTCTGTGGCGGGCCCAGCCCTCTGGAACGACCTTCCCCCCGACATTAGAACGACCACGGACCTCCGCTCCTTCCGTCTAAAATTAAAAACACATCTTTTCTGCTTGGCCGGCCTAGGGTAGTCTCTCTTCTATAGGGTTTTTAATATATTAATTTAGGGGGAATCGTAGTATTTTAATGGGGAATTTTTAGCACAGGAATATCGTTTAATCTGTTTTTAAAAATGTTTGTATATTTATTGTTTTTTATCCTCCCTGTGCACCGCCCCGAGTCCCTATGGGGAGAGGGAGCGGTCTACAAATTAAAATTTATTATTAGTATTTATTTTTATTTTATTATTATTATTATTATTATTATTATTATTATTATTATTATTATTATTATTATTATTATTATTATTATTATTATTATTATTATTAATATAGCCAGTGAAAGTGGGGGGGCTTGGCAAATTCAGCACCACAGGCTCAGGAACATAGCTGTAGTTTTAGGAGCTTATGAAAGGCTTACAGGATCGGGACCATTCTGCTGTCTGAAGGAAGGGCTGTTCCGTAGAGCAGGGGCCACTGCAGAAAGACGCTCATCTTCTGATCCTCCCCAGTTTACAAATAAACACGTAACTTACTTAAAACGAATGAGAAGATGAATTCATAGTTACAGGTAGTCCTCAACTTAAAACAGTTCATTTAGTGACCATTCATCGTTGCAACGGCACTGAAAAAAGGTACTTATGACCATTTTTTCACACTTACGACCGTTGCAGCATCCCCATGGTCACGTGATTTCCATTCGGATACTTTGACAACTCACATTTATGACGGTTACAGTGTCCTGGGGACCTTCTGACAAGCAAAGTCAATGAGGAAACCAGATTCACTTAACCTCCGTGTTTCTAATCCAACCACTGCAGTGAATTCACATAACAAACGTGGCAAGTAAAGTCATAAAATGAGGGGAAACTCCCTTAACAAATTTCTCACCTAGCAATGAAAGTTTTGGGCTCAATTGTGGTAAGTTGAGGACTACCTGTATGTAGTTGATTGGAAAAAGATTACCTAAGAACCTAAGAACAGCCTTGCTGAAACAGGCCGCAGCCCATCCAGTCCAGCATTCTGTCTCCCACAGTGGCTCCCCATTTGCTTCAGGGTCTTCCCAAGCAGATGTCTTCACCTGCTTGTGATTCCCTGCAAATGGCATTGAGAGACATCCTGCCTATCTCTCCATCCCGGAGGGTGTCCTTAGGCATCCATCATGATAGCCATGGATACCCTTGTTCTCCATGAACTCCTCTCATCCTTTCTTAAAGGTGTCGAGGCTGACAGCTGTCACCACTTCTTCTGGCAAGGAGTTCCATAGACCAGTGATCCTCTGGGTGAAAAAGTACTTCCTCTTATTTGTTGGAGGTCTAGCTATCAAAGGTTTCATGGAGTGCCCCCTATTTCTAGTGGTGTGCGATAGGGAAAACAGTTTTTCCTTTTCTACTTTGTTCACACCGTGCATGATTTTATAGATTCAGTTAAACTGATGGTGTTTATGTGCATAATTAATTTAGAGATCCAGGATTAAAGCTATTAATATTTCTAGGGAGGTTTTAGTACTGGAGCAGTACCAGGTATGCGAGAGGCCCTGGGTCCTTTTGGAGAAGGGCGGGGTATAAATTTAATAAAATATAAAATATAAAATAGACAGCCATGTTGGTCCTATATTTTGAAAAAGCTAAGAAAAAGGATGGAACAAGCTGAAAGCTCTAATAAGATATGGTGTTCTCAAGATATTGCCAGTCAAAACATATTAGAATCAAGTGGCTTTCATAATGTTGGGATAATTAAAAAGACGATGAAATTCAGGAGTCTATCTTGATTCGATGGTTTTGATTAAATAAACATCCTGAAGTGGTCAAAGGCCTCTGGCTATTAAACTAAAGCTGTTGAAATCATGGTTTATTCTAGAAGAACAAATTTGAGGGAAGTTGCATATTAGTAGTACCCTGTTTCCCTGAAAATAACACCTCCCTGGATAATAAGCCCAACCAAACCAAACCTTTGAGTGCATGTGCTAAAATAAGCCCTCCCCCGAAAATAAGCCCTCTCCAAAAATATTGCAACACAGCAGCAGGTATGAGGTGACCACGCTCGCTGCCTCCTGCATCTCAAAAATAATAAGACCTCCCCAACAATAAGGCCAAGCGTTATTTCGGGGGTGGTGGTTCAAAAGAAGATAAGACCCTGTCTTATTTTCGGGAAACACGGTAGTTATCTTCAACCCTAATTCCTTGATGTATGGGCAGTCCTCAACAAACGACCACAATTGAGCCCAAAATGTATCTTGCTAAACAAGACAGTTGTTTAGTGAGTTTGCCTCATTATCAACTTTCTCGCTACACCTGTTAAGGGAATCACCGCAGTTGTTAAGGGAGTAACACCGTTGTTAAGTGAATTTGGTTTTCCTATTGACTTTGCTTGTCAGAAGGTCACAAAAGGGATCCTGGGATCGTCATAAATGCAAGTTAGTTGCCAAGCGCCTGCATTTTGATCGGGTGACTCTGGGGATGCTGCAGCGGTCGTGTTAAAAGCATCTGTAAGTCACTTTTTTTTCCAGTTTTGTTGTTATTAGGGGATATCTCCATTGGGAGACAGAAAATTGTGTAGCGGAATATTTCATTCATTTCATTTCATTTATTCGACTTATTAACCGCCCACTCTCTCCAAAGGGACTCGGGGTGGTGCACAGGAAATTATAAAAATACAATGCATCACAATAAATACATAAATACTTAAAACTATATTAAATTACACCCTGTGCTAAAAACTACCCCATTAAAAATCCCTAAAGCCCAATATAAAATTTCTCTACTAAACAACTGAGGCTGAAAACGGTAGGTTAGGCCAAGCCGGCTTGTTGGAAAAAGTAGGTTTTTAGTTGCTGGCGGAAGGAGCGGAGGTCCGTAATGCAGCTAGAGAAACATTAGGTCCGTAATGCAGCTAGAGAAACGTTGCTAGTACACACACAAATAGTAAACCAGACACTGTTAGTAAAAAAAAAATAGCTTTACTGGTGTTGAAGATAGTTGAAGATAATTAGCATTCTCTAATTGCGTTCTAACATTCCAACATCCTTAAAGCCAAAATGACCATTTGTCATTATGATATTATATATTGCCTACCCAACTCTAGGAGTTTACTCCTAACAGTTGTAACTTTGAACGTTCACTAAACGAATGGCTGTAAGCCAGGGATGTCCAAACTTGGGAACTTTAAGACTTGTGGACTTCAACTCCCAGAATTCTGGGAGTTGAAGTCCACAAGTCTTAAAGTTCCCAAGTTTGGACATCCCTGCTGTAAGCCAAGGACCACCTCTATTCAGGCAAATATCACGGACAAGATATATGTGCGGATTCCTTAGCTGTTATCTATGAAATAGGCCAAAGTGTATCTTATTTCTGTCTTCATCGTTTTTTCTTTCTTTCTTTCTTTTTTAAACAAACCCAGAACACTACTCTGATGTTGGGCAATGAAACGGTGGTGAGCGACAGTATGAAGGATAACCCTCACATGCGTTACTATGCTGGCATTTATGCGCTCTCCATGGGAGTCATGCTGATTCTGAAGGCTGTTCGTGGCATTGCCTTTGTCAAGGTAGGTGTTTGTGTAGGAAGGAGGGGAGAACACAACCCCAGGCTGCATTAACAGAGGGATAGAATCAAGATCACATGAAGTGGGTACCTACGAGATGGCCTTCTGCCACCGAGAGCCTCCCACCGGCCAGTACGCTCCCATAGAGAGGATCTCCTCATGGTGCCGTCAGCTAAACAATGTCGACTGGCAACACTCGGGGAGAGCCTTCTCCGTGGGAGCACCTGTCCTCTGGAACGAATTGCCCCCGGAATTAAGAACTATCCCTGACCTACGCACCTTCCGCCGTGCTCTCAAAACTTTTCTTTTTCAACAAGCCGGGCTGACGTAAATACAAATGTTATTAATTTTAATTGGGTTTGTTTGGTTTTTAACTTATTATGGGCCAACTTCTTTAATAAGTTTTTAAATTGTTTTAACTTTTGTATATCTGTGTTTTATTTTGGCTGTACACTGCCCTGAGTCCTTCGGGAGTAAGGCGGTAGAAAAATATAAATAAACTAAACTAAACTAAGTGTTAGTACCACTTTTGAATGCCTTGGTAAGACCACACTTGTAAATACTGTGCCCAGTTTTGGTCGCCACAATGTCAAAAAGATGTTGAGACTCTATGACAGTGATGCATGCGTGCATGCCGGAGTATTGGAAACCCGAAGGCCAGCTGGCTGTCGCATGCATGCCTGATTTTTGGGGCGTTTTTCAGGCTGTTTTCCAGTCATTTTTGGTGCGGGAAACAGCCCGGAAACTTGGGCCGTTTTCAGGCCATTTCCCACCAACCACAAAGACCAGCTGGCCAGTGTGCATGTGCGTGCCAGAAACCAGAAGAGTAGCTGGCAACAGTGTGCGTGCCCACATAGAGGGCTCTACGTGCCACCTCTGGCACGCGTGCCGTAGGTTCGCCATCACAGCTCTACGATAAAGTGCAGAAAAGAGCAAAAAAGATGATTTGGGGACTGGAGGATGAAACACGAAGAACGGTTGCAGGAATTGGGTTAAGTCTAGTTTAGTGAAAAGAGGGAATAGTGAAAAACATGATAGCAAACTTCCAATATCCAGGGAACTGCCACAAAGAAAAAGGTATCAACCTATATTCTCCAAAGCACTTGAAGGCAAAACAAGAAGCAATGGATGGAAACTAATCACGGCGAGAAGCAACCTAGAACTAAGGAGAACTTTGCTAACAATTAATCAGTGGAACGGCTTGCCTCCAGAAGTTGAGGCTGCTCCAACACTTAAGCTTTTAAAGAAGAGATTAGACAATCATTTGTCTGCCATGATATAGGGCAGTGTTCCTCAACCTTGTCAACTTGAAGATGTCTGGACTTCACTCGCTGGGGGATTCTGGGAGTTGAAGTCCAGACATCTTCAAGTTGACACGGTTGAGAAACACTGGCATAGGGTCTTCTGCTTGAGCAGGGGGTTGGAATAGAAGACTTCCAAGGTCCCTTCCAACTCTGCTATTCTATTCACAAAATAATTCTTATCTCTTGTTCCCATTCTGTTATTCTGGAGAATAGATTCTTTCCATGAAAGCAACTGCCTTCATTTCCTGATTTTGCCTTCCATAGCTGGATGTCATCTCACAAACATGGTGGAAGACCTTAATTTAATTAATTGTTTTTACATCCCTTTTGTATGTAAAGTAAAAGTATATAATGGCATCCTCACGGCCGATTCGCTCCCACAGAGAGGGACTTCTCCGGGTGCCGTCCACTAGAC
Organism: Rhabdophis nuchalis; assembly: GCA_039707465.1. Lineage (NCBI taxonomy): Eukaryota > Metazoa > Chordata > Lepidosauria > Squamata > Natricidae > Rhabdophis > Rhabdophis nuchalis. The sequence continues at coordinate 7,184,089 of CM077645.1, read as the reverse complement.
TTTGTCAGCGGGCGACGCCCAGGGGAAGGGCTCTCTCTGTGGCGGGCCCGGCCCTCTGGAACGACCTTCCCCCCGATATTAGAACGACCATGGACCTCCGCTCCTTCCGCCTGAAATTGAAGACTCATCTTTTCCGCCTGGCCGGTCTAGGGTAGTCTCTCTCTCTATGGGTTTTCAAATGTATATTTATATTTAGTGGGGATTTTTAGTTAAGGGATTTTAGCACAGGAATAAGTTTAATTTGTTTTAAATTTGTATGTATTTTGTATATTTATTGCTTTTATTTTCCCTGTGCACCGCCCCGAGTCCCTGTGGGGAGAGGGAGCGGTCAATAAATTCAACATTATTATTATTATTATTATTCTAATAATAAGACAAACAAAGAAAAAAGAAAAGAATAAAATTAAGAATAAAAATAAAAAGGAAAAGTCATCACTCTACATTGTATCCTTTAGAAAGCATACCGACCGGCCACACATAACTTTTGTGCATCTTTAAAATGATGATTATTCATAGATAATCTCATTTTATAAATTTTAAATCAGAAATTTCATCATATACCTTAATATCAGTACACCAAAATTCTCATCTAATATTCCAATTAAATTAAGGTTGAGATATAATAATTGTAATAATTGACATCAAAAACAAGTAATGACTATGGAAGAAATGCATAGAACTTTGTGATTAGCTGACAATTTTTTATAATTTATAATGGGAAAAAAAATATGGTGGAAGACATTTGCAGCGTAGTAACCCTTCCTGGGGCCTGCAGTCCCTTTTAGTCATTTGTGAACTTTCTTTTAAAACTCCTAAGTGCCTGGTTCCAACAGCCCTCTTCTATGGTCACTACAGGGCACATTACGGGCCTCATCCAAGCTGCATGATGAACTCTTCCGACGGATTCTACGTAGTCCAATGAAGTTTTTTGACACCACGCCTACGGGGCGGATTCTCAATAGGTTCTCCAAAGATATGGATGAAGGTAATACACTCCCATTTGATAACCTGTTGGTGCTAATACCTAGCCCCCTAGAAGCACTCATTTAAGAACTTTACAGCAGCACTGAAAAAAGTGACTGACTACTTCTGACTAGTTTTCACACTTATGACCATCGTGGCATCCTCACAGTCAGGCAAATACATGCCGATGGTTGCAGGATGCATTCAGAAGGGAGCTTCTGACAAGCAAAGTCAGTGGGGGAACCCAGATTCCCTCCATGGCTGCATGATTCATTTCAATGAGTGGCTTAACAATGTCAAAGCCAACACAGTTCTAGGCTGCATCAACAGAGGGATAGAATTAAGATCACGTGAAGTGTTAATACCACTTTATAAGGCCTTGGGAAGGCCACACTTGGAATATTTGCATTCAGTTTTGGTCGCCATGATGTAAAAATGATGTGGAGACTCTAGAAAGAGTGCAGAGAAGAGCAACAAAGAGGATTAGGGGACGAGGCTAAAACTTACGTAGAACGGTTGCAGGAACTGGGCATGTCTACTCTAATAGAAATAAGGACCAGGGGAGACATGATAGCAGTCTTCCAATATCCCAGGGGTTGCCACAAAGAAGAGGGGGTCAAACTATTCTCCAAGGCACCTGAGGGCAGAACAAGAAGCAATGGGTGGAAACTAATCAAGGAGAGAAGCAACTTAGAACTAAGGAGAAATTTCCTGACAGAACAATTAACCTCTGGAACAGCTTGCCTCCAGCAGTTGTGAATGCCCCAACCCTGGAAGTCTTTAAGAAGATGTTAGATAGCCATTTGTCTGAAATGGTATAAGGTTCCTGCCCACGCAGGGGGTTGGACTAGAAGACCTCCAAGGTCCCTTCCAACTCTGCTATTGTATTGTATTGTATTGTATTGTATTGTATTGTATTGTATTGATCAAGGAGAGAAGCAACTTAGAACGGAGGAGAAATTTCGTGACAGTTAGGACAATTAATCAGTGGAACCGCTTGCCTCCAGAAGTTGTGAATGCCCCAACACTGGAAGTCTTTAAGAAGATGTTGGATAGCCCTTTGTCTGAAATGGGATAGGGTTTCCTGCCTAGGCATGGGGTTGGACTAGAAGACCTCCAAGGTCCCTTCCAACTCTGCTATTGTATAACAGTTAAATCACAGAATGGAACATGACTCATTTAACATTGTGAAGCTTACCTGTATTCCTTTCCCCCCACAACAACCACCCTGTGATGGGGCCCCAGGGTGGGTGGAGGGTTACCTAGGACTAGGAATTTGGTTGAGGGGAGGGACCCACGGGACTTTAAGTCTAGGCCGGCCCATGGTCCCGACGGGGAGGAAGTAAGGTCCAATATTGGGGAGAGAATAAAGGTCAGTTCTACAGAGGGCCATACCATCAGGACAGTGTGTGGGAGAGGTAGGTATGGCGCGAGCCGGGGACCATATCAGGTTACGGGAGGGCGCACCCGCTGTTTGCTAGCGGTTGCGCCCTCCGGTCCCCAGGGCTCCTCTCGCATTCCAGGGGGTTTGGGGCCTCAGGGCCTGGGCCCCAGGCTGATGCTATGTAACGCCAGGTCCGTGACCAACAAAGCCCCCCTCATCCATGATTTGGTATTGGAGGGGGAGCCGGACCTGGTAGGAATCACGGAGTCCTGGTTGGGCCATGAGGGGGGAGTACCCCTCGTGGAAATGTGCCCACCAGGTTACCGGGCATTCCATCAGCCACGGGCCCGGGGTCGGGGTGGGGGGGTGGCGGTTATTATAAGGGATAGTCTTGATCCGAGGGAGACCGCAGTGACGCAGACAGCTGGCTGTGAGTCCCTGTGTGTGAAGTGGGCCCCTGGGAGGCAGTTGGGCATGCTGATTCTGTACCTGGCTCCCCGCTGCATATCAGCTGCCCTGCCCGAGCTCCTCAATGTGATAGCTGAGGTGGTGGTTGTTACCCCCAGGCTACTAGTCATGGGGGATTTCAACCTGCCATCGATAGGCGAAACATCTGAGGTGGCCCGGGAGTTCATGGCTTCTATGACAGCCATGGACCTGACCCAACTAATTCACGACCCCACTCATACCGGTGGACACACGCTAGACTTAGTTTTTGTCTCCGGCCAGTGGACGAATGATCTTGGATTAGGGGAATTAGTCATCACACCCCTGTCATGGACAGATCATTCTCTCCTTTCGGCTCGACTTCCCAACCGCTACACCCCACCGCGGGGAGGTGGAACCAGACATAACAAGATGGTTCCGCCTCAGGCACCTGATGGACTCTGAGAGGTTCCAGACGGAGCTTGGGCCAATACCTGAGACTCTGACCCGCGACTCGACTGAGGACCTAGTGGCCGCTTGGAATAATGCAGCAACGGGGGCCCTGGATCAGGTCGTGCCCTTGCGGCCTCTCACTCGGCGCTGATCTAACTTAGCTCCTTGGTTTTCTGAGGAGCTGAGGGTGATGAAGCGCCGAAAGATATGCCTAGAGAGCATCTGGAGGTCCACTTGATCCGAATCTGACCGAACACGGGTAAGGTCCCATTTACGGACCTACTTTGTGGCGATAAGAGCAGCGAAACGTACTTATCTCTCCGCTCTTATTGCATCCGCAGATAACCGCCCTGCCGCCCTGTTCAGAGTGACCCGCTCCCTCCTTCAGAGGTCGCGGGAAGCTCTGCTGCAGGGCCGTGCAGAGGAGTTTGGATGTCTAATGAGGTTAGTCCGGGCGGGTGGGCGGAGGCAGAAATGTCGCACACTGTCCAATGTTTTTAATGTTTATCTAATAAAAAAACTTTAAAAAAAACAAAGTTACCTAACCAACTTTCATGGCTAAGGTGAAACTAGAACTCACACTCTCCTGGTGATTGCCCCAAAGTCACCCAGTGGTTTTCAGATCTAGGGGAGACTTAGAATTCAAACTCACCTGGTTTTTAGGCCAGCATCTTCACTGTTACAGTTAACCTCTCTCTTTCTCTGTTGCTCATGTTGGTGAGAATTTTAATCTATCTTAATCCACTGTGTCTTCCCATCTTTTCCAGTGGATGTCCGCCTGCCTTTTCAAGCTGAAATGTTCATACAGAATGTCATCCTGGTGTTCTTCTGCGTGGGGGTGATCTCTGGTGTCTTCCCATGGTTCCTAATGGCGGTGGGGCCCCTCGTGGTTCTTTTCATCATTCTGCATGTAGTGTCTAGGTAACAGCAGGAATTGTATAAATTGCATGTCACAGCTGATCGTTGGAAATACCTGTTTGCCTGAACCGGTAGCATTTTTTTACTACTGTTTTGGGCGAACCGGTAGCATTTTTTTTACTACTGTTTTGGGCGGACCGGTAGCATTTTTTAACTATTGTTTTGGGCGAACCGGTAGCATTTTTTTACTATTGTTTTGGGTGAACCGGTAGCATTTTTTTACATTTTTTACTACTGTTTTGGGCGAACCGGTAGCATTTTTTTACTACTGTTTTGGGTGAACCGGTAGCATTTTTTTACTATTGTTTTGGGTGAACCGGTAGCATTTCTTTACATTTTTTATTGTTTTGGGCGAACCGGTAGCATTTTTTTACTACTGTTTTGGGCGAACCGGTAGCATTTTTTTACTAAAGTTTTGGCGAACCGGTAGCATTTTTTTACTACTGTTTTGGGCGAACCGGTAGCATTTTTTTACTACTGTTTTGGCGAAGTGGTAGCATTTTTTTACTACTGTTTTGGGCGAACCGTTAGCATTTTTTTACTACTGTTTTGGGTGAACCGGTAGCATTTTTTTACTATTGTTTTGGGTGAACCGGTAGCATTTTTTTACTACTGTTTTGGGCGAACCGGTAGCATTTTTTTACTACTGTTTTGGGCGAACCGGTAGCATTTTTTTACTACTGTTTTGGCGAACCGGTAGCATTTTTTTACTACTGTTTTGGGCGAACCGGTAGCATTTTTTTACTACTGTTTTGGCGAACTGGTAGCATTTTTTTACTACTGTTTTGGGTGAACCGGTAGCATTTTTTTACTACTGTTTTGGGTGAACCGGTAGCATTTTTTTACTATTGTTTTGGGTGAACCGGTAGCATTTTTTTACTACTGTTTTGGGCGAACCGGTAGCATTTTTTTACTACTGTTTTGGGCGAACCGGTAGCATTTTTTTACTACTGTTTTGGCGAACTGGTAGCATTTTTTTACTACTGTTTTGGGCGAACCGGTAGCATTTTTTTACTACTGTTTTGGGCGAACCGGTAGCATTTTTTTACTACTGTTTTGGGCGAACCGGTAGCATTTTTTTACTACTGTTTTGGGTGAACCGGTAGCATTTTTTTACTATTGTTTTGGGTGAACCGGTAGCATTTCTTTACATTTTTTATTGTTTTGGGCGAACCGGTAGCATTTTTTTACTACTGTTTTGGGCGAACCGGTAGCATTTTTTTACTAAAGTTTTGGCGAACCGGTAGCATTTTTTTACTACTGTTTTGGGCGAACCGGTAGCATTTTTTTACTACTGTTTTGGCGAACTGGTAGCATTTTTTTACTACTGTTTTGGGCGAACCGGTAGCATTTTTTTACTACTGTTTTGGGCGAACCGGTAGCATTTTTTTACTAAAGTTTTGGCGAACCGGTAGCATTTTTTTACTACTGTTTTGGGCGAACCGGTAGCATTTTTTTACTACTGTTTTGGCGAACTGGTAGCATTTTTTTACTACTGTTTTGGGCGAACCGGTAGAATTTTTTTACTACTGTTTTGGGCGAACCGGTAGCATTTTTTTACTACTGTTTTGGGCGAACCGGTAGCATTTTTTTACTACTGTTTTGGCGAACTGGTAGCATTTTTTTACTACTGTTTTGGGCGAACCGGTAGCATTTTTTTACTACTGTTTTGAGCGAACCGGTAGCATTTTTTACCTACTGTTTTGGGCGAACCGATAGCATTTTTTTACTACTGTTTTGGGCGAACAGGTAGCATTTTTTTACTACTGTTTTGGGCAAACCGGTAGCATTTTTTTACTACTGTTTTGGGTGAACCGGTAGCATTTTTTACTGTCGGTTCAGGCACACTGTTCCAAACCAGTACCATTTCACCTCTGCTTGAGACTCTTCCATAACTTGGTGTTTGAACAACTTCATTGGTGGCCAGCTGCTTTCCAAATCCAATTCAGGCTGCCTAAGGCAATGTTTCTCAACCTTGGCGAGTTTAAGACGAGTGGACTGCAGCTCCCAGAATTCCCCAGCCAGGCTGGGGAATTCTGGGAGTTGAAGTCCATTCGTCTTAAACTCGCCAAGGTTGAGAAACACTGGCCTAAAACATCATAGGGCTGGTTATTCTCATAATTTTGTGAGACCTGTTAATTTATAGTTGCTTGCAATTTTTGTATGCAGAGTCTTCATTCGGGAGTTGAAACGACTGGACAACATAACTCAGTCTCCATTTCTTTCTCACATCACTTCAAGCATTCAAGGTCTCTCTACCATCCATGCCTACAACAAAGGAGAGGAATTCCTATACAAGTTAGTGCTCTGTTTCTTCTCTGACATTCAGTCTGAGCTGCTGCAAGACAGACAAGCCAGGATTTTTAAAGGCTGGGTTTATTGCACAGGCCTTAGTGGCTGAATTCACTCAGAATCACAGTGGTCTAGAAATAGTAAGCGGCAATTTGGGTTTTAATATTTCAGACGCATTGGTTCCCATGCTGCCATCTGTGTTTGTTAGCAGCCACATGAATCGCGTTTCGTGAAATTTCTCCCCCAATTCTGGTTAAAAATGAAATACAGGTTGTTCTTGACTTAAGACCACAGTCGAGGCCAAAACTCCCATTGCTAAGCAAGACAGTTGTTCAGTGAGCTTGGTCCCATTTTACGACCTTTCTTGCTTGTTAAGGGAATCAATGCAGTTGTTAAGTTAGTCATACGGTTGTTGTTTTGAATAAATTTTTTATTTTAAAACAAACAAAGACAAAACAACACCTATAAAATACTTTCCTCAATTTCAGCTAGCATGTCATTTGGTTACAAGTTCTTGTGCATTTAGTTCTTTCAATTAGGATTAAAATCACAGGTTATCCATAAAACATAACTAAACACATCGCTCTTATTGAGCATTGTGTGCTCAAATTACCATTAATATTCCATGGAGTATACAACATATTCAATTCCAGTACTAATTTCCAATTGTTACCACAAATAGTTATTAGATATTTCCATTCATATATGTTTCAATTAAGTCATAATCTTGTTAATAATAAAATACAATAGCAGAGTTGGAAGGGACCTTGGAGGTCATCTAGTCCCACTCCCTGCCTAGGCAGGAAGCCCTACCCCACTTCAGACAAATGGCTCTCCAACATCTTCTTGAAGACTTGCAGTGTTGGAGCATTCACAACTTCTGGAGGCAACTTCTGTTCCACTGATTAATTGTTCTAACTGTCAGGAAATGTCTCCTCAGTTCTAAGTTGCTTCTCTCCTTGATTAGTTTCCATCCATTGCTTCTTGTTCTGCCCTCAGGTGCTTTGGAGAATAGCTTGACTCCCTCTTTTTTGTGGCACCCCCTGAGATATCGAAAGACTGCTATCATGTCTCCCCTAGTCCTTCTTTTTATTAAACTAGATCTACCCAGTTCCTGCAACTGGGTATGTTGAGTGACTCTGGCTTCCCCCATTGACTTTGCTTGTCAGAAGGTCACAAAAATGATCACATAACCCAGGGACACTGCAACCGTCGTAAATACATGCCTGTTGCCAAGCGTTCGAATTTTGATCATGCGGCCATGGGGAATGTGGCAACAACCATTAAATGTGAAAAACGGCCGTAGGTTACTTTTTTCGGTGTTGTAGCTAGACAGTCACTAAACAAGCAGTTGTAAGTTGAAGCCGATCTGTATTTTAATTGTAAATATTTTCTCTTGCAGATATCAACAACTGCTGGATGATAACCAGGCGCCCGTCTACTTGTTCAGCTGTGCGATGCGCTGGCTGGCTATCAGGCTGGATATTGTCAGCATTGCCCTCATTACAATCACTGGCTTAATGATCGTCTTAATGCACGGCCAGATCCCGCCGGCTTACGCTGGGCTCGCCATCTCGTATGCTGTTCAGGTGAATAGCACTAATGCTTAGACTTATATACACGCTCCATGGCACGGGTCCTGGTTACTTGAGAGACCGCCTCCTACCACATACCTCCCTTCGACCTGTCCGCTCCCACAGAGTGGGCCTTCTCAGGGTGCCATCAGCCGGTCAATGCCAGCTGGCGGCTCCCAGGGGAAGAGCCTTCTCTGTGGCGGGTCCGGCACTCTGGAACGACCTGCCCCCCGATATCCGTACCATCACGGACCTACGACTCTTCCGTCGGATGTTAAAAGCACATTTCTTTCATCTAGCCGGCCTGACATAGACTAGGGAATAATTTTAAACTTTGATATTTATTGGTTTTAAATTTATTTATCCAAATTTTAGCACAGATTTAATAATTTAATTGTCTTTTATATTTTGTATTGTATTGTTGGGTTTTTATCTTTCTGTGCACCGCCCTGAGTCCCTTTTAGGTGAAATAGGGCGGTATATAAATCAAATAAACTAAACTAAACTAAACTAAACTTTACAGACCTCTCTAAGGGGTTTACAGAGTCAGCCTATTGCCCCCAACCATTTGGTTCCTCATTTGACCCACCTCGGAAGGATGGAAGGCCGAGTCAACCTTGAGCATGTTGGGATTCGAACTGCCAAATTGCAGGCAGTCAGCAGTCAGCAGAAGTAGCCTGCAGTATTGCATTGCGCCACCATGCCTCAATGCATCTCTTTTATCTCAAAGCAAAGGTGCATTTTGGAACTCCATTTTGGAAGAACAGGGTAGCCGTGACTAATCCAAAGAATATTGTTGATTTGATTTTATATTACAATAGTCCTTGACTTATGACCAGTCGCTTAGCAACTTGTCAAAGTTATGATGGACCTACCTAGGGGGTACTTATGACTGGGGTTCAAAGTTCTGACCATCGATACTCCACATAAATGCACATGGAAGTCGTAGGACTGCACTGGGCCCTTGGCAAATAGAGGCAGCATTTACAACCATTTGTAGTTTCTTGTGATTATGTGACCACGTTTTAACAACTGTTTGGCTGAAAACTGACAATTCTCTTCCAGTTTTCAGCGAAAACAACCCATGGCAAACTATGGGTTCGCTTACTGACTATCACAAAAAAAAGGGTCATAAAATCTTTACAACTTTATATTGTCCTACTTTAACAGCAACTTTATGGTTGTAAGTTGTAATCTTTACAGCTTATAACCATAACAGGGCAGGCTTGGCCTGTCCATTATGGCTATGGCACAAAGTGGTTATGGTCATAAAGTGAGGATTACCTAAAGAGACTAACAAGCAGCACCTGTCTGCTGGCTCCTCTGTCCACCAAAGTCGTATTTTCATTTTTCATTTTATTCGATTTATATACCGCGCCTTCTCCATCGAAACGGACCCAGGGCGGTGCACAGGAAATTAAAACCAACAAATAGTATACAATACAATAAATATGAATAAAAAGAATTAAATTAAGGGCCTGTGCTAAAATTTCCACTGAAAACCCAGCGTCCATTTACGAATGTGGCAGGAGCTATATAACAATCCGATCTAAGCATTAAGCAAGACCAGCTGAAGATGCATTATGTAGTGATAATACTGTGCAATATTTATGAGCATCCCTTATTAAAGAGAAAGTGCCCTGTGGATAAGATGCTTACAAATGGAGGGATAAGGTGTGTGGGAGGGGGCGGGAAGCTGAATACAATTAACCATGGTGTTTGTTGGTGCTTGTTTTCCTGCATGGAGACAACTTACCGTATTTTTCAGAGTATAAGATGCACCAAGGTTTTGAAGAGGCAAATTAAAAAAAAAGTTTTCGCACTCTGCAAACTTCCCAAAAACGGGCCGTTTTTTCGCAAAAATTGGCATGTTCCCCACCCACAAATGAATGAATAGCCTTCAGGGGGCTTTGCAGAGTGCTCTTGGGGGGTGCCCCCCAATGAGCAAAAAAAAACCATTTTTTGCAAAAACGGGTCCGTTTTCCGTCAAAAAAAAGGGCATGGATAGCTTTATGGAGGCTGATACAGTGCTCCTGGGGGCTGGGGGGGGGGCAAAATTGAGCAAAAGATGGCTGGTTTTTGGCTCATTTCTGCCTTCCCCAACCCCCAGGAGCACTCGGGGAGACTCCTAAAGGCTATGCACGGCCATTTTGGTGAAGGAGGCAAGGTTTATGGAGACAAAAAATGCTGTATTCAGTGTATAAGACACAAAACAGATTTTCAGCTTCTTTTTTAAGGGAAAAAGGTGAGTCTTATACTCCGAAAAATATGGTAATGGAACTTGACCACCAACAAGGAATGGAAAGCCTTGAATTTTATGACACTCCTTTCCTGCCTATTGCGGCGTGGTTCGTGAGAAAGCCTCTCTTAACTGCCCTCACTGGGATTAAGATATTCTGTAGAGCAGAGGCCGCCAACCCACGGACCAGAAGGGGCGTGGTTTCGAATGCTGCCTGCATCCTGCGGATGGGGCTTCGCTTGTTTGTACAGAACGATTTCTGGCATGCTGCAGCCCAGTACTGGTCCACAGCCCGGGGGTTTGAGGGTCGGGGACCCCTGCCATAGAGAATCACTCTGAAGTTTTCACAGCTAATAAATTGGTTAATGTATTGTAGTGCTGCAAATAACAGTGATTTGTTTCCTTCTCAGTTAACGGGACTGTTCCAGTTTACCGTCAGGTTGGCTTCAGAGACGGAGGCCCGCTTTACATCTGTCGAAAGAATTAACCACTACATCAAGGTATTTAAACATTCTGTCCCTTGCCCAATATTTTCTCTAGCGTCCTGCCTCTGGAACGGGTCGGGAACCTAGGGCTCTTTTGATGGCTACATCAGGCTCGCAGACAAATCTATATAAATAACATAGCCCCGCACGCGCGCCGCACAATTACAGCCCACAGCCCCTCTCCCAACTGGCCCTTCCTTGCTTGGAGGGAAGCTTCTGCAGAAGCCCAGGCGAGTGAGAATAACTTCCCGCCGTTACGAAGTCTCCGAGGCTGTAATTGTATGGGCTGTGCACGCGCACCTATGTTTTCCACAGCGTGGAGCACCGGCCATGGGAAACATAGGCGCATGCGCACAGCCGATACAATTATAGCCTCGGAGACTTCGAAACGGCGGGAAGTTGTTCTCACTTGCCTGGGCTTCTGCAGAAGCTTCCCTCCGAGCAAGGAAGGGCCAGTTGGGAGAGGGGCTGTGGTCCTGCTCCGGGCTGTAATTGTGCGGTGCGCGCACGGCTATGTTTTCCATGGAGTGGGGCTGCGGCCAGAAGACGAGACAGGCACAGAGAGAGAGAGAGGGAGGGAGGGAGGGAATCAGAGAGAGACTGACAGAAACACAGAGAGAGAGACAGAGAGAGACAGAGAGTGAGTGAGTGAGTGAGAGACAGATAGACAGACACAAACACATACACACACAGAGTGAGTGATTAAATGAGTGAGAGACAGAAAGACAGACAGACCAGTGGTGGGTTTCTGCAGGCTCGCACCTACTCGCGAGAGCCGGTTGGTGAAATTTAGAGAACCGGTGAGAGGAGTTTCCACTGGCATACCTGTAAGTAAATCTGGCCTGCTGCTGCCAGTGACCCAACGGGAAGGAAAGGAAAGGGAGGGAAGGGAGGGAGGGAGGGAGGGAGGGAGGGAGGGAGAGAGAGAGAGAGAGAGAGAGAGAGAGAGAGAGAGAGAGAGAGAAAGAAAGAAAAAGAAAGAAAGAAAGAAAGAAAGAAAGAAAGAAAGAATTATCACAATTGAGTCCAAAATTTTGGTTGCTAAGCAAGAGCGTTGTTAAATGAGTTTCACCACATTTTAAAAGGTGGCCACTCCCACCCTGTCACATGACTGCCAAGCCACGCCCACAAAATAGGCTACACCTACAGAGTAGGTTCTAAAAAATTTGAAACCCACCACTGAGACAGACACACAAACAGAGTGACAGAGAGGAAGGGAGGAGAGAGACACACACAGAAAAACAGAGAGAAACAGAAAGAAAGAAAAAGAATTAAGAGACTTATTGTACTTTAAAAGTGTTGGTCTTACATAAAATGCAACTTGTATTTAGTTTTAAACATCGGAATTACATTTTAAAATATGTGGCGTTCCTGGCTCTCTCAGCCAAAAAGGTCCTGACCCCTGCTCTAGAAAGATGCTCCCTATTCCTGCTGCTGAGCTCCATTGGATCCCTGCATTATATTCTTCAACCATCCTATAATAGAATACTCCAGAAGTGTACAAATTAAAGATAAAACTCAAAAGGACAGTGAGTACCATCAACAATAATGGTGTAAAAATCTGAAGCGTTCCCCAAATTCCTAAAAGAATGTACTCACTTGCAATCAGAAAAAAAACCCATAATCTTAACACGTAACGCTAACATCTCACAGATGAGACAGTGATCAACAAGACGAATAACTTTTGTGATACCTGATGTTGATTGTATGAGACTTTTAACTTTAGTCTGTTAAGAAGGTGGTGCCTGACTCAACAGCAGGAGCTGCAAGAGGGATCTCGGAGTCCTAGCGGACAATCATTTAAGCAAAAGCCAGTAGTGTGAGGCAGCTGCCAAGAAAAGCCTACGCAGTCCTAGGTTGCATTAATCGAGGGATAGAATCAAGATCACGTGAAGTATTAATACCACTTTATAAAGGCCACTCTTGGAATCCTGCATCCAGTTTTGGTCACCACAATATAAAAAAGATGTGGAGACTAGAAAAGAGTGCAGAGAAAAGCAACAAAGAGGATTAGGGGACTGGAGGCTAAAACATATTGATCAACCAGTTGATCCCATCACTGGCCATAGGGGGTGAACATCTAGCCCCCGTGGATCGGGCTCGCAACTTGGGCGTCCTCCTGGATACTCGGCTGTCTATGGAAGATCATGTGACGGCCGTGGCCAGGGGAGCTTTCGGCCAGGTTCGCCTGGTACGCCAGTTGCGGCCCCTATTGGACCGGGACGCCCTTCGCACAGTCACTCATGCGCTCGTGACATCCCGACTGGACTACTGTAACGCTCTCTACATGGGGCTCCCCTTGAGGTGCACCCGACGACTACAGCTAGTCCAGAATGCGGCCGCGCGGGCAATTATGGGTACCACCAGGTACTCCCACGTAACACCGCTCCTGCGCGAGCTACACTGGCTACCTGTGGCTTTTCGGGTGCGCTTCAAGGTGCTGATTACCATCTTTAAAGCGCTCTATGGCACGGGTCCTAGCTATCTGCGTGATCGTATCCTACCCCACACATCCCTTCGACCGATTCGCTCACACAGAGAGGGATCTCTCCGGGTGCCGTCCACCTGGCAATGCCAACAGGCGGCATCCAGGGGAAAGGCCTTCTCTGTGGCGGGCCCAACCCTCTGGAATGACCTACCCCCCGAACTTAGATCTATCACGGACCTCCGCTCCTTCCGTCAACAATTAAAGACCCATCTTTTCCAGCAGGCCGGCCTGGCCTAACCTACCGTACCAGCCTAGTTTTAGTAAATATTACCAATCGGGTTTTTACGATATAAATTTAAACAAGCTACTTTTTAACACAGGGTAAAACATTTAATTTAGTTTTAATTATTTATAATTTGTTATATGTATATGTTCTTAAATTCCTGTACACCGCCCCGAGTCTCTTCGGAGAGAGGGGGCGGTCAATAAATCCAAATAAATAAATAAATAAATATGAAGAACAGATGCAGGAATTACAGTAGATATGGCCAATCTAGGGAAAAGGACTAGGGGTGATATGGTAGCACTTTTCCCATAGATGAGGGGCTGCCCCAAAGAAGAGGGAGTCAAGCTATTCTCCAAAGCACCTGAGGGAAGAACAAGAAGCAATGGGTGGAAACTAATCAAGGAGAGAAGCAACCCAGAACTAAGGAGAAATTTCCTGATAGTTAGAGAACAATTAAATCAGTGGAACAGCTTGCCACCAGAATTTGTGAATACTCCATCACTGGAGGTTTTTAGTTTAGTTTAGTTTAGTTTAGTTTATTTACATTTATATCCCGCCCTTCTCCGCAAAGGACCCAGGGCGGCGCACAGGAAATTTAAAAAACATACAAAAATAAATACACAATTTAAAATATAAATTAAACCGTCTTATCCTATGCTAAAAACCCAATTTTAAAATACCCAATAAAACTATCTAAAAGTCCCCATGGGAGGTTAGGCTAGACCGGCTTGTTGGAATAGGTATGTCTTTAGACATTGGCGGAAGAGGCGGAGGTCGGTGATGGTGCGTAATTCGGGGGGTAGGTCGTTCCAAAGGGCTGGCCCCGCCACAGAGAAGGCTCTTCCCCTGGGTGTCGCCAGTCGGCATTGCCCGGCCGACGGCACCCTGAGAAGGCCCTCTCTGTGGGAGCGTATCGGTCTAAGGGATGTATGGGGCAGGAGACAGTCTCGCAAATAACTAGGCCCCGAGCCATGGAGCGCTTTGAAGATGGTCGTCAAGACCTTGAAGCGCACCCGAAAGACCACAGGAAGCCAATGCAGCTCGCGCAGGATCGGTGTTATGTGGGAGCATCTAGTGGCTCCCATAATCACCCGCACAGCTGCGTTTTGGACTAACTGTAGCTTTCGGGTGCACCTCAAGGGAAGCCCCTTCTTTTAAGAAGCAGTTGCATATAAGCTTTTGTCTGAAAGGATATAGGGTTTCCTGCTGAGCGGGGGAGTTGGACTAGAAGACCTCCAGGGTCCCCTTCCAACTCTGCCCTCCTGTTAATCGTGCCTAGAATGCTGTCTGTAGTTGATGCCTTTTCTCTTCTCTCTCTGTGATTCCAAGACTCTCTCCCTGGAGGCCCCAGCTCGCATCAAGAATAAAGCTCCCCTTCCGGACTGGCCCCACGAAGGAGAAATCCGCTTTGAAAATGCAGAAATGCGGTATCGCGAGAACCTTCCGCTTGTGCTGAAAAAAGTTTGCTTCACCATCAAACCCAAGGAGAAGATCGGAATTGTGGGGAGAACCGGCTCAGGTAAGGCTGGGCTGCTCTCGCTGCTCCTGCTGAGAGGTTTTAAAAGCTCACTGGAGCCACCTTGTGGGGATTAGAAGTAAAAAAAACAAAACCCACCTATTTCCAAAGAGGAAACAATTTTCAACTACCGTATTTTTCGGAGTATAAGATGCACCGGAGTATAAGATGCACCAAGGTGTTGAAGAGGCAAATTAAAAAATAATGTATTGTCCTCTGCAAACCTCCCAAAAATGGCCTGTTTTTTGTGAAAATCGGCCAGTCCTCCCCCCCCCCCCCCAACAGGCATGAATAGCCTTTAGGAAGCTTGTAGAGTGCATCTGCCCCAAAGAGCAAAAAACAGTCCATTTTTTGTGAAAACAGACCCGGTTTTGTCAAAAAAATTGCACGCATAGCCTTTAGGAGGCTTATAGAGTACTCCTGGTGGCTTGGGGTGGGGGGGCAAAATTGAGCAAAAAACGGGCCGGTTTTCACTCGTTTCTGCCCTCCCCAGTCCCCAGACTTCTACAGGCTGTGCATGGCCATTTTGGTGAAAGGGGCGGGGTTTTGAGAGGCAAAAAATGCTGTATTCAGTGTATAAGACGCATCCAGATTTTCAGCCTGTTTTTTGAGGGAAAAAGCTGCATCTTATTCTCCAAAAAATACAGTATATTTTCTGTGCCAAAATAGTTTTAAGAAGATTGGGGTGGCTAATTCACATTAGGAAGTGTTTGTTCAGGCAATGCACAAGTATTGCTTAAGATTCCTCATTGTATCTCCTAAAAACATTCCTTGATTTGGTAGTCTTGTTAATACAGCAGCTTGATAGTACAGTTCCCAGTGAGGTAACCCAAAGCCTCCTCTACTTCTTATATCTTGCATCGTTTTCAAACCAATTCTTGCTTTCCCCCCCCTTGCTAAATATATTTATGTATTATTTTATTGAGTTCCTCAAAATATTTTTCCCCCAGTTTTATCGGAATTGTTTGGAATAAATACAATAATCTTGGCAATATGTTCATTTTAATCATTGCAACTCTTCCTGCCGGTAATATGTGCATATTCTTCCACTTTTCCAAATCTATTTGAATTTGTTTCAGCAACTTATAATACTTATCTTCCTTAATTGTTACACATCTTGGTTTGGTAGTCTTGATGATGTCGTTTATCCGGTGAGCAAATGGGCCTTCAGTGTGAATACAGATAGTCCTTGAGTTGTGACTGAAAGTTACGACAGACTTCCCCAAGGATACTTACAATCTGGTTCTGAATTTCTGACAGCTAGACACCCCCCCCCCTTGTGATCATGTGACCACTTTTAGGCACTCAACTGGTCCACATTTATGATTGCTTGGTCGCATGGCCATGTTTTACAGTGTTTTTGCCAAAAAAATAGCACTTACTTCCAGTTCCTGCCCCATACATCCCTGCGGCCAATTCGCTCCCACAGAGAGGGACTTCTCCGGGTGCCGTCCACTAGACTATGCCAGCGGGTGACGCCCAGGGGAAGGGCCTTTTCTGTGGCGGGCCCGACCCTCTGGAATGACCTTCCCCCCGAAATTAGAACAACCACGGACCTCCGCTCCTTCCGTCAAAAACTAAAAACTCATTTCTTCTGCCTGGCTGGCTTGGGGTAATTGAACTGTTTTATTAGGAACTTTTTGGGGTCTAGTTTTAGTCAGTTTGGGATTTTAGCGCAGGGTCTAGTTTAATCTATTTTAATTGTATTTATGCTTGTTGGTTTTATGTATGTATTTTTAAATTCCCTGTGCACCGCCTCGAGTCCCTTCGGGGAGAGAGAGCGGTTTTATAAATTAAAATTATTATTTTTATTATTATAAAATAATAAAAGCGAGATCGCATCCTACCCCTACATCCCTCTGACCGATTCGCTCCCACAGAGAGGGACTTCTCCGGGTGCCGTCCACTAGGCAATGCCAGCGGGCGACGCCATGGGGAAGGGCCTTCTCTGTGGCGGGCCCAGCTCTATGGAACGACCTACCCCCCGACCTCAGGACAACAACGGACCTCCGTGCCTTCCGACAAAAGCTCAAGACTTATCTATTCCAACTGGCCGGCCTGGCCTAACCTACCTTCCAGCCTCTCAGTCTGAACATTTAAATTGTTTTAATTGGGTTTTTAAGGGGTTTAGTTTTTAGTATTTTGGGTTTTTAGCGCAGGGATAAATTGTTTAATCTGATTTTATATATATTTATGATGTATTTATGTTTATATGCGAGACCGCCTCCTGCCTCATACATCCCTCAGACCAATACGCTCCCACAGAGAGGGCCTCCTCAGGGTGCCGTCGGCCGAACAATGCCGACTGGCGACACCCAGGGGAAGAGCCTTCTCTGTGGCAGGCCAAGCCCTTTGGAACGACTTACCCCCTGAACTTCGCACCATCTCTGACCTCCGCCTCTTCCGCAAGTGTCTAAAGACACATTTGTTCCATCTAGCCGGCCTAGCGTAGCCCCCTAAACTGACTTTTAGATAGTTTTTAAATTTGGGGATTTTAATCTGGTTTTAGCACAGGATCCATTGAATTAGTTTTTTAAATTTTATATGATGTTTTGTATGTATTTTTAATTTTCCTGTGCGCCGCCCTGAGTCCGTTTGGAGAAGGGCGGGGTATAAATTGAATAAATATAAAATATAATGTATGTTTTTAATTCCCCTGTGCACCGCTCCGAGTCCCTTTGGGGAGAGGGAGCGGTCTACAAATTAAATTTATTTATTTATTTATTGATTATGATTATGATTATGATTATGATTATTATGATTATGATTATGATTATGATTATTATTATTATTATTATTATTATTATTATTATTATTATTATTATTATTATTATTATTATTATTATTATTATTATTATTATTATTATTATTATTATAACTGGAAGTAAACCCTCAACATGACGGTTAACTATGAACTTCCTTGGTTTTTTCCCCCCCAGGGAAATCCTCTTTAGGAATGGCTCTCTTTCGCTTGGTGGAACTATCAGGGGGCTGCATTAAAATTGATGGAGTGAAAATCAGTGACATTGGGTTGGCAGATCTTCGGAGCAAGCTTTCCATAATCCCCCAGGAGCCAGTTCTCTTCAGTGGCACTGTGAGGTTGGTATAACAGAAAAGTGAGAGGGAGAGAGAGACAGAAAGGAAGAGAGAGAGACAGAAAGTGAGAGGGAGGGAGGGAGAGAATGAGAAGGGATTGCCTGGTTAGCAGTGGTAGGTTTCAAAAAAATTTAGAATCTCTTCTATAGGTGTGGCCTGCTTTGTGGGAGTGGCTTGCCGGCCATATGACCGAGTGGGAGTGGCTTGGCAGTCATGTGACTGGGTGGGCGTGGCCAACTTGTAAAATGTGGTGTAACTCACAACAACGATTTTGCTTCGCAACCAAAATGTTGGCTCAGAAACTCTGGCATTTGAAGCACGCAAGTCTTTTTAAATTTTTTATTTTTATTATTGAAAATAAATAAAAAGAAACATCATTCATTTCGTGCTCTGTACAACATGTCGTTCAGACAAACGCTCTGTGCGCCAGTGCTTAATCTCGCAAAGATATTAATCTATATATATATCACTTTTGTATCATACAGTAACATTTCCATTTATGAAATCAATCTTTATTCCCTAACTCTTCAATATATAAACAAGATATTAAATAGAAAAAAACCAACAGAATAAGAACAGAAAATCTTCGCATGTTATACCATTGTTTTCTAGAGGTAACTTTATCACACTAAAATAAATTATTTTGTCCTTCTAAAGACAAAAGTTTCTTCAAGTTATATAATAATATAATGTGTATTGTTATATCCCTTAGTTTCCCCTTTTTTCCAGCCATTGATAAAATTTATTCCATATTTCATTGAATTGTTCGCTGTCTTGTTCTCTAATTTCAAACGTTAATTTACTCATCTCTGCACATTCCATAATTTTATAAATAACTTCTTCCTGTGATGGTAATTTATCATTTCTCCAATTTTTTGCAAACACGATTCTAGCGGCTGTCAAAATATTTACAATTAGGCATTTCAAATTCTTTTCAAATATTTCTGAAGCATGCAAGTCTTAAAGCTGTCAAGTTACAAGACCCTTGCACCCCTCAACCTTTAGAAAAAAAAAGCCAGGGGTGTTCAAACTTGACATCTTTAAGACTTGTGGACTTCAACTCCCAGAATCCCTCCTCTCGCTCTTCCTCTTGATGATGTGCAGAAGGGCGGGGAGAGGGACCTGGAACCGGTTCGAAACGGCCCTGTAGATTTGTGGAAATGTAAGTTCATTATGAAAATGAACTTACTGGGAAAAATAATTCTGAAACTGGCTTCACAGATTGTGCTAAGCCGCAATTTGCTAGACCAGAATAGATTCACGTTATTGACCATTAGTTGGTTCTTTACAACCTGTAGTGCCTGGGTTCATGCAACAGGTTGATAAGCGTGCTTCTCAACCTTGGCAACTTTTAAGGTGTGTGGACTTCAATTCCCAGAATTCCCTAGCCAACGTGTGCTCAGTGTGTGCCATTCCAGTCAAAGTAACTTCAACACTCTTGCTTCTCTCCCTTTTGCTACTCCTTACAAGATAGGATTGCCCGTGAAGAGGGTTTAGTTTCTGTGGATCGTATTTGGATGGGAATGGGTATTGATGTGCCATTATATTTTGGCTTCTTTAGATCCAATTTGGATCCTTTCACGCAGTACAGCGAAGAGCAGATCTGGGAGGCTTTGGAAAGGACTCACATGAAAGACTGTGTAAGTACAAGGATTGATAGTTAAACTCCTTTCTGTTCCACTACTCCACTGTTCCATAATTGCAACATCTTGCCAACTGTTCACAGAAAACTGCTGGGTTATTCAGGGAATACAGGTAGTCCTCGACTTACGACAATTCATTTAGTAACTATTTGAAGTGACAATTCATTTAGTAACTATTTGAAGTTACAAAGGAGCTGAAAAAAGTGGCTTATGGCTGGTCCTTGCACTTATGACCTCCACAGCATCCCCATGGCCAGGTGATTGTGATCTGGCACAACTGGGAGTAACTCACCCCCTATCTGTACACAGTTACCAAGTAACATCATATACCATCTTACTACATTTCCAGATATTCCAGCTATTTCTATTTGTCTATATCTTACATTTATCAATTCCCCATAACTGCCACTGCTCCATACATTCATTTTATTTACTATCTACATATCTACATTGTATATCCTTCCCTATCTTTCATCCCGTAGTCTCTTTACCTCCATCCAGTCATACCATCTGTCCCAACTTTGATAAAATGTTGCTTCCTGTTTGTCTTTAAGAATATATGTTAGTCTGTCGCATTCAGCCCACCAGAAGATTTTGTTGATAATTAGTTGGTCTATTGGTAGTTCTTTCCCTTTCCAAAACTGTGCGTATGCTATTCTGGCTGCAGTGGTAATGTGTGTGAAAAGATACCAGTCTATCTTCCTTATGCCTCCGGGGTTTATCCCCAATAAATAAGCCTCTGGTTTTAGTGGAAAGGTGGTTCCTGTAATCTCCATAAGCCAATCTTTTATCCTACTCCAATATCTTTGGGCTTGTGGACATGTCCACCACTGATGGTAAAATGTGCCCCTGTCTGACTCACATTTCCAGCATTCTTCATGCGTTCCAGGGAACATCTTCGCAATTCTTGCTGGTGGTATATGCCATCTGTAGAACATCTTAAACATATTTTCTTTAAAAGACACTGCCATCGTTAATTTTACTGTTTTATTCCATATTTCTTGCCTTTTTTCAAGATCCAGTGAGTACCCGAAATTTCTCCCCCCCCCTCTCCGGGGAGAAATTTAGGGTCCCTGGGTCCCGTGGTCGCAATTTGCAACCTTCCCAGCCTGTTTCCGACAGGCAAAATCAATCGAAGAAGTCGGACTTGCTTAACAACTGCATGATTCGCTTAACGATCATGGGGAAAAAGGAGGTAAAAGAGGCACGACTCACTTAATGACTGAATCACTTAGCCATGGGAGTTGCAAGTCCCAAGTGTGGTCGTACATTGAGGACTGTCTGTAATTTCCACAGGTTGGAAGAGGAGGAGGAGGAAGGGACAGAAAGAAGAATCCGTATATGCAAGTTTCTGGGATAGTTGCTTTTAATTATTTTTATTATTTATTTACTTATTGTTATTATCTCTATATTCTGACTTTGAGCGTTTCTGAGCAGGCTTTGGGTGTCTTATTGCTTTGATTCTTGTTGACTCAAGTTGAAGTCCATAAGTCATAAAAGGGGCATTGTATTTGACCTTGCCCTGTTGCTTTGTTCTCACTTAAGATTTCTCAGCTGCCCATGAAACTTGAATCTGAAGTGATGGAAAATGGGGAAAATTTCTCCGTTGGGGAGAGGCAGTTGCTTTGCATCGCCAGAGCCTTGTTGCGTCGTTGTAAGGTGAGTGATGAATTGGGTAATCGGTTAATTATTGCAATCAAGGTTTGAAACAAAGAATCCAGGTCTTACTTGTATTCCAGGATGACCAAGATTGATGCAGGACAACTCAGCACAATTACCGTATTTTTCGGAGGATAAGACACACCAGAGTATAAGACGCACCCAGGTTTTGAAGAGGCAAATGTTTAAAAAAAGTAGGTAGGTAGATAGAGGGAGAGAGAGGGAGAGAAAGAGAGAGAAATACAGTAGGTAGGGAGGGAGAGAGAGAGAGTTCCATAGATCACTGGTCTATGGAACTCCCTGCCAGAAGAAGTAGTGACAGCTGTCAGCCTCGACACCTTTAAGAAAGGATTAGACGAGTTCATGGAGAACAAGGGTATCCATGGCTATCATTATGGATGCCTAACGACACCCTCCGGGTTGGAGAGATAGGCAGGATATTTCTCAATGCCATTTGCAGGGAATCATAAGCAGATGAAGACATCTGCTTGGGAATACCCTGAAGCAAATGGTGAGCCACTGTGTGAGACAGAATGCTGGACCAGATGGGCTGTGGCCTGTTCCAGCAAGGCTATTCTTATGTTCTTATGAGAGTAGTTAGGTAGGTAGATGAAGGGATAGAGAGAGAGAAATACAGTAAGTAGATAGGTAGGAAGAGAGGGTGTAGTTAGGTAGAGGGATAGAGAGAAAAATAGAGAGAAATACAATAGATAGGTATGGAGAGAGAGAGAAATACAGTAGGGAGGGAGAGAGAGAGTGTGTGTAGATAGGTAGGTAGAGGTATAGAGAGAGAGAAATACAGTAGATAGGTAGAGAAGAGATATACAGAAGGGAGAGAGAGTAGATAGGTAGGTAGGTAGGTAGGTAGGTAGAAGGATAGAGAGAGAAAAATAGAGAGAGAGAAATACAGTAGATAGGTGGGGGAGAGAGAGAGAGAAGGTAGTTAGGTATATAGGTAGATAGAGGGAGAGAGAGAGAGAGAAATACAGTAGGTAGATAGGTGTATTTATCCATGTGCTGGAGAAGGAAATCACTGTGGCACCTAAAACTTTGTTTCTGCTGGCACAGCACTTGACCAATGTAATTCTCATCAATCCCTCTAACTCAGGGGTTCCCAAACGTGGCAACTTTAAGACTTGTGGACTTTAATTCCCAGAATTCTCCAGCCAGCTATGTCCACAAGCTATGCTGGCTGAAGAATTCTGGGAGTTGAAGTCCACAAGTCTTAAAGTTGCCGAGTAACTAAACAGCCTTCTGAAAGAAAGAAAAAAAGGTTTTTTGCACTCTGCACCCCCCACCCCCCCAAAAACAGCCTGTATTTCGTAAAAATGGGCCTGTTTTTTCCCAAATAAAAGGCACGATTAGCCTTGGGGGGGCTTGCAGAGTGTTCCTGGTGCACAGTAAGCTTTCATTAGATAAACGAGAGGAAGTGTCTTCCATGATGCCTCCCTCCTCAGCTCCTTTGGGCCTTTCATTTTGTGTTCTGCTATCTTTTAGTCCTAGTGGAAGTCCAGGAAAAAGGTGAATTGCTACATTTTTAATGAAGCTCATGCTGTGTTCCACAGATCTTAATCCTGGATGAAGCGACAGCTGCCATGGACACGGAGACCGATGTACTAATCCAAGAGACGATCAGAGAAGCCTTTGCGGACTGCACCATGCTGACAATCGCTCATCGGCTGCATACGGTTCTGGCCTCTGACCGGATTATGGTACTGATGCAAGGACAGGTGAGCGAGCGGCGAGCTTCTTTTTCTTCTACAAATTACCATAGAAACCAGGAGACACTCTGCCCCTCACATGGAATTTCTTGCAAGATAACTTGGTCCAATTCCTAGTCAGCGTGGTAGCAGTCTTCCTTGTAATGTATAGAAGGTCTTAGCCAGGATGTTTCTAAAATGATACATTTCCCTAAAATCATTTGGTTGCCATGATGTAGAAAAGACGTGGAGACTCTGGAAAGAGTGCAGAGAGAAGAGCAACCAAGAGGATTAGGGGACTGGAGGATAAAACATAGGAAGAACAGTTGCAGGAACTGGGTAGATCTAGTCTGATGAAAAGAAGGACCAGGGGAGACATGATAGCAGTCTTCCAATATCTCAGGGGTTGCCCCAAAGGAGTCAAACTATTCTCCAAAGCACCTGAGTGTAGAACAAGAGGCATTGGGTGGAAACTAATCAAGGAGAGAAGCAACTTAGAACTGAGGAGGAATTTCCTGACAGTTAGAACAATTAATCAGTGGAACAGAAGTTGCCTCCAGAAGTTGTGAAGGCCCCAACACTGGAAGTCTTTAAGAAGATGTTGGATAGCCATTTGTCTGAAGTGGTAAGAGTTTCCTGCCTAGACAGGGGGTTGGACCAGAAGACCTCCAAGGTCCCTTCCAGGTCTGTTATTCAATATGAAGCTGTTATTCAATATGAAGCTGGGCGAAAAGAGGGAGAAATGGTGGGCAGACTCTAGAAAGAGTGCAATGAAGAACGACAAAGATGATCAGGGGACTGGAGGTTAAGCATAGGATGAACGATGGAGGGAACGGGTTATATCTAATCTAACGCAGAGAAGGACCAGGGGAGACAGGATAGCAGTCTTCCAATCTCTCAGGGGTTGCCCCAAAGAAGAAGGAGTCAAACTATTCTCCAAAGCACCTGAGTGTAGAACAAGAAGCAATGGGTGGAACCTAATCCAGGAGAGAAGCAACTTAGAACTGAGGAGAAATTTCCTGACAGTTACAATAATTAATCAGTGGAACAGAAGTTTGCCTCCAGAAGTTGTGAATGCCCCAACACTAGAAGTTTCTAAGAAGATGTTGGATATCCATTTGTCTGAAATGGTATAAGATTCCTGCCTAGGTAGGGGGTTGGACTAGAAGACCTCCAAGGTCCCTTCCAACTCTGCTATTGTATTGTCAACTTTTGCGACCTTCTGACAAGCACAGTCAATAAAGAAGCCAGGTTTCACAACTGCGGCAAGAAATGTCGTGGAGACAAACAAACGTCTCCCTTATCGACATAAACTTTGGGTTCAACTGTGGCTGCCAGGCGAGGGCTACCTGCGTTTACTCCTGCGGCGTGTTTGCATTTCATGCCCTTCCTCTTCCCTTTGTTTCAGGTGATGGAATTTGACACTCCCGCTGCTCTCCTGTCCAACGACAATTCCCGCTTCTATGCAATGTTCGCTGCTGCAGACAACAAGGTTGCTGTAAAGGGCTAAAAAAAATATTCAGGGCAAAGTCACTTTAATACGGAGCGTAATCCTTCTCTGCCTGTGGCAGGGACGTTCCTCCCTCCATTCTCATGTCTTTCAAGCAGGTTGTCTTTTCACCTTTTTAATATATTTTATTTTTTAAGGATCGTGGGTTTAAGGCAGGGATGTCCAAACTTGGGAACTTTTAAGACTTGTGGACTTCAACTCCCAGAATTCCCCAGCCAGCTATGCTGGCTGGGGAATTCTGGGAGTTGAAGTCCACAAGTCTTAAAGTTCCCAAGTTTGGACATCCCTGGTTTAAGGACTGAGTTCTTAAGGAAGATTCTTCGTAGTTTTTATGATGGTATTTATTTCGTATTCTTCTTACTAATTTTTTTTTTTTTGCTCTTAAATGCACTCTACAAGATGGCTCAGGGAGCCACATTATAAATGTATCCAGAGGCCTATATTGAAGCTTTATACATGTAGCTATATCTATACAGAATTCTGTACATAGCCTATATTTACAGTGGAAATGTAAGCTGTTTATTTTATATTAAAATGAGCGCTGCGGTTAATACCAGTGCATATTCTTTCCTATCCTAATTTTTCCTTTTCCTTTTTTTGTACCGTTTTAGTGGGGTTGGGAGCCTGGCTTGGGCCAGGCTGCACTGGACTCTCCTTGGTGCTGTTCCCCCCCCTCCCCCCCCTAACTTCCGGGCGGGAATAAAAGTTTTGTGTAACTCCCTCTTCCTATTTTCATCATTCCTACGTAAGGCAACGTGGGACAAGACAGCCATCAAGATCCTTGACAATTGTGAGATAGGAGCCACAGTTTCTCACGGCGCTGTGCCCCGGAGGGGTTTAATGTGCCCCTCACTTGGGGAGATTTGGTTAACTGTAGCAGGAAGCGAAGGGCCATCACAAAACTCAGGTACCTCTGAACCCAGTGCATTCACCTGGGCGCACACAATGACGCGGTCGATCGGCTGGCTGTCATAACATCCAACGCAGTCAAGCCGCCTCACCATTCTGCTAAGCAAAAAGCCGCTCTCCGAAGCGTAGGCAGCAGGGATCTCCAAAGCGGGCAACTTTTCAGACTTGCAGACTTCAACTCCCAGAATTCCTCGGCCGGCCATATTGGCTGGGGAATTCTGGGAGTTTAAAACTCCACAGATCTCTTGCAGAACTTACCCCCCCCCCCCCGGTCCCCCGGCATACAGCATTAATTCCCAAGCTGTAAGCAGCTAAATCGTTTTTTTAGACCGGACCCTGCGACTTCCGACGGCGTTTCTCTGCCGAGATGCAGACTTTTTTGAGATATTCGCGTTTATTTTGGAAGGTTCTCCAGACCACTTTGGTATTTTTTAAATGGTTAATTCCTTCACCCGACTGTATGTGCACAACCTTTCGCTCTTGCATACTCGTTCGTGGAATTATTACATCCTCGGCATCTTTGCAGCTTTTCAGCAAGCACCCGATCAGGTTTCGAAACTGGTGTAGGAAATTTCCTTTTTCTAATTGTTTAAGAGGCCTACCTCAGGTTGCTGGTCCTGTGTTGTACGTTACCATGGTTACTGTACACCATCTTGTGTTGTATGGGACCGGTAGCCCAGACGGGCGTGGTCAGTCTTGTAATAGCTGTTTCGATCGGTCAGCACTGCATGTTTGTTGGTTTGTTTTTTGTCCAGCTTGGACATTTTATAGCCTTAGCATGTTTGCAATTTGTCTTGTCGAGACGGACATCTGCAAAACTGAATAAAAATTATTTTGGTTTTTGTAAAGACGTGTGTGCTCTTTCATTGTACTGAGTTTTCTGCCACGAAGCAGCTGGGGATGAGCTGTGCACTGTTGCCATTTAATCAGCCATAATTTAGGAATAGAGTTAAGTTTTAATAGCTTATGTTCTTTTATTTAGCATGTTATGTTGCAGTTTCCTAAAGAGGTTTCATGCTTATTGCTTTGCATGAAAATTAAACCTGGCCTTCGTGGTGCATTCAATAATTCATAGGGTTTTTAAAAACTTATTATTTAATTGTTTTTTAAAGAATGATTTTAAAAAACACAAAAAGAATAATGTGCGAAAATAAAACTGCATACATTAGCAAAGAAAAGGGGGGGAAAAACCACAGATTTACTACGTCCTTAGTTAAATGACCCCATGCTTTAAGATGGATGCTTCAATCTATCTAAAATGTCACCACCATATAGTTTATTTATTTATTTATTCAAATTTATATACCGCCCTATCTCCCCGAGGGGACTCAGGGTGGTGGACAGAAATATAAAAACAAATACAATACAAAACAGTTTAAAATGAAATTAAATTGGGGTCTGTGCTAAAAATTTGGATTAGAAAAGGTTAAAACCAATTAAAACTATACCCATTAAAACTAAGCCAGGCCGGCCTCTTGAAATAGATGTGTCTTTAATGCCCGGCGGAAGAGGCGTAGGTCCGTGATGGTACGAAGGTCGGGGGGTAGGTCGTTCCTGAGGGCAGTTAGAGGGTGCACTTCAAGGTTTTGACGACCATCTTTAAAGCGCTCCATGGCTCGGGGCCTAGTTATATGTGAGACCGCCTCCTGCCCCATACATCCCTCAGACCGATACGCTCCCACAGAGAGGGCCTCCTCGGTGCCGTCGGCTGGACAATGCCGACTGGCGACACCCAGGGGAAGAACCTTCTCTGTGGTGGGCCCAGCCCTTTGGAACGACTTACCCCCTGAACTTCGCACCATCTCCGACCTCCGCCTCTTCCGCAAGTGTCTTAAGACACATCTGTTCCATCTAGCCGGCCTAGCGTAACCTCCATTACTGACTTTTAGATAGTTTTGAATTTGGGGATTTTAATTTGGTTTTTAGCGCAGGATTTTATTGGAATAAGTTTTTTAAAAGTTTATATGTTTTTGTATGTATTTTAGTATTCCTGTGCGCCGCCCTGGGTCCGTTTGGAGAAGGGCGGGGTATAAATTTAATAAAATAAAATAAATAAATAAAATTATTCTTAATATATTTTTCCACTGTTCAAGTAAAACCTTGCTTTCATGTAGATTAAACCCAGCCTCCTGTAATCGGGGAAGTGATCCTCTCCTGCTTTCCTGACATTTGTAAATTCTAAATTTGTAACGTCTAAAAACCGTACTTCCCTTCTTTGCATACAACTGTTTATACTATATAGGTAGTCCTCAACCTAGGACAATCACTGAGCCTAGAATTAAGTTGGACCAGCCTTAGTAAGGCCACGCTATATATCAATGGTGGGATTCAGCTGGTTCGCACCTATTCGGGAGAGCCAGTTGTTAACTTTCTAAGCCAGGGGTCTGCAAAGTCGGCTCTTTTAAGACTGGTGGACTTCAACTCCCAGAATTCCCCAGCCAGCTATGCTGGCTGGGGAACTCTGGGAGTTGAAGTCCACCAGTCTTAAAAGAGCCGACTTTGCAGACCCCTGTTCTAAGCAGTTCGGAGAACCGGTTATTGAAAGAAATCTCTTTTTCTTTTTCCCCACTTTACAGGGCTAATCCTGTAAGGAAAGCAGGAAGGAAACATTCTGGTGTAGTTTCTAGCCCACAACACCGTCTAGTGGCTAAAACATCTGCCTAACATGTAATACTTCCCTGGTTTGAATCCCAGTATGGGGAGAGCTAAATAGCTCGCAATAGATCTATCCTAGTCTCCCTGATTTATTTATTGATCAGCTCAAAAACCTAACGTGTGTGTGTGTGTGTGTGTTAGGTTTTTGAGCTGATCAATAAATAAATCAGGGAGACTAGGATAGATATGCTTGTGTCACCCTTATTTATCAGCTCAAAAACCACACGCGCGCGCGCACACACACACATATTACATAACATTGCATTGATAAATAAAGGGAGACTAGTATAGATCTATTTCAAGCTATTTAGCTCTCATCAGCTAGCCATATCCTTACTGGGATTTGAACCTGGGAAGTATTACATGCGAGGCAGCTGTAATTGCTACTAGGTCACAGGTTCTCCTCTTTGATCAGCTGAGCCAGGGGAATAAGTGACACAAAATATATACATATACACACACACACACAAAGAGAGAGAGCGTTGTGCTTATGTTTTCTACATGCAAAGTTTGTATTTGTTTATTAAAATTACAATGGATTAGAAAATGTATATGATGCAGGGAGTAGTTCAGTCTGATTCTTCGCAACCCCATGGACCACAGCACTCCAGCCGCCTCCCCACCCCTCACCCCAATGTCCTCCACTGTCTCTGAGTTTGCCCAAATTCATATTCATTGCGTCAATGACCCCATCGAACCATCTCATCCTCTGCAATCCCCTTCTCCTCCTGCCTTCCCTCTTTCCCCACATCGAGTCTTTTCCAAGGAGTCCTCTCTCCTCATTTGGTGGCCAAAATATTCCAGCTTCAGGATCTGTCCTTCCAAACAATACTCTGATCACATGACCCTGGGACGGGCATCTGAATTTTGATCAGGTGTCCATGAGGATGCTACAACGGTCGTAAGTGTGAAAAGCAGTCATGAGCCACTTTTTTACAGGGCCGTTGTAAGTTCAAAGCTCACTAAATGAAGTGTTGAAAGTTGGGAAGATATCTCTATGGCAGTGATGGCGAACCTTTTAGAGACCGAGTGCCCAGACTGCAACCCAAAGCCTACTTATTTATTGCAAAGTGCCAACACGGCAATTTAACCCGAATAATGAAGTTTTACTACCTAAAATAATGATAAACAAGGCAGAGTTCAGCTAATTATTCTAAGAAAAACATGATAAATGCACTTTTCTGCTTTTGAAATATTCTCTTCCCCTCTCTTTTGCTCCCTCTCTCTTCCCTCTTTCCCTCCCTCCCTCCCTCTTCCTCTCTCCCCCTTTCTCTTTCCCTTCTTCTCTCCCTTTTGCTCTCTCACCCTCATTCTCCCCCATTCCCTGTCTCTTCTTTCTCTTCCTCTCTCTCCCCCTATCTTCCCCTCCCTCCCTCCCTCTCTTTCTCTCTCTTTCCCTTCCTCTCTCTCCTCTCTTCCTCTCCTCTTTTGCTCCCCCCCCCTCTGTCTCTCTCTCTATCTCCCCCCCACCCATGGGTGAAACCCAATGGACCTTGGCTGGGGCGATGACACGCGTGCCCACAGAGAGACCTCTTGACGCGTGCCATAGGTTCGTCACCACTGCTCTATAGACTTCAACGTTTGGGGAATTCTGGGATTTGAAGTTCTCGAGGTTGAGAAGCACTGCCTTGGGAGTCACTCCATCATTGTTCCTGGCCCGTCTTCAAAACACTGGAAGGAGAGAAGGCACAACCTGATTAATAGTAACAGAGTTGGAAGGGACCTTGGAGCTCACGCAGGAGACCTACACTAGGGATTCAAACTGCCAAATTGACGCCTTTCTGATCGACAAGCTCAGCATCTTAGCCGCTGAGCCACCTCGCCAGGCCTGAGATGGTACAGGTAATCCTCAGCTAACGACCAAAACTGAGCCCCAAAATTTATGTTGCCGAGACATCAAAAACCCGTTTTGCGACTTTTCT
Organism: Rhabdophis nuchalis; assembly: GCA_039707465.1. Lineage (NCBI taxonomy): Eukaryota > Metazoa > Chordata > Lepidosauria > Squamata > Natricidae > Rhabdophis > Rhabdophis nuchalis. The sequence goes on along the minus strand of CM077645.1, from coordinate 7,154,031 downwards.
CACCACATTTGTTAAGTGAATCATTGCAGCGTTTACCTTATTATAACACACACGGTTGCAAAGTGAATCTGGTTTCCCCATTGGCTTTGCTTGTCAGAAGGTTGCAAAAGGGGTTCACAGGACACGGAAAACCGTAGTAAATGTGAGTCCGCTGTAAAGCGTCCCAATGTAAATCACATGACCATGGGGACGCTGCAACAGTCCTAAGTGTGAAAAAGGGGCCTCTCCCTTTCTTTCCCAACTGTTGTTAACTTCAAATGGTCGCTAAGCAAACTGTTGTTAAGTCGAGGACTACCTGTACAAGGGGTTGGGCTAGATGACCTCTAAGGCCCCTTCCTAAAGGTGGAGCACTAGCATCCCAATCAGGAGGTTGTGAGTTCGATCCTAGGTAGAGGCAGATGTAGGGTCCCTTGCTAGGGCAGGGGGTTGGACTAGATGACCTCCAAGGTCCCTTCCTAAAGGTGGAGCTCTCGCCTCCCAAGCAGGAGGTGGTGAGTTCGATCCTAGGTAGAGGCAGATGTAGGGTCCTTTGCTTGGGTAGGGCGTTGGACTAGATGACCTCCAAGGTCCCTTCCTAAAGGTGGAGCTCTCGCCTCCCAATCAGGAGGTGGTGAGTTCGATCCTAGGTAGAGGCAGATGTAGGGTCCCTTGCTTGGGCAGGGCGTTGGACTAGATGACCTCCAAGGCCCCTTCCTAAAGGTGGAGCTCTCGCCTCCCAATCAGGAGGTGGTGAGTTCGATCCTATGTAGAGGCAGATGTAGGGTCCCTTGCTTGGGCAGGGCGTTGGATTAGATGACCTCCAAGGCCCCTTCCAACTCTGTCGCCTTCCAACTCCTCCTGGCAAACCAGCCGACCCCTGCCGAAAGAAAACTCCCCTTCCCACACTTGCTCACTTTTCCGCGGGGACCACACCATCGCTCCCTCGGGAGATCCCTCGGCCTGATCCAAGGGAGGGGATCGATCCCTCCTGGCCTCCCAAACGTCAACGAGCGCCGGGGCCTTACGCCTCCCCCCCCCCCCCGCCGCACGTCTCTCTGGCCGCCCCAAGGCTGAACTCCTCCGCCGGCGGGGAACCAATAAAGCCCCGGGCTCGTCCCAGGCCTCGAGGCTGCCCGTCCAACGGCCGGCCAAGGCGAGGGCGCGCGTCCAAAAAAGGCCGCTCTCGGGCGCCGCCCAGCGCCGCCTCCTCCTCCTCCGGCAGCCGCACGCAGCGCGGCCCCGCTCGGGGCAGAGGCCGGCTGGGCCTCGCCTCTTCCTGGCGCCGGCGAGCGGCTTCCCGGGCGGCCTGGGTGAGTCGTCGTCGGCCGCCGCCGCCGGGCCTCCCGCGGCCGCCCATGGATTTCACCTAGGCCCCATGGCGGCTCCCGAGACGCTCCCGGACGTGGCCTCGGCCTCGGCCTCCAGCGCCGCGCTCTTCCGCCTCCGCCACCTCCGCCTCGGGCTGGACCTGCGGCCCGAGGCCCGCGCCTTAGCCGGCTGCCTGGTGCTGGAGCTGTGCGCCCGGCCGTCGGCTGTCGGGGCCCAGCCGGAGGAGAACGAGGAGGAGGAGGCGGCGGCGGCCGGGGAAGCCCGCCGGCCTCGCGTCCTGGTTTTGGACACGCACCCGGCCATGCGGGTGGCCTCGGTGGCTTTTCGGGCCTGCCCGGCCGACGAGGCCCGCTGCGGCTTCGTCTTCTCCACCGGCGCGGAAGGCGAGCCGGGCCGGGGCGTCTTTCCTCCTCCACCTCCTCCGTCTCCCCGCCCGTCTTCGGCCCCCGCCGGCCACCCGCACCCGCATTGCCCGCTCAGCACCGCCAGCGCCCTTTCGGCCTTGGGCCAGGCGCCGCCCGAAGGGGACCGGCCGGGCCTGGTGGCGTCGCCGGAGCCGTTGAGGGACGCGCCGGCCGAAGTGGCCCCGCCGCCGCCGTCGTGGGGAGAGTCTCCGCCGGCCGGGCCTTGGGCCTGCTCGCCTCTGGAGGCTCCCGCGCTGCCGCCGCCGCTGCCCGCTTTCCCCCGCTCGGCGCCCGCCTCCCGCGCCCCCTGGCCGCTCTTCTTCCGCCTGGAGCCCTTCACGGACTACGGCTCGGCCCTCAGCATCTCCCTGCCGGCTTCGCTGGAGCTTCAGCGGCCCTTCCAGATCATCGTCCGCTACACCACCGTGGATGCCCCCGCGGTAAGTGGGGAGGCCCCTGGGTAGGTGGGGGGTCCCCCCAAGACCCCTTGGAAGGCTCCCCGAAGGCAGATGGATCGATGCTTTAGGAAAAAGGTTTTTAAAGGGGTTGTCATGATATATTATTTTATTCTTAGTTTATTTATTTGATGGTTATTTTATTTAGTTTATTCTTAGTTTATTTAGTTTATTCTTAGTTTATTTAGTTTAATTATTTGATTCTTAGTTTATTTAGTTTATTTATTTCATTCTTATTTATTTCATTCTTAGTTTATTCTTAGTGTATTTATTTTATTTATTTGATTCTTATTATTTGACTTATTTTATTTGATTCTTATTTTATTTATTTGATTCAGATTATTCTTACTTTATTTAGTTTATTCTTACTTTCTTACTTTAGTTTATTCCTGGTTTATTTAGTTTATTTATTTGATTATTATTATTTGATTTATTTTGTTTGATTCTTATTTTATTTATTTGATTCTTAGTTTATCCTTACTTTATTTAGTTTATTCTTAGTTTATTTAGTTTATTTATTTGATTCTTATTTATTTGATTCTTAGTTTATTCTTAGTGTATTTATTTTATTTATTTGATTCTTGTTGTTTGACTGATTTTATTTGATTCTTATTTTATTTGATTCTTATTTGATTTATTTGATTCAGATTATTCTTTATTTAGTTTATTCCTGGTTTATTTAGTTTATTTATTTGATTCTTATTATTTGATTTATTTTATTTGATTCTTATTTTATTTGATTCTTAGTTTATCCTTACTTTATTTAGTTTATTTGATTCTTATTTATTTGATTCTTAGTTTATTTAGTTTATTTATTTGATTCTTATTTATTTGATTCTTAGTTTATTCTTAGTGTATTTAGTTTATTTATTTGATTCCTATTATTTGATTTATTTGATTCTTAGTTTATTTGATTCTTAGTTTATTCTTACTTTAGTTTATTCTTACTTTATTTAGTTTATTTGATTCTTATTATTTGATTCTTTATTTGATTCTTAGTTTATTTAGTTTATTTATTTGATTCTTATTTGATTTATTTTATTTTATTCTTAGTTTATTTATTTGAGTCTTATTATTTTATTTTCTTTATTATTTTCTTTAGTTTATTATTAATTTATTTGAGTCTTATTTGATTTATTTGAGTCTTATTTGATTTATTTGAGTCTTATTTGATTTATTTTAGTTCATTTGATTTAGTTTATTTATTTATATTCTTCATTTATTTATTTTATTTTTATTATTTTACTTATATTCTTATTTTATTTATTTGATTCTTAGTTTATTTAGTTTGTCACTCAGGCACAAGATAGCAGGAATAAGAATAACACATGAATAAGGACACCGGAAATGGGTACAAGTCAATGGGGATATGACGACAGGGACCTTATGCACGCTGGTGCGGCTTATGTGCGCCCCTATGATATGATAGCAGTTTTCTAATATTTGGGGGGCTGCTACAAAGAAGAGGGGGTCAATTATTCTCCCAATTATTGTCCTGTGTGCCTTTGGTGTTGAGTCATGCAAGCCACATGACCACTGAGACGTCTTCGGACAACGCTGGCTCTTCGGCTTTCAAACGTACATGAGCACTGCCCCCTAGAGTCGGGCACGACTAGCACTGCTATATAGGGGCTCCTGCTTGAGCAGGGGGTTGGAGTAGAAGACCACTTCCAAAGCAGTGAGAATGTCCCTTCCAACTCAGATAGGATCGGATCGATATTTGAATGAAGAATAGAATAGAATAGAATATTGGAATAGAATAGAATAGAATATTGGAATGGAATGGAATTCTTTATTGGCCAAGTGTGATTGGACACACAAGGAATTTGCCTTTGGTGCAGATGCTCTCAGTGTAGGTAAAAGACAAGATACATTTCTCACAAATCATAAGGTACAACACTTAACGATAGACTTAGTCATTCCGATATTCTGTTAAGGACTAGGAGAGACATGATAAGCAGTCTTCCAATATTTGAGGGGCTGCCACAAAGATGAAGGGGTTAACCTATTCTCCAAAGCACCCGAGGGCAGGACAAGAAGCAATGGGTGGAAACTAATCATGGAGAGAAGCAACTTAGAACTGAGGAGAAATTTCCTGACAGTGAGAACAATTAACCAGTGGAATGACTTGCCTCTAGAAGTTGTGACTGCTCCAACACTGGAGGCTTTTTAGAAGAGATTGGACAGCCATTTGTCTGGAATATGGCATAGGGTCTCCTTCTTGTGTAGGGAGTTGGAGTAGAAGACCTCCAAGGTCCCTTCCAGCTCTGTTAATATCTGTTAAGGACCAGGGGAGACATGATAGCAGCGTGCCAATATCTCAGGGGTTGCCACAAAGAAGAGGGAGTCAAACTATTCTCCAAGGCACCGGAGGGTAGCACAAGAAGCAATGGGTGGAAACTAATCAAGGAGAGAAGCAACTTAGAACTAAGGAGGAATTTCCTAGCAGTGAGAACAATGAATCGGTAGAACTACTTGCCTCCAGAAGTTGTGAATGCCCCAACACTGGAAGTCTTTAAGAAGATGTTGGATAGCCATTTGTCTGAAACGGTATAGGGTTTCCTGCCTAGGCAGGGGGTTGGACTAGAAGACCTCCCAAGGTCCCTTCCAACTCTGCAATAGAATAGGATAGGATAGAATAGAATAGAATAGAATAGAATAGAATTCTTTATTGGCCAAGTGTGATTGGACACACAAGGAATTTGCAGATGCTCAGTGTACATAAAGAAAAATAAAATGCATTCATCAAGAATCATAAGATACAACACTTAATAGTCATAGATTACTAATAAGCAATCAAATCATATTAGGAAACAAACAATATAAATTGAAAGATATAAGCAACATGGTTATAGTCATAAGTGGGAAGAGATAGGTACAAGGAAGGAAGAGAAGAACAGTAATGCAATAGAAAACAATATCCCAAGTTTCACTGCCGTATAGATGTCCTTGAAAATCGGGGCGGTACATAATTTGAATTAATAACACCAATAATAATTTAATAAATAAGTGTGCTCAGTTTGAGACTCTTTTACACTGTTATTTGGCATTCACTGTCATGCACTCCTCTATTAGGTGGTGGCATTTGATGCATCCTGCCTGAAGTAGTTTATATAGGTGCATTAAAAATAGACGTTCATGGAACAACATGCCACCATTTAAAAATATGCCAGCCTTGGCCAGACTTTCTATTCCCTTTCTCTAGGAGATCATAGAGGCTGGCCAGCGGTGGCATATTTCAAGGTGGCGGCATATTGTTCCACGCAATTCTATTTTTAATGCATCCATATGCACTTTATAAGGCCTTGGTAAGGCCACACTTGGAATCCTGCATCCAGTTTTGGTCGCCACGATGTAGAAAAGATGTGGAGACTCTGGAAAGAGTGCAGAGAAGAGCAACCAAGATGATTAGGGAACTGGAGGCTAAAACATATGACGAACGGTTGCAGGAAGTAGGTATGTCTAGTTTAATGAAAAGAAGGACCAGAGGAGACATGATAGCAGTGTTCCAATATCTCAGAGGGTGCCACAAAGAAGAGGGAGTCAAACTTCTCCAAAGCATCTGAGGGAAGAACAAGAAGCAATGGGTGGAAACTAATCCAGGAGAGAAGCAACTTAGAACTGAGGAGAAATCACCTGAGAGTTAGAACAATTAACCAGTGGAACAGAAGTTGCCTCCAGAAGTTGCGAATGCCCCAACACTGCAAGTCTTTAAGAAGATGTTGGATAGCCCTTTGTCTGAAATGGGATAGGGCTTCCTGCCTAGGCAGGGAGTTGGACTAGATGACCTCCAAGGTCCCTTCCAACTCTGCTATTGTATTGTAATCAAGGAGAGAAGCAACTTAGAACTGAGGAGAAATTAGAACAGTTAGAACAATTAATCAGTGGAACAACTTGCCTCCAGAATAGGTTTTTAAGAAGATGTTGGATAACCATTTGTCTGAAATGGTATAGGGTTTCCTGCCTAGGCAGGGGGTTGGACTAGAAGACCTCCAAGGTCCCTTCCAACTCTGCTATTGTGATTGTGATATCAGTGTTTCTCTATGTTGTCAGCTTTCAGATGGGTGGACTTCAATTCCCAGAATTCCCCAGCCAGCCACTGGTCTATATTATCTACTTCAGGCAGGACTGATACTTTTCCAATACAAAGGATATATTTGGAGGTTAGTTTTAGAGAGGGTCTTTAAACTGAGACAGGGAGGTGCGCTTGCACCCCATGGCTCTTTGATCTAGTTATAAAATTAATAATAGCAATAGCACTTAAACTTATATACCGCTTCACAGTGCTTTCCAGCCCTCTCTTAAGCGCTTTACAGAGTCGGCCTCTTGCCCCCCAACAATCTGGGTCCTCATTTGACCCACCTCAGAAGGACGGAAGGCTGAGTCAACCTTGAGCCTGGTGAGATTTGAACTGCCAAACTGCAGGCAGCAGAAGTAGCCTGCCGTACTGCACTCTAACCACTGCGCCACCACGGCTCATGTAAGGCTGCCTTCCCCAAATTGTAACCCCCTCCCCCACGATGGACTAAAATTCCCATTGTTCCCAGCCAGCCAGCTCTTCTTGAGCTAAAATCCCATCATCTTCAGTAAATAGCACTACTGGCTGAGACTATATTCGAGGATGCAACCATTCATTTAGGGACTATTCGAAGTTACAACAGCAATGAAAAAAAAGTGGCTTATGACTGCTTTCCCCACTTAATTTAATTTAATTTAATTAATTAAATTTATACCCCGCCCTTCTCCAGAGAGGACCCAGGGGGGCGCACAGGAATTTAAAAAACATACAAAATGACAAAATACAAAATTTAAAAGACATATTAAATTCCCATCCTATGCTAAAATCCAATTAAAATCCCCAAATTAAAACTGTCTAAAATAGTCCCAGCGGAAGGTTACGCTAGGCCGGCTTGGTGAAAGAGATGTGTCTTTAGACACTGGCGGAAGAGGCGGAGGTCCGAGATGGTGCGAAGTTCAGGGGGTAGGTCGTTCCAAAGGACGGGGCCCGCCACAGAGAAGGCCCTTCTAGGTGTCGCCAGTCGGCATTGCCCGGCCGACGGCATCCTGAGAAGACCCTCTCTGTGGGAGCGGATCGGTCGAAGGGATGTATGGGGCAGGAGACGGTCTCGCATATAACTAGGTCCCGAGCCATGGAGCGCTTTGAAGATGGTCATCAAAACCTTGAAGCGCACCCGAAAGACTACAGGAAGCCAGTGCAGCTCGCGCAGGATCGGTGTTATATGGGAGTGTCTAGGGGCTCCCGTAATCACCCGCGCGACTGCATTCTGGACTAGCTGTAGCTTTCGAGTGCACCTCAAGGGAAGCCCCATGTTGTGGAAGTCCCACGGATCACGTCATCCAAAGTCTTCTCAACTGGCTCCTATTTATGACGGTTGCAGTGTACCATGCTGGCGTGATCCCCTTTGGCGACCGTCTGGCGCACAAACTCAGTGGGAAAGCCCAATTCGCCTAACAGCCATATCCATTCGCTTACCGAATGGGATGATTCGCGGCGGCAAGAAAAGTGGCGAACGGGGGCAAAACTCAAGCGCCTCCCTTAGCAAGGCAATGTAAATGGATTCTGGGAGCATCTCGAAGCTCCCACGTAACACCTCTCCTGCGCGAGCTGCACTGGCTGCCGGTGGCCTTCCGGGTGCGCTTCAAGGTGCTTGTCACCATCTTTAAATCGCTCCATGGCACGGGGCCTAGTTATTTGCGGGACCGTCTCCTGCCGCATACCTCCCTCCGTCCGATCCGCTCCCATAGGGAGGGCCTCCTCAGGGTACCATCCGCCGGCCAATGCCGGCTAGCGGTGCCCAGGGGTAGGGCCTTCTCTGTGGCAGGGCCGTCCCTCTGGAACGACTTACCCCCCGAACTTCGGACCATCACAGACCTTCCCCTCTTTCGCCGCTCACTTAAAACTTATCTGTTCCATCAAGCCGGCCTAGCTTAGCCAATGAGTAAATGCATTTTAGAATTTTAATTGGGATTTTTAGCACAGGCTTTTAGTTTAATTTATTCTTAACTGTTCTGTATTTATTGTTATTTATTGGTTTTAATTTCCTGTGCACCGCCCTGGGTCCATTTCAATGGAGAAGGGCGGTTCTATAAATCTAATTAAATTAAATTAAATTAATACAATACAACATAACACAAATTACCAATACAATACAATACAATTACAAATACAAATAAAATTAAAATTAAATTACAATTACAATACAATAACAAATACAATTACAAATACAATACAATTACAAAACAATACTACAAGTACAATACAAATACAATACAAATACTAAAGAAATACAAATACAGTACAAATACAATACAATACAAATACAATACAATAGCAGAGTTGGAAGGGACCTTGGAGGTCTTCTAGTCCAACCCCCTGTCTAGGCAGGAAATCCTACACCGTCTCAGACAAATGGCTCTCCAGCATCTTCTTAAAGACTTCCAGTGTTGGGGCATTCACAACACAGTTTCCACTGTGGGGCTTCATGGCGTGCCGTAAGTCGAAGACTTATCTGTTCGATCTATTTGTTATTGTTTCCCCCCCCCCCCTTATTGTATTCCTTCTGTCAGATCTGGTGGCTGGATCCTGAGCTCACCTACGGCAACTCCAAGCCCTTTGTGTTCACCCAAGGCCATTCGGTGTGCAACCGTTCCTTCTTCCCTTGTTTTGACACGCCGGCTGTGAAATGCACTTACTCTGCGGTTGTCAAGGTAAGACGTTCTCCAGTGTGCTCAGAGAGAATCCAACGAATGGGTTAACTCCCCCTTTGCCCAGAGACCTGAAAAATCAGCTGGCCGGCGGGAGGCATGGGCGCATGCGCACTAGAGCTGAGCTGGGGCGACAGCTCACATGCCTGCCGGGAGGGCTGCATGAGCCACCTGTCAGCCTCTGGTACACCTGCTTGCTATCGGCTGCCTGTTGTGGCCCAGCCGGCTACGGATGAGCTGCTGATGGACTCCTCTAGTGAAGAGTCTTATGAGTCTGTCCTGAAGGAGGAGGGAGACCTTGAGGAAGCAGAGAGTCTGGTTCTCCACCAGGAGGCGCCTGGGTCATGAAGCAGTGGGGAGGATCAGGGGCAGTTTGTCCCTGATGCTAGATTATGCAGGGCTGAGAAGAGGAGGCAACAGTTAAGTAAGAGGCAAGCTCGGAGGCCCTGAATTGGAACCAGCTGGTTGTTGAGTGGCCCCTCCCAAGAGAGCTTATAGGGAAGGCTTTGGGAGGGGTCATTTGCAGGAAACAACAGTTACAAATCATCCTTGGAAATATCTGGTCATTCGAGTTGTGTCTTCAAGTCTCTGTGTGTAAACGTGCTACAGTATTTGTAACGTGAGTCCGGGCTTGCAGCCAAGGAGATAGTGGCAAGCAGCCAAATCTGTGTGTGTGCAGTGTGATTCCGTCTGTGGGGCAGAACAGCTTCCATAGAAACAGGGAGGGTGAGGGCATGGTATTGGGGAAGGGAATTATATTGTACTGGGGGGGTTTTGTTCTCACCATCTTCTGCGCATGCTGGTGGCCTTATGTTTGGACCTGGTCAAGGCCAACCCTCTCGCCATACCAACGTGATGAGGCTTTTTGAAGATGCACCCCACATGACACCTTAGGGCAGTGGTGGGCAAACTTTGCAACTTTAAGTCTGAAGGACTTCAGCTCCCAGAATTCTCCAGCCAGCAAAGCTGGCTGGAGAATTCTGGCAGCTGAAGTCCTTCAGACTTAAAGTTGCAAAGTTTGCCCACCCCTGCCTTAGGGAGTTGCAGATTGGACATCGGGTTGGGGAATTGGTGGGAGGGTGCTGGGTAAACGTTTGATACAATATGTGCTTGTTCGCGCCTTTTTGGCTCAGATCTTGCTTTCCTTTTCGCTGCTTTCAATTCATATCTAGTAAAAGTACTTTTATCTCTCTTCGAATGGAGTTGAGGTTTTTTTCTTCCTTGAATTTAGCTTAGATTTAGATTTATTGGATTTATATGCCGCCCTTCTCCCAAAGGACTCAGGGCGGCGTACAACGTAAGAGACATATAGTACAAAAGTTAGAAAAATATGAAATTTTAAAAAATCCAATAAGCAATAAATTAATAGACAATATAAAATAAATTAAAACTGGAGTTAAAATTAATACGTTATTTTGTTCAGGCCAGGCCGGCTTGCTGGAAAAGCCAGCTTTTTAGGGCGTGCCGGAAAGAAGCAAGCTCGGGAATTATGCGAAGCTACGGGGATAGATCATTCCAGAGGGAAGGCGCTCCCACAGAGAAGGCTCTCCCCCTGGGGGTCGCCAGCCAACACTGTCTGGCTGACGGCACCCTGAGGAGGCCAACTCTGGGGGATCGTACTGGATGGTGGGAGGCTACCGGTGGTAGTAGGTGGTCTCGCAAGTACCCTGTGCCATAGGTTCGCCATCATGGGTATAGCGCAGTGATGGCTAACCTTTTTTGGCTCCCATGCCAAAAAAGCGGGAGGAGCTCAGGGGGGGTCATGCGCAGGCATGCCACACCCATAATGCTGTGCGTGCGACACCCACACTCCCGCTTTTGGCATGGTGTTTTCGCCCTCCCCAGGCTCCAGATGCTTTCTAGGAGCCATGGGAGGGCGAAAACAGCTCTCCACCCCCGATTCCCCTGGAGGCCCTCCGGAGGCTTCAAGAGCTTCCCTGAAACCTCCGGAGGGTGAAAAATGGACCTATGGGGAACCCGGAAGTTGGGGAATGGTGACTTCCGGTTTGTCTGTAGGGCTGATTTTCGACCTCCGGAGCCTTCAGGGAAGCCTCCTAAAGGCTCCCGAGGGCGAAAAACGGCCCTACAAGCAAACCAGAAGTCAGTTCGTCAACTTCAGGTTTGCCCTCAGGGCCGGTGTTTCGCGCTCTGGAGGCTTCAAGGAAGCTTCCGGGGGGGATAAAACAGCCTCAGAAGAAGGCGCCACATGCCACCTTTGGCACGGGTGCCATAGGTTCACCATCCTGGATATAAAGCAGTGGTGAAATTTGATATTTTTTTTACTAACGGTTCTGTGGGCGTGGCTTGGTGGGCGTGGCAGGGGAAAGGATACTGCAAAATCTCACTTTTCTCTCCACTCCTGGGGCCAGCCAGAGGTGGCATTTGCCGGTTCTCCGAACTACTCCAAATTTCCGCTACCGGTTCTCCAGACTACTCAAAATTTCCTCTACCGGTTCTCCAAACTACTCAAAATTTCCGCTACCGGTTTTACAAACTACTCAAAATTTCTGCTACCGATTCTCCAAACTACTCAAAATTTCCGCTACTGGTTCTCCAAATTACTCAAAATTTCCACTACCGGTTCTTCAAACTACTCAAAATTTCCGCTACCAGTTTTACAAACTACTCAAAATTTCCGCTACCGGTTCTCCAAACTATTCAAAATTTCTGCTACCGGTTCTCCAAACTACTCAAAATTTCCGCTACCAGTTTTACAAACTACTCAAAATTTCTGCTACCGATTCTCCAAACTACTCAAAATTTCTACTACCGGTTCTCCAAACTACTCCAGATTTCCGCTACTGGTTCTCCAGAACCTGTTGGATTTCACTCCTGGTATAGAGTCTCCGGCTTGAGCCGTGGGGTGAACTAGAAGACCTCCAAGATCCCTTTCAACTCTATTATCCTGTTTTTCTTTTCCTTTTTTGGGGGTTAACAGGCCCCTGCAGGCATGCAGGTGTTAATGAGCGCCACCCAAAGTACCTATGAGGAAGAAGAGGGCGTATACCAGTTCTACATGGAGTACCCCATCCCGGCTTACCTGGTGGCTCTGGTGGCCGGGGATCTTGTCGCCGCAGAGGTTGGTCCTAGGTAAGGCACTCCTGTCTGGTTCTTTAGCTGCTCCCTTCGTCTGGCCACTCTGCGCATGCGCACACTGGGAACAGGCTCCAGCTGTTCTTCCGCCCTACCGATGTCTGACTCCGAAGGCAGCTGATAACTGTCAGACAGCCCTGGCCCCCTCTCTGCCTCCGACACAGAGCCCTCCTCCGAGCCTTCCCCAGACTCCAGGACTGGCCCATCGTCCTCCCCAACCCTCCTCACTGTCAGAATCTTCTGCCAACGTCGCTGGCGGGCCACAACATGCTAGGCCCCAGTGTTTATTCTGTTGTTTTTCTGCTTTCTTTGCAAACAGGAGCAAAGTCTGGGCCGAGCCATGCCTATTATCAACAGCCATCGGCAAACTCTCAGGTCGGGTGGAGCACTGGCTCAGTGCTGCAGAGAGCCTCTACGGTCCGTACATATGGGGCAGGTAAGCTCATTATAGCATTTATAGGTCTCGGCTGGGGCGAAAAGAACGAAATGCATATTGGGGGTGACAGTTCTTTCCTTACTTTGTTTGCGCTGTTGGAAGACATGTCCTCCTGGGCTCAGTTCCAAGTGGGGAAAAAGACACCGGAAACATGGAGGATGATTGGAAAGATGGTTTCATGGTGGACAGGACCACTTGGCAGAAAGAGGGAGAGAGAGAGAGAGAAGGGAAGAACGAAAGAAAGAAAGAAGGAAAGAAAGAAAGAAAGAAAGAAAGGGAGAGGGAGAGAGAGAAGGGAAGGAGAAAGAAAGAAAGAAAGGAAAGAAAGAAAGAAAGAAAGGGAGAGAGAGAGAAGGGAAGGGAAGGAGGGAGAAAGAAAGAGAAGTGTAGGAAGAAATGTCCTTCTGGGCTCAGTTCCAAGTGGGGAAAAAGACACCGGAAACATGGAGGATGATTGGAAAGATGGTTTAATGGTGGACAGGACCACATGGCAGAAAGAAAGAAAGAAAGAGAAAAAGAAAGAAAGAAAGAAAAAGAAGGAGCGAGAGAAAGAAAGGGAGAGAGAGAGAAGGGAAGGAGGGAGAAAGAAAAAAAAGGGAAGTAGGAAAGAAAGAGAAAGAAAGAAAGAAAGAAAGAAAGAAAGAAAGAAAGAGGAAGTGTAGGAAAAAATGTCCTCCTGGGCTCAGTTCCAAGTGGGAAGAAAGACACTGAAAACATGGAAGATGATTGGAAAGATGGTTTAATGGTGGACAGGACCACATGGCAGAAAGAAAGAAAGAAAAGAAAGAAAGAGGGAGAGAGAGAAAGAAAGGGAGAGACAGAGAAGGGAAGGAGGGAGAAAGAAAGAAAAAGGAAGTAGGAAAGAAAGAGAAAAGGAAGAAAAGAAAGAAAAGAAAGAAAGAAAGAAAGAAAGAGGAAGTGTAGGAAAAAATGTCCCCCTGGGCTCAGTTCCAAATGGGAAGAAAGACACTGGAAACATGGAGGATGATTGGAAAGATGGTTTAATGGTGAACAGGATCCCATGGTTTATTGGTCAAAGATACCTTCAACACTCACAAAAACTGTGTAACTAATTGAACAACTGCAGTGTTCATTTAACAAGTGAGGCAAAAAAGATTGTAAAATTGAGCAAAACTCAACTTAAGTAGTTGTCAGATGAGGGCTCCTTATAAATTCTGGGGAATTTTATTAATGCATATCTACATTTTTACGGCTGTCTGCCTGTCTGCCTGCTTTGAGAATTATGGCTTCAAGATGCGCCAATTGATCTGGGTTCTCCCTCCCTTCCTGTGTTTTCCAGGTACGACATCGTTTTCCTCCCTCCCTCGTTCCCCATCGTCGCCATGGAGAACCCGTGTTTGACCTTCGTCATCTCGTCCATCTTGGAGAGCGATGAGTTTCTCATCATCGACATCATCCACGAAGTCGCCCACAGCTGGTTCGGCAATGCCGTCACCAACGCCACCTGGGAAGAGATGTGGTTGAGCGAAGGGCTGGCCACTTACGCTCAGCGCCGAATCACGACGGAGACTTACGGTAAAGTCTTATTCCGCCTGCGTATTGCACCTTCAAATTGCAGGAGTTGCCAAGGCCAGCTTGGATCTGTTTAGAGCAGGGGTGTCAAACTCAATTTCATTGAGGGCCGCCTGAGGGCTGGGGTTGACCTCGGAGGGCCGAGTGGCCGTGGCCAACTGGGTGGGTGTAGCCAATTGGGTGGACAGGGCCAGCTTGATGACATTCCCCAAACTGCTGGCAATGTCAGGGTTCCAGATAGCATCCGAAATTAAATCAGAGTCCAAGGCAAAGTATTCCTCAAAGTTCCAATTTATGAAGAGAGCCATGTTGGCACATCTGGGAAAACCCGAATCTGAGAGCTTCCCGGTTCCCCACCCCCCCAGTTGAAAGTTCAAGATCTTGCCCCCCACACCCACAAGTCCATCCCATGGTCCAATCTCCCACTGCCATGCTGGCAGCTTCCACCCATTAAGTTCCGGTCAGGTGCCGAGGTGCAGAAACAAAGGATGACCTTGGTTTTCTAGAAAGGAATTTTGTTTTAGCTACATCGCATGTAACTCCGTACAATCCCCCCCCCGCCCATTTTCCCACAATAGAAAAAGGCATAGTAGAATAATAGAAAGTGTGGCAGTCCCAAAATCCAAAAGGAAAGATGGCTGCAGGCCTGGGTAGACCAGTCTGAAGCCACGCTGACCAGCCCCCTTACATTGCCCGCAGGCCAGATCCGACAACATGGCAGGCTGGATGCGGCCCGCGGGCCTTGTGTTTGACACCCCTGCCTTATACTGTCTCCAACTCCCCTTCGCTGTCAACAGAGTCTCACCATCGTTGTTATATCCCGGCAGCCAAAATCCAAACTGCCACATAATCTATAAAACTTTCAACTCTCGGATTAAAATCCATGTTATTTTGTGCTCTGCGCGTGGACAGGTGCTGCTTTTACGTGCCTGGAGACAGCCTTCCGCCTTGATGCCCTTCACCGGCAAATGAAGCTCCTTGGGGAAGACAACCCTGTCAGCAAACTTCAGGTTAAACTTGAACCAGGTAAGAAAGTGTGCTGGGTCTTTTACCTTTTATCAAATCAAGCTGCTTCAAGGTGCTGACTACCATCTTTAAATCGCTCCATGGCTCGGGGCCTAGCTACATACGAGACCGCCTCCTGCCCCATACATCCCTTCGACCGATCCGCTCCCACAGAGAGGGCCTTCTCCGGGTACCGTCGGCTGGGCAATGCCGGTTGGCGACACCCAGGGGAAGGGCCTTCTCTGTGGAGGGCCCAGCCCTGTGGAACGACCTACCCCCCGATTTACACACTACCTCGGACCTCCGCCTCTTCCGCCAGCGTCTTAAGACGTATTTATTCCAACAAGCCGGCCTAGCATAGCCCCCCGTTTCTGACTTTTACTCTGATAAATTTTAATTCGTAAGGTTTTATAAGGGTTTTTAGCACGGGATATAATTTAATTAGTTTTTAATAATGTATTTTTGTATGGTTTTTAAGATTGCCTGTGCACCGCCCTGGGTCCTTGTCAGGAGAAGGGCGGGGTATAAAGTTGAAAAATAAAAATAAAATAAAAGCCGATGGATTTGCCTTCCCTGCGTAGATTGCTCAAGGGATTACCAGAAGTTGCAGAAGGTGAAGATAGTAAGCAAGGTCTTAGTTCATCATAGCTTGTGGGATAGCGTTGTGGCTGGCCAGTGTGAAAAACGACAGTTTTTGACACTGAACGACCGCAGCAGCATCCCCATGGTGACGTGATCAAAATTCAGACGCTTGGCAACGGACTTATATTTGTGACGGTCGCAGTGTCCCGGGATCCCCTTTTGCAACCTTCTGACAAGCAAAATCAACGAGGAAGCCAGATTCATTTTACAATCATGTTGCTAACAATTATAGAGGGACACGGTGGCTCAGGGGCTAAGTCGCTGAGCTTGTCAATCAGAAAGGTTGGCAGTTCGGCGATTCTAATCCCTAGCGCCGCGTAACGGAGGGAGCTCCCGTGACTTGTCCCAGCTTCTGCCAACCTAGCAGTTCGAAAGCACGTCAAAAATGCAAGTAGGAAAATAGGAGCCACCTTTGGTGGGAAGGGAACAGTGTTTCCGTGGGCCTTTGGCGTTGAGTCATGCCGGCCACATGACCACGGAGACGTCTTCGGACAGCGCTGGCTCTTCGGCTTTGAAACGGAGAGGAGCACCGCCCCCTAAAGTTGGAAACGACTAGCACAGATGCGCGAGGGGAACCTTTACCTCACTAACAACTATAGTGATTCACTTAGCAACTGTAGCAAGGAAGGTCATAAGTAGGGGTAAAACTCACTTAACATTGTCTTCCTTAGCAGTGGATATTTTGGGCTCAATTGTGGTCATAAGTCGTGGACTGCCATTTTGCTATTTATTTTTCTATCATTCTTATCCTCTCTTCCTTTTTCCCCCCCAGGTGTGAATCCCAGCAACCTGATGAACCTCTTCACCTACGAGAAAGGGTTCTGCTTTGTTTACTATCTGTCTCAGCTGTGCGGAGACCCAACACATTTCGATGCCTTTCTCCGAGTTAGTAACCTGGTTTGGGGCGCACGGGGGGATATACGCATAGGTGCCCATGGGTACTAATTGCCACCTTGACTTTGCCAGTCAGTATCGGTTCAAATCAGGCATTTTCAGCTGAATCCTTCAAAAAACCATGACTCAAAGAAAGTTAAAATGCAATGGAGGCAGGTTTACTCTAACTTTGTCTATACTCCCTCTCAGTCTCCCCCACTCACAGCCAGCAGTTCCTCCCACCAGCGTCTGGGAAGTTAAAATGCAATGGAGGCAGATTCACTCTACCTTGTCCTCTGTACTCTCTCTCAGTCTCCCCCACTCACAGCCAGCAGTTCCTCCCACCAGCCTCTGGGATGATAAAATGCAGTGGAGGCAGATTCACTCTACCTTGTCCTCTGTACTCCCTCTCTGTCTCCCCCACTCACAGCCAGCAGTTCCTCCCACCAGCCTCTGGGAAGTTCTAATGCAATGGAGGCAGGTTCACTCTACCTTGTCCTCTGCTCCCTCTCAGTCTCCCCCACTCACAGCCAGTAGTTCCTCCCACCAACCTCAGGGAAGTTATAATGCAATGGAGGCAGGTTCACTCTACCTTGTTCTCTGTACTCTCTCTCAGTCTCCCCCACTCACAGCCAGCAGTTCCTCCCACCAACCTCTGGGAAGTTAAAATGCAATGGAGGCAGATTCACTCTACCTTGTTCTCTGTACTCTCTCTCAGTCTCCCCCACTCACAGCCAGCAGCTCCTCCCACCAGCCTCTGGGAAGTTAAAATGCAATGGAGGCAGATTCACTCTACCTTGTCCTCTGTACTCTCTCTCAGTCTCCCCCACTCACAGCCAGCAGCTCCTCCCACCAGCCTCTGGGAAGTTAAAAAGTATGCACTCTCGATTTTATTTCAGAATTTAGTCTCGGTCCCCTAAATTACTGGGCTATCACAAACGACTGGAGCCCGCTGTAATTTAAAGAAATATATTGTGCTGGAGGAATGACCTCTAGAGATTTTCCATCAGGGGGGATCATCTTTTGTGTCAAAGAGCATTAGAAATCCAGCACGGCTGTTCTTGATTGATTGAAACCTTGGTTATTTTCTGCTCTTGTCTTAGGAGAAGCTCTTTCAATTGTGATATTTTACTTTGTTCTCCAGTGCCTGGGTCCTTATCTCTCTTGCTTTTCTGGCCACTTCTGCTCTGGGTCCCTTCAGTTTTCCCTAGATCAACCTTGCTTGTTTCCATTAATTTTGTAACCTGGGTTTGTGCTGGCTCTGTTTCAGACTTATATCGAGAAGTACAAGTTCACAAGCGTTGTAGCCCAAGATCTGTTGGATTCCTTCTTGGCATTTTTTCCAGACCTGAAAGAACAATGCATCGATTGCAAAATAGGTAAGGAAGAGGACCTTAGCGAAATGTAACACAAACACATACACACTGTGTTAATATGAACTAACATGTCTCCTTCCTTGCTGAGCTTTGTCCTAAACAGTTTTCGGGTTAAATGTATGTGTGCTCCCACAGTGTCACGAACATACAGTCTCCTCAAATTCTCCCAGCATCTTGCAGCAGAAAGTTCACCCCGAATATGAACTAGCTGGGAATCGTCAAGCGTTAAGCCTATGATGCAAAGTGCCCTTTCGTTGTTTTGCTTAAACTCTGCAAGTTTTCTGGCATCTTCGTCATTATCCTCCCTCCAGGCGGTCTCATGTCCGGTGGATTCGCCACAACCTCCCATAGCCTCTCTCTGTGCAACAGCAGACTGCACTTGGTGGACCAGGAAACGTAGTTGGTGCCATCCAGCCGACTAATAACTGACAAATTTAGACCCTGGACCTCTGCCATCTTCACCAGAGCAGTTTGTTTATTTTATTTTTATTTTATCGAATTTATACCCCGCCCTTCTTGTTAGGACCCAGGGCGGCGCACCGGCATTATTAAAACCACAATAAAACAATATACATCGTTAAAAACATATTAAATTATTAAACCCGTGCTAAAAAACCCATTTAAAACCCTGCCTAATTACAATTTATACATAAAAAGTCAGAAACGGGGGGCTATGCTAGGCCGGCCTGTTGGAATAGAAATGTCTTAAGATGTTGGCGGAAGAGGCGGAGGTCCGAGATAGTGCGTAGGTCAGGGGGTAGGTCATTCCAGAGGGCCGGGCCCACCACAGAGAAGGCCCTTTCCCTGGGTGTCGTCAACCGGCATTGCCCGGCCGACGGCACCCGGAGAAGACCCTCTCTGTGGGAGCGGATCGGACGAAGGGATGTATGGGGCAGGAGGCGGTCTCGTATATAGCAACTGTTGTGTTTAGCAACTCCTCTATAACTGTAACCGGTATTTACACTGCGTAGCCTGGGCCCATAACCAATGTTAGCAACTCTGGGTTCAGAAACAGTGTTACAACTCTGGTCCCGTAACCAGTATTAGGAAATAAATGCGGAATAGTGTAGTACACCGGACAGTAAAGAGATACGTTGCTTTAACCACAAACAAACTCTAAAACAGTGATAGTAAGAAAAATAGTCTTTACTTTGTAGCAACTAAAATACTTCTTCCGACCAGTGAGATTAACTTCTCAAACAATAACAGTCCTTCACCAAACACAGTTATCTTACAGTGATGCAAAACAAATACTTCTTCTTTCTTCAGTATTCAACCTTCAGCTTCAGCTCCTCAGCGGCAAACAGTAAACACAGGATTCAAAAGAAATCGAAAAGGGAATGAACTGTGTTTCTTAGCTTCCTTATATGTTAGAGCTGAGAAGCACAGAATTCTGAGAATCAGAATTCAACATAGTTCTTAAAGCTACATACACTCTTTAAGAATACTGGCTTATATATATTGTCAACCCAACATAAGGATGAATATCCTAACACACACACACACACTCAATCAATCAATCGTAGGAGTACTGCCCAGATGGGGGAGAGAAACTACAGGTAGCCCTCGGCTTACGACTACAATTGGGCCCCAAAATTTCTGTTGTTAAGTGAGACAGTGGTGGAGGGCATTTTGCCCCCAACTTTACGACTTTTCTTGCCACCCCTCGCGAAGTGAATCGTTGCAGTTGTTAAGTGAGCAGCACGGTTGTTAAGTGAATCTGGCTTTCCCCTTGTCAGGAAGTCGCAGAAGGGGATCCCATGGCCCTGGGACACTGCCACCATCGTAAAGAGGAACCAGTGGTCGCATGATCATGTGGGTGTGCTAGGGTTGTGAAATGAGCCTGGCTTCCTCCATTGAGTTGGCTTGCAAGAAGGTCGCCAAAGGCGATCACATGACCTTGGCACACAGCGATATCGTAAGTCATGGATCCTTAAAGTATGGGCCGCAGGCAGCCCACCGTAGACATTAATCTGGCCCGTGTAGGACCATGAGGCGACCTGCCCACCCTTTGCCCAAGCCCAGTTCTTACCTTTACGACTCTCGCAGGCTCGAACTGAAAGGTAAAGCCAACAATTTTGTCCTGCTGAATGCTTCTGGACATGGTGGGGGGTGAAAAACCAGATGCACAGAGGAGACAAAAAAAACCTGGTGATAAAGGCCCATATTTGCCCCCAAAATGAGCTTTTTTGGCCTGCAGAATGTTCCTGTAGGTGGGGGGAGGTGATGAAAAATGTGGTGCACAGACACCCCAGGAGGCCACAAAATCTGGCAAAATGGCCCATTTATCACCTCCCCTGCCTCCAGAAGATAAAGAGAGATAGAGGGAAAGAGAGAGAGAGAGAGACAGAGAGAGAGAGAAAGAGGGAGGGAGAGAGAGGAGAAAGAGAGAGAGAGAAAGAGACAGATGGAGAGAGAGACAGAGAGAGAAGGAAAGGGAGAGAGAAAGAGGAAGAGAGATAGACGGGGAGAGAGGCAGAAAGAGAAAGAGGGAGGGAGAAAGAAGGAAAGATGAGAAAGGGAGAGGGAGAAAGAAGGAAAGAGGGAGAGAAAAAGATAGAGGAGAGAGAAAAGAGGGAGAGAGACGGGGAGAAAGAGAAAGGGAGGGAGAAAGAAGGAAAGGGAGAGAGAGACAGGAAGAAAGGGAGAAAGAAGGAAAGAGACAGAAGGAAAGAGGGAGAGAGAAAGAGACGGAGAGAGACAGACAAAGAGGGAGGGAGAAAGAAGGAAAGAAACAGCAGTGAGAAAGAGGGAGAGAGGAGAAAGAGACGGAAAGAGGGAGAGAAAAAGACAGATATAGAAATAGAAGAGAGAGAAGGAAAGAGGGAGAGAAAACAAGAGAGAGAAAGAGAGACACTGATTTCTCAAGCTCCTTGGGGCTGAGAAGAATTGCTACAAAACTGACTTTCCTGAAATGGACCACTAGACTCCTAAACAACTGAAAAAAACAATCTCGTAAAAAGGAAAGGCAACCAAAAGAGCAACTTGAAAACAAAAGCATATAAAACACCCCTAGGAACACCCCCCCAGGACCGCCTCCTACCGCATACCTCCCTTAGACCTGTCCGCTCCCACAGGGTGGGCCTCCTCAGGGTGCCATCCGCCGGACAATGCCGACGGGTGGCTCCCAGGGGGAGAGCCTTCTCTGTGGCGGGGCCTGCCCTCTGCAACGACCTACCCCCTGACCTTCGGATCATCACGGACCTACGCCTATTCCGCCAGGCACTAAAGACACATCTATTTCAAGAGGCCGGCCTGGCTTAGTTTTAATGGATATAGTTTTAATTTGATTCGCGACCGCCTCCTGCCCCATACATCCCTTCGATCGATCCGCTCCCACAGAGAGGGCCTTCTCAGGGTGCCGTCGGCCGGGCAATGCCGGTTGGCGGTGCCCAGGGGAAGAGCCTTCTCTGTGGCGGGCCCTGCCCTCTGGAATGACCTTCCCCCCGATCTACGCACCATCGTGGACCTCCGCCTTTTCCGCCAACGTCTTAAAACCCATTTATTTCAACAAGCCGGCCTGGCATAAGCCCCGTTCTGACTTTTATAGGGATAGTTTTTAAATTTTAGAGTTGTATTAATTTTAGCACAGGAAATATTTAATTAGTTTTTAACAATTTTGTATTTTTGTATGATTCTAATGATGCCTGTACGTCACCCTGGGTCCTTTTTTAGGAGAAGGGCGGGGTATAAATTTAATAAAATAAATAAATAAATAAATTCATTGATTTTAACCCTTTTTCAAATCTGAATTTTAGCACAGACCTCAATTTAATTCACTTTTAACTGTGTTGTATGGTATTGTTTTTATATTTTATATTTCTGTGCGCCGCCCTGAGTCCCCTCGGGGAGATAGGGCGGGATACAAATTTAATTAATTAATTAAATAAATAAATAAATAAAACAAATTAGTTGAATTTCTGTGCATTGTTCCATGGACTGTTAAATTGGCCACGCCCACCCAGACACATGACCACCACCCAGGCCCCCTCCAGTCACATGACCACCCAGCCACGCCCACCCAGCCAATCCGGGGGGCCCCAACAGTCTGAGGGACCGTGAACCACCACCCTCAACCCCCGTTTTAAAAGTTTGAGGACCTCTGCCATAAGTAGTAGCTAGCTGTGATTCTGATCCCAGGAGCCATGGCGCATCCCTTTCCAAGTTGACCCTTATGGGCGGATCTGTTGCAGGGCTAGAGTTTGACCGCTGGCTCAACGCCACAGGGCCTCCTTTGGTCGAACCGGACTTATCTCAGGGATCCAGCTTGACCCAGCCGGTGGAGACGCTGTTCCATCTCTGGACCACGGAGCCTCTGGACGCAGGAGCTGCTGCGAACAGCGTCAACATTGCCGAGTGGCAAACATTCCAAACGGTGCTTTTCCTGGATCGGTTACTGGATGGGTCGCCTTTGCCACACGGTGAGTTTGGTGTACCTACGGTAAGAACATAAGAACCTAAGAACAGCCTTGCTGGAAGAGGCCACAGCCCATCCAGTCCAGCCTTCTGTCTCCCACAGTGGCTCCCCGTTTGCTTCAGGGTCTTCCCAAGCAGATGTCTTCACCTGCTTGTGATTCCCTGCAAATGGCATTGAGAGACATCCTGCCTCTCTCTCCATCCCGGAGGGTGTCCTTAGGCATCCCTCATGATAGCCATTGATACCCTTGTTCTCCATGAACTCCTTCCTTCCTTCCTTCCTTCCTTCCTTCCTTCCTTCCTTCCTTCCTTCCTTCCTTGGATGCAAATATTCCAAGAGTGGCCTTCCCAAGGCCTTATAAAGTGGCATTAACACTTCACGTGATCTTGATTCTCTCCCTCTGTTGATGCAACCTAGAACTGTATTGGCTTTTTTGGCAGCTGCTGCCCACGGCTGGCTCCTATTTCAATGGTTGTCCTCTAGGACTCCAAGATCCCTCTCACAGTTGCTACTATTGAGCAATGTACCACCTATACTGTACCTGGGCATTTCATGTTTCTTGCCTAAATGTAGAACCTTACTTTTTTCACAATTGAATTTCATTTTATTGGATAGTGCCCAATGTTCAAGTTTGTCAAGATCGTTCTGTATCTTAAGCCTATCTTCTGGAGTGTTGGCTATTCCTGCCAGCTTGGTGTCGTCTGCAAATTTGATGCGTTCCCCATTAATCCCCTCATCCAAATCATTGATGAAGATGTTGAAGAGTCCTGGGCCTAAAACGTATTAATCAACATACTTCCCATTTGCACCACCCAGAGCTGTTGGACGGCCCCTAAATTGAATCAAAAGCAAAATGAGAGAAATGTTGTCTTTCCGCAGAGGTGATAACAAAGTTGTCCGAATGCTACTCGGCTCAGCTGGAGAACATGAATGCTGAGATTCGTATCCGCTGGCTGCAGATTATCGTCCGCAACGATTACTATCCCGATGTTCACAAAGTCCGACGCTTCTTGGAAAACCAGGTATCGGTTGCTGGGTTGAAAAGCTTGATGCTGCTCGGGGTCTGAAGATTTGGGGCGGGAAACCAGTCGATGCACAAAAGACTTGTTGTTTAAAATGCTTTTTAATTTTTTAATGGTAACTGTTAGGAGTAGACTCCTATAGTTGGGTAGACAATATCTGGTCAATGTAGCTTTAAGGCTGGTGGAATGTTAGCGTGCAATTAGGAAGTGCAATTATCTCTAACTATAAGAGAAGGCAAGGAGAGGGCATCTCTCTCTCTCTGCTGGATTTGCTGTGTTTGATAACTGTTTGCGATTACTGAAGATTGTGTAAGATATTTGATATTGTTGAGACTTTGTTGTTTGACTCAATTTGACATCACTGCTTATTGAGCAATAGCTTAGTTTAGTATTTTTTACAAACCTAAGTAAAAGCTATTCTATTTTACTTAAACCAGGGTCTGATATACTTATTGTATGTATATCAGCAACATTCCTCTGGCTGCATTCTCTGCTGCACACCCTCTGCTTGTCTCCCAACGGAGATATCACCTAACAGTAACACATTTTATGAATGTTCAGTCAGCTGCCCAGAGTCATTGACAGAGATAGTCGGCCATAGAAATTGAATAAACAAATAAATTTGGCTATAATATTGGCCTATCTTACGAGGTTGATGCAAATATCACAACAAGAAGATAGTTTGAATGTCAAAACGTGCTGTAAATGCAAAGTAACGTCATGCTGAGCGGCAGTAAAGTTTGTTAAAGATATGTAACATTACTAACATTACAGTGCAACCTAGTTTTCCTGACACCTATTTGTTCTGACCCTCCCTTTCTCCGACTAACACAAGACTGGCTGCCTGCCACTGGCTGGCTGCTTTTCTGAATGACACTGAACAGATACGAAGCTTCCTAACTTGACTAGACACGAACCTAGAAATCCAACGTTGTTCTCTGCAAGGACTTCCTTAGCAAAGACTTCCTTTTCAACCCTCTTGGGAGGGGCCAGTCATTAGGCAGCTGGGACTAATTCAATTCCTCCGAGTTAGCTTCTGATGCAATTGAAACCTCCTTTTTTCAGCCCTTCTCACTCGAGCATCAGGGACAAACTGGCCTTGATCCTCCCCACTACTCCAAGGCCCAGGTGCCTCCTGATGCCCAGCTGGGCTCTCTGCTCTCTCAAGGTCACCCTCCTCCTCCACAGCAGACTCATAGGACTCCTCACTAGAGGGGTCCATCAGCAGCTCATCTAGAGCTGGCTGGGCCACAAAAGGTAGGTAGGGGGAGAGAGAGAGAGAGAGTCTCTGGGTCTCTGCTTGGCACATGCGTGCACATGCCTGTGCATGTCAGCGCATGTGCACATTCACACATGCGCACACCTTTCATTTTGGGCATGCGCGCTCCCAGTTTGGGCACTCAGCGTCTAAAAAGTTCACCATCTCTGGTATAGGGTCTCCTGCTTGAGCAGGGAGGGGGGTTGGACTAGAAGACCTCCAAGGTCCCTTCCATCTCTATTCTAGATGATATTTACAGTAAATAAACAAATAGGAGCATTGTCAGGTAACCACATTTGAGCTTAAAAGTCTGTGGAGATTCTCAGTCGTCCAGGTCAAGGATGTCCCAAAGGTGCTTTTTTTTCCCCCCAAGAGGCAACTGGATTTTTTGGTTTTGGTTTTTGAAGATATTTCTCTTTTCACCCAAGAGGCTTCTGGGAAGGGAAGGATTTACACTCCTTGCTTCCCTACTTTTCCTCAGGGAGTTGTCCACTAGGTGGCAGCAGTGAGGTTTCAGGTGCTTAGTGGACATCCTGTGACCACAGCCCAGTAACCCACTGTAGTCCAGCATTCATTCATTCATTCATTCATTCATTCATTCATTCATTCATTCATTCATTCATTCATTCATTCATTAAACTTATATACCACTCCATTTCCCAAAAAGGGACTCAGGGGGGTGCACAGGAATTTTAAAAAGCATAAAAAAACATGACAACATACAAAGTTTAAAATCAAATTAAATTATTAACCCTGTGCTAAAATTTACAATAAATTAAACTATTTCCCTTAAAAACCAATTAAAACAATTTGATGTCAGGCTAAAGGCTAGGTAGAGTTAGGCCAGGCCAGCCTGTTGGAAAAAGTAAGTCTTGAGTTTCTGACGGAAAGAACGGAGGTCCGTGGTCATTCTAAGTTCGGGGGGTAGGTCGTTCCAGGGGGTTGGGCCCACCACAGAGAAGGCCCTTCCCCTGGGCATCGCCCGCTGGCATTGCCTAGTAGACGGCACTCGGAGAAGTGCCTCTCTGTGGGAGCGAATCGGCCGCAGGGATGTGTGGGGTAGGATGCGATCCCGTAGATAGCTAGGTCCCGTGCCATGGAGCGCTTTAAAGATGATGATCAACACCTTGAAGCGCACCCGAAAGGCCACAGGCAGCCAGTGCAGCTCACGCAAAAGTGGTGTTACATGGGAGCACCTAGGGGCTCCCATAATTGCTCGCGCGGCTGCATTCTGGACTAACTGTAGTCTTCGGGTGCACCTCAAGGGGAGCCCCATGTAGAGAGCTTTGGTTGGGAGTGTTGTGACCAGCAGAGCTGGTGGCAGAGTCAGACAGTGAGGATGTTGGGGAGGACCATGGGCCAGTCCTGGAATCTGGGGAAGGCTCTGTGTCGGAGGCAGAGAGGGGGCCATCAGTTATCAGTTGCCTTCGGAGTCAGAGATCAGTGGGGCAGAAGAACAGCTGGAGCCTGTTCCCAGCGGGCACACATGCAGAGTTGCCAGACAAAGGAAACGGCTAAGGAACAAGGGTGGACTTGGGAGTAAAGCCACAGGTGTAGACGGTGATTGGCCCCTCCCAGAGGGAATAAAAGAGCGGAAGGGGAGTGGAGTTTGCAGGAGACAATTAGTCAGACAGCAGTGAGGCAGACGAACAGCTGGAGCCTGTTCCCAGTGTGCGCCTGCCCAGAGCTGCCATGAGAAAAGAACAACTCAGAAATCAGGGTTACCTTGGGAGTAAAGCCACAGGTGGACGGTGAATGGCCCCTCCCAGAGGGAATAAAAAAAGGAGCGACAGGGGAGTGGAGTTTGCAGGAGACCATTAGTTCTCCTCATTAGCGTGAAGATTTGTTCGTGACTCTCAAGAGACTCCTTGCCAAGTATTTTGTGGTACAGCATTGCGCTTGGAATCTATCACCCTGGCAGCTCTCCAAGTCTGCTAAAGTCTGTAGTTGTCAATTCACCCTTGAAAGACTGCCGTGTTGAATGAGAGGAATTCACATTAGCTTAATAAAAAAGGGGTTTTTGTCGGGACAAGGAGTCTACTTTGTGATTTTATGAAGCCTAGGTCAGAGCAGAAAGAGACAGCAGGAGTTTTAGGAAAAATGTCATCTTTTTGACTACCGTATTTTTCGGAGTATAAGACGCACCTTTCCCCCCCCCCCCCCCCAAAAGAGGGTGAACATTTGGGTGCGTCTTATACACTGAATGTAGACCCACCCACCGGCCCCAACCTTTTGACCTCTGCCTCCCAGCAATTTACCTCTTTGCAGCAAACGGGCTTGCAGAGGTTTCAATAAGCTATAGCAATCCCTGCAGCCTGTAACAGCTGATGAGCGGGAGAAATTGAAAGTGAAACTTGCTGTTTGCTCCACCTGGCAAATTGCTGGAAGGCAGATTTTTTTTCCTTCTGCTAATCAGGCTGTTTGCTGCCAGGAGGTAGGTAAACAACTATAAATGCCTATTTGAATGTTCAAATTCTGAGCCTTATTTTTTAAAGACTGCTTTATTATTATTCTAGACAACTTAACAAAATGAAGAAGCTTTTTAAAATAAATACTTGATCTGAAGAGGCCCCGTGCTATTGTTTTAAAAAGTGCTATTCTTTTAAATAGCAGAAAACAACTATACTTCCAGAAAGCCACATCAATTTTAACAGCATCTGTGCAAGTATAGTCTGAAATATAACACTACAAAAAATATATATTGTCTGTGCTGTTTGTTGCAAGGAGGCAAATTGCTGGGAGGCAGAGGCAGATATTTCTCCCTTGTTTTCCTCCCTAAAATCTAGGTGCCTCTTATACTTTGGAGCATCTTATACTCCAAAAAATACGGTACTTAACCTGTAGCTGGTCTCAGGTTTCTGTTACTCCAGTGATCCACCTCCATATGAGTCTCTTGTGCTGATTCTGGGCTGCTTCTGCTTGCGTTACAGATGTCCCGCATGTACACGATTCCATTGTACGAGGACCTCTGCACCGGCACCCTCAAGTCCTTCGCCCTGGAAGTTTTCTTACAGACCCAAGCCCAGCTCCACCCCAACCTGCGGAAAACCATCCATCAGATCCTGACCCAGGGCTTGAACCCACCACTTCTTGCCACGGACACAGCCGCCGCGGTGGTGGCGGCGGCGGCGGCTGCAGAACCTCCGGGCGCCGAGCTTGAGGGCAGAGCAGCCGCGCACGGGGCCGTTTCTCTCAGGGACGTCAATGTGTCTGCTTAGCTCAACGCTGGACCTTTGGAAGCTGGAAGGGGCCAGCCAAAAACGCCAAGTTAGGACTGCCCTCTCTTGCCCTTTGTGCCAATGCTGGGGTGGAGCGTGGGGGTGGGCGTTGGATTTTTGGTTTCAAATTCCTCCCCACGGGTGTACATCGAGAGTCCTACGTGCCTTCAGGTGCCTGACCCCCTAGGCACAGCGAGATATCAGGGATGTATTTTTTTTTTCCTAACTCTATAAGCAGCGACGGTTTGGGCTGGTTGCATCATGAATGTGGAACATCGGATTGCATTTGATTTTATTTTTTGTGCGTCTGCCAACAAATGCGCAATTTCCGGCACTCGCTCTTCCAAAGCCTTGCCTTCATCAAGGAGGCCGAATCCTCCCTGGTTCCCCCCAGGGCTGGAAGGGAAAAGGAAAAAAACACTGATCAGGATCATGGTAAATTGTTGACGTCGGAATCTGTCCCCTTGTATGCTGCGCTGGTGACCCCTCCCCGAAACCGAAAGAATGAAACGATTCTTCCAAGCGGTGTCTGCCGATTTCAGGGAAAGGGTTGAAAAGTGGGACAGGGATGAAAAGAGATGTGGGTGTTTTGGGCGCGCAGGCCTGAGGGTGTGTGAGCGCACAGCAGGCTTTATAGAGATGGGACAGGGAGGGGGGGTGGTAGACATGTGGGTGTTTTAAAACTGCTTTGCTTTCCTCGGAGACCAGCCAGAACAACGGTTAACGGTGTAGTAGGCGCACACTTGCCCAGCAGGGATGGGAAGGCCCTTGCGAGATTGTGCCACGGTTGTGTCAGTGGCCAGTCCCCAAATTCAACAGTGCAATGTCGTTATTTCCTTT
Source organism: Rhabdophis nuchalis (assembly GCA_039707465.1). Lineage (NCBI taxonomy): Eukaryota > Metazoa > Chordata > Lepidosauria > Squamata > Natricidae > Rhabdophis > Rhabdophis nuchalis. Next base: position 7,125,425 of record CM077645.1, on the reverse strand, counting down.
CCACCACAGTTAAAAATAGGAGTGTTAAATCTTTGCACAAAAACAACCATGCAAAAGCCTCTCCCGAAGCTGCTGTAAACCTACTGATTTTGTCTTCGCAGCTTTGTGGCGGTGTGGTTTTTGGATGATGCCGCTGGTGGTTTCCAACCCCTTCGTTCATCCTCCCCCCCCCCCCCCCCCCTCCGGCACACGAGCTCACGCAACTCCCTTTTTCACGTGTTTTTAACCAAAGCAACTCTGGGATTTTCTTTCTGTGTGCGCCCCTCCCTTGTTGAAGAGTAATATTTATTCTCTGTCCCAGTAAAGATGGGCAGATAACCCCCTAGATACCACTCTAGTGTCCAGCTCTGGCAGAGAGGATGCGTGGCCGCTGCCTCCCACTTTGTGAAAACTGGTTCCAGGTCCACCAAGGTGCTTCAATTGTCTGTTTCTCCCTGAAATATCTTTTCACTTGGGCGATTTTGGGCTTCAGACAAAAGGGAGGACGAGCAATTCATGAAGTCGGACTCCACAGTTGCTTGAGTTGGGTTGTGGTCGTTTGGTGTAGCGGCTCTGGAATTCCTCCGTCATTTGGAAATGTGAAGGGCGTTTCCTGTCTCCTCAAACCAGCAGTGGGATGCAGCCGGTTCGGTGAGTGCTTGCAGCATTCAAAAAACCCAACCTTTTAAAGCTTCAAAACTTACTTTCTATGTCAGCGCCTGTGAGGAAAACAGCTGAGGTAAAAAATGGAAATATAGGACAGGAACGCACAGGGGTGAGTGGGCGGGGCCAAATGCCCACTAGAACTACTGCTGTGGCGCGGGAATTAGCTGAGGTAAAAAATGGAAATATAGGACAGGAAAGCGCAGGGGTGAATGGGCGGGGCCAAATGCCCACTAGAACTGCTGCTGTGCCGCGGGAATTAGCTGAGGTAAAAAATGGAAATATAGGACAGGAAAGCGCAGGGGTGAATGGGCGGGGCCAAATGCCCACTAGAACTGCTGCTATGCCACGGGAATTAGCTGAGGTAAAAAATAGAAATATAGGACAGGAAAGCGCAGGGGCGGGTAGGTGGTGCCAAATGCCCACTAGAACTACTGCTTCGCCTGAACTTGTCCGAACCGCCTGAATCCCACTCCTGCCAGTAACACCTTCCCGTTTTAAGGTGTTTTTGATGGGCAGCACTTTGGACACCTGCTCCCGTCGGGCCGAGACCGCAACCACTACACACCTTTCTACCACCCTCAGCTCTGTTATCCTGTGTTTTTATTTTTATTTTCCAGGAGAATGTATGCAACCAGGGTGGAAATTCCTTGGAGATGTACCTGGATGCCTTACAATAACATCACTTATAAATGTTGAATTAAACTAATGTTTGTGACTTTGGGAGGTTTTGTGGCTTTTCCTCCCCTAGCCATTGACGGCATCCCAAGGACATTGCAGGTAGTTCTCGACCTACGACCCCAATTGACCCCAAACTTTCTGTCGCTAAGCAAAACAGTGAGTTTTGCCCCATTTTACGACCTTTCTTGCCGCGGTTGTTAAGTGAATCACTACAGTTGTTAAGTCAGTCACCCAGTGGTTAAGTGAATCTGGCTTCCTCGTTGCCTTGGCTTGTCAGAAGGTGGCAAAAGGGGATCGCGTGACCGTCATAAGTATGAGTCCATTGCCAAGCATCTCAATTTGGATCATGACCATGGATGCTGCAACGGTAGTGTGAAAAATGCCCATATGTCACTTTTTTCAGTGTCCTAACTTGGAACAGCTACTAAATTAACTGTTGTAAGTCAAGGACTATCTGTAGTAAGCACTAAAAGAGGCAAGACCTTGCTGATACCTAGCTTCCTGCAGCCATGCACATGGAAAGGGTGGAGCCCCCCCCATTGTGTGGCACCCATCTTGACTTTTCTGACCTCTCGCGGACAGTCCTGACTGCCTGTTTGAACACCTCATTGCATGACATCTGCTTTTTTCCAACTATTGTTTCAAAACAACATTTGAAAAAGCTTTTGTTACACATGACAATCCAACATGCATAAACAGAGGGAGAGAATCAAGATCACGTGAAGGGTTAATACCACTTTATAAGGCCTTGGTAAGGCCACACTTGGAATACTGCATTCAGTTTTGGTCACCAGATGTAGAAAAGATGTGGAGACTCTAGAAAGAGTGCAGAGAAGAGCAACAAAGAGGATGAGGGGACTGGAGACTAAAATATTTATTATTTATTTATTAATCACATTTATAAGCTGCACCCATCTCACCACATAGGGACTCAGGGCGGCGAGGAAGTATAGGAAGAACGGTTGCAGGAACTGGGTATGTCTAGTTTAATAAAAAGAAGGATTAGGGGAGACATGATAGCAGTGTTCCAGTATCTCAGGGGCTGCCACAAAGAAGAGGGAGTCAAACTATTCTCCAAAGCACCTGAGGGCAGAACAAGAAGCAATGGGTGGAAACTAATCAAGGAGAGAAGCAACTTAGAACTGAGGAGAAATTTCCTGACAGAACAATTAATCAGTGGAACAGAAGTTGCGTCCAGAAGTTGTGAATGCCCCAACACTGCAAGTCTTCAAGAAGATGTTGGATAGCCATTTGTCTGAAACGGTATAGGGTTTCCTGCCTAGGCAAAGAGTTGGACTGGATGACCTCCGAGGTCCCTTCCAACTCTGCTATTGTATTGTATTAACATGCAGGATAAATCCGTTGAAGTGCAAATTGGGTGTAACTCCACCTTTCTGCCCCAAAGATTTGGATTATCTTCATGATAAGGCCACAACCATTGTTGGAACTAAGGGTCTGCCCTCCTTACTGTCAACATTGGCACCAATTTGCAAAGTTGGGCGATTGCAAATGAGGTAATAGCAATAGCTCTTAGACTTACATGCCGCTTCGCAGTGCTTTACAGCCCTCTAAGTGGTTTTCAGAGTCATCCTATTGGGCCCCCAATAATCTGGGTCCTCATTTTCCCAACTTCAGGACGGAAGGCTGAGTCAACCTTGAGCTGGTGAGGATCGAACGCCTAGGAGTGAGCAGTGAATTAGCCTGCAGTAAATGCAGGGACGCTGTGGCTCAGTAGCTAAAACGCTGAGCTTGTTGATCAGAAAGGTTGATGGTTCGAATCCCTAGCGCCGCGTAACGGAGTGAGCTCCCGTTACTTGTCTCAGCTTCTGCCAACCTAGCAGTTCGAAAGCATGTAAAAAGGGCAAGTAGAAAAATAGGAACCACCTTTGATTCGGTTGCGCCTTCGGTGTTTAGTTCTGCTGGCCACATGACCACAGAGACGTCTTCGGACAGCGCTGGCTCATCAGCTTTGAAACAGATGAGCACCGCCCCCTAGAGTTGGGAACGACTAGCGCATATATATGTGGGGAACCTTTACCTTAAATGCAGAGCAGGAAATTGGTGTTTGGTAGGAGGAACGAAGGAAGGAAAAGGAAGGCAGAAGAGGGGGAGGAAAGAAGGAATAGCAATAGCACTTAGACTTGTATACCGCTTCACAGTTCTTTACAGCCCTGTTAAGCGGTTTACAAAGTCAGCATGCAGGTACTCTTCAACATGACCACAGTTGTTCCCAAAATGTATGTTGCTAAGTGAGGAATTGGTTGGAAGGCCACAAATAGTGACCCCAGGGGTTGCCAAGCACCCCAATTTTAATAGATATAGATATAAGATAGAGTATATAGATATAAGCACCAGAGGGCAGGAGAAGCAACGGATGGAAGCTAATCAAGGAGAGAAGCAACTTAGAACTGAGGAGAAATTTCCTGACAGTTAGAACAATTAACCAGTGGAACATAAATTGCCTCCAGAAGTTGTGAATGCCCCAACTCTGGAAGTCTTTAAGGAAGATGTTGGATAGCCATTTGTCTGAAACAGTATAGGGCAGTGGTCGGCAAACTGCGGCTCGCGAGCCACGAGTGGCTCTTTGGCCCCTTGGGTGCGGCTCTTCCTCTCTCCTTCCCCCCCACCCCCCCAGAGGCAGCGGAGGGCCCGGCATGTCGGTTGGGGGGGGCTATGGCTGCCTCCCCCTGGAGCGAGCGAGCCAATGGGCGGGGGGAATGCCCGGGGCTGTGGCTGCGCCGGAGCCGTCCGGGCGCCGCGCCCACCGGGAGGCGGGCACGCGGCGCCCGGACGACTCCGGCGCAGCCGCAGACCGGGTGCTACCCCCGCCCATTCGCTCGCTCCAGGGGGAGGCAGCCAGAGCCCCCCCAACCGACATGCCGGGCCCTCCGCTGCCTCCGGGGGGGGGGGAGGAGAGAGGAAGAGCCGCACCCGAGAGGCCAAAGAGGGACCTGGTGGAAACGTGACCGGCTGTCCTGCCCGATGCGCTCGGACGGCGGGAGCTGCCTGTCGCAGGGCTTGGGGCAAGCAGCAACAGCTACCTGCAGAGAGCGCCGAGCCATGCTTTCTGGGGCTGGCCGCCGCGTGCGGCTGGGACGGAGGTGGGCATGCGGCGCCCGGACAGCCTCCGTGGTGCTTGGATGGCCGCAGCCTCGGGTTCTCCCCCCGCCCGCTCACTGCGTGAAAACCCATGCCGGGCTTTCCACTGCTTGGGGGGGGGGGGGAAGGGAGGGAGAGAGGGAGGGGGAGACTGACATACAGAGAGAAAGGGAGGGGGAGGGAGGAAGAGACAAACAGACAGAGAGAGAGGGAGGGAGAGGGAATCAGAGAGAGGGAGAGAGACACACACACACACACACAGAGAGAATGACAGATGGGTGGAGGGAGAAGAGAGAGACAGATAAAGAGAGATAGACAGAGACAAAAAGAGAAAGAAAGAAAAATAGAAAGAAAAGTGGTAGAGAGAAAGAAAAAGAAAGAATTTTGGTTCCTAAGCAGGACCGTCGTTAAGTGAGTTTCACCACATTTTCCAAGTTGGTCACGCCCACCCGGTCACATGACCGCTGAGCCACTCCCACAAAACAGGCCACTCCTTTTGGCTCTCAAAAGAAATTTAAATCGTGGTACTGTTGATATTTGGCTCTCTTGACTAATAAGTTTGCCCACCACTGGTATAGGGTTTCCTGCTTGGCAGAGGGTTGGACTAGACCAGGGGTCTCCAACCTTTGCAACTTTAAGCATGAAGGACTTCAGCTCCCAGAATTCTCCAGCCAGCTAAGCTAGACTTAAAGTTGCAAAGGTTGGAGACCCCTGGACTAGAAGACCTCCAAGGTCCCTTCCAACTCTGCTATTGTATTGTATTGTATTTTATTGTATAACTCTCAGAATTATACAATACAATATAATATACAATCCAAGCAGAGCTGGCTGGAGAATTCTGGGAGTTGAAGTCCACAAGTCTTAAAAGTTGCCAAGTTTGAAGACCTCTGGTCTAGGGTCTCCTGCTTGAGCAGGGGGTTGAACTAGAAGACCTCCTATTGAATTGGCGGGTGGGATGGGGGGGGGACCTCGTTTTGGGGAGCTCCTCCTCCCCCTTCGGGGTGGGGTGGGGGGGGGGGGTGAGCATCTGATGGGAACCGTCAATTTGAATCCCAGAAGCAGCGACGGCTATTAAAAACATCCTCAACCCCTCCCCCCGCGCCTGCGCACTACGCCCGAATCAAGCCCCGGGCAAAGCAAAGCAAAGCAAGCGGCGCTCCCGCTTCCCAAAGCCTCTCCAGGCAAGGGGCGGGGGGCTGCTGGGAGACGTAGTTCTTTCTCCTTCCCGCAAAGGATGCCGGGAACCTTGGGGGCGGCTCCTTGCTCCCGCTGCATGCCGGGGACGGTAGTTTCCTTGCCCGGCCAAAGGTGGTACCGTGGGGGACAGATGCGCGGGCGGCGTTGGAGATCGGCGGCGTCCAAGGCTCGGCCGCGGGGCTGATGCGGCTCGGGCCCGTCTGGAGAGAGAGCGGGGGAGACTCCTCTGCCGAGATCCCGGGGGGAAAGGTGGGCGCGGGGACGGGAGGGGGCGGCGAGCTTTGTCTGCCGGTGGGAAGCCGGAGAGGCGGGAGGGGGAGAGAGAGGAGGGTTACGGGGAAGGGAAGGGAGGGGTCGGGCATGGCGGGTGGGGGTGGGGGTCGCGGGGGTCGAAGGGGATGCAACCAGGGGCTTCAGTTCCAGAAGCCGAGGGAGATGCGCGTCCCTAAGAGAGCCTCCTTGCCTAGGAGCAGTCTACCCCTTATGGAAGGGATCGTCCCACCCTGGCGAGCGGCCACCGTAAGCAGAGACGGGATGCGGACCGCCAGCAAGGACGCTAGCCAGGGGATGGGTGACCGGGTTAGGAGGGACCTTGGAGATCTTCTAGTCCCTCCTTCTTCTCCTCCAAATAACAGGTGGAAGGATGTCTTCTAGTCCAACCCCCTGCTCAGGCAGGAGACCCTCCTCCTTCTCCAAATAACAGGTGGAAGGGACCTTGGAGGTCTTCTAGTCCAACCCCCTGCTCGGGCAGGAGACCCTCCTTCTCCTTCTCCAAATAACAGGTGGAAGGGGATCTTGGAGGTCTTCTAGTCCAAACCCCCTGCTCAGGCAGGAGACCCTCCTTCTCCTCCAAATAACAGGTGGAAGGGACCTTGGAGGTCTTCTAGTCCAACCCCCTGCTCAGGCAGGAGACCCTCCTTCTCCTTCTCCAAATAACAGGTGGAAGGGACCTTGGAGGTCTTCTAGTCCAACCCCCTGCTCAGGCAGGAGATCCTCCTCCTTCTCCAAATAACAGGTGGAGGGAACCTTGGAGGTCTTCTAGTCCAACCCCCTGCTCAGGCAGGAGACCCTCCCTTCCCCTTCTCCAAATAACAGGTGGAAGGGACCTTGGAGGTCTTCTAGTCCAACCCCCTGCTTGGGCAGGAGACCCTCCCTTCCCCTTCTCCAAATAACAGGTGGAAGGGACCTTGGAGGTCTTCTAGTCCAACCCCCTGCTCAGGCAGGAGATCCTCCTCCTTCTCCAAATAACAGGTGGAGGGAACCTTGGAGGTCTTCTAGTCCAACCCCCTGCTTGGGCAGGAGACCCTCCCTTCCCCTTCTCCAAATAACAGGTGGAAGGGACCTTGGAGGTCTTCTAGTCCAACCCCTTGCTCAGGCAGAACCCCCTGTACCATTTCAGACAACCTGTTGTCCAGCCTCTTCTTAAAAGCCTCCATTGATGGAGCACCCATAACTTCCGGTGGCAAGCAGTTCCACTGGTTCATTGTCCTAACAGTCCGGAAGTTTCTCCTTTAATTCCAGGTTGCTTCTCTCCATGCTTGGTTTCCATTCATTGTTTCTTGTCCTGCCTTCTGGGGTTTTGGAGAATACGTGGACCCTTCTTTTCTTTGGGGCAGCCCCATAACTATTGGCACATTGCTTTCGTATTACGCCTAGTCCTTCTTTTCATTAAACTAGGTCAGGGGCCTGCAAAGTTGGCTCTTTTAAGAGTGGTGGACTTCAACTCCCAGAATTCCCCAGCCAGCATAGCATAGCTGGCTGGGGAATTCTGGGAGTTGAAGTCCACCAGTCTTAAAAGAGCCAACTTTGCAGACCCCTGAACTAGGTCAAGGTCAAGGTTTCCCTTGCACATATGTGCTAGTCCTTCTCGACTGTAGGGGGCGCTGCTCATCTCCGTTTCAAAACAGAAGAGCCAGAGCTGTCCGAAGAGGTCTCCATGGTCATGTGGCCGGCATGACTCAACACCAAAGGCGCACGGAACACTGTTCCCTTCCCACCAAAGGTGGCTCCTATTTTCCTACTTGCATTTTTGACGTGCTTTCGAACGGCTAGGTTGGCAGAAGCTGGGACAAGTCACGGGAGCTCACTCCTTTACGCGGCGCTAGGGATTCGAACCGCCGAACTGCCGACCTTTCTGATCAGTTAAGCTCAGTGTCTTAGCCACTGAGCCACCCTTCCAGTGGTGGGTTTCTGCAGGCTTGCACCTATTCGCGAGAGCCGGTTGGTGAAATTTAGAGAACCGGTGAGAAGGGGTTCCACCGGCGTACCTGGAAGTAAATCTGGCCCGCCGCTGCCAGTGACCCAACGGGAAGGAAAGGAAAGGAAGGAAAGAAAGAAAAGAAAGAAAGAAAGAAAGAAAGAAAGAAAGAAAGAAAGAAAGAAAGAAAGAAAGAAAGAAAGAAAGAAAGAAAGAAAGAAAGAAAGAAAGAAAGAAAGAAAGAAAGAAAGAAAGAAAGAATTTATCATCACAATTGAGTCCAAAATTTTGGTTGCTAAGCAAGAGCGTTGTTAAATGAGTTTCACCACATTTTAAAAGGTGGCCACTCCCACCCTGTCACATGACTGCCAAGCCACGCCCACAAAATAGGCCACACCTACAGAGTAGGTTCTAAAAAAATTTGAAACCCACTACTGCCCCCTTCATAAATGGCCCAGGAGGGTCACAAGACATTCCCAGCTTTTGAGTTGAATGGACTCAATGGAACGGCTTCCCTTCAGAAATCGTGGGTGCTCCCTCATCATTTTAAAGAAAAGACCTGATAGCCACTTGTCTGAAATGGTAGAGGGTCTCCTGCATGAGCAGGGGGCTGGACTAGAAGACCTCCAAGGTCCCTTCTAACTCTGCTACTCTATTCTTCTGCCTACTTGTATTCTATTAATCAGTGGGCTGCCCTGTACCCGAAATCAAGAGTCCTTGCCTGTGGCTGCATTCCCTCAATCAGGGGTTGGGTTAGGTCTCTTAGAACAGGGGTCTCCAACCTTTGCAACTTTAAGTCTGAAGGACTTCAGCTCCCAGACTTCTCCAGCCCGCTTTGCTGGCTGGAGAATTCTGGGAGCTGAAGTCCTTCAGACTTAAAGTTGCAAAGGTTGGAGACCCCTGTCTTAGAAGATCTAGGAGCCACATTGGTAGAACATGAAAAGGATGATGATGATGATGATGATGATGATGATGATGATGATGATGATGATGATGATGTTGTTTTGGTTAGGCACCTGTGGAAGAAGACTTTTCCATCAAAGTCTTTGAGCAGCCCTACCATTGAATATTTCCAGCCAAATCTCCTCCTCCTCCTCCTCCTCATTCTAATTCTTCTAGTTCTTCTAATTCTTCTTCTAGTTCTTCTAATTCTTCTTCTGCTACTTCTACTTCTAATTCTAATTTTTCTACCACTACTACTACTACTTCTTCCTCTTCTTCTTCTTCTTCTTCTTCTTCTTCTTCTTCTTCTTCTTCTTCTTCTTCTTCTTCTTCTTCTTCTTCTTCTTCTTCTTCTTCTTCTTCTTCTTCTTCTTCCTCCTCCTCCTCCAAATTCTAATTCTTCTTCTTCTTCTTCTTCTTCTTCTTCTTCTTCTTCTTCTTCTTCTTCTTTCTTCTTCTTCTTCTTCTTCTTCTTCTTGTTCCTCCTCCTCCTAATTCTAATTCTTCTTCTAGTTCTTCTTCTTCTTCTTCTTCTTCTTCTTCTTCTTCTTCTTCCTCTTCCTCCTCCTCCTCCTCCTTTTCCTTTGTCTTCTTCTTCCTCCTCTTCCTCCCTCCCTCCCTCCCTCCCCCTCTCCCTCTCTCTCTCTCTCTCTGATTTTGATTGGTTATGAATTGTGTTTTACCTGCAGCCTTGTCTATCTGCTCTATCTGTCGATTAATCAGAATGTAGCTGGGGTGTCTGGAGAATTTAGCTACTACAGCTGATGAAAAGATGGTAAGCAGAGTATCTCACCTGTACCTATCAGAAGATGCAATTAAATCAGTGTCACCTTTAGAAACGAAAAAGCAGTTGTAAAGGGAGTGTCAAAATCATGATATAAAATACATTTGCAGTTGTAAAGGGAATGCCAAAATCATGGTTTACCCCATCTTTTAAATACAAGTAGTCCTTGACATGCGACCACAATTGAGCCCAAAATTTCTGTTGCTAAAATGAGGCAGTTGTTAAGTGAATTTGGATCCATTTTACGTCCTTTCTTGCCCCCGTCGTCGAGTGAATTGATGACGTTTTTAAGTTAGCAACACTGTTGTTAAGTGAATCTGGCTTCCCCATGGACTGTGCTTGTCGGAAGGTTGCAAAAGGGGCTCACGCAACCCCGAGACACCGCGACCGTCATAAGTATGAGTCAGTTGCCAAGCGCCTGAATTTTGAACCCGTGACCAAGGGGATGCTGCTGCAATGGTTGTAAGTGTGGGGAAACGGTGATAAGTTACTTTTTCAGTACCGTTGTAATGTTGGAACAGTCGTTAAATGAACAGTTGCAAGTCGAGGGCTACCTGTATTTCTAGAAAGGTTTTGTTAAAAGTAGACCGAATTTCTGTTTTTAACAAACTGTTCCTTGAAATCACTTTGAAATGAAATGGGCCACAAATAAATTTAATGAACAAATAATACAATTCTGGGAAGTTCACATCTAGTTTGTTTTTACTTTGGACAGGAACAAGGATACCTTGAACCTGGAAAGTCAAATTTTAATGCAATGTTTCTCAAACTTGGCCATTTTAAAGATGGGTGGACGTCAATTCCCAGAACCCACCATTGTTGCTTCACACAGTTAATAGTGTTAGGATAATTATCCTGTTGTTGGGTTGGCAATATATATAAGCCAGGATTCTTAAAGAATATATGTAACTTTAAGGACTATGTGGAATCTGATTGGCTGTGCTTCCCAGCTCAATCATAAAAGGCAGCTGGAAACACAGTTCATCCCTTTTGCTTTCCTTTGGTTCCTGATTGCCACTGAGGAAGAAGCTGAACACGAAGACTAACATATAGTTTATAGTTTATTTATATTTTTATACCGCTCTGCTCCCGAAGGATTCAGGGCGGTGTATATCCAAAATAAAACACAGATATACAAAAGTTAAAACAATTTTAAAACATATTAAATAATTTGGCCCATGATAAAGTTGGCCCATGATAGAGTTGCTAAGTTGGACAAAAATTGATTTTTGAAGCAAGGTCCGTGATCACCGATTGGTCTCTTTTCTCTCGTCTTGTAGTGTCGAATTGTGCAGGTTAATTCTTTTATTTGTTGCATTCACAATATTTTCCCTTAAATAACGTATTTCCCCGAAAATAAGACCGGGTCCTATTTTCTTTGGACCCCCGAAAGAAGCACTTGGCCTCATTTTCGGGGAGATCTTATTATTTTTGAGGTGCAGGAGTCCCCTTAACCTCAGCCCGCGGATCAGCTGATCCAGAGAGGGCCGGAAGTTTCTGTCTCAGCCTTAGCGTCGCTCGGCCTGCCGCTCTTTTTGGGCCGCCACTAAGAGAAGGTGCGCAGGAGCAGCCTCCGTGAGACCATTCCACGTGGATGGCAGGGGCGTGGGGGCATGTCTCCCCTCCTTCCCCGCAGGAAATGGTGGGGACCGGCTGCGCATGAGTTTAAATATTTTAGGGGAGGGCTTATTTTAGCACATGGGCTCAAAAATCTGATTGGGCTTATTATCCGGGGAGGGCTTATTTTCGGGGAAACTGGATATTACAATACAATAGCAGAGTTGGAAGGGACCTTGGAGGTCTTCTAGTCCAACCCCCTGCCTAGGCAGGAAGTCCTATACCGTTTCAGACAAATGGCTATCCAATGGCTATCTTAAAGACTTCCAGTGTTGGGACATTCACAACTTCTGGAGGCAATTTCTGTTCCACTGATTAATTGTTCTAATCAGTATTAGATATTAATGGGTATTAGGTATTAATGGTATTAAGTATGGATATTTCAAGGTTGGCCTTCTCTTTGTAATCGCGTCTGTAGATTTTATTCTTCTGTATTGTTTCCTTGTTTTTTCTTCTTTGTTTTATTATTTTATTTATTTTTTGAATTTATATCCCGCCCTTCTCCTTGTTAGGACCCAGGGCGGCGCACAGGCATTATTAAAACCATAACAAAAGAACAGTATACATTATTAAAAATATATTAAATTTGCGCAAGACTGCGCTTGCGCGAAGATGGCGGGCTAGCTCTGGAGCTCCGTGTGGGCTGTGGAGGTCATTGGCTTTTTAAGTGCTCCCAGCCCTCTCTTTATGGCTTGGAGGGCTTGGGATCGATGAGGAGCCCACCCTGGCGTTTCAGGGTGAGGTTTGCGATGTCGAGGGGTGAGTCAGGAGCGAATACGGCACCGGCGACGGGGATGCTGAGACGGTGAGAGCGTCGGAGCGAAGGCCATCGGAGCGGAGGCCGGCGTCCCTGGCGTTTTTATCAAAGGCGGGGATGCCGGCTGCGCCTAGGAGTTCCCGATGTTGGCGGCTCGCCATGGGGGTGAGACGGCGGTGAGAGTGCCGGGAGGCCAGCGGCGACGGCAACAATGATGGTGGAGAGAAGTGGTGGCGGTGAAAGCGCTGGGAGGTCGGAGAGAGAGGCGGAGGGAATGGCGAGTGGCGAGGCGGCTGCTGGAAGCCAGGCCGGCGGCGGTGGGAGCGCCGGGAGGCCGGTGGTGAAGGCGGTGGCGCAGGAGATGGCGACAATGGTGGTGGAGAGAAGGTGGCGGCGGTAAGAGAGCCGGGAGGTTGGAGAGAGAGGTGGAGGGAGTGGCGAGGAGGCCGCTGGAAGTCAGGCCGACGGCGGTGGGAGCGCCGAGAGGCCGGTGGCGAAGGCGGTGGCGCAGGAGATGGCGGCGGTGGGAGCGCCGAAGCGGTCGCAGACGGCCATGCTGACCAACTTTGAAATCCTCTCCCTATGGTTTTGTAAGATCGAGAGAACTGAGCCATGTTAAGATCTTGAAAGACCTTGATTTGTCCTAAAGACCCATGGACGGGAATAGCTAAACGGACGCCCTAATTGACATTGCGAACTAATTTTCATTGCGAACTATACTCATTGATGCACTTTATTTCATTTTTAATATCAACTGATGAAATCTATTTTAAATCATGGCTAACGACTTTTTAAAATCTATTGTATTTTAACCCATGACCCACTGATGAATTCCATCTTACATTGCCTATTTATTGATAATTAGTTTTAGTTATTTATTTATAGCATATGTACTCTAGAGCGAATCTTTTGTTACTGCGAGAGTCCCCGCTCTCGCAGGTTTGGCCCTCCGCTCTATCGAGGGCCCGTCTTGATGAGGGATTTCTTAATCCGGAGAGATGGGCGAAGCGCGGCCTTAGGGGGTTTTTAGTAAGTAAATTATTGTCTTTTTTAGGGGGTACCAGGGACGGGGGTGGGCATAGACAGATAGAGACGGAAGAACAAAATGGAAAAAGGGGCCGGACCAGCAGCCGATGGAGGGAAGCGGAAGGATCCGACAGGAGGGGGGAAACACGAGTCGTTCCGTTGGAGGGCATACCAATCCAGAGGGTCATGGGGAGGGGCCGATTGTGAGTCCCTCTGCGTGAAGTGGGGCCTAGGGAGGCAGTTGGGCTTGCTGGTTGTATACCTGGCTCCCTGCTATGTAGCAGCAGCCCTGCCCGAGTTCCTGGAGGTGATCGCTATGGTGGCAGTTGAGACCCCCAGACTTTTAGTCATGGGGGACTTTAATCTGCCATCGTTGGGCGAATCATCCGAGGTAGCTCGGGAGTTCATGGCTTCCATGACGGCCATGGACCTGACCCAACTAATTCAAGGCCCCACCCACGAGGGTGGACATACACCGGACCTCATCTTTGTCTCAGGCCAATGGAAGAGTGATCTGGGTATAGGGGATATAGTCATCACGCCCTTGTCATGGTCAGACCACTCACTTCTCCGGCTCGACTTTCCGACCGCTGCTCCCCTCCGCGGGGAGGCGGAACCTGAGTCACCGATCTGGTTCCGCCCCAGGCACCTGATGGACCCTGATGGGTTCCAGACGGCGCTTGGGCCACTTCCTGTGCCCCTGACCCGCGCCCCGATGGAGGACCTCGTGGCCGCATGGAACACTGCGACCACGGGAGCCTTGGATCGGGTCGCGCCCTTGCGACCTCTCTTGCGGCGGCGAACCACCCTGGCTCCTTGGTTCACCGAGGAGCTGAGGGTGATGAAACGCCGCAAGAGATGCCTAGAGAGAAGATGGAGTTCTACCCGATCTGAATCTGACCGGACACAGGTAAGAGCCCATTTACGGACTTACATTGTGGCGCTGAGAGTGGCCAAACGTCATCATTGTGCTACTCTCATAGCATCCGCAGACAACCGCCCTGCCGCCCTCTTTAGGGTGACCCACTCCCTCCTTCAACAGAGGGTGCGGGAAGCCCCGTTACAGGGTAGAGCAGAGGAATTTGTGATTTTTCTGCAGGAGAAAATCGCTCAGATACAGAACGAGCTAGCCCCCATTGATGGCCCAGTGGGATGCCACGAGACAGATCTTGTTTGGGAGGAGTTTGACTCCGTTACTTCCGAGGATATGGACAGGTTATGTGGGCGACTGCGAGCCACCACATGTTTATTGGACCCGTGTCCCTCCTGGCTTGTACTGGCATCCTGGGAGGTGACACGAGGCTGGCTCCAAGAGGTTGTCAACGCATCCTTAAGTGAGGGTTCCTTGCCTGCTTCCCTAAAAGAGGCTATGGTGAGGCCCCTCCTTAAGAAGCCCTCTTTGGATCCAGCTCTATTAACCAACTATCGTCCAGTCTCCAACCTTCCCTTCTTGGCGAAGGTTGTTTAGAGTGTGGTGGCACAACAGTTTCCCCGTCACCTGGAGGAAGTTGATTATCTAGACCCGCGCCAGTCCGGCTATCGGCCCGGGCATAGCACCGAGACGGCATTGGTCGCGTTGGTCGATGATCTCTGGAGGGCCAGAGATGGGGGTTGTTCCTCCATCCTGGTCCTATTAGACCTCTCGGCGGCTTTCGATACCATCGACCATGGTATCCTATTGCATCGGCTGGGGAGGTTGGGGGTGGGAGGCACCGTTTTACGGTGGTTCTCCTCCTACCTCTCTGGCCGATCGCAATTTGTGTTGGCAGGAGAGCAGAGGTCGACCTCGAGACCCCTCACATGTGGGGTGCCTCAGGGGTCGGTCCTCTCGCCTCTCCTGTTCAACACATATATGAAGCCGCTGGGTGAGATCATCCGTGGTTTTGGGGTAGAGTACCATCTCTACGCTGATGACACTCAGCTGTATATATCTACCCCAAACCACCCCAACGATGCCGTAGCGGTGATGTGCCAGTGCCTGGAAGCCGTACGGATCTGGATGGGAAGTAACGGACTCAGGCTCAACCCGACCAAGACCGAGTGGCTGTGGTTTCCGGCTGCCGATTCAACCAGCTGATTCCATCGCTGGCCATAGGGGGCGAACATCTTGCCCCTGTGGATGGGGCGCGCAACTTGGGTGTCCTCCTAGATGCCCGGCTGTCCATGGAAGATCAATTGACAGCCGTGGCTAGGAGGGCGTTCTACCAGGTTTGCCTGGTTCGCCAGTTGCGCCCCCTATTGGATCGGGACGCCCTTCGCACAGTCACTCATGCTCTCGTGACATCCCGACTGGACTATTGCAACTCTCTCTACATGGGGCTCCCCTTGAGGTGCACCCGGAGACTTCAGCTGGTCCAGAATACAGCCGCGCGAGCAATTATGGGAACCTCCAGGTTTACCCACATAACACCGCTCTTGCGCGAGCTGCACTGGCTGCCTGTTGTCTTCCGGGTGCGCTTCAAGGTATTAGTCATCATCTTTAAAGCGCTCCATGGCTCGGGACCTAGCTATCTGCGGGATCGGATCCTGCCTCACACATCCTCACGGCCGATTCGCTCCCACAGAGAGGGACTTCTCCGGGTGCCGTCCACTAGACTTTGTCAGCGGGCGACACCCAGGGGAAGAGCTCTCTCTGTGGCGGGCCCAGCCCTCTGGAACGACCTTCCCCCCGACATTAGAACGACCACGGACTTCCGCTCCTTCCGTCTAAAATTAAAAACGCATCTTTTCTGCTTGGCTGGCCTAGGGTAGTCTCTCTTCTATGGAGTTTTTAGTTTAAGGGGTTTTTAGGATAGTTGTATTTTATAGTTGTTTTAGCGCAGGATATGATTTAATGTGATTTTAATTTTGTACTTTGTTTTATGTTACTGTTCTTAATTTACCTGTGCCCCGCCTCGAGTCCCTTTGGGGAGAGAGAGCGGGTTAGAAATAAAATTTATTATTATTATTATTATTATTATTATTATTATTATTATTATTATTATTATTATTATTATTATTATTATTATTATTATTATTAAATTATAAATCCCGTGCTAAAAAACCCATTTAAAACCCTGCAAATTAACAATTTATAGATAAAAGTCAGAAACGGGGGGCTATGCTAGGCCGGCTTGTTGGAATAGATACGTCTTAAGACGTTGGCGGAAGAGGCGGAGGTCCGAGGTGATGCGTAGGTTGGGGGGTAGGTCGTTCCAGAGGGCCGGGGCCGCCACAGAGAAGGCCCTTCCCCATGGCATCGCCAACCGGCATTGCCCGGCCGACGGTACCCGGAGAAGACCCTCTCTGTGGGAGTGGATTGGACGAAGGGATGTATGGGGCAGGAGGCCCTTTATAATTTTATCCTATGCTTCCTTCAGTTAAAAAAAAATAGCCAGCACATTTTAAATATGCAGAGAAGAAAAAGAAATATGAAATGTAACTGCAGGTGACAAAAGTCAGTTTCTACATCTAGGCAAGAAAAACGAAATGCACAGGTACAGTATAGGTCAGTGATGGCGAACCTATGGCACGGGTGCCACAGGCGGCACGCGGAACCATTTCTTAGGGCACGCAAGGCGTTGCCCTGTCGGCACTAGCGCGCATGTTTGCGCTGGCCAGCTGATTTAGGCCTTCTTTTGAGGCCGCTTTTCGCCCTCTGGAGGCTTCAGGGAAACTCCTGAAGCCTCTGGAGGTGGGGAAGGGAGGCTGTTTTCACCCTCCCCAGGCTCCTAGAAAGCCTCTGGAGCCTGAGGAGGGTGAAAAAAAGTGCCAAAAGCAGGGGGTCACGCACATAGCATTATGGGTGTGGCACGCCGAAGCAGGACCCCCCCCTGCGCTCCCCCTGCTTTTGGCACGCAAGCCAAAAAAGGTTAGCCATCACTGGTATAGGTGGTACCTGGCTCAATAGTAGCAACTGTGAGAGGGATCTTGGAGTCCTAATGGACAACCATTGAAATAGGAGCCAGCCGTGGGCAGCAGCTGCCAAAAAAGCCAACACAGTTCTAGGCTGCATCAACAGAGGGAGAGAATCAAGATCACATGAAGGGTTAATACCACTTTACAAGGCCTTGGGAAGGCCACATTTGGAATATTTGCATCCAGTTTTGGTCGCCACGATGTAAAAAAGATGGAGACTCTAGAAAGAGTGCAGAGGAGAGCAACAAAGAGGATGAGGGGACTGGAGGCTAAAACATATGAGGAATGGTTGCAGGAACTGGGTAGATCTAGTTTAATGAAAAGAAGGACCAGGGGAGACAGGATAGCAGTCTTCCAATCTCTTAGTGGGTGCCAAAAAGAAGAGGGAGTCAAGCTATTCTCCAGGGCACCTGAGGGTAGAACAAGAAGCAATGGGTGGAAACTAATCAAGGAGAGAAGCAACTTAGATCTAAGGAGAAATTTCCTGACAGTGAGAACAATTAATTAGTGGAACAGAAGTTGCCTCCAGAAGTTGTGAATGCCCCAACACTGGAAGTCTTTAAGAAAGTGTTGGATAGCCATTTGTCTGGAATGGTATAGGGCTTCCTGCCTAGGCAGAGGGTTGGACTAGAGGACCTCCAACGTCCCTTCCAACTCTGTGGTCCTATTCTCATCACTATTTTTTTCCTATGTTGGCTTGTTCAAAAACAAGCCTACTTTCTCCCAACAGCATTTTAAAGCAATTTCTCTCTCCTTGGCCTCCTAACCTGTTTTGCAGATTTAAATCAGGTCCGTCCCGTCCCCCCCCTTGCCTCCGAAGGGGCTGCAGGTCCTTGCAGATTTGTAAAAGATGCTGGGCGTCGGGGTCCTGGCAGATCCGAAGGGAGACCTTTACAAGGACCTGGCTTTTCCGGCTAGTGACGATTCCCTCTTTTTCAACTGCTCTACTCCGTTGGCTCAGTTCAAGGGCGAAATCTACTGGCTGAGACCTCAGGTTTGTTGGGGTAAATGATGGGGTAAAACTCCTAACACTTTCCCACCTGCACAGCTGCCCGAAAGAACTCTCCATATTTTAGAAAATAGAAATTAAATGCGTGCCTGCCGAGATCTTCCCAGTTGCAGGCAATCCTCGACTTTTGGACTGCGATTGGATCCAAGGTTTCTGTTGCTAAGCGAGACGGTGGATCACTGCATTTTGCCCCGTTTTACGAGCTATTCTCCCACCGTTGTTAAGGAAATCCCTGGAGTTCGTCACCAGCTAGGCACATGATTGTTAAGGGAATCTGGCTTCCCGGTTGAATTTGCTTGCCAGAAGGTCACAAATTGGGGGGTCACGTGTAACTCCGAGGATCTTGGCAACTGTTGTAAATACGAGTCAATCCACAAGGGTTGGAATTTTGATCCTGTGAATAGTGGGGTGCAGCAACGGTCATAAGTGTGAAAAATGGTCATAGAATAGAATAGAACAGAATATTGGAATGAAGAATAGAGTGGAATAGAATAGAAGAATAAGAATAGAATAGAGTAGAATAGAGTAGAATAGAATAGAATAGGGAGTAGAATAGAATAAGGAGTAGAATAGAAAAGAACAGAACAATATTGGAATGAAGAATAGACTGGAATGGAATAGAAGAATAGAATTAGAATAGAATAGAATAGAATAAGGAGTAGAATAGAAAAGAACAGAACAGAATATTGGAATGAAGAATAGTCTGGAATGGAATAGAATAGAGTAGAATAGAATAGAATAAGGAGTAGAATAGAATAGGACAAAATCACTCAGATTCGGAACGAGTTGCCCTCCACTTGTGGTCCAGTCGAGGCGTCCAACGTTGGTCTTGAGATTACACCTTGGGAGGAGTTTGACTTTGTTACTACCGAGGATATGGACAGGTTGCGGAGGAACCTTAGAGCCACCACATGTTTATTGGACCCGTGTCCCTCCTGGCTTGTACTGGCAT
This sequence comes from Rhabdophis nuchalis, assembly GCA_039707465.1. NCBI lineage: Eukaryota > Metazoa > Chordata > Lepidosauria > Squamata > Natricidae > Rhabdophis > Rhabdophis nuchalis. Next base: position 7,106,625 of record CM077645.1, on the reverse strand, counting down.
CCTGGGAGGTGACACGAGGCTGGCTCCAGGGCATTGTGAATTCATCTCTGAGTGAGGGGCACTTGCCCACCGTTTTGAAAGAGGCGGTGGTGAGGCCCCTCCTCAAGAAACCATCCCTGGATCCAGCTTTATTAGAGAACTATCGTCCCGTCTCCAACCTTCACTTTTTAGTGAAGGTTGTTGAGAGTGTGGTAGCTCAACAGTTTCCCCGACATCTGGAGGAAGTTGATTATCTAGACCCGCGCCAGTCCAGCTTCCGGCCCGGTCACAGCACCGAAACGGCATTGGTCGCGTTGGTAGATGATCTCTGGAGGGCACGGGATAGAGGTTGTTCCTCTATCCTTGTCCTATTAGACCTCTCAGCGGCTTTTGATACCATCGACCATGGTATCTTATTGCACCGATTGGGGGGGTTGGGGCTGAGAGGCACCGTCCTACGGTGGTTCTCATCTTACCTCTCTGGTCGGTCGCAATGGGTGTTGGCAGGAGGGCAGAGGTCGTCCCCGAGGCCACTCACATGTGGGGTCCCTCAGGGGTCGGTCCTCTCGCCACTCCTGTTTAACACCTACATGAAGCCGCTGGGCGAGATCATCCGTGGTTTTGGGGTGGAATACCATCTGTACGCTGATGATACTCAGTTGTACATATCCACCCCAAACCACCCCAACGATGCCGTCGAGGTGCTGTCCCGGTGTCTGGAGGCCGTACGGATCTGGATGGGTAGTAACAAACTCAAACTCAACCCGTCCAAGACCGAGTGGCTGTGGTTTCCGGCACCCTGGTTCAGCCAGATAAGTCCAACACTGGCCATTGGGGGCGAACAACTGGCCCCCGTGGAGAGGGCGCGCAACTTGGGCGTCCTCCTGGATTCCCGGCTGTCCATGGAGGACCATGTGACGGCCGTGGCCAGGGGGGCGTTCTATCAGGTACGCCTGATACGCCAGTTGCGCCCCTTACTGGACCGGGGAGCCCTTCGCACAGTCACTCAAGCGCTTGTGACATCCCGGCTGGATTACTGTAACACTCTCTACATGGGGCTCCCCTTGAGGTGCACTCGAAAGCTACAGTTAGTACAGAATGCGGCCGCGCGGGTGATTATGGGTGCCTCAAGGCAAACCCACGTAACACCTCTCCTGCGCGAGCTGCACTGGCTGCCTGTGGCCTTTCGAGTGCGCTTCAAGGTGCTGACGACCATCTTTAAATCGCTCCATGGCTCGGGGCCTAGCTATATACGAGACCGTCTCCTGCCCCATACATCCCTTCGTCCGATCCGCTCCCACAGAGAGGGTCTTCTCCGGGTGCCGTCAGCGGGGCAATGCCGGCTGGCGACACCCAGGGGAAGGGCCTTCTCTGTGGCGGGCCCGGCCCTCTGGAACGACCTACCCCCCGACCTTCGCACTATCTCGGACCTCCGCCTCTTCCGCCAACGTCTTAAGACGTATTTATTCCAACAAGCCGGCCTAGGATAGCCCCTACTTCTGACTTTTAAAATTAAAATTAATTTGGTATGGTTTTAAAATGGGTTTTTAGCACGGGTTTAATAATTTAATATATTTTAATCGATTCTGTATTTTGTATTTTGTAGTTTTAATAATGCCTGTGCGCCGCCCTGGGTCCTAACAAGGAGAAGGGCGGGGTATAAATTTAATAAAATAAATAAAAAATAGAATATTGGAATGAAGAATAGACTGGAATGGAATGGAATAGAAGAGAAGAGAATAGAATAGAATAAATATTGGAATGAAGAATAGTCTGGAATGGAATGGAATAGAATAGTGTAGAATAGAATAGAATAAGGAATATAGAATAGAATAAGGAATAGAATAGAAAAGAATAGAACAGAATATTGGAATGAAGAATAGTCTGGAATGGAATAGAAGAATAGAACAGAACAAATATTGGAATGAAAAATAGACTGGAATGGAATGGAAAGTTATGGAATAGGGAATAGAATAGAATAGAATAAGGAGTAGAATAGAATAAGGAATAGAACAGAACAGAGTATTGGAATGTAGAATAGAGTAGAGTAGAATAGAATAGAATAGAATTCTTTTATTGGCCAAAGAGAAGGAATTCTTTTATTGGCCACAGAAGGAATTTATCTTTAGTGCAGAGGCTCTCAGTGTACATAAAAAGACCAGATACAATCGTCAAGAATCCTAAGGCACCACACTTAATGATAGTCATAGGGTACAAATAAGCCACCAGGAAACAATCAATGTCCATTTAAATCGTAAGCATACAAGCCACAAAGCTACAGCCCTTCACTCCTAAGTGGGAGGAGATGGGAGATAGGCCCTTTTTTTCAGATCCATCTGATGAAACATGGTGATAACCTTATTGAGTTTTGAGTTTTATTTGATTTATATCTCGCCCTTGTCCAAAAGGATCCAGGGCGTATTATTTACCAGAATTCAACCTTCCCAGAATTTCCAGCTCAGGAAATTCCCCAACTCCACGGTACACATGTACAAACAATTTTCTTTCCAGCTGGAATGCTAGATCAATCTTGGTTCCCACTGTCATGCTTTGACCGGGCTAATTTCCTGTTTAATAGTTCAATTGTGTACACATCTTCACCTCTTGGTCAACTTTTAAAAAACCTGCACATTAGATGAGGAAAATACTCTGAGAATACAGTCATGAGAAAAGAGTTTAATTGTCATTTCATTTATTTATAAAATGTATGCACTGCCTCATTTTAAAGAGACATTGAGCGGTATATAATATACCACAATAGTATAAAAGCCAGTGCAGTGCAATAATACAATGATAACAAATCTTCCTCTGCACCAGTAATAGCTGTCTAAAGTTAGAATCACTGAGAGTCAGGCAACATATATATTTAAGAAGGGAGGGAGGGAGGGAGGCAAAGAGAGATGGAGGAACAAGAGGGAGGAAGGAAAGAAGGAAAGAAAAAAGGGAGAGAAGGAGGGAGGAAAAGATGGAAGAAGGAAAGAAGAAAGGAAGAAGAGGGAGGGAGAAGCAAGGAGAAGAAGGGAAGGAATGGAGGGAGGGAGGGAAAGGGACTGAGGAACAAGAGGGAAGGAAAGGAAAGAAAAAAGGAAGGAGAGAGGGAGAAAAGGAAGGGGAGGGAAGGAGAGAAAGGAGGAAAGGAAGGAATGGAGGGAGAAGGAAGGAGGGAGGAAAAGGGAGGGAGGACAGAAGAAAGGAAGAAATGGAGAGAGGGAGGGAAAGGGATTGAGGAACAAGAGGGAGGAAGGAAAGAAAAAAGGAGGGAGAGAAGGCGGGAGAAAAAGATGGAAGAAGGAAAGAAGAAAGGAAGAAGAGGGAGGGAGAAGCAAGGAGAAGAAGGGAAGGAAGGAATGGAGGGAGGGAGGGAAAGGGACAGGAACAAGAGGGAAGGGAAGGAAGAAAAAAGGAAGGAGAGAGGGAGAGAAGGGAGGAAAGGAAGGAATGGAGGGAGGAAAAGAGGGAGGGAGGAAAGAAGGAAGGAGAGGGAGAGAAGCAAGGAGAGGAAGGAAGGAATAAAGAGAGGGAGGGAAAGGGATTGAGGAACAAGAGGGAGGGAGGAAAGAAGGAAGGAGAGAAGGAAAAAAGAAAGGAAGAGGGAGGGAGAGAAGGAAGGAAAGGAAGAGGGAAGGAGAGAGGGAGGGGGAAGGAAAGGAAGGAGAGGGAAAGAAGCAAGGAGGAGAAGAAAGGAAGGAATGGCGGGAGGGAAGGAAGGAGAGGCAGAAAGGAAAGGAAGAGGGAGTGAAGGAAAGGAGGGAATGGAGAGAGGAGGAGAGAGGGAGGGGGAAAAGGAAGAGAAGGAAGGAAAGGAAGAGGGAAGGGAGAGAGGAGGAGAGAGGGAGGGGGAAGGAAAGGAAGGAGAGGGAGAGAAGCAAGGAGAAGAAGAAAGGAAGGAATGGCGGGAAGGAAGGAGAGGGAGAAAGGAAAGGAAGAGGGAGGGAAGGAAGGAAGGAAAAGAAGAGGGAATGGAGAGAGGAGGGAGGGAGGGGAGGAAAGAGGGAGGAAAGGAAGGAAGGAGGGAGAGAGAGAAGCAAAGAGAAGAAGGAAGGAAGAAATAATATTGCAAACATAGCATGTTTCCTCTTTAAATTCTCTTTGTCTTCCCCATCAGGAGATCTGCTCTTCACCTCGGTTATTTTCCGACAATCAACATGAATGGCAGGTGAAGCAAGGCATGCTGGGAGATTGCTGGTTTCTCTGTGCTTGTGCCGCCTTGCAGAAAAACAAATACCTGCTCACCAAGGTAAAGCCCCTCAGATTTCTAAGCGAAACCGATTGCCTCCATTCGATTTTCGGTTTAACTACGATTTAACATTTGCATCCCTGCACCCAAAGTCTCAGGAAGCAGGAATCTCCAGTATAATGAAACTATTCAAGTGTGCATTAAATGGAAGAAGAGGACCTTGATTTCATTTCTCGGAGTATAAGACGCTCCGAAGTATAATAAATAATAATAATAATAATAATAATAAATTTAATTTATAGACCGCTTCCTCTCCCCTAGGGGACTCGGAGCGGTGCACAGGGAAGTTAAAAATACAATAAATATACGTAAATAATTAGATAAAAGGCAAATTAAACAATTATCCCTGCGCTAAAATCCCCCAATTAAATTACTAAAATCCCCTAAACCATAAAAAGAGACTACCCTAGGCCGGCCAAGCAGAAAAGATGTGTTTTTAATTTTAGACGGAAGGAGCGGAGGTCCGTGGTTGTTCTAATGTCGGGGGGAAGGTCGTTCCAGAGGGCTGGGCCCGCCACAGAGAAGGCCCTTCCCCTGGGCGTCGCCCGCTGACAAAGTCTAGTGGACGGCACCCGGAGAAGTCCCTCTCTGTGGGAGCGAATCGGCCGTGAGGAGGTATGGGGCAGGATCCGATCCCGCAGATAGCTAGGTCCCGAGCCATGGAGCGCTTTGAAGATGACAACTAGCACCTAGCGTTTGGGGAGGAAAGACACACCTAGCGTTTGGGGAGGAAAGCAAGGGGGTTAACCCTCACCCTAATCTGCCTCTGCCTCCCAGCAATTTCCCTCCTGGCAGCAAACAGCCTGTTTCAGTTTCAGCACAGCCTGATTAGCACAAGCAGCTGATTGTCGGTTGGATCAGCCTCCTGATAATCAGCTGTTTCAGGCTGCAGGGATTGCCATTGCGCCCCATTTTCAGCCTCCGCATGCCCAGTTTTCGGCCTCCGTGCACCGCATTTCCCACCCATTCTAATCCCCGCCACTGGAACAGAAGGAGGGCGGTAGAGGCCAAAGGGTGGGGGCCGGCGGGTTGGCGGGGGCTACATTCGGTGTATAAGACACACCTTAATTTTCACCCTCTTAGTGGGGGAAAAGTGTGTCTTATGCTCCGAAAAATACGGTATGTGTGTATATTTATATTTACATTTACATTTATATTTATTATACATTTTTCTTTAGTAAACATAGAAACTCAATATCTACTGTACATCAGGGATTTTACCAGATTAACAGAGTTGGAAGGGACCTTGCAGGTCATCTAGTCCAACCCCCTGCCCAAGCAGGAGACCCTACATCTGCCTCTACGTAGGATTGAACTCACAACCTCCTGATTGGGAGGCGAGAGCTCTACCTCTAGGCCACAGGATCTTGTCAAACTCGATTTCATTGAGGGCCACATCAGGGTTGTGTTTGACCTTGGGCGGCCGGGGTGGGTGTGTTCAGGGGGGGCGTGACCAGCTTGACATCACTCATGTCAGTGGCACCTGTGGGGACCCGAGCGCTCTGCCAGCGAAAATGGGCTCCCAAGCTCCATTTTCAGCCGCGACAGCCTCCTGCAGCCCTCTGCCGGTGAAAATGGAGCTCCAGAGGGCCGGCCCTCCTGAGCTCCATTTTCACTGGTAGAGGCACCACAGGCCGGTCCTTCACTGTTTCCAGGGCTGCTCCATGGGCCAGATCTAAGCACCCCGTGGGCTGGATCCGGCCCCCAGGCCTTGAGTTTGACACCTCTGATCTACATGAACGGTATGTTGTCTGGGTACAGTTAATTTTGAAAAATAATAATAGTAATAATAACAATAATATTCCTAGCACTGATAATAATCACATCATAATAATAATAGTATATCCATACTAATAAACCTTCATTGTCTAGTTAATCATTCTCTTAAACTTTTGAGTTTCTAACTTCTCTTTCTGTTAGCCAACCATTGGTAAAAGGAGTCCCATGTTAAAAAATATTCCGTTTCTTCCTCCTTTATTCTGAGTGTTAATCTATCCATCTCTTCGCATTCTGATATATATTTTATTAGTCTTTCATCTGTAGGGATCTCTTCCATTTTTCCACCGTTGTGAAAAACCTATCTATGGGCGTTTTCTTTTTCTTTTCTTCTTTATAAACGATTTATTGAGAACAAAAATCACAAGGAAATCTTAAAGGACGTTAACAAGACAAAACTACATAGATACAATTGGGAGTGACTCACCCCCTATATGTGTATAGCTACAAAGTAACATCATATATCATCTTACTACATTTCCAGTTATTTCTACCTATCTACATCTTACATTTATTAATCCTTAGTTCTTTATAGTTGTTTCTGCTCCATATACTTATTTTATTTACTATTTACATATCTGTAGTGTACCTTTTTCTCTATCGCTTATCTCGTGATCTTTTTACCTCTATCCATTTGTACCATTTTTCCCAACTTTGGCAAAATATTGTTTCTTGTCTATCCTTAAGAATATATGTTAGTCTATCACATTCAGCACACCAGAAGATTTTATTGATAATTAGTTGGTCTGATGGTAGTTCCTTCCCTTTCCAAAATTGCGCGTATACTATTCTAGCTGCAGTGGTAATATGTATAAAAAGATACCAGTCTTTCCTCCTTATGCCGCCAGGATTTATCCCCAGTAAATAAGCCTCTGGTTTTAGTTGAAAAGTAACTCATTTTCAAATACCCTTTGCCTCCATAAGGACTAGAACCTTGGGGACCTAGAAAGGTTGGGTGGGAGGGCTTAAGCGCACTAGCCTAGGAAAGATGCAGGTTGATAATGAAAATTGGTAATAAAAAATTAGTTGTGAACTAGTAAGTGTTAGATTGTTTTAGAATGTTATGTTTAATAAATAATTGATAGTGGTGATTAGATATAAAGATGTATTGGCTTGATGAAGTTGGATAATAATTGGTAAATGTTGTAGACTCCTTGGCTTTCATTTTAGTTCCTTGAAAGTCAATGTCATGTCCTGTAGTTTTGAAATGTTGATAAAGAGGTGAGGTATTAAGATGAGGTATTTTTTAATGCATTTTTATGTTCTGCGATACGTGCACTTATCCTTCTGTTGGTTTGTCCTATGTAAGTGGCAGGGCAGATTTTACATGGAATTTTGTAGACTCCTTGGCTTTCTAGCTGGATCTTGGAGGAGATCCAAGGAGTCTACAAAATTCCATGTAAAATCTGCCCTGAAGACAGCAATACAAGCATACCTACACCCGTGAAAATCTACGAAAGTATATATATATATATATATAAATATAAAAAACGTAACACGTTGTGTAAAAAAATTACACAACGGCATTCATGGCTTTCTGTCTAGATGGGCCGAAAGGCAGAAGAGGAAACAGTATGCTTCCTCCCTTAATTGGGGCCCTAACAGGGTGTTGTGGAAACAATTATATATATCAGCTGATGCAATAAGGGGAACCGGCTTGGTTTAAGTGCTAGGCTCCTTGCCTGACATGCAACACAGCCCCGGTTCGAATCCCAGTAAAAGGGTATGGCCAGCTGATGAGAGCTAATAAGCTTGAAATAGATCTATCCTGGTCTCTCTCTAATTTAATTTATTGATCAGCTCATAAAACTAACACACACACCCCCACACACATATATGTGTGTGTGTGTGTGTGTGTGTTACGTTTTTGAGCTGATCAATAAATAAGTCGGGGAGACTAGGATAGATCTATTTCGAGTTTATTAGCTCTCATCAGCTAGCCATACCCTTACTGGGATTCGAACCAGGGCTGTATTACATGTCAGGCGAGAGCCTTGCCATTAAGCCAGCTAGGTTCTGTTCTTGTCAGCTGAGACAGGAGGATAGTTATATATAATTGTTTCCACAACACCCTGTTAGGGCCCCAATTAAGGGAGGAGACATACTGTTTCCTTTTCTGCCTTTCGGCTCATCACCAGAGACCATCTAGACAGAAAGCCAAGAATTCCATTGTGTAATTTTTTTTATATGTGTGTTACGTTTTTGAGCTAATCAATAAATATATATACTTGGATATAAATTGTAAACAGTGATTTGGGAAAAAGACCTAGAAACTTTTATTAATTAACCTTTTCTTGTTTAGAACTTCTTATAAAGGTGTTTGCTATTGGGTCTGAAGAGTGAAAGTAGAATAGAAAAAGTAAACGTATTGTTAATAAATAATCAACCACAACAAAAATAATGAAAGAATAATGGATATTGTTTAATGAGAGATATATGTACCTTTTTTTAATTAAAAGAAAGTTGGATATAAACTTTAAATAATGACTGAAAAAAGACTAAATTGTATTAATCAACTATTATTTAGAATATAATCATGAAGAAGTAATGTTATTGGAAGATATCTGAAATGGCCAATGAATGCCAACACGTGGTTATGTCTTTAAGTATGAATTATTCTAGGCAAAAGGACAATTAAATAATTGTAGTCAGTTGAGGATTATGTGTTAAAGTGATGGTATATAGAAAGATCTTTCATTTAAAATATTTAATTTAATATGAACTATAAATAATGACCCTGCGTCAGTGGTGGGTTTCTGCAGGCTCGCACCTACTCGCAAGAGCCGGTTGGTGAAATTTAGAGAACCGGTGAGAGGGGGTTCCACTGGCGTACCTGGAAGTAAATCTGGCCCACCGCTGCCAGTGACCCAACGGGAAGGAAAGGAAAGGAAGGAAGAAAGGAAAGGAAAGGAAAGGAAAGGAAAGGAAAGAAAGAAAGAAAGAAAGAAAGAAAGAAAGAAAGAAAGAAAGAAAGAAAGAAAGAAAGAAAGAAAGAAAGAAAGAAAGAATTTAACATCACAATTGAGTCCAAAATTTTGGTTGCTAAGCAAGAGCGTTGTTAAATGAGTTTTACCACATTTTAAAAGGTAGCCACTCCCACCCTGTCACATGATTGCCAAGCCACGCCCACAAAATAGGCCACATCTACAGAGTAGGTTCTAAAAAATTTGAAACCCACCACTGCCCTGCATGAATGCAGAAAAATGATCTGTAATCAATTGACACGTTTTCTACAAGATGTAAGGAAGGAAGATTCTTTTTTTTTCCAATGATTTTTTTTATTTTTTGCATAAAAACAAATAAAACATACATCTAGTTTCAATTTTGTGTAACGTGTTGTTTGGTCACAAGTTTTTGTGCATCAATCTTTCCAGTTGCAAGCATAATTACTCATTGTTCACCAAACATAGCCAAGTATATCACCATTATTGAGCGAATTTCATACCTTGAATTAAAAATTAGTGTTCCTTCATTTCAAAGCACCTTATTTTCTTAAATACTTAATTATCTGTTTAATAACAATACATTTTTATAAAATCACTCATCTTTTTCTGTTGTATATTTAAAGAATAAATTTAGATTCTTTTTTTTTTATGTATGTGTGTTTATGTTTGACTAAAATTTAAAAAAAAATTCTTTAAAAACAAAAAGGACTAGAACCTTGGGCACCTAGAAAGGTTGGGTGGGCGGGCTTAAGCGCACTAGCCTAGGAAACTGACGGCTTTTTCCACCAATTGCATTCGTACCGGTGAGTGATTCTTCTCCTAACCCCAGGTGATCCCTCCAGGGCAACCCAGTTGGAAGGACAAGAAATACCGTGGCTGCTTCACTTGTCGGATCTGGCAGTTTGGCCACTGGGTGGAGGTGACCATCGATGACCGGCTGCCTTGTCTGGGGGGCAAACTCTGTTTCTCCCAGTGCCAGACGGAGGATGTGTTTTGGCTCCCCCTGCTGGAGAAAGCTTATGCCAAGTATGTGATGGGCATGGCCACTCTGGTTACAGGTGGTCCTGGACTTACGACCACCATAGACCCCGAAATTTCCAGTGTTAGATTGAGATTTACCCTTTCTTAGAAGGTCAGCATTGGTGGTCTTTTTCCTTCTTTCCTTCCTCCCTCCCGCCTTCTCTTTGCTTCTCTTCCTCCTCTCCTTCCTTCCTTTCTTCTTTCATTCCTTGCTCCTTTCCTTCCTTTTCTCCTTCCCGCCCTCCCTCTCCTTCCTTCCTACCGCTTGTTCCTCCATCCCTCTTTCCTTCCATTCCCTTTCTCCCTCCCTCCTTCTCCTTGCTTCTCTTCCTCTGTCTCTTTCCTTTCTTCTTTCCTTCCTTCCTCCTTCTCCCTCCATTCCTTCCTCCTTTCCTTCCTTCTGTCCCTCTTTCCCTCCCTCCATTCCTTTCCTCCCTCCCTCCTTCTACTTGTGTCTCTTCCACCCTCTCCTTCCTTTCTTCTTCCCCCCCTCCCTCTTTTCCTCCCTCCCTCCCTCTTCTCTTCATTCCTTCCTCCTTTCCTTCCTTTTCTTCCTCCCTCTCCTTTTTTTCCTCCCTTTCCTTCCTCCCTCTTGTTCAGCTATCTCTCTTCCCTTCTTCCATCCATTCCCTCCCTCCCTCCCTCCTTCTCCCTCCATTCCTTCCTTCGCTCCTTCCTTCTCTCCCTCCCTCCCTCTCCTTTTTTCCTTTCCTTCCACCCTCTTGTTCTGCCATCCCCCTTCCCTTCTTCCATCCATTCCTTTTCCTTCCTTCCTTCCTTCCTTCCTTCCTTCCTTCCTTCCTTCCTTCCTTCCTTCCTTCCTTCCTTCCTTCCTTCCTTCCTTGCCATAGTTGTTCAGCGAATCACTGCAGTTAGGTTAGTAACAAGGCTTACTAACCCCGTTGATTTGGTTTGACAGAAGCTGATCACCATGGCCATAATTGGCTTTTTATGACGACTGTACTGTCCCGGAGTCATGTTGTCCCTTTTGCGACCTTCTGAAGAGGAAAGTCAACGAGGAAGGCCCCGATTCACTTAACAGCCGCATTCCTAATTGAAGAACTGCGTTGATTCACTTAACAAACGTAGCGAGGGAAAGCCGTACAACAGAGCGAACCCACTTCACCAATTCCTCCCGTAACACCTCGCTCGTTGGGCTCAATGGTGGCCATCCGTTGAGGACCTACCCCCCGATCTTCGTACTATCACGGACCTACGCCTCTTCCGCCGGGCATTAAAGACACATCTGTTTCAAGAAGCCGGCCTGGCTTAATTTTAATGGATAAAGTTTTAATTGATTTTAACCTTTTTAATTCAAATTTTTAGCACAGATCCCGATTTAATTCCGTTTTAAACTGTTATATATTGTATTGTTTTGTATATGTTTTTTATATATCTGTGCATCGCCCTGAGTCCCCTCGGGGAGATAATTCGATTAAAGTAAAGTAAAGTAACACAGCGAGTCTTTCTGCTTTCAGGGTGCACGGCTCGTACGAGCAGCTCTGGGCAGGCCAGGTGGCCGATGCCCTCGTTGATCTGACCGGCGGCCTGGCAGAACGCTGGTCACTGAAAGACCTGAGCCAAAATCCTGAACGAGAGCGGGCCGGCAAAGTCTTGGAGAAAACGGTGTTCAGACGGTTGATGAACCTGAAGGAGAAATGCGTCATGAGCTGTTCGGTCTTCAGTTCGCGGCAAGGTAGGGGTAGGGGAGAATTTCATGGAGCCCCTTCGGTCTTAGTCCTGTGGAAAGTTTCACGTCGAAACATATTTCCTCTTTTATACCAGGGGTCTCTTGTCCTGATCCAGGCTTCCTTCAAAAGCAAGACTTGGGCCCATCCTCACCTGGCTTCCCAGGAGCTGCTGTGCCTAATTTAAGCTCTTGGAAATGTTCCAATATCTCAGGGGTTGAGACTAAAACATATGAAGAACGGTTGCAGGAACTGGGGATGTCTAGTTTAATAAAAAGAAGGATTAGGGGAGACATAATAGCAGTCTTCCAATATCTCAGGGGTTGCCAGAAAGAAGAGGGAGTCAAACTATTCTCCAAAGCACCTGAGGGCAGAACAAGAAGCAATGGGTGGAAACTAATCAAGGAGAGAAGCATCTTAGAACTGAGGAGAAATTTCATGACAGTTAGAACAATGAATCAGTGGAACAGAAGTTGCCTCCAGAGGTTGTGAATGCCCCAACATTGGAAGTCTTTAAGAAGATGTTGGAGAGCCATTTGTCTGAAATGGTGTAGGGTTTCCTGCCTAGGCAGGGGGTTGGACTAGATGACCTCCAAGGTACCTTCCAACTCTGCTATTGTATTGTATTGTATTGTAAATTGGACAAAAATCTCTCTTTCCGCACTCCAGGGACCAGCCAACTGGGAGAGTTCCACGCCTTCATTGTGGTCGACATGCAGGACCTTTCCAAGGTGTCCAGGAAAGAGACGATCCTGCTGCGGATCCGGAATCCCTGGGGGAGACGCTGTTGGAAAGGCCCCTGGAGGGAAGGGTGAGTGGGCCATATGTTGACTCCAATTTTGGGGAGATCTCCTTTAGCAGACAGAGAGTTGTGCAATGAAATTTGCAGCCAGAGAAACGTTGCTAGTAGATACACGGATAAAGTCCGATTAAAAACCTAATGTATTTCTCCCTCTCTATCTATCCCTCTACCTACCCACCTAGCTACTGTATTTCTCACCCTCTCTCACCCCTGCATCTTGTTTTGGCCTGCCTGGGCCTGCCTGGGCCACATGGGAGTGTGCCATGTGTGAGGGAATGTTGGATGCTTATTCGGTTGCTGAGGAAACGACCGTTGGAAATGTAAGGGGTGTGTGCGTGATGCATCATAAGAAGCAGCCGGGTGGGAGGAGCTACAGGGAGGTGAAAAACTGAGAAGTGCGTCGCTCAGAAAGGTTGGCAGTTCGGCAGTTCCAATCCCTAGGGCAGCGTATTGGAGTCAGCTCTCGTTACTCATCCCAGCTTCTGCCAACCTAGCAGTTCAAGAAGCATGTTTAAAAAATGCAAGTAGAAAAATAGGGACCACCTTTGGTGGGAAGGAACAGCATTTCGTGCGCCTTCGTCATTGAGTCATGTTGGCCACATGACCATGGAGACGTCTTCAGACAGCGCTGGCTCTTTGGCTTTGAAACGGGAATGAGCGCCACTCTCTAGAGTCAGGAACGACTAGCACATACGTGCAAGGGGAACCTTTACATTTACAATATTTATGTGATTGTAAACTGCCCAAACCAGTTAATGTTTTGCAAAACCGTATTAATATTCACTGTGATTTCTGGTCTTCAGAGGGCCAGGATGGAATCAGTTGGATCCGGTGGTGGGCGCTGAGCTTTTATCCCAGCTACAGGAAGGAGACTTCTGGGCTGAAGAAGAGGAATTTTTCATGGAATTTGATGAGGTCATCACCGGCTACCCTGTCACCGAAGAAGGACAGCTTCAGAGCCTTTACACTGGTAGGTGGTGGTGGTGGAAAAGATCCCGTTTTTAAAAGAAAAGACCCTTTTGCAAAATTCAAGTACAGCTAGTCTGTATAGATCAGTGGTGGCGAATCTTTTTGTCCTTGCATGCCATACCCATAATGCAATGCGTGCACGACACACACACCCTGTGTGCCCCACCTCCCTGCGCATGCACACGTGATCCCTCACTTTCCTCCAGCCCCCCCATGCATGCGCCTGAGACCTCCCATGCTCCCCCTGAATTCCGGTGCATGCAACTCCCCCCTGCTGTGCATGTCCCCTATGCTCTTCCTGCCCCCCCCAGCTCCTACACGTGCAACCCACCGCACTCCCTTTCCCCCCGTGCCTGTGGTGGGTTGCAAACCTCCCCAAAAACGGCCCGTTTATTGCAAAAATGGGCCCATATTTTTTCAAAAAAGCATGGATAGCCCTTAGGAGGTTTGTAGAGTACTCCTGGGGAGGGGGGCAAAAATGAGAAAAAAATGGCCCATTTTAGGCTCATTTCTGCCCTCCCCAGCTCTCTGGAAGCCTCCATAAGGCTGTGCGTGGCCATTTTGGTGAAGGGGGTGGAGTTTTGGGGGGCAAAAAATGCTGTATTCAGTGTATAAGATGCACCCAGATTTTTAGCCTCTTTTTTGAGGAAAGAAGGTGCGTCTTATACTCCGAAAAATACGGTAAGTTCGAGGACTAACCTGTACCACTTTTTCGGTCGAATGCCTTCTCTGTCTCGATTGCCTGGTTCATTTTGCCGACACACGAAACTCCTTTGTGAAAAGTTTCGTGACTTGAAATGTCTCGGAATATTAATGTTAAAAGTTTGGTTCCTCTCCCGCAGCACCAGAGTCGTGATGAGTATCTTTTCCCCCGTCCCATTCAGACAGGGTGCTGAGCCACACGCAGAAGCTGTACGGGTCCTGGGTGCGGGGGCAGTCCGCGGGGGGTTGCCGTAACAACAGCACCTTCCCCACCAACCCCAAATTCTGGCTGAGAGTCTCCGAGCAGAGTGAGCTGTGCGTCGCCCTCCTGCAGAAGCCCCGGAAGCACAGCACTGATTGGGCTGGCAGGATCCGCGCCTGGCCTCGCCTCCCGGAAGCCGATCCCTCCTTGGTGGATAACATCCGAGGGAAGAACTACCACGCCGTGGGCTTGCACATATGGAAGGTAGGGAGGATGAGTGTTCTCACCTAGGCTTCCTCATAAAGCATCAATCACGCACTTAGTCCCAAAAATCCTCTTTGATTTAGACAGCTGTGAATTATGGTCATTCACAGCCCGTAATGATTCACAAACAATCTGTGAAGATTCCGACAGACGTCTGCTCGAGTTGCCACCGTCTTTCAGGGGAATGTTGATAAACACCCACCTTTATCTCCCTTTAAACCCTGCCAAATTGCCAAATGCAGAGCAAGGGCAAAACTTAGCACAGAGTCAAACAGAACTTTTCAAAGCTTGAACCGCCCTGAGTCCGTTTGGAGAAAGGCGGGGTATAAATTTAATAAAATAAAAATAAAATAAATAAATAAATTGAACCGACCAGATGAACTAATTTCTTTCTGCAAAAGCTGATGTCCCGTTCGCTCCTCCTTTATGTCTTATGGCAGGGGCCAATCATCTCCAAGCCTTACTCCCAAGTCGACCCTGTTTTCTTAATTATTCTTGCCTTCTGGCAGCTCTGCGCATGCACACACTGGGAACAGGCTCCCGCTGTTCTTCTGCCTCGCTGATGTCAGGCTCTGGGGGCAGCATATAACTACGTAGATGGCCTTGGCCCCCTCTCTGTCTCCGACACAGAGCCCTTGTCCGAGCCTTCCTCAGACTCCAGCACTGGCCCAGGTTCCTCCTCCCCAACCTCCCCACTGACCGAATCTGCTGCTAGCTCTACTGGCCACTTGTGGGCCACAACAATGAGCTGGCCGTGCACCCTGACTCCCATGCCGCCTCCTCCTCTGATTCGGCTGCTGGTGGAGCCGGCAAGCCACTATCTGTATTCTGTTATCGACTTCCTACATGCCCCCATGGATAATATGGAGCCGTCTATTCTTTTTTTCTGGAGCAAATCCTAGGAGTAATTTCAGAGATTTGGAGGGGTGTGTGTGGGAATACAACTTTACTCCACCCACAGGTTTTGCCTTTTCTGTTAGCAACTCTGGGATCATAACCAGTGTTTCAACCCTGGTCCCGTAACCAGTGTTAGAAAATAAATGCGGAATAGTGTAATACACCGGACAGTAAAGAGATACGTTGCCTTAACCACAAACAAACTCTAAAACAGTGATAGTAAGAAAAATAAATAGTCTTTACTTTGTAGCAACTAAAATGCTTCTTCCGACCAGTGATACTAACTTTTCAAAATAATAACAGTCCTTCACCAAAACACAGAGTTATCTTACGTTGATGCAAAACAAATACTTCAGTCTTCAATCTTCTCAGCAGCAAACAGTAAGAACAGGAATGGAATCGAAAAGGGAACGGACTGTGTTCCTGAGCTTCCTTTATGGTAGAGCTGTGAAGCACAGCCAATCAGAATTCAAACACAGTTCTTAAAGCTACATAACTCCTTAAGAACGTAGGCTCATATATATTGTCAACCCCATATAAGGCTGAATGTCCTAACATTTTCTACCCCCCTACTGGAGGTTTTTTCCCCTCCCAAAATTGAAGGCGCTGGAAGTTGGACGCTTCCTGGCGTGAAATGAAATCTTGCCGAACATTTTTTTTTTCCTCCTTAATGGATTTTTTACGAGAAAATAAAATGGCCAAAGAAAAACCACCACAAGAACGCGAGGTCATTTTGGCCTCTCTTAAAATCCCTTCCAAGAATTTGGCTTGGTGGGTTGGACTAGTTGGCCCCACAAACTCAGAACGAAGCCAGCTTCCACAGCGTTTAATTTTAGGAGGTTTTTTTTCCCCAAGGGAGAAGTGTTTCTGCAGGACCAACTCGCTTTTCTTGGGAGATGGCATGCCTCTGAGTTAAAAATCCCCAAATGCAAGCCGTCACATCGTGTCTCTCACTAAACCAGCATTAAAAAAAAAAATTAAACCGACATAAGGGTGGTCCTTGACTTACAACTATTTGTTTAGTGACTGTTTGAAGTTCACGCAACACTGAAAAAACGTGACCGACGGCTGTTTTTCACACTTAACAACCGTCGCAGCATTTCCCACAGTCAGGTGAACAAAATTCAGATGCTTGGCAAAAGGTTCATATTTACAACGGTTGCAATGCCCTGGGGGAGTCGCGTGTTCCCCTTTTGCGACCTGCTGATGAGCAAAGTTTGCAATGGAGAAGCCAGATTTATTTAACAGCCATGATACTCACTTAACAACTGTAGCGATTCACTTAACAATGGTGGCTTGTAAGCTCATAAAAATGGAGGGGAATTCATTTAATCAATGTCTCGCGTAGCAACATAAATCTGTGGCAGAGTCGTGGCCGTAAGGCGAGGACCACCTAGAATTGAATGGCCAAGA
The DNA here is from genome assembly GCA_039707465.1 of Rhabdophis nuchalis. Taxonomy (NCBI): domain Eukaryota; kingdom Metazoa; phylum Chordata; class Lepidosauria; order Squamata; family Natricidae; genus Rhabdophis; species Rhabdophis nuchalis. Next base: position 7,089,731 of record CM077645.1, on the reverse strand, counting down.
TGCAGATAGTGTAGGCTTAACAAGTGGGACAAGAAAGGTGATAAAATGGGACAAAGGTCACTTAATGAATGTGTCACTTGGCAACAATTGTGGTCATAAGCTGGCTCTGGAGCCGCATGTGGCTCTTTTAACTCTCTGCTATGGCTCCCTGTCACCGGTCGGCATTACGGTTGATAGGGCTTTCAGTTGGGGACAGTTAGAGAGGAAAAAATGCCTCATTAGTAGAAGACTATGGTGGGGGGAACCCGTCTTCCAGTCGGCTCCAGAATTAAACGGGAGGCTTCCAGTTAGAACCTTTGTGGCTCTTTGACCCCTGGTCAAGGCCTACCTGCACATCTCTTCCCTCCCCACCTTTACGGTCCAAGAAACTAGGGTGACACGTGGAGTCATTTGTCAGGGCACGCGAGGCGATGCCCTGTCAGCTGGCCAGTGCGCATGCGTGCGCTGGTCAGCTGAATTCGCCCTTTTTTGCATGCTCTTTTCACCCTCCCCAGGCTCCAGAGGCTTTATAGGAGCCTCCGGAGGGCGAAAAGAGCCTCCCCCACCCCCCCGGAGGCCCTCCGGAGGCGTCATGAACTTCCCTGAAGCCTCCGAGCACTCAAAAAGCGAGTCTAAGTATACATCCATTAAACCGATAGCTACTAGAGAACAATTAGAACTAGTTTGGGTTTCCTTTTCTATGTTTCATCCAATTGTACCATAAGTTCCAACAGTTGTAATAATCCGAGTCCTTCTGGTTTCTGAGTATTTTCGTTAGGCGATCTGCTTCCGCGCATTCAGTGATTTTCCAGAGCAGTTTACTTTCTGAGGGTATTAACTTGTTTTTTTAGTCCTGTGCAAAGAGTATTCTGGCTGCTGTAATAGTGTTGGAGGGTCAGATACCATATGTCTTTGTTTATTTTATCGGGCTTCATTCCCAATAAAAAAAGTCTCTGGTTTCATCTCGACTGTGTAACCTGTGATCTCTGCGATCCGTTTCCTAATTTTTAACCAGTGTTTGCCTGCTTGGGGACAAGTAAGTGCCTTTTTTATTCCCACACTTCCAACACTCTGGGGACGTTCCTGGGTACATTTTGCCAATCCTTGCCGGCGGCAAGTGCCAACGATAAACCATTTTGTAAATATTTTCCTTGTTTTTATTTATTTATTTATTTTATTTTATTTCCAATTTATACCCCGCCCTTCTCCTAAAAAAGGACCCAGGGTTGCGCACAGGCTATTAAAACCAAAGACATGCATATAAATACCCATATTAAAAAACAGTATTAAATCATAATCCCGTGCTAAAACCCATATATAAATCGTTAATTAAAAATTTTCAATAATTAAAACTCAGTATTGGGGGTTATCCTAGGCCGGCTTGTTGGAACAGAAGCGTCTTAAGGCGCTGGCGGAACAGGCGAAGGTCTGCGATGTTACGTAATTCGGGGGGCAGGTCGTTCCAGAGGGTAGGGCCCGCCACAGAGAAGGCTCTTCCCCTGGGTGTCGCCAACCGGCATTGTCCGGCTGACGGCACCCGGAGAAGGCCCTCTCTGTGGGAGCGTATCGGTCGAAGGGAAGTATGGGGGAGAAGGCGGTCTTGTATGTAGCTAGGCCCCGAGCCATGGAGCACTTTAAAGATGGTCGTCAGCACCTTGAAGCGCACCCGAAAGGTCACAGGTAGCCAGTGCAGCTCGCGCAGGAGTGGTGTTACGTGGGATTGCCTTGTGGCTCCCATAATCACCCGCGCGGCTGCGTTCTGAACTAACTGCAACCTTCGAGTGCACCTCAAGGGGAGCCCCATGTAGAGAGCATTGCAGTAATCCAGCCGGGACGTCATGAGTGCTTGAGTGACTGTGCGAAGGGCAGCCCGGTCCAGTAAGGGGCGCAATTGGCGAATCAAGCGTACTTGATAAAACGCCCCCTTGGCCACGGCTGTCACATGATCATCCATGGACAGCCGCGAGTCCAGGAGGACACCCAAATTGCGCGCCCTCTCCACGTAGGAGGTTGCCAGTGTGAGCTTCATATTTTTGATCTAAATTTCATTCCACTTATCCAGGTCGGGAGAGGACCCGAGATTTTTTCCCCAGGCGATCATGGAGGAGGACTTCTGGTATTCATCCCCGTCCTGCTCTCTTGTCTTCCAGATTGAGAAGAAACAGTTCAACCTTCCCAAGACGCTCTCTGCGCCCCCCGTAGCGAGCACCGCTTGTCATTCCTTCAACCGAGAGGTGCATCTCCATTGCGAGCTTTCTCCTGGGTACTACCTGGTCGTTCCCAGCACTTTCCTGAATAACACGGAAGGGAATTTCCTGCTCCGGGTTTTCTCAAGTGGAAGAATTTCTCTCAGGTACTTCCTGTTCTGACCTTGGCCTCACCAAATCCTGAAGCAGACTCCTTGTCCCCACAAAATTCCTCTCGTTCACATCAAGCAGAGTCCCGGCAAACAGTCTTTCAAGGGTGAATTGACAACCACAGACCTTATCAGGATTGGAGAGCTGCCAGGCCCATATCTTCCAAACACAACACTTTATGAGAAAATACCATATTTTTCGGAGTATAAGACGCACCCTTTTCCCTCAAAAAAGAGGGTGAAAATCTGGGTGCGTTTTATACACTGTATACAGCATTTTTGGCCTAACGAAGCCCCGCACTCCTTTGCAAAAATGGCGGTGTTTAGCCTTTAGGAGGCCTGCAAAGTGCTCCTGGGGGCCGGGGAGGGCAAAAATGAGCAAAAAATGCCCTGCAGAGTGCAAAAACCTTTTTTTAAAAAAACAATTACTTCTTCAAAATCACTGGAGTATTTTATAATCCAGTGCGTCTTATAGTCCCAAAAATACGGTATTTGGCAAGGAGTCTCTGAGAATCAGGAACAAATCTTCACACCAATGAAGCGAACTAATTGTCTCCTGCAAACTCCACTCCCCTTTCGCTCCTCTTTTATTCCCTCTAGCAGGGGCCATTCATCATCCCCCTATGGCCTTCCTCCCAAGTCGACCCCTGTTCTTTAGCTGTTCCCTTCGTCTGGCAGCTCTGTGAACGGGAACAGGCTCCAGCTGTTCTTCTGCCCCACTGATGTCTGACTCCGAAGGCAGCTGATAACTGTCAGAGGGCCCTGGACCCCTCTCTGCCTCCGACACAGAGCCCTCCTCCGAGCCTTCCTCAGACTCCAGGATTGGCCCAGGTTCCTCCCCAACCCTCCTCACTGGCCCTGAGTTTGACACCTTGCAAGTTTACCAGACAAATGGCAAATAGGAGACAAAACAGAATCCAGTAGAACCTGCTAGAAATACTTCAACAAATGGAGAAAAAACCCCTGTGAAACATGGACATACGTCACATTTATTAGCGCCCGTTGTGGTAACTTTGAATGGCCGCGATTTTAAATTTTTAAATTTAATTCAAAAAAATATTGGGGCATGAGTGACAAGAGAAGCCATGTGGTACTGTGTTTCCCCCAAAATAAGACAGGGTCTTATTTTCTTTTGACCCCCCCCCCCCCAAAATAAGCGCTTGGTCTTATTTTCAGGGAGGTCTTATTATTTTTGAGGTGCAGGAGGCGGCAAGTGCAGTCACCTCATGGCTGCTGCTGTGTTGCAATATTTTGGGGCAGGGCTTATTCTCGGGGGAGGTCTTATTTTCAGGGAAACAGAGTAGATAATTTTTTAGGGGGGGGGTAATTAAGTTGGACTCAATACTGGATTAGATCAACTCGAGTTGATCTAATAAAATGAAATTCAATGGAGAAAAGAGGAAGGTTCTACATTTAGGCAACATAAACGAAATGCACAGGTACAGTATAAGTATACCTGGCTCAATAGTAGCAACTGGGAGAGGGATCTTGGAGTCCTAGAGGACAACCATTGAAATAAGAGGCAGCCGTGTGCAGCAGCTGCCAAAAAAGCCAACACAGTTCTAGGCTGCATCAACAGAGGGATAGAATCAAGATCACGTGAAGGGTGAAGGCCACACATGGAATACGGCATTCAGTTTTGGTCACCACAATGTAGAAAAGATGTGGAGGTTTAGAAAGAGTGCAGAGAAGAGCAAGAAAGAAGATTAGGGGACTGGAGGATAAAACATATGAAGAACAATTGCAGGAACTGGGTATGTCTAGTTTAATAAAAAGAAGGACCAGGGGAGACAGGATAGCAGTCTTCCAATATCTCAGGGGTTACCACAAAGAAAAGGGAGTCAAACTATTCTCCAAAGCACCTGGGGGCAGAACAAGAAGCAATGGGTGGAAACTAATCAAGGAGAGAAGCAACTTAGAACTGAGGAGAAATTTCCTGACAGTGAGAACAATTAACCAGTGGAACAGAAATTGCCTCCAGAAGTTGTGAATGCCCCAACACTGCAAGTCTTCAAGAAGATATTGGATAGCCATTTGTCTGAAACGGTATAGGGCTTCCTGCCTAGGCAGGGAGTTGGACTAGATGACCTCCAAGGTCCCTTCCAACTCTACTATTGCATTGCATTGTATTGTATTGTATTGTGATCAGCATTTGTCAACCTTGGCAACTTGAACACTTGTGGACTTCAGCTCCCAGAATTCCTCAGTCAGCATGGAAGGGAAACTGGAGCTGGGAGAGATCACTCAATTGGCTGCAGGTCAAAACTGTTCCTCAGGAGTGGGGAATGATGGGCCTCTTGTGACTTGTGGACTTCAACTTCCAGAATTCCTAAGACGGCCATGCTGGCGCAGGAATTCTGGGAGTTGAAGTCCACAGATCATAAAGGGACGTTGTTCTAAGAAGCTATTCTCCAAGGCACCTGAGGGCAGAACAAGAAGCAATGGGTGGAAACTAATCAAGGAGAGAAGCAACTTAGAACAGAGGAGAAATTTCCTGACAGTGAGAACAATGAATCAGTGGAACAGAAATTGCCTCCAGAAGTTGTATATGCCCCAATACTGGAAGTCTTTAAGACGTTGTTGGATAGCCATTTGTCTGAATTGGTATAGGGTTTCCTGCCTAGGCAGGAGGGTTGGACTAGATGACCTCCACGGTCCCTTCCAACTCTGCTATTGTATTGTATTGTATACTTATCTCTCTTGCCATTAGATAATTTTGTTTCTTCCTTCTCTCCTTGCTGCCTCTCTCCCGTCTCCTCGGCCTCTTGCCAGCGAGATCAAACTGCCTTTGCTGGATAACACCATCCACGAAGCCTTCCCGGGAGGCGAGTGGGAGACGGCTCAGCTGCAGGGAGTGTGGAGGAAAGGCCACAGCGCCGGAGGCAGCCGCAACTTCCCCTCGTTCCACACCAACCCCTGCTTCCCGTTGTCGGTTCCCGCCGGGGTGGGCCAGAGAAGCGTCAAGGTGGCGCTCCGTCAACACTGCCCCGATAACAAGTGCCGTCCCATTGGCTTTCATATCTTCCAGGTAATGGCGAGGTTGTGTTGTGGCCTGTTTGGCCCATTTTATGACCTTTCTTGCCGCAGCTGTGAATCCCTGCAGTTGTTAATGAAAAGAAGGACCAGGGGAGACATGATAGCAGTGTTCCGATATCTCAGAGGGTGCCACAAAGAAGAGGGAGTCAAACTATTCTCCAAGGCACCTGAGGGTAGGACAAGAAGCAATGGGTGGAAACTAATCCAGGAGAGAAGCAACTTAGAACTGAGGAGAAACTTTCCGACAGTGAGAACAATGAATCAGTGGAACAGAAGTTGCCTCCAGAAGTTGTGAATGCCCCAACACTGCAAGTCTTTAAGAAGATGTTGGATAGCCATTTGTCTGAAACCGTATAGGGTTTCTTGCCTGGGCAGGGGGTTGGACTAGAAGACCTCCACGGTCCCTTCCAACTCTGCTATTGTATTGTATTGTTAAATGTGTAACAGGGATTATTACCGTATGTTTCAGAGTATAAGACACACCTTTTTCCCTCAGAAAAGAGGCTGAAAATCTGGGTGCGTCTTATACACAGAATACAGCATTTTGGGCCTCCTGAAACTCCGCTCCCTTGACCAAAAGGGCCATGCAGAACCTTTAGGAGGCTTCCAGAGTGCTCCTGGGGGGCTGGGGTTGGGGTGGGGGGAGAAATAAGTCTCCATCTGCGGTGATCTTGGAGCCCAGGAAAATAAAATCGGTCACTCCCTCCATTTCCTCCCCAGCCATTTCCCAGGAATCGAGAGGGCTGGATGCCATGATCTTAGTTATCTTAACGTTGAATAGCTTTCTTAATGTTGAACAATACAACCGTCATAAATATGAGTCAGTGGCCAAACATCTGAATTTTGATCACGTGACTGCAGGGAGGCTGCAGCAATCTAGGAGATAATCTATGAAATGAAGTTAGTTCTATAGTTATAATATAGTAATTATTTAGATACTTTATGATTTATATTATATTTATAACATGAATTATAATCAATTTAGAGAACATAATTATATTATTTAAAAAGCTGTGGATATCTGAAACATAAAATGTAATTGTAGGGACTTTGTTATATATTTTATTATTCATCTTTATTATATTTATAACATGAATTATAATCATTATTATCTATATAAATAAAAATGTGACAAGACTTTGTTCAAAACCGCTAATCTCCGGAAGTACTGCCCCGATTGCTTCCAAATTTTCACACAAAGTTCCTTTCAATTACGGAACCAATGATATATATATATATATAGATTGTGTAGATGTCACACCTGTGCCAGTTATACGCAATGGAAATGTAAAAAATTGTTTAAAAGGTAGGTAGATGGATACAGAGAGAGCAGTGGGCCACAGGTATTATGTCATCCTTTATGACATAAAACACTCTGTCCATAAGATTCAAGGAGAAATACGGTAGGTAGGTAGGTAGAAGGATAGAGAGAGGGAGAAATACAGTAGGTAGGTAGGTAGGTAGGTAGGTAGGTAGGTAGGTAGGTAGGTAGGTAGGTAGAGGGATAGTGAGGGAGAGGGAGAAATACAGTAGGTACGTAGGTAGAGAGAGAGAGGGAGAGGAAGAAATACAGTAGGTAGGTAGGTAGGTAGAGAGATAGAGAGGGAGAGGAAGAAATACAGTAGGTAGGTAGGTAGAGGGATAGTGATGGAGAGGGAGAAATACAGTAGGTAGGTAGGTAGAGAGATAGAGAGGGAGAGGAGGAAATACAGTAGGTAGGTAGGTAGGTAGGTAGGTAGGTAGAGAGATAGAGAGGGAGAGGGAGAAATATAGTAGGTAGGTAGAGAGATAGAGAGGGAGAGGGAGAAATACAGTAGGTAGGTAGGTAGGTAGGTAGAGGGATAGTGAGGAAGAGGGAGAAATACAGTAGGTAGGTAGGTAGGTAGGTAGGTAGGTGGAGAGAGAGGGAGAGAGGAAGAAATGCAGTAGGTAGGTAGGTTGGGGGTTATACGGTGGTTGTGTGTACGTGTTTGTGTGTGCAGGTGTAGATCTACACACAGATTGGTTGGCCATTTAACCAGACTGGGCCACAGCAACGCGTGGCCGGGAACGGCTAGTAGGACATAATTATATAATTTAAAAAACTGTGGATATCCGAAACATAAAATGTAATTTATAGGGAAGACATTGTTATTTCTTCTCAGGTTCCCAGTGACAACAACCATGTGAAAATGGCTTCCACCGCTTTCCTGCAATTGGAGCCGGTGGTCAGTTGTGTGCCTCACTGCTACTCTCAGGAAATCAGTCAGACGTGTCGGCTGCCTTCAGGAAATTACGCCATTGTCCCATCGACGTACTTGCCTGATACTGAGGGCAGCTTCACGGTGATTGTAGCAAGGAAGATAGACAGGTGAGAAGAAAATACTGTATTTTTCGGACTATAAGACGCACCGGAGTATAAGACACACCAAGATCTAGAAGAGGAAAACAAGGGGGGACACACACCGTATTTTTCGGAGTATAAGATGCACCAGAGTATAAGACCACCAAGATCTAGAAGAAGAAAACTGTCGGGGTGGGGGGGGTGGGGGGGGGTGTTACCGTATTTTTCAGAGTATAAGACGCACCGGAGTATAAGATGCACCAAGGTTTTAAAGAGGAAAATTTTTTAAAACGTTTTTGCACTCTGCAAACCTCCCCAAAACATCCCATTTATCGCAAAAACAGGCCCATTTGTTTTTCAAAAAAGGGGCATGAATAGCTCTTGGGAGGCTTGTAGAGTGTTCCGGGGGGGGGGGGGACCCAGAAAAACAAGCAAAAAATGGCCCGTTTTTAGCAAAAACAGACCAGTTTTTTTCCAAAAAAGGGCATTAGGAAGCTCATAGAGTACTCCTGGGGACTTGGGGGGGGGGTGTCAGCAAAATTGAGCAAAAAACGGCCCATTTGTTGCTCATTTCTAACCTCCCCAGCCCCCAGGAGCATTCTATAATCCTCCTAAAGGCTCTGCACGGCCATTTTGGTGAAGGGGCGGGGTTTCAGGAGGCAAAAAATGCTGTATTCAGGGTATTTATTTATTTACTTATTAATTTATATTTTTATACCGCCCTACTCCCGAAGGACTCAGGGCGGTGTACAGCCAAAATAAAACACAGATATACAAAAGTTAAAACAATTTAAAAACATATTCAATAATTTGGCCCATAATAAAAGTTAAAAACCAACAAACCCAATTAAGATTAATAAAATTTATATTTACGCCAGCCCAGCTTGTTGAAAAAGAAAAGTTTTAAGAGCACGGCGGAAGGTGCGTAGGTCAGGGTGTGTATAAGACGCACCCAGATTTTCAGCCTCTTTTTTGATATAAAAAGGTGCGTCTTATACTCTGGAAAATACGGTAGTTTTTGCCCTCCCTGGCCCCCAGGAGCAATCTGCCCGGCCTCCCAAAACCTCTGTGCATCCCAGAAGGGCCTGTTTTTAGCAAAATTGGGATGCATGGGGTGGGGTTTTGGAAGGCCAAAAATGGCTGCATTTGGTGTATAACACCCTCTGACATTTCCACCCTCTTTTGGGGTGGGGGGAGTGTGTCTTATACTCTGAAAGGTAGGGGTACTTTATAGCCACTCAGCCATCCAGCCATTTCAATCATATGTGGCAGCAACTCAGTCTGGATGAGAATTTAGGGGGATTTTAATTCTAATTTTTTTTCCTGGAGGACACCATGTTGTTTGAAAGCCATTCTAGGTCAGAGTTGGTCAGCTTTGGAATCTTTAATGTGCGTGGACTTCAACTCCCAGAATTCCCCAGCCAACATGCAGATAGGAAAAAAAGATTTGATTTGATTCCACCCCTGAATAGGAATTGGGACTTGATGTCCTCACTGGGTCTTTTCAACCCTCAGCTGTGGGGTTTGTCATAATCCCCCAATTGTACTTGGGGATTGGATGGGAAGAAGGAAGGAATGGAGGAAAGAGAGGGGGGAGGAAAGAAGGGAGGAAAGGAGAAGATGAAGGAAAGAAAGAGGCAGAGGAAAGGGAGGGAGGGAAGGAAGGCAGGAAGGCAAGAAAGGAGAAGATGGATGTATGGAAAAGATGGAGAAAGGAGGGAAGGAGGAGATGGAGGGGAGGAAGGAAAGAAAGGAAGAGAGGAAAGGAAGAGACCGAGGGGAGGAAGGAAAGGGGGGAATGGAGGAAAGGGAGGAGGGAGGAAGGAAAGAAGATGGAGGAAAGGAAGAGATGGAGGAAAGGAAGAGACGGAGGGGAGAAAGGAAAGGGAGGAATGGAGGAAAGGGAGGAGAAGGAAGGAAAGAAGATGGAGATAAGGAAGAGACAGAGGGGAAGGAGGGAAGGAAGGCAGGAAAGGAGAAGATGGAGGAAAGGAAGAGATGGAGGGGAAGAAGGAAGGAAAGGAAGAGACAGGAATAGAAGGAAGGAAGGAAAGGAGAAGAGGGATGAAAGGAAGAGATGGAGGAAGGAAAGGAAGGAAGGGAGGAAAGAGAGGGGGAAGGAAGGAAAGAAGGTAGGAAAGAAGATGGAGGAAAGGAAGAGATGGCGGAGAAGAAGGAAGGAAAGGAAGAGATGGAAGAAAGGAAGAGACAGGAAGAGAAGGAAGGAAGGAAGGAAAGGTGAAGAGGGATGAAAGGAAGAGATGGAGAGGAGGAAGGAAAGGGAGGAATGGAGGAAAGGGAGGAGGAAGGAAGGAAAGAAGGTAGCAAAGAAGATGGAGGAAAGGAAGGAAGGAAAAGATGGAGGGAAGAAAGGAGAAAGGGAGGAAAAGAATAAAGGAAGGAAAGAGAATGAGTGGATGGATGGATGGTTGGTTGGTTGGTTAATTGGTTGGATGCATGGGAGGAAGCAAGGAACGAAAGTGGATGGAAGGATGGAAGGAAGGAGAGGGAAGGAAGGAAAGAAGGAAGGAAGGAAGTCCATGGGCAATCATATCCTAAGAGATCATCTTTAGTGCTCCTGAAAACTCCCCACTTCCTGCATTTGATTTCGGAAGGTGGAAGTTTTTCCGCCGTGTTCTGCTGTGGGATGATCGGAGGTTCTTTTACGGCCGCTAGTAATGAAGAAAAAGCCCGAACCTCCGCGGATTTCTCCAGGGAATTCTCCGTCACAGGCCCTCTTCTGCACTTCGGCCTCTTCTAATAAGGTTGTGTTTGCTTTTCTACAGGAAGAGCATTTGGAGCAAGGAGACCTTGGGACAAAGGCTGCAAGAGGTGAGATCTTCCTTGGTTTGGGATTTGGCAACGGACGGGTCCACCCCGCCCCATGTGGCCCTTCCAGAGAAAACAACGCAGCAAGAAGTAACCCCAAAGTCATTGGCCAAGGAGAAAAAAATTGAAAAACGGCAAAGATCAGAACCGTAGGGGGTGGAAAAAGGAAACGACAAGCCATGTCAAGAGAGGTGCAGCCAGTGGTGAAATGCAAATTTTTTTATTATGTAGGCGTGGCTTGGTGGGAGTGGCAGGAGAAGGATACTGCAAAATCCCCATTCCCTTCCCACTCCTGGGTTAAGGCTACTGCAAAATCCCCATTCCCTCCCCACTCCTGGGGGAAGGATACTACAAAATCTCCATTCCCTCCCCAGTCCTGGGGGAAGGATACTGCAAAATCCCCATTCCCTCCCCTCTCCTGGGGGAAGGATACTGCAAAATCCCCATTCCCTTCCCACTCCTGGGGGAAGGATACTACAAAATCTCCATTCCCTCCCCTTTCCTGGGGTAAGGATACTGCAAAATCCCCATTCCCTCCCCAGTCCTGGGGGAAGGATACTGCAAAATCCCCATTCCCTCCCTTCTCCAGGGGAAGGATACTGTAACATCCCCATTCCCTCCCCACTCCAGGGGAAGGATACTGCAAAATCCCCATTCCCTTCCCACTCCTGGGGGAAGGATACTACAAAATCCCCATTCCTTCCCTACTCCAGGGGAAGGATACTGCAAAATCCCCATTCCCTTCCCACTCCTGGGGTAAGGATACTGCAAAATCCCCATTCCCTTCCCACTCCAGGGAAAGGATACTGCAAAATCCCCATTCCCTCCCCACTCCTGGGGGAAGGTTACTGCAAAATCCCCATTCCCTCCCTACTCCAGGGGAAGGATACTGCAAAATCTCCATTCCCTCCCCCACTCCAGGGGAAGGATACTGCAAAATCCCCATTCCCTCCCTACTCCAGGGGAAGGATACTGCAAAATCCCCATTCCCTCCCCACTCCTGGGGGAAGGTTACTGCAAAATCCCCATTCCCTCCCTACTCCTGGGGGAAGGATACTGCAAAATCCCCATTCCCTCCCTACTCCTGGGGGAAGGTTACTGCAAAATCCCCATTCCCTCCCTACTCCAGGGGAAGGATACTGCAACATTCCCTCCCCTACTCCAGGGGAAGGATACTGCAAAATCCCCATTCCCTCCCTACTCCAGGGGAAGGATACTGCAAAATCCCCATTCCCTCCCCACTCCTGGGGGAAGGTTACTGCAAAATCCCCATTCCCTCCCTACTCCAGGGTAAGGATACTGCAAAATCACCAATCCCTCCCCCCTCCAGGGGAAGGATACTGCAAAATCCCCATTCCCTCCCTACTCCAGGAGAAGGATACTGCAAAATCCCCATTCCCTCCCCACTCCTGGGGGAAGGTTACTGCAAAATCCCCATTCCCTCCCTACTCCTGGGGGAAGGATACTACAGAATCCCAATTCCCTCCCTACTCCTGGGGGTAGGATACTGCAAAATCCCCATTCCCTCCCTACTCCAGGGGAAGGATACTGCAAAATCCCCATTCTCACCCCATCCCTATTCCCACTCCTTCCCACTCCAGGGGAAGGATACAGCAAAATCCCCATTCCCTCCCCACTCCTGGCGCCAGCCAGAGGTGGTATTTGCCGGTTCTCCGAACTACTCAGAATTTTCACTACCGGTTCTCCAGAACCTGTCGGAACCTGCTGAATTTCCCCCCTGGGTGCAGCCGTATTGCCACTGTGTTAAAAACTGTAAGAGGAGAATAGTTTACATTGTTTCTAGCTAGCTTCCCCCAAGAAAGGGACATTTCCACTAGGCCAGGGGTCTGCAAAGTCGGCTCTTTTAAGACTGGTGGACTTCAACTCCCAGAATTCCCCAGCCAGCCTGGCTGGCTGGGGAATTCTGGGAGTTGAAGTCCACCAGTCTTAAAAGAGCCGACTTTGCAGACCCCTGCACTAGGCTAAAACTCTGGCGCACTTGAGCCTGTCCATTTAGGCACCGGAACTCACTGTCTCCTGGCGATAGCCCCAAAAGTCAGCCAGTTGGTTTTCATGCTTAAGGTGGAACTCACTGTCTTCTGGTGACCGGCCCAAAGTCACCAGCCAGCGTTCATGCCTAAGGCTTGACTAGAACTCACCGTCTCCTGGCATTTGGCCCAGAGTCACCCGGCTGGCTTTCATGCTTAAGGTGCGACTAAAACTCACCAGCCGATTTTCACACCTAAAGTGGTACTAGAACTCATAGTCTCCTGGTTTCTAGAACAGCCTTACTCTATCCATCTGGAGGTCTCATATGCCTCGTTTTCCCACTCTCCTGATCCATAAGGCAACTTAATAAGCTAACTTAAGCATGAGGATCTAAGATTTGTATACAACCCTGATGATGTTTGCTGGCTCTCTCCATCTTTTTAATCTTTATATATATTTTTTCTACCTGGTTATTTTTACTTGTAAAGTATTCCAAGCCACTTATCGTATTTTTCAGACTATATGACACACACACACACACCCAAATTGTGGGTAGAAATGTTGTGCACCTTATTGTAATTGTAATTGTATTCGAATTTGTATACCGCCCTTTCTCCCTTACGGGACTCAGGCGGTGAACAGGCAATGATAAAAAACAATAATAAAAACATCAATATAAATACCTATGCTAAAAATAAATTAAATACTAAGTCTGCTCTAAAATGCACTATAAAACCCCCAATAAAACCAGATTAAAAGCTACACCGGGCCAGCCGCATGAAAAAGATGGGTCTTCAGGGCTCGGCGGAACAGGTGCAAGGTCCGTAGCTGTGCGTAGGTCAGGGGGTAGGTCATTCCAGAGGGCAGGAGCTGCCACAGAGAAGGCTCTCCCCCTAGGGGTCGCCAGCCGACATTGACTGGCTGACGGCACCCTGAGGAGGCCCTCTCTGTGGGAGCGGTCGAAGGGAGATATTTGGTAGGAGGCGGTACAACTACCTAGGTCCCTTGCCATGGAGCACTTTAAAGGTTGTTACTAGCACCTTGAAGAGCACCCGGAAAGCCACAGGCAGCCAGTGCAGCTCGCACAGGAGAGGTGTTACATGGGAGCATCTGGAGGCTCCCAGAATCCCCCATGCGGAGTGAATGTTGCAGCAGGGGGACGGGGGTTGGTGCAGCGGCATTCACCATCCCCTGTCATTGCTGCTGGCATTCACCGCCACCGGGGAATACTGGAGTCTTAGCTGCCAAGCAGCTGATTGGTGGTTGGATCAGCCTCCTGGAATACCACCAATCAGCTGTTCTAGGTGGCAGGGATCACGGTTGCTGATTATTGCCACCGCCGTTCGCCTCCATTCGGCAGCAGCGATTGTCAGTGAACGGTGACGGCAGCTATCGGAAGCAGCAGTAGTGGTGAACTGCTAGAGTGGTGACGAATGGCAGCGGGCAGCGGCGGCGAACGGCGACAGTGGCGAGCAGTGGTGGTGGCAGCAAACGACAGCAGTGGTGAACAGCAGCAGCGAATGGTGGCGGCAAACAGTAGCGGCGAACAGCGGCAGCGGCAAACGGTGGCAATCGCCGCCGCCTAGAACAGCTGATTGGCGGTATTATGAGAGGCCAATCCAACCGCCAATCAGCTGCTCGGCAGCAAAAGCTCCAGTGTTCCCCGGTGGCGACAGCAGCTCAGCTCAGTTGACCAGTGGTGGGCGCAACGGAGTGGAGCCCTGACGAGCCACATGCAGGGGCTGTGATAACATGGCTGATTCTGACCAGGCTGTTTGCTGTTTGCTGCAAGGACGCCAACCAGATGAATACCGGATGGGTGCTGGGATGCAGAGGCAGATTTTTTTCTGGTTTTCATCCTCTAAAGATAATGTGCGCCTTATAGTGCGAAAAATGCGGTATATAGTGAGACAGGCGATGTACCAATTCAGTTAATACCCCAACTATAGATCGAGTAAATCGTGATGCATGGTCAGTTCTAAGGGGCCACGATCCTGATGTTAATTTTTCCAGACTATTCTGTCTTTTAAGTGCCTCCTGGTATAGGAACCCACTAACTTCTCCCCTGGCCGCAGTAATTTTTAAAAGTTCCCCTTTTCCGCTCCTCCTTCCTGCACATTCTTTCGGCTTTCCGTTCGCTCTTCCAATCTTTTTTTTTTTTTTCCATTTAAAAAGCCATAAAATAGGCTTTTTTGATTTACGAGCTTATCAGTTTATGAGCAAGATGAGAAGGTTCGTTTTATTGGGCCGGCTAAAAGTTCCAAAGAAATGCGGGCGGAGGGGGAAGTGGGGTTGGGGGGTTGGGATGGAAAGGAAGGCTTCACGCATTCCCGATCGTTTTGAATTCTTTCTTAGAATCGTAGGAAGCAAAGATTTAAAGGGACCTTGAGATCCTCTAGTCCAGCTCCTGGGAATTTACTATAGCAGTTTTATTTTGTTTTTTGACTTTGGGGTAGATTCACATTGCCCCTGATTCCCCCCCCCCCCCAAAAAAAAGCCCTGGCCAAGATGTTCCTACAACATGCTCCAATACAGGTCGTCCTGGACTTACAACCATTCGTTTAGCGTTTGAAGTAAAGAAAAAAAGTTTTTCCCCGAATGCCATCACTCTGCTAAACAAATTAATTCCCTCACCATTGTCAAACTATTCACTAAGGCTGCATTACTATTACTCTTAGTCTTCTCATCGTTCCCATCACTCGTTTCCTCCCACTTATGACTGCAGGACTGTAACCTTCTTGCTTGTATCCTTACGATTTATATTGATATTGATTGTTTCCTGGTGGCTTATTTGTATCCTGTGACTATCATTAAGTGTTGTGCCTTAGGATTCTTGACGAATGTATCTGGTCTTTTTATGTACACTGAGAATAGAAATAGAGTAGAGTAGAGTAGAATAGAATAGAATAGAATAGAATAGAATAGAATAGAATAGGAATATTGGAAGGAAGAATAAAATAGAATAGAACAAAACAGAATTGAATAAATATTTGAATGAAGAATAGAATAGAGAATAGAGTAGAATAAATATTTGAATGAAGAATAGAATAGAATAGAATAAATATTGGAATGAAGAATAGGATAGGACAGGATAGGATAGGATAGAATATTGGAAGGAAGAATAAAATAGAATAGAACAAAACAGAATTGAATAAATATTTGAATGAAGAATAGAATAGAGAATAGAGTAGAATAAATATTTGAATGAAGAATAGAATAGAATAGAATAGAATAGAATAAATATTGGAATGAAGAATAGGATAGGACAGGATAGGATAGGATAGAATATTGGAATGAAGAATAAAATAGAATAGAATAAAACAGAATTGAATAAATATTTGAATAAAGAATAGAATAGAATAAATATTGGAATGAAGAATAGACTAGACTAGAATAGAATAGAATAGGAATATTGGAAGGAAGAATAAAATAGAATAGAATAAAACAGAATTGAATAAATATTGGAATGAAGAATAGAATAGAATAGAATAGAATAAATATTGGAATGAAGAATAGGATAGGACAGGGTAGGATAGGATAGAATATTGGAATGAAGAATAAAATAGAATAGAATAAAACAGAATTGAATAAATATTGGAATGAAGAATAGAATAGAATAGAATACATATTGGAATGAAGAATAGAATAGAATAGAATAGAATAAGCAATTGAATCAAACTAGGAAACAATAAAACAATATAAATTGTAAAGGTACAAGCAGCATAGTTATAGTCATAAGTGGAGAGAGATGGGTACTAGGAAGGATGAGAAGAATAATTCTGGAAGTTGAAGTCCACAGGTTGTAAAAGGAATGGGCAACAATGTCCCTTTATGATCTGTGGACTTCAACTCCCAGAATTCCTGCGCCAGCATGGCCGTCTTAGGAATTCTGGAAGTTGAAGTCCACAAGTCATAAACGGCCCATCATTCCTCACTCCTGAGGAACAGTTTTGACCTGCAGCCAATTGAGTGACCTCTCAGCTCCAATTTCCCTTCCATACTGGCTGAGGAATGCTGGGAGCTGAAGTCCAACAAGTGTTAAAGTTGCCAAGGTTGACAAATGCTGATCACGATTAAGAGATTAAAATCTGAATATCCTCCTGCATCCCAATTGGATCCATCACCCAGAGCCCCAATGAGTCTTTTCTCGAATTATCAAATGCAGGTAGTCCTCAACTTACAACCATTTGTTTAGCAAAGTTACAGTGGGACTGAAAAAAGTGACTCTTGTAGTTAAAATTGGGGTGATTCACTTTATAACTGCAATGATTCATTTAACAACTGTGGGGAAACGGTCACCAAATGGGGCACAACGCACGTAACAACTGCCTTGCTAGGCAGTGGAAATTTTGGCCTCAGTTTTGGTTGTACGTTGAGGACTTATCTGTCTATTGTTAAGAATTCTTTTGTTTCTCATTTTTCTTGGATGAGTTTCTCAAGCTTCTGGATCCAACTCCCTGTTCTGTAAAAGCAACATCCTGAAGTCGATAAAGCTATTTTGACTTATCCAAGATCTTTGTTTTTAATCTCTTCCTTTCCCCTCCGCTCGGATTCTACAGGTCTCTTTCAAGGCCGTGATGAAAATGTGATTTTGGAGCGAACGCTTTTCGCGCAGGAAGAAATAACGGAGACCTTTAAGAAGGAAGCCAAACTTCTTCTTAGTTTAAATTGAAATCATTCCAAAATGTATGTTGGATCTCCGAGCTTCGTGGGTTAAAGGAACATCTGTGACTTTTAACCAACTTTTCTGTAGAAACAAACTTGAGTGACATCCCAGCTCAAGTTTCCCTCCCATTTTTTATTTTATTTTATTTTTAAAATACATATCTGAACTTCAACTGATGTTGAAATCTTCAAGATTTCTTCCTGGTTCTGGCTGCGTCTTTATTCCTTTCTTTTCTCATTCCAGCCACCTTTAAACATCGATTTAAAATTTATGTACATTGTGATGGGTGTTCAAATTGGGGCTTTTTGGTCCTGTGGCGATAATATTCTCTCGGTGTGTGGTGTGCGTGCTTTGTATTTCCGTAGCGATCTTCTGCAGAAAGATAGGTTTGCCAAGGAAAACGGAAGGAGCGATGGTGGAAATAGAAGAAGAAGAAGAGGAGGCTGTGACATTTCAGGAAGTTTTGAAGCGGCGAAAAGTTGGAATGCACAACGATTGGAGCTTTGGCCATCCGAAAGGTTTTGAATTTGGACGGTTCCCATTTTTACTCCCTGGCCTCATCTTGAGTTGAAAACAACCGAGACATTTTGATTGTTGACGAAGTGTTTTTGGGCTCAAAACAGAGGTTTTGAACGTGGACCAAAGATGCTTTGAGCTGGAAATATTTCCTAAATGATCGAAATGATCTCTCGAAAGGCGAGTCAGCCATTTTGGGTACAAAGAGAGACATTTTACAGTCAAAAGAGGTCAGAATCAGAGGTGGTATTCAGCCGTTACAGACCTGTTTGCTCAAACCAGTAGCGGAAATCACGAGTGGCCCCGCCCACGCGCCCCGGTCCTGTGGCATCCTGTTTAGGCCTTATTTTAGCCAAAAGCGCATGCACGGAAGGCTGAGCGCATGCACGGAGGTGACTCATGCGCTTCCATTTGCGAACCGGTAGGGAAGGTGAGTGAATACATTCTGGTGAGAATGAATGGGTTTTGCATACCACCGGTGCTGGATTCTTCTACTCTGAAGGGCTCAAGAAGCAATACAATTATGCGATAAATTTGGTTTTCGATGTTGCTGCGGCTTACGACCATCAGTGTCTGCATGATGTGGTCAAAACAGGGTAAGTGAATTTGTGAATTCTGTAGTGTATATAAATGACACCATTTATCAAAAACGTCCGTTGGGTTATTTTTCGCGAGACATCTTCATGGCTTGTGTTGGATTCTTTTATCACATTGTAGGTCTGCTCTCAACCAGGTTCCGGGCCTGTGTAATAAACCTGGTCTACGCTACTTTTTAAGAAGTATGGACTTCGATTCCCAGAATTCTCCTAGCACTCCAGATACTTCTGAACTAGTGCATTGATTCTCCACTGTGGATTCGTTTTGCCGTTTGATACTGCAGTTTTCATCTTGGGCATCGCCCGCATTGTAGTTTTAAACCAATGGTGAGGAATCATGGCCCTTTTATGACTTGTGGACTTCAACTCCCAGAATTCCTGAGCCAGCTGGCTCAGGAATTCTGGGAGTTGAAGTCCACAAGTCATAAAAGGGCCATGATTTCCCACCACGGTTATAAACAAACATCCCTCAACATTGACGTTGAACTCTTCACGAGGTGTGGTCGCGCAGCATATGGAGCCCCTTAAATTCCCCGCAAGAGCCCGACGGAAGCGGGAGACAGCATGGCAACTTGGCAGAAAAGAGATTTATACCGCTAAATCTCCCCCCGGTTCTCCGTTTCCCGCTCAACTCTTAATTTATTACGTATTTATTTATTTGTTGTGAAGTTTATTTGCTGCCTCTTTCGTGTGAAACAGTAAATATCCACATGTTCCTCAAGAAAAAGATGAGCTTAGCTGATGGTAGTTGTAAGAAAAGAGTTTTTAATGGGCTTTTTTAAGGACAGTGTTTCTGGACCTTGGCAAATTGAAGATGGGCGGACTTCAACTCCCAGAATTCCCCAGTCAGCAATGTGGGATTCTGGGAGTTGGAGTCCACCCGTTTTCAAGTTCCCATAGCTGAGAAAACACTGCTCTAGTGTGTTGACATTATTTGAACCTCAATCCTATTTCATCTCTCTCTTTTCTTCACATTATGTTTTCTTCACTCGTTTTCCTTATTTTTGTTATTTAAGTTTCATCTCTCCCATTTCTTTCAGCTTTCTTTTCGTCGGTCCAGCTCTTTCCTTATTTTTATTATTTAAATGTCGTCTCTCCCATTTCCTTCACCTTTCCTTTCCTCGGTCAATTGTTTTCCCTTATTTTTGTTATTTAAATTTCATCTCTTCATTGCCTTTGCCTTCTTCAACTTTTCCTTATTTTTCTTATTTAAATAGAGCCACATTTGCTGGTTCAAAGAACATCTGAAGGAAAAAATTGCTGTCCATTTCTCATCCCTGCCAAAATACACGGTCCCATTTTTCCCCTTCATTATCTAGGTAATTGAGACCGTGGCAGAGTTAAAACTGAACCGTTCAAGGAAGCGATTTGTGGGGGGGAAATGATACCCAATGGAGTGGCAAAGATTTTTTTATGGCGTTTCTGTCAAAAGACAGCAATCAGGAGGTTTGGAAATATCTTAGAAAAGCGATAGGAACGATAGGTGACCTGATTGAAGTCTATCAAATCATGCACGGTGTGGACAAAGTAGAAAAGGAAGAACTGTTTTCCCTATCGCACAACACTAGAACTAGGGGGCCCCTCCATGAAACTTTTGGAAGCTAGACCTCCAACAAATAAGAGGAAGTACTTTTCCACCCAGAGGATCACTGGTCTATGGAACTCCCTGCCAGAAGAAGTGGTGACAGCTGTCAGCCTCGACACCTTTAAGAAAGGATGAGAGGAGTTCATGGAGAACAAGGGTATCCATGGCTATCATGAGGGATGCCTAAGGACACCCTCCGGGATGGAGAGATAGGCAGGATATCTCTCAAGGCCATTTGCAGGGAATCACAAGCAGGTGAAGACATCTGCTTGGGAAGACCCTGAAGCAAATGGGGAGCCACTGTGGGAGACAGAAGGCTGGACTGGATGGGCTGTGGCCTGTTCCAGCAAGGCTGTTCTTATGTTCTTAACCTCTAGAGGCCCAAGACAGGAAATCTTATTGCAACCCAAACAGATAGTTGTCCATGGTTTTTTGAAGAACTCCAGTGATGGAGCAATCTCAACTCCTGGAGGCCACTTGTTCCATTGATTTATTGTTCTCAGAAAAATTCTCCTTAATTCCTGGTTGGATCTCTCTTTGATGAGCTGCCAGACATTGCCTCATGTCCTACCTTGACCTCCTCCTCTACTCTGTGACAAACCTTCTAGCAGAAGATAGAAATTCATGACAATCACAATGTGTGATTTCACCTGCTAAATCTTTACCAAAGGCAAAGATTATGGCGTTTCTGTCAAAAGACAGCAATCAGGAGGGTTGGAAATATCTTAGAAAAACGATAGGAAGAAATGCGATTTCAGGCAAAATATAAATCCGGATTATTATTTTGCTATTCCAACTTTGCTTGCAGCAGCTCCTACACTGTTCATTTCATTTCCCTAAGTATACTTGGAGAGCATTAAAAAATATATATATTAAGATTTGGAAACACTGTATTTTCATTTCATTTTGTTTTTAAAATAAGTGAGGTGTTGTTGAAATGTCTTTTGAAATAAAAGAAATAAAAATGTGGACTAGCAATATGAAAAAGTGGTTTTTTTTTAAAAAAAAGGTGTGATTTCTGGTATTAATTGGGGACATTTGCACGGCAAGTGGATAACACTTAGAGCAGAAAGCGGGCAGAATAACAGACTAGCAAAGTTGGAAGGGACTTTGGAGGTCTTCTAGTTCAGCCCCCTGCTCAGGCAGGAGACCCTGTACCAAGCCGAACCTTTTTGGCACCGACTGCCAAAAAGGTCACATGGAAATGCGCGCGCACTTGTTGGGACCATGCTCTAGAAAAGCCAAACTCCAGGTTCTAGCATGCATGTGTGCTTCACGATCAGCTGGCTGGTGCGCATGCGCGCATCAGCTTTTGGTACTGCCACACACAGTGAAGGACAGTGGATCATTGCACACACAGAGGTGCACCAGAAACCCAGAAGACAAACGGGCAAGACTGCATATGCCGAGTGGCATGGCTTTGTGCGCCACTTTGGGCATGCGTGCCATAGATTCGCCATCATGGCCCTATACCAGGGGTCAGCAATCCACAGCTCTGGAGCCGCATGTGGCTCTTTCATCCCTCTGCTGTGGCTCCCTGTCGCCAGTCGGTGCCACAATTTTGAGAGAAGCTTCCACTTGGGAGGGGCGGAAACACAGCGCACCAGGAGGAGACTCTATGGCAAGGGGCGGGTTTTCCGGTCAGCTCTACAATTGATAGGGCTTTTGGTTAGGATAGGTAGAGGAAAAAGGATGGCGCACTAGGAGGAGACATGGTGGGGAAACCGGACTTCCGATTGGCTCCAGAATTGAACTTCCCGTTAGGATCTTTGTGGCTCTTTGAGTGTTTAAGGTTGCTGACCCCTACCTGTTCTGACTCCCTCTTTCACAAGACAAATGACTAAACTGATTGATACTTGGCAGCTTGCCCGGACTGACCTTGACTAGGCCTGAAAATTCTTAATGAAAGAACTTGACACACACGAAAGCTTTGACTCTTCAGATGATACATTGTTTCCTGCAAACCTACTCTTCACAGAGGATTTCTTTTAAAGCCTCTTGGGAGGGGCCGGTCAATTAGGCAGCTGATACTCATTATCTCCTCCGGTTGCGTCTATCTGCTAATTGATGCTGCCTCCTCTCAATCCTTCTTAGCCTGACATCAGGGACAAACTGGGTTTCCTCCTCCCCACTACACCAAGCCCCAGGTGCCTCCTGATGCCTAGCCGGGCTCTCTGCTCTCTCACTCTCGGTCTCTTCTTCTAGAGCAGATTTATAGGACTCCTCACTAGAGGAATCCATTAGCAGCTCATCCGGAGCTGCCTGGGCCACAACACCTACCCTATACCATTCCAGATAAATGGCTGTCGAATCTCTTCTGAAAAATCTCCAATGATGAAGCACTCACAACTTTTGGAGTCAAGTCATTCCACCGATTATAGATTCTCCCTGTCACAACGTTTTTCTATATTTAAGTTGCTAAATTGTGCTGTTGTAATCAAAATTTGTCAAGACGATGGTTGCAACGGTTCGTTTGAAACTCTGCTGTGACCCACATAAAAGTGTAGCCACCTTCTTGACATTTTTCTTACCACACCTGCCGATAGATAGGCCTGGTTGCAGTGCCGCTGAATCGGATGCGTTCAATGAACGAAAAGAAAATAGAATAGGAGAAGGCATTATAATTAACTAGCCGATAACCCGGCGTTGCTGAGGTATTTATTTATAGGGGGGAAATGTCTGCACCAAATGTAATTTCTAATGTTGGATTTTCCCCCTCACCAGAGGGAGGCCCCTTGTGGAGTACTGTGAAGCCGTTACCATGGCAACTCCACTGTGCTGTACAGTAGAAGCCATTTTACGGCAGTACAGTAGAAGCCATTTTAAGGCACAACAGGCTGTAACTTAACAGAACATACACCCTGAGGGGTGTTAGAGATGTTTTACCCCCACAGTTTTTTGTTTCCAGAGAGTAAAGTTATCTGTGTACCAAGTTTTGTTGAAATTGCTCGAGGCATTCCAGAGTTATGCCGGAACACACACACACACACAGCCTTATTTTTATAGATAGATAAGCTTCTCCTGCAGGGGTGGGTTTCAGCCAGTACGCACTGGACTGGGCCTACCAGTTGGTGAAATTTAACATGCCTCCTAGTACCCATTCTTCCATTCTACCCATTCTTGCTTATAGTTTTTTTTAATTTGTTTATTATTTTCCACTTTTATAATAGAATCTTGCTAACATTCTGTCTTTAATATTTTAAACAAGGGCTGATTAACAAATTATTCTAATGCTTTCATGAGAACAAGATTGGATTTATTAAAATCTAATATTTTCCATTTGATCTGACCCCAAGTGTAACACAGCATTCTTCATTGGGGAAAAAATTTTTTTTCCATTTTCACAACATGTAATCCCATGTATACTATTACATAGCCAGCACCATTTTGTATTATTATTTACATCAATTCGTCTTCCCATCAGCTCCCAAAACACAATTATTTAGCTCTTCTGCTCTTCATACACCATATTTATCCTTATCCATCACTTTCTTCTCCCCCTCTCTTCTCCCCCTCTCCCCCTCCTTTCTTCTCTCTGTCCCCCTTCCCTATTCCCTTCCTCTCTCCTTCTCCTTTCCCCCTTTCCACTCCTCCTTTCTCTCCTCCTCTCCCCCCTTCCTTCCTCTCTCCCATCCCTCTCTTCTTCCCTTGCCTAGCACACAATTTTGTGTACTCTGCTTGGATCAGACCGTAAGTGGCACAGTTCCATGTTGTCTTAAGCCCAAAATTTGGAGCCTAGTGGCATAAGGGATTCTATTGTGAGCAGAGGAGTGGAGTCAGTGGTGGGTTACAACCGGTACACCCCGGTACAAGTGTACTGGTGCCTGCTGGGAGTACCGGGTACCATTCCGGTACAGTGTTCCGGAGGGCCCACCTGCGGTATTTGAACTCTTTGGCGCTTCCACGCACAGAGCGTAAGGCAACTGCGGGACGCTCCGCCGAGCAGTTGGAGCGTTGTGGAGGCATTGCAGAGCATCGCAGGAGGTAAGGATGCCTGTGCACGCTGCATGCCTGTGTGCGTGTGCTACACATGTTCATGTGGTGGACGCCCAGCCCCGTTGCAATGTACCGGTTGCAACAGGTTCTGGAAACCACCACTGAGTGGAAGACGGTTCTCGTGAAATACCTCTGGACTCACTCGATTATATTAATGTCTGATATACAGTGTGGATTCCAGGCAGACGAGCTGTATTCGAGGACTGGTCTGGCAAAGGTATTGTATGCCCTAGTTAGCAGTACAATAATACCGGAGAAGAAGCTTCGCAAAATTAGGTTAAAATTAGGTCCAGGAAAATTGAGGACATCTCTGCTTAAGTGAGAAGACATGAAATGGTTCAAAACTTTGTTCTCCCTTGCTCCGACAACGGTTCCCGGAAGGAAAAAGGCGTCAGACGGCTTCGCGTGGTAAAGCACAGAGGTTATACGGGAGGGGCTGGCGGGTGGTCCCTGTGATATCCTCAAAACTGACATCCTTTACTTCGGGTGGGAGTTGGTACTTGAATGAACGGAGAAGGTTGGTGAAGAAAACGAAGAGCTCAATTCTGGCCAAGGACTCCCCCACACATGCACGTCGCCCTACGAAAGAAGGGGGAAGAAACAGATGATGGTTTAAGGGAGGGTTTGAAAACAAAAGGGAGCATGTCTCAAATGGAATCCTGCTGTACCCAAGGAATAAGGACTGTGAATTAAGGATGGCCACCTTACATGAAGCCTAGATGGAGGAAAAGACATGAATTTCTAGAGAAGAATTAGTAACTTACAATGGTGGATGGATCTCCCTCTCTTCTACTTTCCATCAATGAATCTATCTATCTATCTATCTATCTATCTATCTATCTATCTATCTATCTATCTATCTATCTATCTATCTATCTATCTATCTATCTATCTCCATGCATCCATCCATGCAACCATCCATCTTTCATTATTGTCTATATCCATCCATGCATCCATGCATCCAGCCCTCCATGAATCCATGCATCCATGTATCCATCCATCTTTCTTTCTTTCTTTCCATCCATCCATCCATCCATCCATCCATCCATCCATCCATCTATCTATCTATCTATCTATCCATCCATGAATCCATAAATCCATCCATCCAACCATCCATATATCTATCATTACCATCCATCCATCCATGAATCCATGCATTCATGCATCCATCTATTTTTTTTCTTTCTTTCTTTTGTTCTTTCTTTCTTCCATCCATATCTATCTATCTATCTATCTATCTATCTATCTATCTATCTATCTATCTATCTATCTATCTATCTATCTATCTATCTCTATCTATCTATCTATCTATCTATCTATCTATCTATCTATCTATCTATCTATCTATCTATCTATCTATCTATCTATCTATCAATCCATCCATCCAACCATCCATCCATATATCTATCATTATCATCCATCCATCCATCCATCTATTGATCTATATCATTATTGTATATCCATCCATGAATCCATGCATCCATCCATTTCTTTCTTTCTTTCTTTCTTTCTTTCTTTCTTTCTTTCTTTCTTTCTTTCTTTCTTTCTTTCTTTCTTTCTTTCTTCCTTTCTTTTCTTTCTTCCTTTCTTTCTCACCTACAGTACTTATTTGTAGTCCTTGATTGGCAACCATTCATGTAGTGATCATTCAAAGTTACAATGTCAAAGAAAAAAGTGACTTAGGACTGTTTTCCACAAGACCATTGCAGCATCTCTGTGGTCAGGTGATCAAAATTCAAACACTGGCTCAAATTTATGATGGTTGTAGTCGCCCGGGTCAGGTGATCGTCTTTTGCGACTTTCTGATCAGCAAAGTCAATGGAGAAGCCAGATTCGCTTAACAACCGGGCTACTTAAACTTTACTTAACAAACGTGGTAAGAAAAGTCGTAAAATGGGTCAAAACTCACTGAACAACTGTATTGCGTAACAACAGAAATTTGGGGTTCAACTTTTCTTTGAAAGTCAAGGACTATCTATATTTACCATTCTTGGCAACTTTAAGAAACGTGGACTTCAAGTCCCAGAATTCTATATGTTGGCTGGAGAATTCTAGGCATTGAAGTCCATACTTCTTAAAGCAGCCAAGGTTGAGAAACATTGCTCTAGGGCAGGGGTCTCCAAGCTTGGCAACTTTAAGACTTGTACAATGTACACAAGCAGAGTTGGGAGTGGCCTTGGCAGTCAACTAGTCCAACCCCCTGCCTAGGCAGGAAGCCCTCTACCGTTTCAGACAAAGGGCTATCCAACCTCTTCTTAAAGACTTCCAGGGTTGGGGCATTCACAACTTCTGGGGGCAACTTCTGTTCCACTGATTAATTGTTCTAACTGTCAGGAAATTTCTCCTCAGTTCTAAGTTGCTTCTCTCCTTGATTAGTTTCCACCCATTGCTTCTTGTTCTGCCCTCAGGTGCGTTGGTGAATAGCTTGACTCCCTCTTCTTTGGGGCAACCCCTGAGATATTGGAAGACTTCTATCCTGTCTCCCTTAGTCCTTCTTTTCATTAAACTAGACCTACCCAGTTCCTGCAACCGTTCCTCATATGTTTTAGCCTCCAGTCCCCTAATCCTCTTAGTTGCTCTTCTCTGCACTCTTTCCAGAGTCTCCACATCTTTTCTACATCGTGGCGACCAAAACTGGATGCCGTATTCCAAGTGTGGCCTTACTAAGGCCTTATAAAGCGATATTAATCCTTCAGGAGATCTTGATACTATCCCTCTGTTGATGCAGCCTAGAACTGTGTTGGCTTTTTTGCTGGCTGAAGAATTCTGGGACTTGAAGTCCACAAGTCTTAAAGTTGCCAAGGTTGGAGACCCCTGCTCTAGGGGTTTCTGAAAGTCGATTCAGGCTGGGTTCTGGAAAGGAGGATCATAACATTACCCGCTGAGAATGGCAAATAAGCTTCATTGTTCACAAAATTGCCTTTGGAATCCAGGAAATGCTCCGGATTGAACTTCCAAGGAGTCTCCCAGTACTCTGGGTCATACAGCACCGAATGGGCATTGGGCAGCAGAAGGGTTCCCTGGAAGTGGGGGAAAAACCAAAATAAAGAAAATTACAAGTTCTTGTTTTACAAACGATCTGTTCAAATCATCTCGAGAAGCAGGGCCAACCATCCCCCAGGTTTCCTCCTTCCCAACAATGAAGGAAGTTGAAAGAGGGTTAACAGAGAACAATCTCTGAAACTTTAAGGGTGGGTGGACTTTGATTCCCAGAATTCCCTGGTCAGCATGGGGAGAGGTAGTCCTCAGTGTATGGCTGTAATGAAACTCTGCAATTATGGTTATAGCAATAGCAATAGCACTTCGAATTATATACCACTTTACTGTGCTTTACGGCCCTCTCTAAGCAGTTTACAGAGTCAGCATATTTGCCCCCCCAACAATCTGGGTCCCCCATTTTACCGACCTCAGAAGGACGGAAGGCTGAGTTAACCTTGAGCCGATCAGGATCGAACTGGTGACAGTGGGCAGATTCAGCCTGCAATAATGCACTTTAACCAAGGGAAGGGAAGGGAGGGAGGGAGGGAGGGAGGGAGGGAGGGAGGGAGGGAGGAAGGAAGGAAGGAAGGAAGGAAGGAAGGAAGGAAGGAAGGAAGGAAAGAAGGAAGGAAGGAAGGAAGGAAGGAAGGAAGGAAGGAAGGAAGGAAGGAATAGCAATCGCAGGTAGACTTATATACCGCTTGACTGGGCTTTCCAGCCCTCTCTAAGTGGTTTACAGAGTCAGCCTCTTGCCCCAAATAATCTGGGTCCTCATTTTACCCACCTCAGAAGGATGGAAAGCTGAGTCAACCTTAAGCTGGTGAGATTCGAACGGCCGAACTGCAGCTAGCAGTCAGCTGAAATAGCCTGCAGTACTGCACTCTAACCACTGCGCCACCTCGGCTCCTGTCTTATAAGTTATCACAGTCGTAAAGCAGTTGCCACTTAACCACTTGCATATACCTGCGCTTGCGCGAAGATGGCCGGCTGCATCTAGAGCTCCACATGGGTCACGGAGCTCGTTGGCGTTTTTAGGGTGCCCCAGCCTTCTTTTTGCGATTTTGAAGGCTGGGACCGGTGAGAGATCCACCCTGGCTTCTCAGGGTGAGGTTTGGGGAGGCTGCAGAAGCCGCGGCTGCCGCAGCGACCACGGAGGCTGCGGGCGCTGGGACGGCGTCGGCGGGAACGCCCACGGCGTCGTTGTGATGGCGGCGGGCGTTGTGATGGCGGCGGGCGCCAGCCGCGCTGGGGATGCCCGGGGGCCTGCCGGAGGGACTGCGATGGCCTGAGGCGGCCTGAGGACGGCTGCAGATGACTGCAGAAGGGCTGGTGAGCGTGACCGGCGGTGGGAGCGCTGAGCGGTGGCCAGCTTGGGAGACGGCGGCGGTGGAGGCGGTGAGAGCGTCTGGAGGTGGTGAGAGCCGCTGGGCTGGCCTGAGGAGGTGAGGAGGCCGGAAGACGGCCCACGATGGTTGCAGGACGGCGGTGGGAGCGCCGGAGCAGAGGCCGGTGTCGGGGCCAGCAGTGAGTCCGATGGTGGGAGCACCGGATCAGCGGTTGACGCCCTCGGCGCCTTTTGATGGCGGTGGGCGCTGACCGGACCTCTGGCCATCCGAATGGGCCTGTGGCGTCCAGAAATGCTGGTGGAACTCTGCCAGGGGACGAAGGCATTTCCCCCATGGCCCTGGTGATCGGCCGGTGGGAGAGCCCTAGAAAAACAGGCCCTAGGCCTGAGAGGAGGACGAGGGGGTCTCAGGCTGGTTGGGCCGGGCCTGGCCGGGGAGGAGGAAGTACGGCTGGCCTTGGTTTAACCGACATCCCCTGGACAGAGACAATTTTCCAGCTGGGAGAACGGACTCCCCCCCAACACTTTTGGCGTCTTATTAAAATCCTGCTGACTTTAAAGACCTAAGTCTATATTGCAACCTTAAGATCTTTTAGACCTCTAAGACCTTTCGCTCTATGGTCCTTTTAAGATCTACGTCCTGTTTTTTAAGATCTTGAATGCAGCTACCGAACTGAAATTTTTAAATCTGTCCTCACTGGTGCACTTTAAACCTATTTATTTATTTTTAACATCTATTTATAACATCTATTTTAATCTGTGATCAACGATGCTTTTAATATCCACGACCCATGTATGAATTTCATCTTTACATTTTATATTTATTTATAATTATTTATTAATTGTCTATTTATATGGAATGTGCTCTAGAGCTGAATTATTGCGACTGCGAGAGTCCCCACTCTCGCAGGTTTGGCCCTCCGCTCTATCGAGGGCCCACCTTGATGAGGGATTTATTAATCCGGAGAGGTGGGAAAAGCGCGGTTTTAGGGGTTTTTTAGGGGTTTTTTAATACGGAGATTATTGTCTGTTTTAGGGGGTACCAGGGAGGGGGGAGGGTGCAGAAAGGTAGAGACGGAGAAAGAAAGAAAGGGCCGGACCAGCAGCCAGCGGAGGGCAGCGGAAGGTCCCGACGGGAGGGGGGAAATAAGAGTCGTCCCGGTGGAGGGCATACCCATCAACAGGGTCGTGGGGAGAGGCAGGTCTGAGGGGAGACAAGTTTCATCCTCCCGGTTGGGGGCACGCGGCCGTTGGTTGCAAACGGTCAGGTGCCACAACCCCCGCAGGCTAGGTGGTCAGGGAGTGCAGAGCCAGGGCCCGCGGCTGATGTTTTGCAACGCCAGGTCCGTTGTCAACAAAGCCCCCCTCATCCATGACCTTGTGTCAGAGGGGGAGCCGGACCTGGTAGGAATTGCGGAGACCTGGTTGGGCCACGAGGGAGGACTCCCCCTCGTTGAAATGTGCCCACCAGGTTACCGCGCTTTTCATCAGCCCCGGGCCCTAGGCAGGGGTGGTGGGGTAGCGGTTATTATTAGGGAAGGTCTTGAGCCGAGAGAGACCATTGTGCCACAGACCACCGGTTGTGAGTCCCTCTGCGTGAAGTGGGGCCTAGGGAGGCAGTTGGGCGTGCTGGTTGTATACCTGGCTCCCCGCTATGTAGCAGCAGCCCTGCCCGAGCTCCTCGAGGTGATCGCTACGATGGCAGTTGAGACCCCCAGACTTTTGGTCATGGGGGACTTTAATCTGCCATCGGTGGGCGAATCATCCGCGGTAGCTCGGGAGTTCATGGCTTCCATGACGGCCATGGACCTGACCCAATTAATTCAAGGCCCCACCCACGAGGGTGGACACACACCGGATCTCATCTTTGTCTCAGGCCAATGGAAGAGTGATCTGGGTACAGGGGATATAGTCATCACACCCTTGTCATGGTCAGACCACTCACTTCTCCGGCTCGACTTTCCAACCGCTACTCCCCACCGCGGGGAGGCGGAACCTGAGTCACCTATCTGGTTCCGCCCCAGGCGC
Source organism: Rhabdophis nuchalis (assembly GCA_039707465.1). NCBI lineage: Eukaryota > Metazoa > Chordata > Lepidosauria > Squamata > Natricidae > Rhabdophis > Rhabdophis nuchalis. The sequence goes on along the minus strand of CM077645.1, from coordinate 7,059,508 downwards.
CTGATGGACCCTGACGGGTTCCAGGCGGCGCTTGGGCCACTTCCTGTACCCCTGACCCGCGCCCCGATGGAGGACCTCGTGGCCGCATGGAATACTGCGGCCGTGGGAGCCTTGGATCGGGTCGCGCCCTTGCGGCCTCTCTTGCGGCGGCGAGCCACCCTGGCTCCTTGGTTTACCGAAGAGCTGAGGGTGATGAAACGCCACAAGAGATGCCTAGAGAGAAGATGGAGGTATACTCGATCTGAATCTGACCGGACACAGGTAAGAGCCCATTTACGGACTTACATTGTGGCGCTGAGAGTGGCCAAACGTCATCATTGTGCCACTCTCATAGCATCCGCAGAAAACCGCCCTGCCGCCCTGTTTAGGGTGACCCGCTCCCTCCTTCAACAGAGGGTGCGGGAAGCCCCACTACAGGGTAGAGCAGAGGAATTTGTGACTTTTCTGCAGGAGAAAATCGCTCAGATACAGAACGAGCTAGCCCCCATTGCTGGTCCAGTGGAGTGCCGCGAGGCGGATCTTGTTTGGGAGGAGTTTGACTCCGTTGCTTCCGATGATATGGACAGGTTACGTGGGCGACTGCGAGCCACCACATGTTTATTGGACCCGTGTCCCTCCTGGCTTGTACTGGCATCCTGGGAGGTGACACGAGGCTGGCTCCAAGAGGTTATCAACGCATCCTTGAGTGAGGGTTCCTTGCCTGCTTCCCTAAAAGAGGCTATGGTGAGGCCCCTCCTCAAGAAGCCCTCTTTGGATCCAGCTCTTTTAAACAACTACCGTCCAGTCTCCAACCTTCCCTTTTTGGCGAAGGTTGTTGAGAGTGTGGTGGCACAACAGTTTCCCCGTCACCTGGAGGAAGTTGATTATCTAGACCCGCGCCAGTCCGGCTTTCGGCCCGGGCATAGCACCGAGACGGCATTGGTCGCGTTGGTCGATGATCTCTGGAGGGCCAGAGATGGGGGTTGTTCCTCCATCCTGGTCCTATTAGACCTCTCGGCGGCTTTCGATACCATCGACCATGGTATCCTATTGCATCGGCTGGGGGGGTTGGGGGTGGGAGGCACCGTGTTACGGTGGTTCTCCTCCTACCTCTCTGGCCGATCGCAATTTGTGTTGGCAGGAGGGCAGAGGTCGACCTCGAGACCCCTCACATGTGGGGTGCCTCAGGGGTCGGTCCTCTCGCCTCTCCTGTTTAATGCATATATGAAGCCGCTGGGTGAGATCATCCGTGGTTTTGGGGTAGAGTACCATCTGTACGCTGATGACACCCAGCTGTACATATCTACCCCAAACCACCCCAACGATGCCGTAGCGGTGATGTGCCAGTGCCTGGAAGCCGTGCGGACCTGGATGGGAAGTAACGGACTCAGGCTCAACCCGACCAAGACCGAGTGGCTGTGGTTTCCGGCTGCCCGATTCAACCAGATGATTCCATCTCTGGCCATAGGGGGCGAACATCTTGCCCCTGTGGATGGGGCGCGCAACTTGGGTGTCCTCCTGGATACCCGGCTGTCCATGGAAGATCAAGTGACAGCCGTGGCCAGGAGGGCGTTTTACCAGGTCCGCCTGGTACGCCAGTTGCGCCCCCTATTGGATCGGGACGCCCTTCGCACAGTCACTCATGCTCTCGTGACATCCCGACTGGATTATTGCAACTCTCTCTACATGGGGCTCCCCTTGAGGTGCACCCGGAGGCTTCAGTTGGTCCAGAACGCAGCCGCGCGAGCAATTATGGGCACCTCTAGGTTTGCCCACGTAACACCGCTCTTGCGCGAGCTGCACTGGCTACCTGTCGTCTTCCGGGTGCGCTTCAAGGTGTTAATTATCATCTTCAAAGCGCTCCATGGCTCGGGACCTAGTTATCTGCGGGATCGGATCCTGCCTCATACATCCTCACGGCCGATACGCTCCCACAGAGAGGGACTGCTCCGGGTGCCGTCCACTAGACTTTGTCAGCGGGCGGCGCCCAGGGGAAGGGCCTTCTCTGTGGCGGGCCCAGCCCTCTGGAACGACCTTCCCCCCGATATTAGGACAACCACGGACCTCCGCTCCTTCCGCTTAAAATTAAAGACACACTTTTTTCGCCTGGCCGGCCTTGGGTAGTCTCTTTTTAGGTTAGGGGTTTTTAGGGGCAATTTTTAGTTTAGCATATGGGTTTTAGCGCAGGGATAATTTAATTCACTTTTAATTTTGTAGTTTGTATTCTGTATTTTGTTCTTTGTATTTTTAATTGCCTGTGCCCCGCCTCGAGTCCCCTTGGGGAGAGAGAGCGGGTTATAAAATTAAATTATTATTATTATTATTATTATTAACCAGATCTATTTTTACGAAGTTTTTTTTTTTTTTAAACCGCGGCTGTTAAAAGTAAATGCAGTGGTCTTAATGTGAATCGTTCGCTATAAGCTATTTTTGTTTTGTTTTTTCCTGTAAACTGGAATTAAATGCCAATTTTTGGCCAAAAAAAGAGTCACAAATCATGGTCATCTGACCACGGGATCCTACGAACAATTGTAAATGTGGGCCATTTTCTGAGTGCCCAAAACTCAATCATGTTGCCACAGGGGGACCAAAGTTGGAACTTAGAAAACAGGTCGTAAGTAGCTTTTTAGTCTTGTAACTTAGTCTTGTAACTTAGGATCATGGCTAATCAACTGACTGCAAACTGAGGACCATCAGTAGACTTCGGCTCCCACAATTCCCTAGCAAAATAAGGTTTTGCTCTTATCTTTATTGGTTTTTCCCCCAATTTACTGGTTTTTTAATCTATGGTTTTGCTAGTTGCCTTGAGCTTTCAAAGTTAGCCTTTTGGCTTTGACCACAACAAAGACTTAACAGAACAGAATATAGATAGTCCTTGAGTTACGACAGCTCACTTAGAGATGGTTCGAAGTTACGACCCCCCTCAAAAGGGTTTATGATACAGACCTGAAGAGGTCTGTGTAGATTCTCAGCCCACCAGGTCATGGTTGTCCCAAAGGTGCTTTTTTTCAAGAGGCAACTGGACTTTCTGGTTTTTCTTTGAAGTCATTTCGCTTCTCATCCAAGAAGCTTCTTCAGCTCTGACTGGATGGTGGGGAAGGGAAGGATTGATATTCCTTGCAGACCGCTGATCATTTGCATCCACTTAAGAGAGTCCTTGAGGCCACCTGGAGGTTGATCTGTGTCCTCAGGGTCACCTGAGTGGTGCCAACGGGTGTGGAGCCTCCTTGGAATTGTTGAAAGGACTCTGATGTTGTATTCCTCCCACTCTGTTATGCAATACAATACAATAGCAGAGTTGGAAGGGACCTTGGAGGTCATCTAGTCCAACTCCCTGCCTAGGCAGGAAACCCTACATCATTTCAGACAAATGGCTATCCAACATCTTCTTGAAGACTTGCAGTGTTGGAGCATTCACAACTTCTGGGGGCAATTTCTGTTCCACTGATTAATTGTTCCAACTGTCAGGAAATTCCTCCTCAGTTCTAAGTTGCTTCTCTCCTTGATTAGTTTCCACCCATTGCTTCTTGTCCTGCCCTCAGGTGCCTTGGAGAATAGCTTGACTCCCTCTTCTTTGTGGAAACTCCTGAGATATTGGAAAACTGCTATGTCTCCCCTTATCTTTCTTTTTATTAAACTAGACATACCGAGCTCCTGCAACCGTTCTTCATATGTTTTAGTCTCCAGTCCCCTAATCCTCTTTGTTGCTCTTCTCTGCACTCTTTCCAGAGTCTCCACGTCTTTTCTACATCGTGGTGACCAAAACTGGATGCAAATATTCCAAGTGTGGCCTTCCCAAGGCCTTATAAAGTGGTATTAACACTTCTTGTGATCTTGATTCTCTCCCTCTGTTGATGCAGCCTAGAACTGGGTTGGCTTTTTTGGTGGCTGCTGCCCACGGCTGGCTCCTATTTCAATGGTTGTCTACTAGGTCCCTTTCACAATTACTGGTATGCATAGTATACATTCCTCCCACTCTGTTGAGAGAGGACTGTTCAGTTTTGAAATAGATGGTCTCTTTGATCTGTCTTTCAAACCAGGGGTCATCTCTGTCCAGAATGTAGACTTTCCTGTCTAAATGCAGATGCACTGCGGAATCTAGTCCTGTTGGGTTTGTTCTCCTAAATTGGGCCATGCGTTTATGAAGCGGTTGTTTTGTTTCTCCAATAGACAGATCTGCACAGGGCTCACTGCATTGTACTGTGTATACCACGTTTGCTCGGTTTGTGTCTGGGTGTTTTATGCTTGGGGTAGATAAGCTTCGGCCTTAGTGTATTCCTGGGTTGGAAGTGTGGTGGTGATGCTGTCTCACCCACATTTTTGAATCTGATCAAGATGTACTGTATTTTTCAGAGTATAAGACGCACCGGAATGTAAGATGCACCAAGGTTTTGAAGAGGCAAATTTTTAAAAAAGGTTTTTCACTCTGCAGGCTTCCCAAAAGTGGCCCGTTTTTTGCTAAAATGGGCCCATTTTTTTCACAAAAAAAAGAGAGCATGGATAGCCTTTAGGAAGCGTGTTTTCACCCAGAGGATCACTGGTCTATGGAACTCCCTGCCAGAAGAAGTGGTGACAGCTGTCAGCCTCGACACCTTTAAGAAAGGATGAGAGGAGTTCATGGAGAACAAGAGTATCCATGGCTATCATGAGGGATGCCTAAGGACACCCTCCGGGTTGGAGAGACAGGCAGGATATTTCTCAATGCCATTTGCAGGGAATCATAAGCAGGTGAAGACATCTGCTTGGGAAGACCCTGAAGCAAATGGGGAGCCACTGTGTGAGACAGAATGCTGGACTGGATGGGCTGTGGCCTGTTCCAGCAAGGCTATTCTTATGTTCTTATGTTCTTATAGAGTGATCCTGGGGGCTGGAGGGGGGGGCAAAAGTGAGCAAAAAACCACCCGTTTTTTGCTCATTTCTGCCCTCCCCAGGCCCCAGGAGCTCTCTGAAAGCCTCCTAAAGGCTATGCAAAGGCTACCATTTGGGTGAAGGGGTGGGATTTTGGGAGGCAAAAAATGCTGTATTCAGTGTATAAGACACACCCAGATTTTCAGCCTCTTTTTTGAGGGAAAATGTGCGTCTTATACTCTGAAAAATACGGTAGGTTGAGGTCTACTTTATCAAATGCCTTACAATTACGAAGCATCGTTTTGATCAAGTAGATTCTGCAATGGTCTTGTATGAAAAATGCTCCTCTGTCACGTTTTTCAGTGTCGCACTAACGTCCAATGGTCACTCCAAGCTTACAAACTGTTGTAAGGACTACCTGTCCTTACACAACTTTGAACCTATTTCTGTTTTGTCCTTTGAACCTATTTCTCTGAATTAGCATTTTGCAGACTCAGCCTTTTGGGATTCCATCGACTGCAAGAATGAAGAAAACAGCTCTTGCATCACTAAGGGCAATGTCAATTTAGCCCCGTGTTTTGCAACTCCTTAGTAATTATTATCTTGTGCTAATGAGTGTCCCACAACAAGCTGTTGTAGGTGAGCAAGGGGGGGGGAGAGAGAGAGAGAGAGAGAGAGAGAGAGAGAGAGAGAGAGAGGGAGAGAGAGAGACTTTTACCTTTCCAATTGGGAATCCCGCGATAACGATGTCCTTCAGGCATTTCCGTAAGGGCCCAGTGATCGCAACGTTGCTGTAGCGAACAATTTCATGCAGCACGGCATTCGTGTAGGGTAATCGGTTCCGATCCTCATAAGTGATCATTTGAGAAGGCCCCAGAATGGCATCGATTTCATGGTGGATTTTTTCTATAGATAGACACATTACAGCAGGGCGGTCAAACTCGATTTCATTGAGGGCCGCATCAGGGTTATACTTGACCTCGGGGGACAGGATGCAGTGGTGGGTTGCAGGAGGTACGCCCCAGTATGGGCGTACCGGTGCCTGCCCGGAGCACCGGGTACCGTTCTGGTACAGTGCTCCAGGGGGCCCACCTGCCCAAGCTCCTTACCTGTATTTGAGCTTTTCAGTGCTTCTGCGCATGCGCAGGGAGCATACGCCACCTGCGCAACACTCCACCGAGCAGCAGGAGCATCGCAGAGGCGTCGTGGATGCATCGCAGGAGGTAAGGATGCATGTGCATACTGCGTGCGTGTGGGGGACGCCGGCCCCGTTGCACCGTACCGGTTGCAGCGGGACACCGGCTGAGGCAAATGTTCTACCTATTGTTTCCCTGCAGGGAAACTCCGGCAGCATTCCACGTACGAAGACCCAACAAACCTGGTTCTGGCAAAAGAATCCAACTTGATTTATGTACACTGGAAAACGAACAGTTGTCTGCCACAACAGGCCACTCCCACGCCCCTAGTATTTATTTCCCAGCCAGGGAGAAGCTGGCTAGCATCTACAACTTCTTTTCCCTGAGAGCTGGCTTATTAACTTCCATTGCTCTCCTCTCCTCTCCTCTCCTCTCCTCTCCTCTGTGAATCTGGGATGGGCCCCATCTATTCCTCCCCCTCACTCAGCTCAGGCCCTGAAGACAGCTGCCTCTCCACTTAGGGGCGGATGGAAGACCTCCATCTCTGCATCTGCTTCTGCTTCCTCATCAGAGCCTCCAAAGGCTCCACAGGAGGCCTAGGCTCCCATTCCCCTGATTTGCCTGATTCTCTTGCTAGATCTGCTGGCAGCCGACGGGCCACAAGAGTAACGTTGAACAGTCACTAAATGAATTGGTGGTAAGCTTTACTTTTATTACTTTTACTTTTATTAAATTTATATACCGCTCCCTTTCCCAGAAGGGACTCGGGGCGGTGCACAGGAAATTTAAAAAACATATATAAACATAACAATATACAAAATTTAAAAACCAGATTAAATTAATATCCCTGTGCTAAAAATTTGAATACGCTAAAACTGTATCCCTAAAACCCATTTAAAACACTTTAACTGCAGACTATAGGCTAGGTGGTGTGCACTAGGCCAGGCCGGCCTGTTGGAAATAATAAGTTTTAAGTTTCTGGCGGAAGGAGCGGAGGTCCATGGTCGTTCTCAGTTCGGGGGGGTAAGTCGTTCCAGAGAGTTGGGCCCACCACAGAGAAGGCCCTTCCCCTGGGCGTCGCCCGCTGGCATTGCCTAGTGGACGGCACCCGGAGAAGTCCCTGTGGGAGCGAATCGGCTGAAGGGATGTATGGGGCAGGATGCGATCCCGTAGATAACTAGGTCCCGTGCCATGGAGCGTTTTAAAAATGATAGTCAAAACCTTGAAGCACACCCAAAAGACAACAGGCAGCCAGTGCAGCTCACGCAAGAGCGGTGTTACATGGGAGCATCTAGGAACTCCCATAATAACTCGCGCGGCCACGTTCTGGACTAACTGCAGTCTTCGGGTGCACCTCAAGGGAAGCCCCATTACAGTAGTCTATACGGGATGTCACGAGCGCATGAGTGACTGTGCGAAGGGTGTCTATACGGGTGTCTATACGGGATGTCACGAGCGCATGAGTGACTGTGCGAACTGATGAACCAGGCAAACCCGGTAGAACGCCCCCCTGGCCACGGCCATCAAGTGGTCTTCTAACGACAGTCTGGTATCCAGGAGGATGCCCAAGTTGCGTGCCCTATCCACGGGGGCTAGATGTTCGCCCCCAATGGCTAGTGATGGCATCAACTGGTTGTACCGGGACGCCGGAAACCACAGCCACTCCGTCTTGGAAGGGTTGAGTCTGAGTCTGTTCCTTCCCATCCAGACCCGCACGGCTTCCAGACACCAGGACATCAATCCAACAGCATCGCTGGGGTGGTTTGGGGTAGATATATACAGCTGTGTATCATCAGCGTAGAGATGGTACTTTACCCCAAAACCACAGATGATCTCACCCAGCGGCTTCATATATGTGTTGAACAGGAGTGGTGAGAGGACTGACCCCTGAGGCACCCCACAAGTGAGTGGTCTCGAGGTCGACCTCTGCCCTTCTGCCAACACAAATTGCGATCGACCGGAGAGGTAGGAGGAGAACCACCGTAAAACGGTGCCCCTCACCCCCAACCCCTCTAGCCGATGCAATAGGATACCATGGTCGATGGTATCAAAAGCCGCCGAGAGATCTAATAGGACCAGGATGGAGGAACAACCCCCATCTCTGGCCCTCCAGAGATCATCCACCAACGCGACCAATGCTGTCTCGGTGCTGTGTCCGGGCCGGAAGCCGGAGTGGCACGGGTCCAGATAATCAATTTCCTCCAGGTGGCGGGGAAACTGTTGCGCCACCACACTCTCTACAACCTTCACCAGAAAGTGAAGGTTGGAGACCGGACGATAATTTACTAACAATGCTGGGTCCAGGGAAGGCTTCTTGAGGAGGGGCCTCACCACCGCCTCTTTCAAGACGGTCGGCAAGAACCCCTCACTCAAAGAAGCGTTCACAAGTTCCTGGAGCCAGCCTCGTGTAACCTCCCAGGATGCCAGTACAAGCCAGGAGGGACACAGGTCCAATAAACATGTGGTAGCTCGCAGTCGCCTACGCAACCTGTCCATATCATCGGAAGTAACAGAGTCAAACTCCTCCCATAAAGGTATCTCAAGACCTGCGTCCGATAATCCCTCCAGACCACTTGGAGGGATTATCAGGAAGTGGAGGGATTATCAGGAAGCGGAGGGCTTCCTGTATATCCCTTTGACCCAGTGAACGGACACCCGCATTCCAAAGCCGTGGCAGCTGCATTCACCTGCCTTGCACATCTGGATATTTGAGCAAATACAGGAGGCCCCAGCACAATGTGGTGGTGCTAGTCTCTGCTCCTCCAATCAGCAGGTCGACAATAGTTTGAACCACGTTGTCCTCGCTGAAAAAGGAATCGGAGTCGCCTTTGTTCTGGAAAATAGGAGAAAAATCCGATAAGCAGGAGAGGTTTCATTAGATCTGCCTGTTGAAAGGATTAAACCCACTGGTGGGTTGCAGGTGGTACACCCCAGTACAGGCGTGCCAGGGCCTGCTGGAAGCACCGGGTACACTGCTCCAGAGCCCCCCCCTGATCCGGTAGCATTTCACCCTGATCCTGGCTAGTCACTGAGAACTGGGGAGGCTAAGCTCAACAAGTGCAGAGGCCCTCTCCTTGCCTTGGAGATGAACTTCAGATAGAAGTCAATGAGATCCTGCGGTTCGTTGCCTTCTTCCCATCTCTCCTTGTGACTCTGCACCTTGTCCTTGACGAAATTGTGCAAGAACTCGTTGTATTCAAACAACTCCCCGTAAGGTTTCGGAAAATTCTGCATAATCGTAGGGAAAGAGTCGTAGGCCTGGAGCAAGGCAACAAAATGGAGACAAGAGAGAACGACATTAAGTGAGAATTCGTCGCCCGGCTGGTTGCTGGGTTTTTTTTCTCATTCCGCAACGCTTCTTCACAGGTGGGGGTAGCTTATTTCATTTCAACCGGAAGACTCCCATTTCTGCAATTTTACAACTTGGGGACTTCAACTCCCAGAATTTCTCAGCCAGCGCAAATCGCCATGGTTGGAGATCTAGCTGAGGAAACCTGGGAGTTGAAGTCCACACATCTTCAAGTTGGTGCGGTTTACCCTGGATTAGATGTTATCCAGAGGTGGGATTCAGCAGGTCCTGTCCAGTTCTGGAGAACCGGGAGCAGAAATTTTGAGTAGTTCGGAGAGCCAGTAAATACCACCTCTGGCTGGCCCCGCCCACATCTATTCTCTGCCTCCCGAGTCCCAGCTGAACGGGAGGGAATGGAGGTTTTGCAGTATCCTTCCCCTGCCACGCCCACCAAGCCACGCCACGCCCACCAAGCCACGCCCACAAAACTGGTAGTAAAAAAAATTGAATCCCATCACTGATGTCATCTAAAGTCTTTTCCAACCCTTTCATTCTATGCTTCTATGGGTGAGGTGAAACAGGTACTCATTCTCACCTGTAGAATGATCAGGTGAGCAGATCAAGTGCAGGTAGCCCTCAACCTGCGATCACAACTGAGCAGTAGCAATAGCACTTAGTCTTATATACCGCTTCATAGTACAATACAATACAATAGCAGAGTTGGAAGGGACCGTGTAGGTCTTCTAGTCCAACCCCCTGCGTGGGCAGGAGCCTTATACCATTTCAGACAAATGGCTATCAAACATCTTCTTAAAGACTTGTCTGAAATGGTATAAGGTTCCTGCCCATGCAGGGGGTTGGACTAGAAGATCTACAAGGTCCCTTCCAACTCTGCTATTGTATTGTATTGTATTGTATTGTATTGTATTGTATTGTATTGTATTGTATTGTATTGTATTGTACTTCCAGGGTTGGGGCATTCACAACTTCTGGAGGCAAGCTGTTCCAGAGGTTAATTGTTCTAACTGTCAGGAAATTTCTCCTTAGTTCTAAGTTGCTTCTCTCCTTGATTAGTTTCCACCAATTTCTTCTTGTCCTGCCCCCAGGTGCCTTGGAGAATAGTTTGACTCCCTCTTCTTTGTGGCAACCCCTGAGATATCGGAACACTGCTATCATGTCTCCCCTGGTCCTTCTCTTCATCAAACTAGACATACCCAGTTCCTGCAACCGTTCTTCATATGTTTTAGTCTCCAGTCCCCTAATCATCTTGGTTGCTCTTCTCTGCACTCTTTCCAGAGTCTCCACGTCTTTTCTATATCGTGGGACCAAAACTGTATGCAGTATTCCAAGTGTGGCCTTACCAAGGCACTATACAGTGGCATTAACACTTCACGCGATCTAGATTCTCTCGCTCTGTTTATGCAGCCTAGAACTGTGTTGGCTTTTTTGGCAGCTGCTGCACACGGCTGGCTCATATTTAAATGGTTGTCCACTAGGACACTTTACAGCTCTTTCTAAGCGGTTTACAGAGTCAGCCTCTTGCCCCCAACAATCTGGGTCCTCGTTTTATCAACCTCGGAATGACGAAAGGCTGAGTCAACCTTGAACCCGGCGAGATTTGAACTGTCAAATTGCAGGCAGCCGGCAGTCAGTAGAAGTAGCCTGCAGTACCGCACTCTGACCACTGCGCCACTGTAGCTCAGAGCCCAAAATTTATGCTGAGAAATTTGTTAATGGAGTTTGCTCCATTTTATGACTATTTTCGACACACTTCTTAAGCGAATCCCTGCAGTTCTTAAATTAGTAACAGGTTGTTAAGTGAATCTGGCTTGCCCATGGACTTTGTTTGCCAGGATGCAAAAAAGGATCACATGACTCCGGGATACTGCAACCGTCACAAATGCAAGTCAGTTGTCAATCCATCCAAATATAAATCACGTGACCATAGGGAGGCTGCAATGGTCCTAAGTGTGAAACATGGTCATAAGCCCCTGTTTTTCAGCGCCCCTGGGCTCTTCCTGGCAGAAGGCTAGCAAAAGAAACTAAAAACGAAACAAAAGGAGAAATGTTTCCCCTTTTGCATTTGAGCAGGCAAGAAGGGACAGGAAAGGAGAAAGGGAAAGAGGGAAGACAAAGAAAAAGAAGGGAAGAGGGGAAGAGAGCAAGGGAGGGACAAAAAAGAATAGGAAGTAGAAAGGAGAATGAAGAGGGAAGGGAAAAGAAGAAAAGGAAGGAAATAAAGGGAAAGAAGGGAAGACATAACAAAAAGAAGGAAAGTTGGGAGGAGAGCAAGGAAGAAAAAAGAAGGGAGGAGGGGAAGGAAGGAGAATGAAGAGGGAAGGAAAAAGAAGAGAAGGAAGGAAGTAAAAGGAAAGAGGGGAGACGAAAAAGAAGGAATGTTGGGAAGAGAGCAAGGAAGGAAAAAGAAGGAAAGAGGGGAAGGAAGGAGAAAGAGAATGAAGAGGGAAGGAAAAAGAAGAAGAAGGAAGGAAGGAAGGAAGGAAGGAAGGAAGGAAGGAAGGAAGGAAGGAAGATTATAATGAGAGTGAGGGTGGGTCTGAGGCAGGGGTGGGTTGCTGCTGGCATTGCTGTCAGTTCGCTTCATGTGTGTGCCAGACGCACACTTTGCGCGCCTGCATAGTTGACCACAAATTGTTGTGCGCATTACTAAAAAAACATGCCAGCAACAACAGCGGTGACCAGGGAATCGGTTCGCGGGCGTGGCCAGCCTGGGTCGCTGCCGGTTCTTTGACCAAGGCCAAGATACCACTATCAGTTTGCCTGAACCGGTGCAAACCGGTAGCAACTGGTTCAGGCAAACTGATAGTGGTATGTTGGCCTTGTTCGAAGAACCGGCAGCGACCCAGGCTGGCCACGCCCGCGAACCGATTCCCTGGTCACCGCTGTTGTTGCCGGCATGTTTTTTCGTAATGCGCACAACAATTTATGGTCCACTGCATTTGGCCACCAGAGGTGCTCCCGACAGGAGTGATGTTTATTTATTTATTTATTTTATACTATTAAATTTATATCCCGCCCTTCTCCAAGAGGACCCAGGGCGGCGCACAGGAAATTAAAATACATACAAAAAACACAATACAAAATTTAAAAACCTATTAGATCCCCATTCTGCGCTAAAACCAATTAAAATCCCCGAATTAAAACTATCTATGGCTAGTCCAAGCGGAGGCTATGTTAGGCCGGCTTGATGGAAGAGGTGTGTTTTTAAACACTGGCGGAAGAGGCGGAGGTCGGTGATGGTACGGAGTTCTGGGGGTAGGTCGTTCCACAGGGCAGGGCCCGCCACAGAGAAGGCCCTTCCCCTGGGTGTCGCCAGTCGGCATTGTCCGGCCGACGGCACCCTGAGAAGGCCCTCTCCGTGGGAGCGTATCGGTCTAAGGGATGTATGGGGCAGGAGACGCTCTCGCATATAATAATAATAATATAATAATAATATTTAATTTCTAGACCGCTCCCTCTCCCCAAGGGGACTCGGAGCGGTGCACAGGGAAATTAAAACAATAAATATACATAAATATACAAAACAGTTAAAAAACACATTAAACAATAAGACCCTGCGCTAAAATTCCCCAAAACCAATCACTAAAACCCTAAACCCTATAATACTATGGTAAGAGGCTACCCTAGGCCGGCCAGGCAGAAAAAGTGCGTTTTCATATAACTAGGTCCCGAGCCATGGAGCGCTTTGAAGATGGTCGTCAAAACCTTGAAGCACACCCGAAAGACCACAGGAAGCCAGTGCAGCTCGCGCAGGATTGGTGTTATATGGGAGTGCCTCGAAGCTCCCGTAATCACCCGTGCGGCTGCATTCTGGACTAACTGTAGCTTTCGAGTGCACCTCAAGGGAAGCATTGCAGTAGTCGAGTCGGGATGTCACGAGTGCTTGAGTGTTGAGCTGACCCCACCCACCCTAGCCCCACCCATGCTGGCCACACCCACTCACCCCCCCTCAAGTCAAACAGAACCCTGATCCAGCCTTCAATGAAACTGAGTTTGACAGCCCTGATTTTTATAATCCGACTGACGGTCATCCACAAAGGAGTAGCGAGAAACGCAGCGCTTACCCTGCCCCAGACGTTACCAGCAACGTAGACAATCATGTGGACGGTCTTTAATAGTTTGTTGAATTGGGCATCCTCTTCGGAAAAGCGATGACCGAACATAAAGTTGCATATAATGTTTGAGACCGCTTTGTATAGAGGAGTTCGGGGGTCAAAGGGCGATCCTGGGAAGGGAGGAAATGGAGTTTGTGTTCACACAGGAGGCGTCATCTGAAGGAGGGATGACCCAGTGATGGAATCTATATAGCTGCGCTCCCCAACCCTTTGGGAACTTGAGGGTGGGGGTGGAGGGGAACCTGTATGCATGAGTTGTACCGTATTTTTCGGAGTATAAGACGCACCAAAGTATAAAATGCACTGGAGTATAAGACACACCAAGATTTTGAAGAGGGATTTTTTTTTTAAGGGGGGGGTTGTACTCTGTAAACCTCCCCAAAACAACCCGTTTTTTGTGAAAACGGGCCTGGTTTTTTTCAGAAAAAAAGGGCATGAACAGCCCCTAGTTTAGTTTAGTTTAGTTTATTCAAATTTATACCCTGCACCTTCTCCAAAAAGGACCCAGGGAAATTTAAAAACATAACAAATATAACAAAAGTACAAAATTTTAAAAAGCTATTAAATCCATACCCTGTGCTAAAATAGTATAAAATCCCCCCAATTAAAACTATCTTAAAAAGGTCAAAACGGGAGGTTATGCTAGGCCGGCTTGTTGGAAAAGATGCATCTTAAGATGCTGGCGGAAGAGGTGGAGGTCTGAGATGGTACATAGTTCAGGGGGTAGGTCGTTCCAGAGGGTAGGGCCCGCCACAGAGAAGGCCCTTCCCCTGGGTGTCGCCAATCGGCATTGCCCGGCCGATGGCACCCTGAGAAGGCCCTCTCTGTGGGAGCGGATCAGATGAAGGGATGGCACCACGATGGCAAACCTATGGCACGGGTGCCACAGGTGGCACGCGGAACCATTTCTTAGTGCACGCGAGGCACTGCCCTGTCAGCTGCAGCGCGCATGTGTGAGCTGGCCAGCTGATTTAGGCCTTCTTTTGAGGCCGTTTTTCGCTCTCTGGAGGCTTCAGGGGAGCTCCTAAAGCCTCTGGAGGTGGGGAGGGGAGGTTGTTTTCACCCTCCCCAGGCTCCTAGAAAGCCTCTGGAGCCTGGGGAGGGCAAAAAAAAGGGTGTCAAAAGCAGGGGGTCACGCACATAGCATGATGGGTGTGGCATGCCCACGCACGACACCCCCCCTGTGCTCCCCCCACTTTTGGCACATGAGCCAAAAAAGGTTTGCCATCACTGCCCTAGGAGGCTTGGAGAGGGCTCCTCAAAAACGAGCAAAAAAACCGGGCCCGTTTCTCATGAAAACGGGTTCATTTGTTGTCAAAAAAAAGGACACGGAAAGCCTTTAGGATGCTTATAGAGTGCTGCTGGGGGATGGAGCGGGAGGAACAGGCTATTTTCTGCTCATTTCTGCTCTCCCCAGCCCCCAAGAACACTCTGGAAGCCTCCTAAAGGCTCTGCCTGGCCATTTTGGTGAAGGGGCGGGGCTTCAGGAGGCTGTATTCAGTGTATAAGACGCAGCCAGATTTTCAGCCTCTTTTTGGAGGGAAAAAGGTGCATCTTATACTCCCAAAAATACGGTAGGTATGTAGCATGCACTGGATCTACTGCATGAAAGCATCATTCGAGGTGATGGTTTCATGCACTAGATCAGTGATAGCTAACGTTTTTTGGCTCGCGTGCCAAAAAATCAATCAATCTATTTATGGTATGATCTCTTTTCTCTGCCAGTCTTCTCTCTGTCTGTCTATCCATCTATCTATCTATCTATCTATCTATCTATCTATCTATCTATCTATCTATCTATCTATCTATCTATCTATCTATCTATCTATCTATCTATCCATCCATCCATCCATCCATCCATCCATCCATCCATCCATCCATCCATCCATCGACCGACCGACCGACCGACCGACCGACCGACCGACCGACCTACCTACCTACCTACCTACCTACCTACCTACCTACCTACCTACCTACCTACCTACCTACGTACCTACCTATTGTATGATCTCTTTTCTCTGTCATTCTTCTCTGTGTCTGTCTATCCGTCTGTCCGTCAGTCCATCTACCTACCTACCTATTGTATGATCTCTTTTCTCTGTCATTCTCTGTCTATTGTGTGTGGTATGTGTGTGTGTGTGTGTCACCTTTCTTGCTCTTGAACGCCTCCAGAAGATGCTGGGCCTCCTCCTGGATCCGGTTCTCCAAGACCTTCTTCCCCACACCCAGAGTTCGCAGCGTCATCATGACAAAGCGCTTCTGCTGTCTCCAGATGGGGCCAGTGGTCATAAACACACCTGCAGCACAAAGTTGGAGCATCTTAACTTTGAGTATATAAGACTTTTGCTACAACAGCTGGGTCCACTAAGGTGCTTTTTCAAGGGGCAAGTGGGCTTTCTTTGTTTTCCCTTGAAGACGCTTCCCTTCTCATCCAAGAAGCTTCTTTAGTTCTTCTTCCTCAGATAGATAGATGATAGATAGAGATGATACAGGTAGGTAGGTAGGTAGGTAGGTAGGTAGGTGGGTGGATTAGATAGATAAATAGATGATAGATAGAGATGATACAGGTAGGTAGGTGGGTGGGTGGGTGGATAGATAGATAGATAGATAGATAGATAGATAGATAGATAGATAGATAGATAGATAGATAGAGACAGACAGACAGACAGACAGATAGACAAATAGATAAATAGATGATAGATAGAGATGATACAGGTAGGTGGGAGGGATTGGTGGGTGGGTGGGTGGGTGGGTGGATAGATAGATAGATAGATAGATAGATAGATAGATAGATAGATAGATAGATAGATAAATAGATAAATAGATAAATAGATGATAGATAGAGATGATACAGGTAGGTGGGTGGGTGGGTGGCTGGGTAGATGGATGAATGGATGGATGGATGAATGGATAGATAGATAGATAGATAGATAGATAGATAGATAGATAGATAGATAGATAGATAGATAGAGATGATACAGGTGGGTGGGTGGGTGGGTGGGTGGGTGGGTGGGTGGGTGGATGGATAGATAGATAGATAGATAGATAGATAGATAGATAGATAGATAGATAGATAGATAGATAGATAGATAGATAAATAGACGATAGATAGAGATGATACAGGTAGATGGGTGGATGGGAGGGTGGGTGGATGGATGGATAGATAGATAGATAGATAGATGATAGATAGATAGATAAATAGATAAATAGATAAATAGATAGAGATGATACAGGTAGGTGGGTGGGTGGGTGGGAGGGTAGGTGGATGGGTGGATGGATAGATAGATAGAGAGATAGATAGATATGGTACAGGTAGGTAGGTAGGTAGGTGGGTGGGGCGGTGGGGTCGGGCTAGATGACCAACAGGGTCCTTTCCAACTCCGTTAATCTGTTAATTTCTACAGAGAAGTGCAGAACTGACCTTTCTCGCCCATCAGATCCTTAAACAGAGGGGTCAATGGCCTTCCCGAGGTCTCCTCTGAGTAAGTTACAAGGCCTTCCTTCACAGCCTTGTAGCCATTCAGCACAACCAAAGGCGCTGTCCCCAGCCAAATGGTGTAGATATTTCCATAGAGGCTTGTTAACTGAAAGAGGGAATGAGAGAGTAGATGAGAAAAACAGTGTAACGGTGTGAAGGAGGAAGGGAGGGAGAGAGCATTATTTATCTATTTCCAAAGCACCACAAGGCAGGACAAGAAGCAACGGATGGAAACGAATCAAGGAGAGAAGCAACCTGGAATTAAGGAGAAACTTCCCTAACAGTGAGGATAATTAACCAGTGGAACAGCTTGCCACCAGACGTTGTGGGCGATCCAACACTAGAGCTTTTTAAGAAGAGATTGGACTGCCATGTGAAGATCCCAGAAGAAAACCTAACAAATTTACGAGTCTCGAGACAAAGTTCAAAAGAAATCCAATCATTTATTAGGATTAACATCCTGGCGTTACTTTGTTGCAGCTAAAACTGCAATTCATTTAATGGTGTTTGCACTTTACCTCTGTATCCCCCTCCCCTCTGCCTGGTAATAAATCACATTAGCCAATTAGCAGCATAATTGAATCTAGACTTGCACATTACAGGCCAGCTTGGAATTTCCCTCTGACCACAGGAATGTTTGGAATTCACACTTCTCTATGTCAACTCGATAAAGTGTCATGGTGATGTTTTTGCGAGCTGACATGCCATTTGTCTGACATTGCTTGAGCAGGGGGTTGGGCTAGAAGACCTCCAAGGTCCCTTCCAACTCTGCTATTGTATTGTATTGTATATACAACCACAACTGAGCCCAAAATTTCTGTTCTTCAGGGAGACATTTGTTAAGTGAGTATTGCCCCATTTTACAACATTTCTTGCCACATTTGTTAAGCGAATCACTAAAGTTGTTAAGTTAACAACCCGGTTGTTAAGTGAATCTGGCTTCCCCGTGGGCTTTGCTTGTCAGAAGGTTGCAAAAGAGGATCAAGTGACCCGGGAACACCGCAACAGTCGTAAATGTGAACCAATTGCCAAGCATCTGTTCGCGTGATCATGGGGATGGTACAAAGGTCACAACTATGAAAAGTGGTCATAAGTCACATTTTTCAATGCCATCGTAACTTTGAATTGTCACTAAATGAACTGTTGTAAGTCGAGGATTACCCAAATTGTTCTGTTCTTACCTGTTCCATCTTTCTTTCTTTCTTTCTTTCTTTCTGTCCGTCTTTCTTTCTTTCTTTCTTTCTTTCTTTCTTTCTTTCTTTCTTTCTGTCCGTCTTTCTTTCTTTCTTTCTTTCTTTCTTTCTTTCTTTCTTTCTTTCTTTCTTTCTTTCTGTCTTTCTTTCTTTCTTTCCATCTTTCTTTCTTTCTTTCTTTCTTTCTTTCTTTCTTTCTTTCTTTCTTTCTTTCCTTCTTTCTTTCTTTCTGTCTGTCTGTCTTTCTTTCTTTCCATCTGTCTGTTTGTCTGTTTTTCTTTCTTTCTTTCTTTCTTTCTTTCTTTCTTTCTTTCTTTCTTTCTTTCTTTCTTTCTTTCTTTCTTTCTTTCTGTCTGTCTGTCTTTCTTTCTTTCTTTCCATCTGTCTGTCTATTTTTCTTTCTTTCTTTCTTTCTTTCTTTCTTTCCTTCTTTCCTTCTTTCTTTCTTTCTGTCTGTCTTTCTTTCTTTCTTTCCATCTGTCTGTCTATTTTTCTTTCTTTCTTTCTTTCCTTCTTTCTTTCTTTCTTTCTTTCTTTTGTTCTTTCTTTCTTTCTTTCTTTCTTTCTGTCTGTCTGTCTTTCTTTCTTTCTTTCCATCTGTCTGTCTATTTTTCTTTCTTTCTTTCTTTCTTTCTTTCTTTCTTTCTTTCTTTCTTTCTTTCTTTCTTTCTTTCTTTCTTTCTTTCTTTCTTTCTTTCTTTCTTTCTTTCTTTCTTTCTTTCCTTCTTTCTTTCTTTCTGTCTGTCTGTCTTTCTTTCTTTCCATCTGTCTGTTTGTCTGTTTTTCTTTCTTTCTTTCTTTCTTTCTTTCTTTCTTTCTTTCTTTCTTTCTGTCTGTCTTTCTTTCTTTCTTTCCATCTGTCTGTCTGTTTTTCTTTCTTTCTTTCTTTCTGTCTTTCTTTCTTTTCTGTCTTTCTGTTTCTTTCTGTTGGGTTTTTTCTTTCTTTTTTTCTGTTGGGTTTTTCTTTCTTTCTTTCTTTCTTTCTTTCTTTCTTTCTTTCTTTCTTTCTTTCTTTCTTTCTTTCTTTCTTTCTTTCTTTCTTTCTTTCTTTCTTTCTTTCTTTCTTTCTTTCTTTCTTTCTTTCCCACCCACTAAGGTCAAAAAAACACTGCATCTGGCTGCTTGCCTTCTGGTTCTGCCTCCTCACTCCATTATTTCTCAGCTTTATTTCAATCGCTGGAGATTTTGGGATTCCACTTAGGCCCAGTTTTGCTAACTTGCCACACTGCCTGGTTTTACTGGGCGAACATATTGTTCCCAGGCCTCTTCAGAATTTCCTGCCTAAAATACAGCACGGTATGTGAGTTACATACTGCACCAAACACACCTGTGTTGGTCTGGACACAGGCCACCCCTCCCCCACAAACCGGGTGTACAGGTGTACCAGGTGTACCGGGTGCACCAAACACACCTGTGTTGGTCTGGACACAGGCCACTCCTCCCCCACAAACCGGGTGTACCGGATGAAATGGTATAAGGTTCCTGCCCATGCAGGGGGTTGGACTAGAAGACCTACAAGGTCCCTTCCAACTCTGCTATTGTATTGTATAGGTAGCCCTCAACGTATGATCATAATTGAGCCCAACGTTTCGTTTGCTAAGCAAGACAGTTGTTAAATGATCTTTATTCCATTTTTTACTACTTTCCTTGCCACAGTTGTTAAGTGGATCAGTGCAGTTCTTAAGTTAGTAACCTGGTTGTTAATCCTTGGTTGTTAATTCAATCAAACAGTTGCATCAACAGAGGGATGGAATCAAGATCACGTCAAGATAGAATCAAGACCACGTGACAGGATAGCAGTGTTCCAATATCTCAGGGGCTGCCACAAAGAAGAGGGAGTCAAACTATTCTCCAAGGCACCTGGGGGCAGGACAAGAAGCAATGGGTGGAAACTAATCAAGGAGAGAAGCAACTTAGAACTAAGGAGAAATTTCCTGACAGTCAGAACAATTAACCTCTGGAACAGCTTGCCTCCAGAAGTTGTGAATCCCCCAACCCTGGAAGTCTTTAAAAAGATGTTAGATAGCCATTTGTCTGAAATGGTATAAGGTTCCTGCCCACGCAGGGGGTTGGACTAGACCTACAAGGTCCCTTCCAACTCTGCTATTGTATTGTATTGTATTGTATTGTATTGTATTGTATTGTATTGTATTGTATTGTATTGTATTGTATTGTATTGTATTGTATTGTATTGTATTGTATTGTATTGTATTGTTCTGACTGTCAGGAAATTTCTCCTCAGTTCTAAGTTGCTTCTCTCCTTGATTAGTTTCCACACATTGCTTCTTGTTCTGCCCTCAGGGGCTTTGGAGAATAGTTTGACTCCCTCTTCTTTGTGGCACCCTCTGAGATATCAGAAGTTGGAAGGGACCTTGTAGGTCTTCTAGTCCAACCCCCTGCGTGGGCAGGAATCTTATACCATTTCAGACAAATGGCTATCTAATATCTTCTTAAAGACTTCCAGGGTTGGGGCATTCACAACTTCTGGAGGCAAGCTGTTCCAGAGGTTAATTGTCCTAACTGTCAGGAAATTTCTCCTTTATTCTAAGTTGCTTCTCTCCTTGATTAGTTTCCACCAATTTCTTCTTGTCCTGCCCCCAGGTGCCTTGGCGAATAGTTTGACTCCCTCTTCTTTGTGGCAGCCCCTGAGATATTGGAACACTGCTATCCTGTCTCCCCTGGTCCTTCCCTTCATTAAACTAGACCTACCCAGTTCCTGCAACTGTTCTTCATGTGTTTGAGCCTCCAGTCCCCTAGTCCTCTTTGTGGCTCTTCCCTGCACTCTTTCTAGAGTCTCCACGTCTTTTCTACAGCGTGGCGACCAAAACTGGATGCAAATATTCCAAGTGTGGCCTTCCCAAGGCACTATACAGTGGTATTAACCCTTCACGTGGTCTTGATTCTATCTTGATGTGATCTTGATTCTATCCCTCTGTTGATGCAACTGTTTGATTGAATTAACAACCAAGGATTAACAACCAGGTTACTAATTTAAGAACTGCTGTGATCCACTTAACCAATGGAACAGAAATTGCCTCCAGAAGTTGTGAAAGCTCCAACACTGGAAGTTTTTGAGAAGAGATTGGACAACCATTTGTCTGAAGTGGTGTAGGGTTTCCTGCCTAAGCAGGTGGTTGGACCAGAAGACCTCCAAGGTCCCTTCCAACTCTATTATTCTCTGTTCAACCCTATCATCCATACGTTTTCCCAATGTTCCACCTGTTTATTATCACCAAAAAACCTTAGCCTCCTTTGTCTTACATGCTGTCAGTTGTTCTTCTCCTGTTTCAAATTTCAAGAAGGGCTTATCGATGTCAGCAATTGGAGGTAGATCATTTGTACACCGTTTTACTGTGAATTTAGGATCTTACAGAGATCTACTTTAGATCTTTCTGTTAATCTATATCTATATCTATATCTATATCTATATCTATATCTATATCTATATCTATATCTATATCTATATCTATATCTATATCTATATCTATATCTATATCTATATCTATATCTATATCTATCTATCTATCTATCTATCTATCTATCTATCTATCTATCTATCTATCTATCTATCTATCTATCTATCTATCTATCTATCTATCTGGCTTGGTGTGTTTGTGTGTGTGTGTGTGTGTGTTCCAGCATAACCCCTAACACCCCTTGGGGTGTGTGTTCTGTTACGATACAGCCTGTTGTGCCTTCAAATGGCTTCTACTGTACAGCACAGTGGAGTTGCCATGGTAACTGCTTCACAGTCCTCCACAAGGGGGCTCCCTCTGGTAAAGGGGCAAAATCCAACATTTCTCTGTATAAATAAATACCTGGGCAACACTAGGTTATCAGCTAGTTGTAGATAAGAGAACTATTGGCAACTAGATCCCTCTGCAACTTAGTTCTCTTGGTTTTATTCGGCGTTTCGAAACTGGCTCTCATCTTTGAATTTGGAGAATAGTTTGACTCCCTCTTCTTTGTGGCACCCTCTGAGATATCAGAAGGCTGCTATCATGTCTCCCCTAGTCTTTCTTTTCATTAAACTAGACCTACCCAGTTCCTGCATCTGTTCTTCATGTGTTTGAGCCTCCAGTCCCCTAATCCTCTTTGTGGCTCTTCTCTGCACTCTTTTCTTTTCTACAGCGTGGCGACCAAAACTGGATGCAAATATTCCAAGTGTGGCCTTACCCTTGCATTATAAAGTGGTATTAACACTTCACGTGGTCTTGATTCTATCTTGATGTGATCTTGATTCTATCCCTCTGTTGATGCAACTGTTTGATTGAATTAACAACCAAGGATTAACAACCAGGTTACTAATTTAAGAACTGCAGTGATCCACTTAACCAATGGAACAGAAATTGCCTCCAGAAGTTGTGAATGCTCCAGCACTGGAAGTTTTTGAGAAGCACCCATTGCTTCTTGTTCTGCCCTCAGGTGCTTTGGAGAATAGTTTGACTCCCTCTTCTTTGGGGCAACCCCTGAGATATTGGAAGGCTGCTATCCTGTCTCCCCTGGTCCTTCTTTTCATTAAACTAGACCTACCCAGTGGGCGGAGCCTCCCGCCGCCGCTACTACCTGTTCCCCCAATCCGGACCAAATTGGCGGCAACCCTCCTCTGTAGTACAGATAGTTTTTGACTTACAGCAGTTCATTTAGTGATGGTTCAAAGTTACAACTGCACTGAGAAAAAAGTGACTTACAACTCCCCAAAATACGGTACTGGTTTTCTTATCCATGCTTGACAAACCAAGATAAATAAATACATGCAATTAACCTCTGAGCCAACCAACTGTATTGACCTGGGTAGAATGAACTCATCTCAGAGAGACTGATTTCCTGCTGGTGTTCAGAGTCCACAATAAGTGATTTATTGTTTACAGACGAAAATGGTTCAGTGCTTCGATATTGGCCAACTGTTTTGGAGGTTTTCCTCTGTTGGCTGTTTCCAACGAACGCGCTGAAGTCTACAACCTTTGATGTTTGTTCTAAACAACTGAGGCGCTCCTCTGGTTTTAACAACTTGGTTAGTTTTTCCCAAACAGAACAGGAAAAGATCAAATACATTTAATAACCCTCCGGTGGGTTATTGGATCGTTTTTACAATCGTCTTTAATGTATCCTTTGGGGATGGGTGTTTGATCATTCCTTGTTTAAATTTTTCATTTTATTTTAATGCTAGCCGTTCCCGGCCACGCGCTGCTGTGACCCAGTCTGGTTAAATGGCCAACCAATCTGTATATAGATCTACACCTGCACACACAAACACCTACACACAACCACCGTATAATCCCCAACCTACCTACCTACTATATTTCTCCCTCTCTATCCCTCTATCTACCTACCTACCTACTACCTACTGTATTTCTCCCTCTCTTTCTATCCCTTTTTTTATTTTTTATTTTTATTTTATTAAATTTATACCCCGCCCTTCTCCAAACGGACCCAGGGCGGCGACCTACCTACCTAACTCTACCTACCTAACTACCAACCTACCTACCTACCTACCTACCGTATTTCTCCCTCTCTTTCTATCCCTCTACCTACCTAACTACCAACCTACCAGCCTACCTACCACATTTCTCCCTCTCTCTATCCCTCTACCTACCTACCTACCTACCTACCACATTTCTCCTTCTCTCTGTCTACCTACCAACCTACCTACCACATTTCTCCCTCTCTCTATCCCTCTACCTACCTACCTACTGCATTTCTCCCTCTCTCTATCCCTCTACCTACCTACCTACCTACCTACTGTATTTCTCCTAGAATCTTATGGACAGAGACATTTTATGTCATAAAGGATGACATAATACCTGTGGCCCACTGCTCTCTCTGTATCCATCTACCTACCTTTTAAACATTTTTTTTACATTTCCGTTGCGTGTACCTGGCACAGGTGTGACATATACACAATACAATGCAATAGCAGAGTTGGAAGGGACCTTAGAGGTCTTCTAGTCCAACCCCCTGCCCAGGCAGGAAACCCTATGCCATTTCAGACAAATGGCTATCCAACATCTTAAAGACTTCCAGGGTTGGGACATTCACAACTTCTGGAGGCAACTTCTGTTCCACTGATTAATTGTTCTAACTGTCAGGAAGTTTTTCCTCAGTTCTAAGTTCCTTTTCTCCTGGATTAGTTTCCACCCATTGCTTCTTGTTCTGCCCTCAGTTGCCTTGGAGAATAGCTTGACTCCCTCTTCTTTGTGGCAGCCTCTGAGATATAGGAAGACTGCTATCACAATCTATATATATCATTGATGCCATACTTGAAGGGAATGTTCTGTGAAAATTTGGAAGCGATCGGTGCAGTACTTTTGGAGATTAGCGGTTTTGAACAAACTCTTGTTACATTTTTATTTATATAGAAGATAGATAAGCAATCCATCTTCCATTAAACAGTGTCATCGGGGGTACAAAGACTTTGCACCAAGAATTAAAATCTACAATCATATTCATTATTTCATCTATTCATAGCTTAATTTCTAATACCTTCAATGTCTGATACTATTAAGTAAGGTTCTACATTTAGGCAAGAAAAACCAAATGCCCAGGTACAGTATAGGTGGTACCTTGCTCAATAGTAGCAACTGTGAGAGGGATCTTGGAATCCTAGTGGATAACCATTTAAATATGAGCCAGCAGTGTGTAGCAGCTGCCAAAAAAGCCAACACAGTTCTAGGCTGCATAAACAGAGGGATAGAATCTAGATCACGTGAAGTGTTAATGCCACTGTATAGTGCCTTGGTAAGGCCACACTTGGAATACTGCATACAGTTTTGGTCGCCACGATGTAGAAAAGACGTGGAGACTCTGGAAAGAGTGCAGAGAAGAGGAACCAAGATGATTAGGGGACTGGAGGCTAAAACATATGAAGAACGGTTGCAGGAGCTGGGTATGTCTAGTTTGATGAAGAGAAGGACCAGGGGAGACATGATAGCAGTGTTCCGATATCTCAGAGGGGTGCCACAAAGAAGAGGGAGTCAAGCTATTCTCCAAGGCACCTGGGGGGCAGGACAAGAAGCAATGGGTGGAAACTAATCAAGGAGAGAAGCAACTTAGAACTAAGGAGAAATTTCCTGACAGTTAGAATAATTAACCTCTGGAACAGAAGTTGCCTCCAGAAGTTGTGAATGCCCCAACCCTGGAAGTCTTTAAGAAGATGTTAGATAGCCATTTGTCTGAAATGGTATAAGGTTCCTGCCCACGCAGGGGGTTGGACTAGAAGACCTACAAGGTCCCTTCCAACTCTGCTATTGTATTGTATTACAAGCCTCACCACGATTTATTTAACTCTCTTAATTATATTAACTACGAATCCATTTTCTACAACTTCTTTTACTATTAATTTTTACGCCTAACCTCTAACCACCGGTAAAAGGATTCCCATAGGGTATAATAATAATCGGTTGGTTCTTTCTCTTTGATAGCCAGTGTCAAGCTATTCATTTCTGCACATACTAGTATTTTCCTAATCACGTTCTCCTCTGTGGGGATCTCTTCGCTCTTCCAATTTTGTGCAAATACTAGTTGCTTTGATCATTCCTAACATTAACCCTTTCTCTTTCTCCCCCCCCCCTCTCTCCTTCCCCCCCCCCTCCCATCCTGCAAGCATCAATAAAGTTGGAAGAAATACCAAATTTACCTTCGCCAACGTCTCTCGTTTCAGACCGAAGTCCAAGAGCCATAAATTGCCAAGGATGGGAAGGGGAGCCGGACCAGGGGGAAGGCGGCGGCGGGCCCGTTGCAATTGTAGAAATTGGAAAGCGAAGACCAAGAGGACGCAAAGCAGGAATCCTTCGATCAGCATCTTGACTGCAGTCCTCTTCTCTGCAAACTTCCTGGGTTTTTTTTTTTTTTTTTAAAGTCTTGGAAAGGGCAACCTCCTTCCTTCCTTCGCTTCACCTCCTTTCCCTCCTCATTCTTTCCCCCCCTCGCGCTCTCTTTTTCTCTCCTTTCTATTTTATGGCTTAGAAATAAGGCTTTTTTGTTTCCATCCTGCAAGCCCCTCCTTCCCGGGTGGTGGCTTCCAATCGTTTGACTCTTCCCCGATGAAAACTGGTTGCAACACATCTGCAGGAGAGTTCACACACGCACACACACACACACACACACACACACTTTCCTGGTCACCCAGTGGTAAAATTTGGGATCCTGAAGGACGGCGCCCGAGGGACATTGCAATTTAAGGGAGCCCTGTCGTAAATGTGTAAAAGGCAAAGGTTCCCTTCGGACATGCGTGCTAGTTGTTCCCGACTCTAGGGGCAGTGCTCCTCTCCGTTTCAAAGCCAAAGAGCCAGCGCCGTCCGAAGACGTCTCCGGGGTCATGTGGCCGGCATGACTCAACGCCTGAAGGCGCACGGAACGCCGTTCCCTTCCCACCAAAGGTGGTTCCTATTTTTCTACTTGCATTTTTACCTGCTTTCGAACGGCTAGCTTGGCAGAAGCTGGGACAAGGAACGGGAGCTCCCTCCGTTACGCAGCGCTCGGGATTCGAACCGCCGAACCGCCGACCTTTTTGATGAAGCGTCTTAATCACTGAGCCACCGCGTCCCCTCCTAAGGTGCATGTTTGCATAAAAGCGACAATCCAGAACGAGGGGGGGAAACGTCCCCTTGCAATTTAATCAGTAATCAATGATTTCTCACAATGGCAGCCGCAAATGCATGTTGCTAAGTGAAGCATTTGCGAAGTGGGGTGGTCCCGTTTTACCGCTTTTCTTGCCACCGTTGTTAAGGGAATCAATTGTTCATCCAGTGACACAATGAAGGGAATCTGGCTTCCCCATGGACTTGGGGACGTATGCACACAATTTTGGCACGTCATAAAAAAAAGATTCGCCATCACTACTCTATAAAAAGTGTGCAGAGAAGAGCAACCAGGAGGATGAGGGAACTGGAGGCTAAAACATAGGAAGAACGGTTGCAGGAACTGGGGATGTCTAGTTGAATGAAAAGAAGGACCAGGGGAGACAGGATAGAAGCCTTCCGATATCTCAGGAGTTGCCACAAAAAAGAGGGAGTCAAACTATTCTCCAAGGCACTTGAGGGTAAAACAAGAAGCAATAGGTGGAAACTAAATCAATGAGAGAAGAAACTTAGAACTAAAGGGAAATTCCTGACAGTTAGAACAATTAATCAGTGGAACAGAAATTGCCTCCAGAAGTTGTGAATGCCCCAACACTGGAAGTCTTTAAGAAGATGTTGGATAACCATTTGTCTGAAATGGTGTAGGGTTTCCTGCCTATTCAGGGGGTTGGAGTAGAAGACCTCCAAGGTCCCTTCCGACTCTGCTATTGTATTGTATTGTATAAATTGAAAAAAAAGCAGATTGTTTAATGAAAAGAAGGATTGGGGTGACATGATAGCAGTGTTCCGACATCTGAGGGGCTGCGACAAAGAAGAAGTCTACAGAGTCCCAAGGCCACGTGATCCTCTTTTGTGGCACTTCTGACAAGCAAAGTCAATGGGGAAGCCAGGTTCACTTAAAAACCACGTTACTATCTTAATGTCTGCAGTGATTTACTTAACAACTGGGGCCATAAAATGGGCAAAACGCACACTACAAGTACATCTTGCTTAGTAATAGAAATGAGCCCAATTCAAGCAAGTGATAAGTCAAGGACTACCATATGTCGTACAATCGAAGTTGCTTGAGGGTTGCAAACCAGGGGTGGGTTCCGGCAGTCACTACTAACAGTTTGCAGCATTGGTGCGCTTGGTGCGCATGCGCAGTGCAATAAAAAATTGCTCTGCGCATGTGCAGAAGCAAAAAAACAAGAGAACTGGTTCATGGGCGTGGCACGCCTGGGTCGCTGCCGCTTCCAGCGACCCAGGCTGCCAAACCACTACCGGTTTGGCTGAACCGATCCGAACTGGTAGGAACCCACCTCTGTTGCAAATATGTCAATATCAACAATCTCCAGTTTGTTCAAGGTTTGAGTGCATAAGTTGAATTTGTCGCTGCAGGCTCGCACCTACTCGCGAGAGCCGGTTGGGGAAATTTAGAGAACCGGTGAGAGGGGGTTCCACCGGCGTACCTGGAAGTAAATCTGGCCCGCCGCTGCCAGTGACCCAACGGAAAGGAAAGGAAAGGAAAGGAAAGGGAAGGAAGGAAGGAAGGAAGAAAGAAAGAAAGAAAGAAAGAAAGAAAGAAAGAAAGAAAGAAAGAAAGAAAGAATTTATCATCACAATTGAGTCCAAAATTTTGGTTGCTAAGCAAGAGCGTTGTTAAATGAGTTTCACCACATTTTAAAAGGTGGCAACTCCCACCCTGTCACATGACTGCCAAGCCACACCCACAAAATAGGCCACACCTACAGAGTAGGTTCTAAAAAAATTTGAAACCCACCACTGCTGAACAGGTAGCGATAGAATCAGGAGGCAAGTGGGGCCAACCCAGGAAGAAGATACGGTGGGTGTGGGCAGGTGGCTGTTATCTGTACTCGCTTAGCATAGATTAGCATAACATAGGTTAACATAGGCTGCCACAGAGAAGAGGGCGTAGACCTATTCTCCAAAGCACCAGAGGGCAGAACAAGAAGCTAATCAAGGAGAGAAGCTGAAATTTCCTGATAGTGAGGACAATGAATCCGTGGAACAGAAGTTGCCTCCAGAAATTGTGAGTGCTGCAACACTGGAGCTTTTAAGAAAAGATTGGACTGCCATAGGTCTGGAGTGGTGGAGGGCTTCCTGCTTGAGCAGCGGGATGGACTAGAAGACCTCCTAAGACCCTTCCAACTCCGCCATTCTGTTATTCTGCGTTGAATGAAGCAAGCTAGAAGTTGGTTTTTTTGTTTTCAAATTTGGCAAGTTTAAGATGGATGAACTTTGGTTTCCCCTCAAATCCTTTCATCATTTATTTCTTATTTTTTTAAAATATGATTTGTTAATTCCATTCGTTCTGCTGGAAATGAGGGAAGTACAATACAATACAATAGCAGAGTTGGAAGGGACCTGGTAGGTCTTCTAGTCCAACCCCTTGCGTGGGCAGGAACCTTATACCATTTCAGACAAATGGCTATCTAACATCTTTTTAAAGACTTCCAGGGTTGGGGCATTCACAACTTCTGGAGGCAAGCTGTTCCAGAGGTTAATTGTTCTCACTGTCAGGAAATTTCTCCTTAATTCTAAGTTGCTTCTCTCCTTGATTAGCTTCTTGTTCTGCCCCCAGGTGCCTTGGAGAATAGTTTGACTCCCTCTTCTTTGTGGCACCCTCTGAGATATTGGAACACTGCTATCATGTCTCCCCTGGTCCTTCTCTTCATCAAACTAGACATACCCAGTTCCTGCAACCGTTCTTCATACGTTTTAGCCTCCAGTCCCCTAATCCTCTTGTTGCTCTTCTCTGCACTCTTTCCAGAGTCTCCACGTCTTTTCTACATCGGGGCGACCAAAAATGTATGCAGTATTCCAAGTGTGGCCTTCCCAAGGCACTGTACAGTGGCATTAACCAGAGGCGTAGCGTGGGGGGTGCAGGGGGGGCCGGCCGCACCGGGCGCAACATCTGGGGGGCGCGCTTGCACCGCGCACCCCGCCTGCCTCATGCCGGCCTCCCGCCTCAGCCCCATCCCGCCGCCGACGCCGCCCCAACAAAGTTTTGACACTCGCGGGAAGGGAGGCGGAGGCGCCACGGAGCTTCCCCTCCTGCGGCGTCGAGGGAGCGCGGAGAGGCGGAAAAAGGCCAGGCGGCGCCGAACCGGGGAAGCCTGGGCGGGAGGCGGCGGAGAGAGCCCGGGTGGAAGTCGCTAGCTCCGGCTGCCGGAGGGGTCTCCTGCTCAGCCCACCCGAGGAGGGTCGAGAATGCGAGCGAGGGGCCGGGAAAGGAGGAGGATGCGGAGGAGGAGCTCCCGCTGCAAATTGACACCCCAGCCGAGCAGGAGGAGGGGGGAGGAGGAACGCCCCCCCGCCAGACACCCCCTTCCGCTCCTCATCCCCCTCCGCCCCCACCCTTTTCCCCCGGGACCCCCCAGCACCGCGCCCCCTCCCCGCGCAGGGCGTCCCCTCCCGCTCCCCCCCGCCCCCGATGCGCGCACTTTTCCGTCTCTTCCCACTTTTATTGTGTTTGAAAGCGGAGCGAGGGACTATCTGGGGGAGGGTTAGGGGGCGCAAATTACTTGCCTTGCCCCGGGTGCTGACAACCCACGCTACGCCACTGGCATTAACACTTCACGTGATCTAGATTCTATCCTTCTGTTTATGCAGCCTAGAACTGTGTTGGCTTTTTTGGCAGCTGCTGCACACGGCTGGCTCATATTTAAATGGTTGTCCACTAGGATTCCAAGATCCCTCTCACAGTTGCTACTATTGAGCAAGGTACCACCTATACTGTACTTGTGCATTTTGTTTTTCTTGCCTAGTGGCAAATGTGGCAAATGTTGGTCTGCAAACCACAGTCTGAACTTGGGCAGCCTGCTAAGCCAGAGTTAAACAACATGCGAACTTTGTGTCATGTGTAAACCAGGCTTGAGAATCTGGACTTTGCCTTATGCCAGGGGTGTCCAAAGTTGGGAACTTTAAGACTTGTGGACTTCAACTCCCAGAATTCCCCAACCAGCCATGCAAGGAAAGAAGGAAGGGAAGAAGGAAGACAGAAAAAGGAAAGAAGGAAAGAAGAATGAAAAGGAAAGGAAGGAAGGAAGGAGAAAAGGAAGAAAGAAGGAAAGGAAGGAAGGAAGGAAGGAAAGGAAGGATGAAGGAAAGGAAGGAAGGCAGAAAGAAGGAAGAAAAGGAAAGAAAGGAAAGAAAGAAGGAAGGAAGGATGGAAGGAATGAAGGAAGGAGGAAAGGAAGATAGGAAAGGAAGGAAGGAAGGAAAGAAAGAAAGAAGGAATGAAAGAAGGAAAGAAGGAAGGAAGAAGGAAAGGAAGGAAGGAAAGGAGGGAAGGAAAGAAGGAAGACAGAAAGAAGGAAGGAAAGAAGAAAGAAAAGGAAAGAAAGGAAAGTAGGAAGGAAGGATGGTAGGAATGAAGGAAGGAGGAAAGGAAGATAGGAAAGAAAGGAAGGAAAGAAAGAAGGAAAGAAAGAAGGAAGAAATGTAAGAAAGAAAGAAGGAAAGAAGAAAAGGAAGGATAGAAGAAGGGAAGGAAGGAAGGAAGGAAGAAGGAAAGGAAAGAAGAAAAGGAAAGAAAGGAAAGGAAAGAAAGAAGGAACGAAGGACGAAGGAAAGGAAGAAGGAAAGAAGAAAAAGAAGAAAGGAAGAAGGAAGGAAAGGGAAGGTAGAAAGAAAGAAAGAAAGAAAGAAAGAAAGAAAGAAAGAAAGAAAGAAAGAAAGAAAGAAAGAAAGAAAGAAAGAAAGAAAGAAAGAAAGAAAGAAAGCCATCCATCACATAAATCTCCTTTCTGGAACTGTTTCTTGTTTAAAAGTCGGTTTAAAATTCTACATTTCCCTCCAAGGAGTCTTTAATTCTCTGCCTCCTCAAAGACAGACACTTAATACAGCGCTACTAAAGGAGATTTAAGGCTGCTTTTCTCCAGAGAGGTATTGAATGTCTGCTAATAAAACCTCTGTTGGATGACTGATCCTTCGAGGCTTATTAAAATGTCTTTTCTCTCCTCCCAACAGATTTTCACCTGGTGGCCCTAGATTTTTCTCTCTCTCTCTCTGACTTTAAAAGTTCTCCTTTTCTACTAAAATGTTTTTAGCTTCTGCTGCTTTTCCTGGCTCCGGCTCTGCCCTCGTTCCAGATGTAAGACGATGCGATGAGCGATCTTTTCTTTTGCGTAAACAGTTGCGGTAAAAGAGGAATTCTGCCGGTCAAATGTTGTGAAATGGAGACAGTTTGCACACAAACTGTTAAAAATAAAAA
The DNA here is from genome assembly GCA_039707465.1 of Rhabdophis nuchalis. NCBI lineage: Eukaryota > Metazoa > Chordata > Lepidosauria > Squamata > Natricidae > Rhabdophis > Rhabdophis nuchalis. The sequence continues at coordinate 7,027,652 of CM077645.1, read as the reverse complement.
TCTGTCAGACTGGGGCCTTTGTCCCCAAAGTTGCATTTCTACAGTCACGTGGGTCTGTCAGGCTATATACGCGAACGGTCAGTTAAAAGCCGGACAGAGGCATTTGCACTGTACGCTAAGCATGATTAGTATCAATTGCAATTGTGATTAGCATTAATACATCATTAATGGGTCCGATTTTTCAGGTTTTTCAGCTGCGTTGTGTCCCGGTTGAACAACGCTAACAGAGCAGGTAAATTTGGTTGCAGTTCAGCAGTTCAGCAGTTCGAATCTCACCGGCTCAAGGTCGACTCAGCCTTCTGTCCTTCCGAGGTGGGTCAAATGAGGACCCAGATTGTTGGGGGCAAGAGACCAACTCTGTAAACCGCTTAGAGAAAGGCTGTAAAAGCACTAGGAAGTGGTACATAAGTCTAAGCGCTATTGCTAAATAAACATGCCTTTGAGTTCTACATTTAGGCAAGAAAAACCAAATGCCCAGGTACAGTATAGGTGGTACCTTGCTCAATAGTAGCAACTGGGAGAGGGATCTTGGAGTCCTAGTGGACGACCATTGAAATAGGAGCCAGCCGTGGGCAGCAGCTGCCAAAAAAGCCAACCCAGTTCTAGGCTGCATCAACAGAGGGAGAGAATCAAGATCACGTGAAGGGTTAATGCCACTTGATAAGGCCTTGGGAAGGCCACACTTGGAATATTTGCATTCAGTTTTGGTCACCACAGTATAAAAAAGACGTGGAGACTCTGGAAAGAGTGCAGAGAAGAGCAACAAAGAGGATTAGGGGACTGGAGGCTAAAACATACGAGGAACGGTTGCAGGAACTGTGGATGTCTAGTTTAATGAAAAGAAGGACTAGGGGAGACATGACAGCAGTCTTCCAATATCTCAGGGGTTGCCCCAAAGAAGAGGGAGTCAAACTATTCTCCAAGGCACCTGAGGGCAGAACAAGAAGCAATGGGTGGAAACTAATCAAGGAGAGAAGCAACTTAGAACTGAGGATAAATTTCCTGACAATTAGAACAATTAATCAGTGGAATAGAAGTTGCCTCCAGAAGTTGTGAATTCCCCAACACTGGAAGTCTTTAAGAAGATGTTGGAGAGCCCTTTGTCTGAAACGGTGTAGGGCTTCCTGCCTAGGCAGGGGGTTGGACTAGAAGACCTCCAAGGTCCCTTCCAACTCTGCTACTGTATTGTATTGATTTAATCATTGAAACTAGTTTTATAGGTGTATTCATCCCCCCACCTGAGATTCCCAGCAATATTAGTAAACAAATCAAAGACACGCTGAACAGCTGCTAGGCAGAAAAAAACCTGTTTTGTAAGCACCCCTTACACTTCCTAAAATTTTGGGTGGGATGATACTTTTTCTTTGGTATAAGGTTTCTTTGGTATATGGTATAAGGTTCCTGCCCATGCAGGGGTTTGGACTAGAAGACCTACAAGGTCCCTTCCAACTCTGCTATTGTATTGTATTGTATTGTATTATTATTGTATCTTTTACAAAGATAGGATGGCTATTTTGCCATCTTGAACTGTTCAACGCTGTTTTGTCTTTGGGGCTAAATATAGGCACTATCATTCCTGCGGCTTCCTCAGCTTTCTTGTTGAACACGTCAGACCAGTCGATCCCGTTTTCTTGAACCCGGCAGCTAAAGTCTCTAAGTGGATCTCTTTTTGTAATCAGGGCGTTCAATTAGTCAGCGTCTTTCTCAGTTCCCTTGTGCAGATATATTCCTTTGTTTACTGATAGCCAGTGGTAGGTTGCTCTTACCGTCGCTACCGGCACGCCGATTGCAGTATGCCGGTGCATGCGCCTGACGTGCACTGCACACAAATGTGCAATCCTCTGTCCCTGCGACCCCCCAGCTGCTTGTCAGGGGGGCGCACAGGCTACGGATATTGTGCGCGTGTGCGCAGTGTGCCTTTTAGCATAAATACAGCTATAGCGCGCGGGTGGGCGAAATGAGCCACCGTACCGACGGGTGCACCTCGTTGGGGAATGTGATTGATGACACAGACTGAGGGGAGGGAAGGAACAGGGGTAAAGTTCAGCTATAATTCAAACAAAGCTTAGATCTGACTGTGGAAAGATCTTGTCAAAAATAAATGCTCCTAATAAATGACTACCGTACTTTTTGGAGTGTAAGACGCACCTTTTTCCCTCAAAAAAGAGGCTGAAAATCTGGGTGCGTCTTATACACTGAATATAGCATCTTTTTTGCCTCCTGAAACCCCGCCCCCTTTGCAAAAATGGTCATGCATAGCTTGCAGGAGGCTTTCAGAGAGCTCCTGGGGACTGGGGAGGGCAGAAATGAGCAAAAATTGGCCCATTTGTTGCTCAATTTTGCCCCCTCAGGCCCCAGGAGCACTCTATAAGCTTTCTAATGCCCTTTTTTTTGACAAAAAACGGCCCTCTTTTTTGCTCATTTTGCCCTCCCCCCAGGAGCACTCTACAAGTCTCCTAAAAGCTATTCATGCCCCTTCATTTTTTGGGGGAAAAATAGGCCATTTTTGGGAGTTTTGCAGAGTGCAAAAACATTTTTTCAATTTGTGTCTTATACTCTAGTGTGTCTTATATTCTGAAAAATACGGTAATTTTCTTTTGAAGTTTGGTCCATGGCTCATGAATCAATTAGGGCATTTTTTTTGGAAACCTGACAGTAAATAAATGAAGGCACCCCACTCGGGAATAAAACGAACTGTAATAAAGGTAACCCTCAACTTCCAACTGTTCACTTAGTGGCCATTCGAAGTTACAACGGCATTGAAAAAATGGGACCAATGACTATTTTTCACACAACCGTTGCAGCAGCCCTGTGATCACGCGATCAAAATTCAGACGCTTGGCAACCGACTCGTATTTAGGATGGTTGCAGTGTCCCGTGTGTGTGTGTGTGTGTGACGTGATCATCTTTTGTGACCTTCTGAAGAGCAAAGTCAATGGGGAAGCCAGATTCACTTAACAACTGTGTTACTAGTGGTGGGATTCAAATAATTTAACAACCGATTCGCCTAGGGTCAGGATGGGAGTTGTGGGCCATGTTAGCAACTCTGGGTTCAGAACCAGTGTTACAACTCTGGTCCCTTAACCAGTGTTTTGCAAATAAATGCGGAATAGTGTAATTCACCGGACAGTAAAGAGAGACGTTGCTGTAAACCACAAACAAACTCTACAAACTCTGATAGTAAGAAAATAAATAGTCTTTACTTTGTAGCAACTAAAATGCTTCTTCCGACTAACTTCTCAAACAAATAACAGTCCAATACCAAACACAGAGTTATCTCACAGTGATGCAAAACAATACTCCTTCTTCTTCTTCAACGGCAATCAGGAAACACAGGAATCACAAGGAATCGAACAGGGAATGGACTGTGTTCCTGACCTTGCTTATATGGTAGAGCTGATAATTACAGCCAATCAGACTTCAAACACAGTTCCTAAAGCTACATAACTCCTTAAGAACATAGGCTCATATATATTGTCAACCCAATATAAGGCTGAATATCCTAACAGGCCATCTGTCCTCCAGCTTACCGCACATGCAGGACGAGCCTCCCATGATGTGATCCTGGTTGAACTGGTTGTTAAATTACATCCACGGCCGCTATCTATGTGGATCCTGGACACTGCGCTGCAATAGAGAAACGGGCAATGGCATGAGGGAAGGGGGTGGAAGAGCAGTGAGCAGAAAGAGGGAAAGCAGCTTTCTCCTTCCCTCACACCAGCCACTCCATGGCTCGCTTGTCTCTTGCAGCGCCGCACCGCACCCAGAATCCAATGTGATAGCGGGGTCATTTAACAACCGGTTCGCTTGAACGGATGCAAACCGGCTGAATCCCACCCCTGCGTCCTACTAACTTAACAACTCCAATGGTTTGCTTAACAACTATGGCACAAAACTGACTTGAAAACTGTCTGGCGTGAGTCATCTGCGAGAGAAGGTCTGCCACCACCGCTGCTTCTTCCTGGCATGCCTGCTGACATCCAGAGATCGATTCCGCACCTCCGGCCTTGCCATATCTGCAATGCTGGAAGGAGAACCATTGTGCTCGGGCTGGTCCGGTGGCCTGAGAAGGCTCAAACTTGAGGCAAGACAAGGCCTGTTGCAATTCACTCGTCGCTCTCTTGAGTTATCCTGCGATGAGCTGAATGTGGTGCGTTGTTCTGTGGCACATTAGCCAGGGCGAGATGCCCGGGTGAGTTGTCCCAGTCCTAAATTGCATTAACAGAGGGATTGAATCAAAATCAAGTGAGGTACTAGTATTAGAATTTATTGAATTTTTAAACCGCCCCTCTCCCCGAAGGGACTCGGGGCGGTGTACAGGAAATTAAGAACATCTAAAACATAACAATACATACATATTTAAAACCAAATTAAATAGTTAACCCTGTACTAAAATTTTGTAAAAGGCATTAAAACTATTTCCCATTAAAACCCAATTAAAACAATTTAAAACTTCAGACTGGGGCGCGGAGCGTGAATTAGGCCAGGCCGGCCTGATGGAAAAAATGGGTCTTTAATTTTTGACGGAAGGAGCGGAGGTCCGTGGTAGTTCTAATTTCGGGGGGTAGGTCATTCCAAAGGGTTGGGCCCACCACAGAGAAGGACATTCACCTGGGCGTCACCCGCTAACATAGCCTAGTGGACGGCACCAAGAGAAGTCCCTCTCTGTGGGAGCGAATCGGCCGAAGGGATGTGTGGGGCAGGATACGATCCCGCAGATAACTAGGTCCCGTGCCATGGTGCGCTTTAAAGATGGTAATCAGCACTTTGAAGCATACTATCCTGTCCCCCCACAAATAACACCTTCCTAGATAATAAGGCCAATCGGGCTTCTGAGCACATGCGCTAAATAAGCCCTCCCCCCCAAAATAAGCCCTCCCCGAAAATATTGAAACTCATGCACAGCCGGTCTCCGCTATTTCCTCTGGTTGATTGCCGTGCAAACAACACCAAGTGAAGACGCAAGGGGACAGAGAGAGGGGAACATGCTCCATGCACCCTACATGCCCTTACCTGGTGGCCACTCCTGCAACCCTAGCCACTGCGCCCCTTCGGTCAGAATAATGGCCGCCATGAAAAGAGCGGCAGGCCCAGCGACATGCAACCCAGTAGCAGCCATGAGGTGGCTAATCTCGCCGCCTCCTGCACCTCAAAAATAATAAGAACTGTTGTTAAGGCGAGGACTACTCGACTGGTTTTTTTAATTTTAAGAGAGGCCAAATTGTTTAATAGGCTTTTAAAGCTGTTTTTTTAAACTTTTATATATCTGTTTTACTTTGGCTGTACACCAGTGGTGGGTTTCAAATTTTTTTAGAACCTAGGTGTGGCCTATTTTGTGGGCGTGGCTTGGCAGTCATGTGACAGGGTGGGAGTGGGCACCTTTTAAAATGTGAAACTCATTTAACAACGCTCTTGCTTAGCAACTAAAATTTTGGACTCAATTGTGATGATTCTTTCTTCCTTCCTTCCTTCCTTCCTTCCTTCCTTCCTTCCTTCCTTCCTTCCTTCCTTCCTTCCTTTCTTCCTTCCTTCCTTCCTTTCCTTTCCTTTCCTTCCCGTTGGGTCACTGGCAGCGGCAGGCCAGATTTACTTCCAGGTATGCCGGTGGAACCCCCTCTCACCGGTTCTCTAAATTTTACCAACCGACTCTCGCGAGTAGGTGTGAGCCTGCAGAAACCCACCACTGCTGTACACCACCCTGAGTCCTTCGAGTGTAGGGTGGTATAAAAAACTAATAAACCTTAAACCTTCAGCCTTCAACCATACATACGATCTTCTCTCCTACCATGCTCCAAAGCACATCTTTTGGCAACCTGTGTGTTTGCTGGTAGCTATGTTCACAGAATTTCCGGAAACCTTTGGGAGACACTGGGGATGGAGCCTAGCACATCTGCCCAAGATGATTTTTGCTAAAGTGATGAGCTAGTTTCCATTCCCAGGGATAACGTCACAAAGCTGAAGCTTTTAATCCAGGGGTTTTCCCCGTCATGCTTGTAAGCAGCCATAATCTCATAAATCTGCTTTGCGAGGATAGATTGCAAACCTTGAGTTTCAGGATGAGACGGGTGGGTATGTGTGAGCCACTATCTGGAGTATCTGAAGACTCTGGAAAGTGCAGAGAAGAGCAAGAAAGAGGATGAGGGGACTGGAGGCTCAAACACATGAGGAACGGTTGCAGGAACTGGGTATGTCTAGTTTAATAAAAAGAAGGATTAGGGGAGACATGATAGCAATGTTCCAATATCTCAGGGGCTGCCCCAAAGAAGAGGGAGTCAAGCTATTCTCCAAAGCACCTGAGGGCAGAACAAGAAGCAATGGGTGGAAACTAATCCAGGAGAGAAGCAACTTAGAACTGAGGAGAAATTTCCTGACGGTGAGAACAATGAATCAGTATAACACAAATTGCCTCCAGAAGTTGTGAATGCCCCAACCCTGGAAGTCTTTAAGAAGATGTTGGATAGCCGTTTGTCTGAAATGATGTAGACTTCCAGTGTTGGGGCATTCACAACTTCTGGAGGGAAGTTGTTCCACTGATTTATTGTTCTCATTGTTTTAGCTTCCAGTCCCCTAATCCTCTTTGTTGCTCTTCTCTGCACTCTTTCTAGAGTCTCCACATCTTTTCTACATCGTGGCGACCAAAATTGGATGCCATATTCCAAGTGTGGCCTTGCCAAGGCCTTATAAAGTGGTATTAACACTTCCTGTGATCTTGATTCTATCCCTCTATGCAGTCAAGAACTGTGTTGGCTTTTTTGGCAGCTGCTGCCCACGGCTGGCTCCTATTTCAATGGTTGTCCACTAGGACTTCTAGAACGTACTAGAATTCCTCTCCAGCAAAGTATGTGGCAGTTGCCAGAAAAGCCAACCCGGTTCTCTTTATCCCTGCATCAAAGGAGGGATAAAATCAAGATCGCATGAAGGGTTAATACCGCTTTATAAGGCCTTGGGAAGGCCACACTTGGAATATTTGCATCCAGTTTTGGTCACCACGATGTAGAAAAGACGTGGAGACTCTAGAAAGAGTGCAGAGAAGAGCAACCAAGAGGATTAGGGGACTGGAGGCTCAAACATACGATGAACGGTTGCAGGAACTGGGTATGACTAGTTTAATGAAAAGAAGGACCAGGAGAGACAGGATAGCAGTCTTCCAATATCTCAGGGGTTGCCACAAAGAAGAGGGAGTCAAGCTATTCTCCAAGGCACCTGAGGGCAGAACAAGAAGCAATGGATGGAAACTAATCCAGGAGAGAAGCAACTTAGAACTGAGGAGAAATTTCCTGACAGTGAGAACAATTAACCAGTGGAACATCTTTTTTTATAGTGTGGCGATTAAAACTGGATGCAGTATTCTAGATGTGGTCTTACTACTAAGGCTTTGCAGAGTGGTGTTAGAACCTCACGTTTCCTGCCTGAGCAGAGGGTTGGACTAGAAGACCTCCAAAGCCCCTTCCAGCTCTGCTATTTATATATTTAAGTAAGTGCCATCAGTTGGTTTTGACGGCGTGCAACTTTGCAACTCTTTGCAACATTTTGTCTGTGACATTAGAATATGGGGCCGGATTTTAGGAGGCGGCTGAAGAAATAAAGCGTTCAGATCTTTATTGTGTAATGAATCAATAATAATTAAAGCTGGGGAAATTTTGTACTATCTCTGCTCTGTTGGATTAGTGTCATCACCCTTTGCATCTTAATCGTACTCAGCCGATTGTGCAATCTTACAAACTGCTCAGGGTGTTTTTTTAAGCAATTAGCCATGAATATGGAATTAAAAATACACACGCACATCTTTGAAAAGTCACAGTAAGTGAGCACCTGTCTACCCTAGACGAGTTCAAATTACCAGGACCAGATGGATTACACACCAAGGTTCTGAAGGAACTGGCAGATGAGATCTCAGAACCACTGAACTATATCTTTCAGAGATCCTGGAATACCGGGCAACTACCAGAGGACTGGAAAAGAGCTGATGTGGTTCCCATCTTCAAAAAAAGGAAAAAAGATAGATCCAGGAAACTACAGACCCACCAGCCTGATCTCAATACCAGGAAAGATTCTGGAAAAAATAATCAAGCAGCGAATTACTAGAAGCACCTAGAAGCAAACCAAATAATAGCCAAAAGCCAACATGGTTTTGTCAAAAACAGATCATGCCAGACTAACCTTATTGCATTCTTTGATAATGTGACAAAATTAGTGGACCAGAGGAATGCCGTCAATATAGTTTACTTGGACTTCAGTAAGGCATTTGACAAGGTAGACCATAACCTACTACTAGATAAAGTAGAAGAATGTGGGTTAGACAGCATCACCACCAGATGGATTCGTAACTGGCTGACCAACCGCACTCAACATGTCGTCCTCAATGGAACTGCATCTCCATGGAAGGAAGTATGCAGTGGAGTCCCCCAAGGCTCTGTTTTAGGCCCAAGGCTCTTCAACATCTTCATCATCATTTGCCCTACCTTGAAGACCAGGAGACATCTTGAAGCAAAAGATTTTGTAGAAGCCAATCCGAAAAAAAGCATCATTTTACATCTGAATTCTTCCCCAACCAACATTTGAAGGTAGTCTTTGAATTACAGGGACATGGTGTCTCAGTGGCTAAGACACTGTGGGCGTCAATCAGAAGGCCGGCAGTTCGGCGGTTCAAATCCTTAGCGCCGCATAACGGAGTGAGCCCCCGTTACTTGTCTCAGCTTCTGCCAACCTAGCAGTTCGAAAGCACATAAAAAGTGCAAGTAGAAAAAAAATAGGAACCATTTCCTATTTCCTTCGGATTTGAAATGAGCACCGCCCCTTAGAGTCGCGAACGACTAGCACAGGGGAACCTTTATCTTGAATTACAACAGTTGGTTTAGTGTCCGTTCAAAATAACCACTGCAATGACTTATGACCATTTTTCAAACTTATGACCATTGTATTTTTCCTGGGGTTATGTAATCCCCTTTTGTGACCCTCTGGCAAGCAAAATCAATGCTGAAGCCAGATTCGCTTAACAACAAGAAAGGTGGTAAAGAAAGGTTGCAAAATGGGTCACAAACCAAGAAAGGTTGTACAGTGGGGCAAAATTCACAACTGTCTCGCTTAGCAGCAGAAATTGGACCTCCGTTGTGGTCATATGTTGATGTCTATCTGTATTTGATGGATGGGATTTGGTATCCCACCTTTCTTGGCAAAGCACTCAGAGCGGTAGATGAAAAACAGGAGTTGGGTGCAGGGGTGGGTCGTTGCCGACATTACTGCTGGTTTGCAAAAATATTTTGCACAAATGGTCATTGTTGCTTTAAGATGTTTGAATGCAATTAGAAACTGTAATTATCTCGGCAATAAGAGGAAGTCAGGAGAGTGCAGTCTCTCTCTCTGCTCAATATCTCTACTGATTGCTCTCTGCTCGCTGTGACTGACTGAAGGAAGAAGGAAGAATCGTTAATTGTGTCTGTAAGCAATTGTTTGTTAAGGACTTTGTTTGACTCACTATCTACTATCACTGCTTGTGAAGGAGTAGTTTAGTTTTACAACACCAGTAAAGCTACTTGTTTTTTTACTAGCAGTGTCTGAGATACTATTTGTGTGTTTACTAGCAACGTTTCTCTAGCTGCACATTCCGCTGCACAACTTTTCTGTCTCCCAACGGAGATATCCCCCAACAAATCCAATGGACATCGAAGTTCTAGAGAAGTTAGAACTTCTCTAGCTCTCGTGGATAGGGCGCGCAACTTGGGCGTCCTCCTGGATGCCCGGCTGTCCACGGAAGATCAAGTGACGGCCGTGGCCAGGGGGGCGTTCTACCAGGTTCGCCTGGTACGCCAGTTGCATCCCTTAGTGGATCGGGACGCCCTTCGCACAGTCACTCATGCAATTGTGACATCCCGGCTAGACTACTGTAATGCTCTCTACATGGGGCTCCCCTTGAGGTGCACCCGAAGACTGCAGCTAGTCCAGAATGCGGCCGCACGGGCAGTTTTGGGAGCCCCTAGATTCTCCCGCGTAACACCACTCCTGCATGAGCTGCACTGGCTGCCTGTGGCCTTTCAGGTGCGCTTCAAAGTGTTGATCACCATCTTTAAAGCGCTCCATGGCACGGGACCTAGTTACCTGCGGGATCACATCCTGCCCCATACATCCCTTCGTCCGATTCGCTCCCACAGAGAGGGACTTCTCTGGGTGCCGTCCACTAGGCAATGCCAGCGGGCGACGCCCAGGGGAAGGGCCTTCTCTGTGGTGGGCCCAACCCTTTGGAACGACCTTCCCCCCGAACTTAGAACAACTACGGACCTCCGCTCCTTCCGCCAAAAGCTAAACACTTACCTCTTTCAACAGGCCGGCCTGGCCTAACCTATCCACCACAGGCTGTAATGTATTAAATTGTTCTTAATTAGACTACAGGGAATTACTTTTAAGGGTTTTAGGATGTTAAAATTTTAGCGCAGGGTTAATTATTTAATTCGATTTTAAATATTTTAAATATTGCATGTTTTTATATGCTTTTAAAATTGTCCTGTGCACCGCCCTGGGTCCCTTCGGGGAGAGGGTGCGGTTTAAAAAATCTAATTAAATAAATAAATAAATAAATAAATAAATAAATAAATAAATAAATAAACAAACAAACAAACAAACAAACAAACAAACAAACAAACAAACAAACAAATAAATAAGTTCTCTGCCCTTCTCCGTCTCACCACAGGACAACTCCACATGCCCAACTTGCTACAGGGAGAACTCACCGTGGATGGCTGGTGGGATGGCTCCTTGGGCAGCCGAGCAAACGAGTGGGAGGACAGAACGCAGAGAAACCAGCTTAATAATCGGTTTGGTGAACACACGTGTGCCTAACGTGTTCTTTGCGCAAGCACACAGCATTCCAAAAATGCGAAGCTTAAAAACTTACCTTCAATGTCAGCAGAAAATAAGGCCAGCCGCTTATTTCAGGGGTCAAAAGAAAATAAGACCTTGTCATAAATGATCTAGAAGTAGGAGTAAACAGCAAGGTAGCCAAATTCGCCGACGACACTAAATTATACAGGGTAGTAAAAACCGAGAGAGAGTGTGAGGAGCTCCAGAGGGATCTCTTGACACTGGGGGAGTGGGCAAACCAGTGGCAAATGAGCTTCAACATTAGTAAGTGCAGAGTGATGCACGTTGGGGCAAAAAACCCCAACTATATCTATAAACTGATGGGGTCTGAACTCCTTGCAACTAACCAGGAAAGGGACCTGGGGGTCCTGGTGGACAGCTCAATGAAGGTGTCAACCCAGTGTGCCGCAGCAGTGAAAAAAGCAAACTCATTGCTAGGGATCCTTAGGAAGGGTATAGAAAATAAATCAGCAAGTGTCATTTTGATGACATATGCCATATGCAAATGCCATACATCCCTTGGACCGATACGCTCCCACAGAGAGGGCCTCCTCGGGGTGCCGTCGGTCGGACAATGCCGACTGGCGACGCCCAGGGGGAGAGCCTTCTCTGTGGCAGGACCAGCCCTTTGGAACGACCTGCCCCCTGAACTCCGTACCAGTCTTGACCTCCGCCTCTTCCGCAAGTGTCTGAAGACACATCTATTCCAACTAGCCGGCCTCGCGCAGCCCCCAACACCGCCAGTTATAAAATGGGGATTTTAATTCGGTTGAACACAGGCCCTTAACGGAATAAGTTTTAAAAAAATGTTTATATGTTCTGTATGTTTTGAGTTCTTGTCCGCCGCCCTGAGTCCATTTGGAGAAGGGCGGGGTATAAATCCAATAAATAAATAAATAAATAAATTTTGCCTCTTTATAAATCTATGGTGAGGCCCCATCTGGAGTATTGTGTACAGTTCTGGTCCCCATACCTTCAGAAGGACGTTATGGAAATGGAAAAGGTGCAGAGGAGGGCAACCAGAAGGATTAGAGGGCTGGAACCCCTTCCTTACCATCTGAGGCTGCAACGGCTGGGCCTCTTCCCTCTAGAACGACGGCGCCTGAGAGGTGACCTGATTGAAGTCTATAAAATCATGCACGGTGTGGACAAAGTAGAAAAGGAAAAACTCTTTTCCCTATCGCACAACACTAAAACTAGGGGGCACTCCATGAAACTTTTGATAGCTAGACCTCAAACAAATAAGAGGAAGGACTTTTTCACCCAGAGGATCACTGGTCTATGGAACTCCCTGCCAGAAGAAGTGGTGACAGCTGTCAGCCTCGACACCTTTAAGGAAGGATGAGAGGAGTTCATGGAGAACAAGGGTCTCAATGGCTATCATTATGGATGCCTAAGGACACCCTCCGGGATGGAGAGATAGGCAGGATATTTCTCAAGGCCATTTGCAGGGAATCATAAGCAGGTGAAGACATCTGCTTGGGAAGACCCTGAAGCAAATGGGGAGCCACTGTGGGAGACAGAATGCTGGACTGGATGGGCTGTGGCCTGTTCCAGCAAGGCTATTCTTATGTTCTTATGTTCTTAGATCTTATTTTCAGGGAAGCACAGTAGAAAAACAACACGTCCCTGGTGATTGGAAAGGCCCAACAGAGACTTCATTTCCTTAGAGTCCAACGAAAAAATCAGGTGGAAAAACGGCTGATGACCTCTTTCTATCGGTCCACCATAGAAAGTGTCCTCACATATTGCATTACAATGTGGTACGCTGGTTTAACAGCTGCGGACAGGAAGGCCCTACAGAGAGGGATCAATTCGGCACGAGAAACCATTGGTTGCCCTCTGACACCACTGGATGCCCTCACCAGATCTCGCTGCTTTAGCAGAGTAAGGAAGATACTCAAGAGATGATTCACACCCTGGTCAGTGTGTCTTCACACTTCTATAGGTAGAAGACATCAAAGTATAGCCAGCCGAACAAACAGGTTTAAAGATAGTTTCTATCCTTGGGCTGTCAGACTTTTAAATATAGCCACAATCACTCCGTGCACACGCTAGTTTTTTCTTTTTTCTTTCTTTTTTCGTTTCTGGTATATATTTTGCACCAGGGAGGTTAAAACCCAATTTCGTTGTATTTCAGTACAGTGACAATAAAGATTATACTTCGAAGAAGGAAATAGCTTAGGAAATGTTAAAAAGGCAAAATATTATATTTCCCCTCAAAGGGAAAGAGAAATCTTAAGGGAGACAGAAACTCAGAGCTTCGACTCCCTGACTCGCAGCAGATATTTGGTGCCCATTGAGAAGGACTGGGCCAGCCTATCTACAAAACGAAAGACCTTCAGCTCTAGAGTGATGGGATTAAGACATGACCCTCCAGGACATCATAGGATTGTCTAGCAGCAGGACTCACTGCGTTACAAAATCACCTGGGGACATCGCATCAGCCCAAGATTCAGCCAAACTTGATTCAGACAAACATGTCCCTACGTGACCCCATGGGAGCCTGGCTGCAAACAATAGAATATATATTCTTGCACAGGAACAGGAAGCTCAAGGACAAAGCCCAAGAGAGAGAGTATAAGTAACCCTCTCTCTTAACTCCATGTGGTCAGCTGCAGTGGTGGGATTCAGTGGTGTTTACTACTGGTTCTGTGGGTGCGGCTTGATGGACGTGGCAGGGGAAGGATACTATAAAAGCTCCATTCCCTCCCCAATCCAGGGGAAGGTTGCAGCAAAATCCCCATTCCGTCCCGATCCATCCCCCTGGGACTCGGGAGGCAGAGATTAGATAGGGGCGGGGCCAGCCAGAGGTGGTATTTACCGGTTCTCCGAATTACTCAAAATTTCCACTACTGGTTCTCCAGAACTGGTCAGAACCTGCTGAATACAGCCTCTGGTCAGCTGCCCAGGACCTCAAACCCATTTGATCCTGTCCATCAATAAACCATGTTTCCAATCACCCTCCATGTTTCCAGTGTCTTTCTCCCCACTTGGTACTGAACCAGATATATAGTTCTTCCAACAGTCGGAAGTCACTGTTTCTTTATCTTTCTTTCTTTCCTTCCTCACTTTCCTTTTCTCCTTCCCCCTCACTGTCGTCTTATTTGCTTCCGTGTTTTATACAAACTTATGATTTAATTAAATAAGATTTAATCAGGAGAAGTGCCTGTCCTCCCACTGATTGCCATGATTTGGGAAATATATTCCTGATGGTGCAATGTGAAATTTCTTGCAGTCAAAGCACATGGCTGCCTCATAACCACCTACATTCCCAAGATCTTTCTGACAAGCCATCTGAGGAAACCGGTTGCTATATTTCTCTTTCCCAAACTGCATATCTCTCTATCAATACAATAATACAATAGCAGAGTTGGAAGGGACCTTGGAGGTCGTCTAGTCCAACTCTCTGCCTAGGCAGGAAACTCTATACCCTTTCAGACAAATGGCTATCCAACATCTTCTTGAAGACTTCCAGTGTTGGGACTTTCACAACTTCTGGAGACAATTTCTGTTCTACTGATTAATTGTTCTCACTGTCGGGAAATGTCTCCTAAATTGCTTCTCTTGATTAGTTTCCACCCATTGCTTCTTGTTCTTCCCCCAGGTGCCTTGGAGAATAGTTTGACTCCCTCTTCTTTGTGGCAACCCCTTAGATATTGAAAGACTGCTATCATGTCTGCCCTGGTCCTTTCTTGTTGGAATAAGTTTGGTTCAGGCTCCTGCAGTGTGGCAAGGCCAGTGGGCGGCACACGAACCAGGGACCTAGGAAGATGGAAAGTACCATGAGTGATCACTGCTTAGAAAGTACCGAAAGTTACCACTGTCTGGAAAGCACCTGATGTCACGTAAGCAAGTAGGGGAACGTATGACAATAATAGGCTATGGCATGATGTAGATACGTGTTAACCAATAATGTTGCTTGAAGCTGTCGCATAGCACCAAAAAGTAACCAATGATATGTTTACTCAACTTGCTTCCTTACTTTGTAATACTCAATAAAAGAGTAGTTCAGAACACGCTCTGGGCTCACTCACCTCGAGGAAAACCCATGTGTTTGTCTTCACTCTTGCCTGTCGAGACCCCATGAGTGGCCCACCCTGATGCGGACAACCAGGAAACCCGCACTTTCTATTAAACTAGCCATGCCCAGTTCCTGCAGCCCTTCTTCATATGTTTTAGTCTCCAGTCCCCTAATCCTCTTCTCTGGTTGCTCTTCTCTGCACTCTTTCTAGAGTCTCCACATCTTTTCTACATTGTGGTGACCAAAACTGAATGCCGTATTCCAAGCGTGGCCTTACCAAGGCATATCAAATAAGAGGAAGCACTTTTTCACCCAGAGGATCCCTGGTCTATGGAATTCCCTGCCAGAAGAAGTGGTGACAGCTGTCAGCCTCGACACCTTTAAGAAAGGATGAGAGGAGTTCATGGAGAACAAGGGTATCCATGGCTATCATGATGGATGCCTAAGGACACCCTCCGGGTTGGAGAGATAGGCAGGATGTCTCTCAATGCCATTTGCAGGGAATCACAAGCAGGTGAAGACATCTGCTTGGGAAGACCCTGAAGCAAATGGGGAGTCACTGTGTGAGACAGAATGCTGGACCAGATGGGCTGTGGCCTCTTCCAGCAAGGCTGTTCTTATGTTCTTATGTCATTCCTTTCCCCCCTCCCACACCCCACCCTGTACATTATCTAGCCAGTGGTGGGTTCTGCATCCCGGTGCAACCGGGCCAGGTGTCCACCACACGAATGCGTGCAGCACACGGGCACACATGCGCAGCGCCCGAATGCGTGCTTACCACTCGTGACGCTCCGCGACGCCTCCGCGATGCTTCAACTGCTCGGCAGAGCGTCGCATAGGCGCCGTAGGCTCCGTGCACATAAACCCCCCAAACTTCAAATACTGGTAAGGTGGGCCCTCTGGAGAACCATACCAGAATGGTACCTGATGCTCAGGGCAGGCACCAGTATGCCCATACCGGGGCGTACCGGTTGTAATCCACCACTGTAGCTAGCTATCAAGAGCTCTTTTCACTTTTTTGTTTCTGTCTTCCCTGGGGAGAAATTCGCTCGGTATCCTGCAAAGGCCCTTAAACGTGTTTTTTTATTTATTTCCAAATTACGCTGCAGCGATGTTTAATTCCAGACCAACCGAAGATCAGAACATCCCGCAGTGATAATAAAACCGAAATGGAGAGAGAGGGAAGATTGGGGAGAGATGGGGGGGGGGGGGGGAGGGTTGCTTTCCTTAAATTGCAGTTTCTTGCTTGGGGTATCAAAGGTGTTATATACTATAATATCTACTAATGCTGGAAATGAGTAATTTTGTTGATTTTATTAATATCGTTTTATTAATATCGTCGATATTAAGGTCTCCAGCCCTCGCCCAAGCCCAAGCCCAAACCCTAGCCCTAGCCCTAGCCCTAGCCCTAGCCCTAGCCCTAGCCCAAACACTAGCCCTATCCCTATCCCTATCCCCATCCCTACCCCTCGCCCAAACCCTATCCCTATCCCTAGCCCTAGCCCTAGCCCAAACCCTATCCCTATCCCTATCCCTATCCCTATCCCCATCCCTACCCCTACCCCTCGCCCAAACCCTATCCCTAGCCCTAGCCCTATCACTAGCCCTAGGCCCAGCTCCAGCCCCAGCCCTAGGCCTAGCCCTAGCCCTAGCCCAACCCTAGCCCTAGTCCTCGCCCAAACCCTAGCCCTAGCCCTAGCCCCAGCCCAAACAATAGCCCTAGCCCTAGCCCTAGCCCTAGCCCAAACCCTAGCCGTAGCCCTAGCTCTAGCCCAAACCCTAGCCCTAGCCCAAACCCTAGCCCTAGCCCTAGCCCTAGCCCAAACCCTAGCCCTAGCCTTAGCCCTAGCCCTCGCCCAAACCCTAGCCCTAGCCCTAGCCCTAGCCCTAGCCCTAGCCCAAACCCTAGCCCTAGCCCTAGCCCTAGCCCTCGCCCAAACCCTAGCCCTAGCCCTAGCCCTAACGCTAGCCCAAACCCTAGCCCTAGCCCTAGCCCTAGCCCTAGCCCTAGCCCAAACCCTAGCCCTAGCCCAAACCCTAGCCCTAGCCCTAGCCCTAGCCCAAACCCTAGCCCTAGCCCTAGCCCTAGCCCTCGCCCAAACCCTAGCCCTAGCCCTAGCCCTAGCCCAAACCCTAGCCCTAGCCCAAACCCTAGCCCTAGCCCTAGCCCTAGCCCTAGCCCAAACCCTAGCCCTAGCCCTAGCCCTAGCCCTAGCCCTAGCCCAAACCCTAGCCCTAGCCCTAGCCCTAGCCCAAACCCTAGCCCTAGCCTTAGCCCTAGCCCTCGCCCAAACCCTAGCCCTAGCCCTAGCCCTAGCCCTAGCCCTAGCCCAAACCCTAGCCCTAGCCCTAGCCCTAGCCCTCGCCCAAACCCTAGCCCTAGCCCTAGCCCTAACGCTAGCCCAAACCCTAGCCCTAGCCCTAGCCCTAGCCCTAGCCCTAGCCCAAACCCTAGCCCTAGCCCAAACCCTAGCCCTAGCCCTAGCCCTAGCCCTAGCCCAAACCCTAACCCTAGCCCTAGCCCTAGCCCTCGCCCAAACCCTAGCCCTAGCCCTAGCCCTAGCCCAAACCCTAGCCCTAGCCCAAACCCTAGCCCTAGCCCTAGCCCTAGCCCAAACCCTAGCCCTAGCCCTAGCCCTAGCCCTAGCCCTAGCCCAAACCCTAGCCCTAGCCCTAGCCCTAGCCCTAGCCCTAGCCCTAGCCCAAACCCTAGCCCTAGCCCTAGCCCTAGCCCTAGCCCTAGCCCAAACCCTAGCCCTAGCCCTAGCCCTAGCCCTAGCCCTAGCCCAAACCCTAGCCCTAGCCCTAGCCCTAGCCCTAGCCCAAACCCTAGCCCTAGCCCTAACCCTAGCCCTAGCCCTAACCCTAGCCCAAACCCTAGCCCTAGCCCTAGCCCTAGCCCTAGCCCTAGCCCTAGCCCAAACCCTAGCCCTAGCCCAAACCCTAGCCCTAGCCCTAGCCCTAGCCCTAGCCCAAACCCTAGCCCTAGCCCTAGCCCAAACCCTAGCCCTAGCCCTAGCCCTAGCCCAAACCCTAGCCCTAGCCCTAGCCCTAGCCCAAACCCTAGCCCTAGCCCTAGCCCAAACCCTAGCCCTAGCCCTAGCCCTAGCCCAAACCCTAGCCCTAGCCCTAGCCCTAGCCCTAGCCCTAGCCCTAGCCCTAGCCCAAACCCTAGCCCTAGCCCTAGCCCCAGCCCCAGCCCCAGCCCCAGCCCCAGCCCTAGCCCCAGCCCCAACCCCCCGAACCGGTTCTTTCGTTTTTGCCTTCTGCGCACGTGCAGAGCAATTTTTGTTGTACTGTACACTCACGTGTAGCCCGCATCAAACACATGAGTGGGGCAGTGTCCCTGAGTGAACCAGCAGTAGCAGCAGCCGGAATCCACCCTTGTTGGTTTCCTTCAGGATTGACCGATCTGATCTCCTTGCGGCCCAAGAGACTCCTTGGTGACATGCCCCATGTCCAATATTTGAGGGGCTGCCCCAGAGAGGAGGGAGGGCATCACAACCGATTTCCCAAGGCACCCAAAGGCCAGACAAGGAACAACAGATGGAAACCGATCAAGGAGAGACTCAACCTAGAAATAAGGGAGAATTTTCTTACAGCCTAATCTTCTGCAGAAACCACCCCAGCGTAAGAGAAGTTATCCAGACTGGCCCCGCTGTGTCTTCCTTACGACATAATTTTCTGAGTCGCATCCCGAGAGGAATAATGCCCCAAGCGCATAGATGTGCCAAAGAGGGAGGGCAAATGTAAATACTCTGGGCAGGATCCTGCCCGTGGGAACAACATTGGAATAGCAAAAGGATTTCGCTGGGCAAGTCTTACCACAGAGCAGGCTCCTTGGAGAAGCTGCACAGAAATGCTGTCCCTCGGCTCGATTTTTCTCCCGCTCGCCCTCTGCCTCCTGGTTGTCCAACTGGTGAGGCTCCAGTTTCAGAGAAGACGCTACCCACCTGGCCCGATCCCTCTGCCTCTCATCGGGTGCTTATGGCACCCCAAATTTTTTCAATTCACCCGGGAACTCATGACTGAGGTAAGAATTTTCTATCCTTTTCATCAGCTGACCGACGCAGATCAAAAAAACAGATTGTTGTTAGGGGAAAGTGGCACCCATGCATATTTATAAGGGGGGGGGGAAATGAAGGCATGGAACAGTGGTTCTCAACCTGTGGTTCCGGACCCCTTTGGGGGTGTGTCAAACGACCCTTTCACAGGGGTCGCCTAAGATCAGCGGTCGGGAACCTATGGCTCGCGAGCCAGATGTGGCTCTTTTGATGGCTGCATCTGGCTCGCAGACAAATCTATATAAATAACATAGCTGTGTGCGCGCTCACAATTACAACCCGGAGCAGGACCACAGCCCCTCTCCTAAGTGGCCCTTCCTTGCTCAGAGGGAAGCTTCTGCAGAAGCCCAGGCGAGTGAGAACAACTTCCCGCCGTTACGAAGTCTCCGAGGCTATAATTGTATCGACTGTGCGCGTGTGCCTATGTTTTCCACGGCCGGTGCTCCATGCTGTGGAAAACATAGGTGCCCGTGCACAGTCCATACAATTACAGCCTCGGAGAGTTCGTAACAGCAGGAAGTTGTTCTCACTCGCCTGGGCTTCTGCAGAAGCTTCCCTCCGAAGCCCTCCGAGCAAGGAAGGACCAGTTGGAAGAGGGGCTGTGGTCCTGCTCCGGGCTGCAATTGTGCGGTGCGCACATGGCTATGTTTTCCATGGAGTGGGGCTGCGGCCGGAAGACGAGATAGGCACAGAGAGAGAGAGAGAGGGAGGGAGGGAATCAGAGAGAGACTGACAGAAACACAGAGAGAGAGACAGAGAGGGAGGGGAGAGACAGACAGAGAGACACAGTGAGTCATTAAGTGAGTGAGTGAGAGACAGACAGACACAAACACACACACAGAGTGACAGAGAGGAAGGGAGGAGAGAGACACACAGAGAAAAAGAGAGAGAAAGAGAAAGAAAGAAAAAGAATTAAGAGACTTATTGTACTTGAAAAGGGTTGGTCTGATATAAAATGCAAACGGTTACTTGTATTTAGCTTTAAACATATTGTATGGCTCTCACGGAATTACATTTTAAAATATGGGGCGTTCCTGGCTCTCTCAGCCAAAAAGGTTCCCGACCCCTGCCTAAGACCATCGGAAAACACATATTGATGTGACCGTTGCTGGGACCCAAAGTCACGCGATCCCCTTTTGCGACTTTCCAACAAGCAGAGTCCATGGGGGAGCCAGGTTTATTTAACAACCGGGTGACTTACTGATCAACTGCAGTGACTCTCTTAAATAGGAGCCAGCTGTGGGCAGCAGCTGCCAAAAAAGCCAACCCAGTTCTAGGCTGCATCAACAGAGGGAGAGAATCAAGATCACCTGAAGGGTTAATACCGCTTTATAAGGCCTTGGGAAGGCCACACTTGGAATATTTGATGTATTTCACGATGTAGAAAAGACGTGGAGACTCTAGAAAGAGTGCAGAAAGAGTGCAGAGAAGAGCAACCAAGATGATTAGGGGACTGGAGACTAAAACATATGAAGAACGGTTGCAGGAACTGGGTATGTCTAGTTTGATGAAAAGAAGGACTAGGGGAGACATGATAGCAGTGCTCCAATATCTCAGGGGTTGCCCCAAAGAAGAGGGAGTCAAGCTATTCACCAACTCACCCGAGGGTAGAACAAGAAGCAATGGGTGGAAACTAATCAAGGAGAGAAGCAACTTAGAACTGAGGAGAAATTTCCTGACAGTTAGAACAATTAATCAGTGGAACAGAAATTGCCTCCAGAAGTTGTGAATGCCCCAACCCTGGAAGTCTTTAAGAAAATGTTGGATAGCCATTTGTCTGAAATGGTATAGGGCTTCCTGCCTAGGCAGGGGGTTGGACTAGATGACCTCCAAGGTCCCTTCCAACTCTGCTATTGTATTATTGTATTACAGTAGGTAGGTAGATAGGGGAATAGATAGAGAGGGAGAAATACAGTAGGTAAGTAGGTTGGGGGTTATACGGTGGTTGTGTGTACATGTTTGTGTGTGCAGGTGTAGATCTACACACAGATTGGTTGGCCATTTAACCAGACTGGGCCACAGTAACGCGTGGCCGGGTATAGCTAGTTATAAATAAAAGTAGACTAGCATTGTCAGCATTTTTTCGGCAGTTCTGATTATCCATTGAAGTCTCTGTCTGTCTTGTTAGGTTGCAGAGCCAACCCAGACAGTGATGGAGAGATGCAGATGACAGACTCAATCATTTCTCTGTGGAACAGCAGCTCCTGAGAATAAGATGGAGAGAGATTAACAAACTAATTGGAAGATTTCTGGAAATTCCAGATTGGGAGGTCTAATTTAGGCAAGAGAAAGGAACCAGGGGGAAAAACAATCTAATCTTTCCCGGGACGCCTCTTGCTCAATTCGTTCAGCTTCTAACCGTGCTCTCTCTCTCTCTCTCTCTTTTCAATTCTTTTTTCCTTTCTTTTTTCCTTTCTATAGCTGCTCATGCTTTTCCTGCTTCGGGCTTTACGCTGGCAATGGCCGAATGCATCACTAGCTGATGATCCTTTGGAAGAATTAGAGATTGGAGACCTTGTCTAAGAGTACGAAGACGCACGGCTGTGTGACACGCTGACTTCGGTCTTCTGCTTGACTGTCTAGAGCAGGGGTGTCAAACTTGATTTCATTGAGGGCAGCATCAGGGTTGTGTTTGACTTTGGAGCACTGGGTGTGCATGGCCAGGGTGCAGGCCAACTTGATGTCGCTCATGTCAGGGGCACCTGTGGTGGCCAAGTGCTAAAGCAGGACTCCCCTCAGACCCTTCCTTCCTTCCTTCCTTCCTTCCTTCCTTCCTTCCTTCCTTCCTTCCTTCCTTCCTTCCTCCCTCCCTCCCTCCCTCCCTCCCTCCCTCCCTCCCTTTTCTTCTTTTTCCTTCCTTCATTCTCCTTTCTCCTGCCTGCCTGCCTGCCTTCCTTCCTTCCTTCCTTCCTTTTCTTCTTTTTTCTTCCCTCTTCATTCTTTTTTCTTTTTCCTTCCTTTTCTTCTTTTTCCTTCCTTCCTTCCTTCCCTCCTTCCTTCTTTCCTTTTCTTCTTTTTCCTTCCCTCTTCATTTTCTTTTCCCCTCCCTCCCTCCCTCCCTCCCTTCCTTTTCTTCTTTTTCCTTCCCTCTTCATTCTCCTTTCTCCTTCCTTCCTTTTCCTTGTTCCTTCCTTCATTCTCCTTTCTCCTTCCTTCCTTTTCTTCTTTTTCCTTCCCTCTTCATTCTCCTTTCTCCTTCCTTCCTTTTCCTTTTTCCTTCCTTCATTCTCCTTTCTCCTTCCTTCCTTTTCCTTTTTCCTTCCTTCATTCTCCTTTCTCCTGCCTGCCTGCCTTCCTTCCTTTTCTTCTTTTTTCTTCCCTCTTCATTCTCCTTTCTCCTTCCTTCCTTTTCTTCTTTTTCCTTCCTTCCTTCCTTTCCTCCTTCCTTCTTTCCTTTTCTTTTTCTTCTCTCTTCATTCTCCTTTCTCCTTCCTTCCTTTTCTTCTTTTTCCTTCCCTCTTCATTCTCCTTTCTCCTTCCTTCCTCCCTCCCTTCCCTCCCTCCCTCCTTCCTTCCTTCTTTCCTTTTCTTCTTTTCCTCCCCTCTTTATTCTCCTTTCTTCCTTTTCTTCTTTTTCCTTCCTTCCTTCTCCATTCTCCTGCCTTCCTTTTCTTTGTCCTTCCTTCAGTCTCCTTTCTTCTTCCTTCCCCTCCTTTCTTCCTTGCTCTCTTCCCATTCTTCTCTTCTTTCCCTTTCTCCTTCCCATGCTCAAATGCAAAAGGGGAAACAGTTCTCCTTTGGTTCTGTTTTTCGTTTGTTTTTGCTAGCTCACTGCAGCGAAAACAGAGCGCAGAGGGGTTTTGTGCAGCCCTCCAATGCTCCATTTTTGGCCACAGTTGCCTCCGGCAGCCCTCTGCCAGTGAAAACAGAGCTCCGGTTTTGCTGGCAGAGGGCTGCAGGAGGCTGTCGCAGCCAAAAACGGAGCCCGAGATGGCCACACGTTCCCCCCTAAGCTCCGTTTACATTGGCAGGAGTACCACGGGCCAGTCCTTTGCTGTATCCAGGGTGTCCCGGCGGGCCAGATCTAAGCACCCTCCGGGCTGGTCCTGACTTAGAGGCTTTGAGTTTGACACCCCTGGTCTAGAGACCGCTGTATGCTCATATGCAGGTAGCTGCGTTGGCAGAGTAGCAGTTCTCTGTGCAGTCATTATGCTGTATCCCACTTGCTGGGTAGCCGCTGTTTCACTCTTCTGTCCTCACTACATGTTACTCCGTGTGTAGCTCGGCAGGCCGCTAAACCCACCTATTGTCCAATAAAACAGACCGTGCACGTAGATCTGAAGGCTTTATTGAAAGGACAGGATAGGATGAAACTGGGGAAAATAGGGATGCGTGCAATGAGAACCAAATACAAGATAAGGTTCTACATTTAGGCAAGAAAAACAAAATGCACAGGTACAGTATAGGTGGTACCTTGCTCAATAGTAGCAACTGTGAGAGGGATCTTGGAATCCTAGTGGACAACCATTTAAATATGAGCCAGCAGTGTGCAGCAGCTGCCAAAAAAGCCAACACAGTTCTAGGCTGCATCAACAGAGGGATAGAATCTAGATCACGTGAAGTGTTAATGCCACTGTATAGTGCCTTGGTAAGGCCACACTTGGAATACTGCATACAGTTTTGGTCGCCACGATGTAGAAAAGACGTGGAGACTCTGGAAAGAGTGCAGAGAAGAGCAACCAAGATGATTAGGGGACTGGAAGCTAAAACATATGAAGAACGGTTGCAGGAACTAGGGATGTCTAGTTTGATGAAGAGAAGGACCAGGGGAGACATGATAGCAGTGTTCCGATATCTCAGAGGGTGCCACAAAGAAGAGGGAGTCAAACTATTCTCCAAGGCACCTGGGGGCAGGACAAGAAGCAATGGGTGGAAACTAATCAAGGAGAGAAGCAACTTAGAACTGAGGAGAAATTTCCTGACAGTTAGAACAATTAATCAGTGGAACAGAAGTTGCCTCCAGACGTTGTGAATGCCCCAACCCTGGAAGTCTTTAAGAAGATGTTAGATAGCCATTTGTCTGAAATGGTATAAGGTTCCTGCCCAGGCAGGGGGGTGGACTAGAAGACCTCCAAGGTCCCTTCCAACTCTGCTATTGTATTGTATAAGAAGTACTGAGTTACTGCTGAACGTAGCAATTAGTAAATACATGTAACCTAAATCTCACCAGTGGTGTTGTGTGTGTGGGATGTGGGTTTGTCCTTGGATGACCACGTGCCATAGATTAAGACAGATTCTTCTTTGTAATAATAATAATAATAATAATAATTTAATACTTATAAACCGCACCCTCTCCCCACAGGGACTCGGGGCGGTGCACAGGAAGAATAAAAACAATGACTATATACAACATTTCATATTAAAAATAGATTAAACAGTACCTGTGCTAAAATACCCGTTAAAACTAACTAGACTAAGAATTCCCCAATAAACCCAAAAACAGAGGAATAACTATCCCAGGCCGGCAAGGCAGAAGAAGTGTGTTTTTAGTTTAAGACGGAAGGAGCGGAGGTCCATGGTGGTCCTAATGTCAGGGGGGGAGGTCGTTCCAGAGGGCTGGGCCCGCCACAGAGAGAGCCCTTCCCCTGGGTGTCGCCCGCTGACAGAGTCTAGTGGACGGCACCCGGAGAAGTCCCTCTCTGTGGGAGCGAATCGGCCGTGAGGATGTTTGTGCTTCGGCCTTCTCTAAATGCTAAAGGTCATGGAGCCTGGCTTCCCAGCAGGCACTTGTTTTGAGAGTGTGGGCGGATGGGTAAAGCGGTAGGGTAAGCTTCACAACAATATATGCAATTCAAACAATATAAGGGTATTTTGGGGGCCACGAGATGCTCCCACGTGACACCTCTCCTGCGCGAGCTGCACTGGCTGCCTGTGGCTTTCCGGGTGCGCTTCAAGGTGTTAGTAACCACCTTTAAAGCGCTCCATGGCATGGGACCTGGTTATTTGCAGGACCGCCTCCTACCACATACCTCCCTCCGACCTGTTCGCTCCCACAGAGAGGGCCTCCTTAGGGTGCCGTCGGCCGGGCAATACCGGCTGGCGACTCCCAGGGGGAGAGCCTTCTCTGTGGCAGCCCCCGCCCTCTGGGATGACCTAACCCCCGACCTACGTACAACCACGGACCCGCGCCTCTTCCGCCAGGCATTGAAAACACATCTATTCCATGCGGCCGGCCTGGCGTAGTTTTTAGATTTGGCTTTTAATAGGGGTTTTACCGTGATTTTAGTACACACATTTTAGTTTAATTCACTTTTAAGACGTTTTTATTGCATTTGTTGTTTATTGTCGTTTTATTAGTGCCTGTTCACCACCCTGAGTCCCGCAAGGGAGATAGGACGATATATAAATACGAATCAAATCAAATCAAATTAAAATCAGTATTTGTCCCTCCGACCACTAGATGGGGCTAGAGAGCGACAACAGTGTATAAAAGACTATATGCTGGGGCATGACGTGCCCCATTGGCTTTATTTGTCTGAAACGGACTGGGAAGTTGGCCAACGATGATCCCACATTCCCGGTCTGGTGGCTGAGCATCTGAATTTTGATCCCATGATCATGGGAATGCTGCAACCGTCATAACTGTGAGGACCAGTTGAAAGTTAGTTTTTTTTTTAAAAAGCGCCGTAACTTCAAACAGTCGCTAAACAGACGGTGGAAAAATCGAGGACTATTTGCAGTTGAACAGTTCAGATGGACCAGCTGACCTGGGCTCAGCTTCAAAGACTCAAAAGAGCAATTAGTCTTTCTTAGCTTTTAGCTTCTGGCACAAAAGATTTAATAAAAAGTATGCCTATAAAATGAAGTCAAGGGAGAACTCTTTGGAAGATTTAGTAAAATCTCTTCTGCTGAAAATAAACATCACTGGGATGTGATATAACTATTGACATAAATAAAGCTTTGGTGGTTCTGGAACACCTGACCACATGGAGTTGAGAGTGAGGGGTTTTTATACGTTCTCTTGGATTTTGCACTTGAGCTTCCTGTTCCTTTGCAAGAACATGTATTCTAGTGACTGGTGTTTATTTTATTTTATTTTATTTTCGAATTTATACCCCGCCCTTCTCCTTGTTAGGACCCAGGGCGACGCACAGGCATTATTAAAACCATAACAAAAGACAATATACATTATTAAAAACATATTAAATTAAATCCTGTGCTTAAAAAACCCATTTAAAACCCTGAAAATTAAAATTTATAGATAAAGTCAGAAACGGGGGGTTATGCTAGGCCGGCTTGTTGGAATAGATACGTCTTAAGACGTTGGCGGAAGAGGCGGAGGTCCGAGGTAGTGCGTAGGTCGGGGGGTAGGTCGTTCCAGAGGGCCGGGCCCGCCACAGTCAGACTCCCCTGAGGCCATGTAAGGATTATGTAGGGGTCATAGCTGGCTCTATAGGCAAAAGGGGAAATGGACATAAGCCAATAAGTAAATGGATTTTAGAATTTTAATGGGAATATTTTAGCACAGGTTCTAAGTTTAATTGCATTTTAGATATTACTATTGTATTTATTGTTATTTATTGCTGATTTTTAATTCCCTGTGCACCGCCCTGAGTCCATCTCGATGGAGAAGGAGCGGTATATAAATCAAATAAAACTAAACATCCTAGGTGTGGGTCTGAGCTACATTTGGCTGAAGTTTGGACTGCTCTGAGATGATGCAATGAAGGGACTTGTGTTTTGAAAGGGTGTTGGGCAACTCCTACGATGGCTTAATGGCTTTGTCCTGATCTTGGATCTCGAGTGAGGGCTGATCCTACCATTTTGCCACTGTTTCAAAATATCCTGCCTTGAATGGATTGCCAAGTCCGCCTTTCTAAAAGGTGGCCTCCTCAGATTGGTTTATGAACAAGCTGGCCCAATCTTTCTTAACAGGCTCAAAATATCTGCTGAGGCTATTAGGAAAAGTGGGGGCTGCTTTCTGCCTCTAAAAAAAAAGCAGGTTTCTCCAATTCTCCCTTTGGGAAATATAATATTCTGCCTTTTTAAAATATTCCTCAAAATATTTCATTCTCCTAGGAAGGGTGTGTGTGGCTTCCCACACCGTTTACTCACAGGATGGTTTTCAGGGACTCTTAGCAATCTTAAACACTCAAAGAGCCACAATCGGAAGCCCACCCCACCAATTCAATTCTGGAGCCAACCAGAAGTCCAGTTCCTCCACCATAGAGTCTTTTCCTAGCGCAGCATCCTTTTTCCTCTACCTGTCCTAACCAAAAGCCCTATCAATTGTGGGGCCGACCGGCGACATGAAGCCACAGCAGAGGGATGAAAGAGCCACATGCAGCTCCAGAGCCACAGATTGCCGTCATAGAGAAATCAGAAGCCCTCCTCCCCATTCAATTCTGGAGCCAACCGAATGTCCAGTTCTTCCACCATAGAGTCTCCTCCTAGCGCAGCATCCTTTTTCCTCTACCTGTCCTAACCAAAGGCCCTATCAATTGTGGGGCCTACCGGCGACAGGGAGCCACAGCAGAGAGATGAAAGAGCCACATGTGGCTCCGGAGCCACAGGTTGCTGATCCCCGGCATAGAGAAATGTATCACCAATGACAATTGTTGTCTGGTGTGCAAATACTTCTGCATTTCCCTGCTTTTGCCTAGATTTTCTTTCATTTATGCCTGTTAACTATTTTTGATGCTTGCTGATGTCTAATAAACAAACATCCTTTTTTCCCTGCTAACTAAAGGGAATGCCATTTGTACTTCCTCTGCTCTGAATGTAAGGATGACTTGGTATTGGGCCGGGTTCAAATTGAACTGGACGTCATCCACAACTTTCCATCAACATTGAAAATCTCCTTATTCCACTTCACAACACAAGGCAAATTTTTTAAAAAAAATTGATGCTCTTTCTCCCTGCTTTCTTTTTTTTTTTTAAACACAATCTAACAGGATGAAATCTTTCAGAGAATTGAAGAGTTTGCACACTCCCTTATGTCCATTGTTTAACTTAACAAAGGAGTTGTCTTGTGTGCTGTTAGAGTAGATATATTTGTTTATCAAAGTTTTGCACCATCACCCATCTCATCTAAAATTTCTGGGATAACACCAGAAAGTGGACAAATATTATTTTTTTCGAGAACCTTATCGATTTCCTCCTCCTCCTCCTCCTCCTCCTCCTCCTCCTCCTCCTCCTCCTCCTCCTCCTCCTCTCCTCCTCTTCCTCCTCCTCCTCCTCCTCCCCTCTGCAAACCCCACTTCCTTCCAGCACTGATAATGTTATCTAGTTGGTACTGACATGTCTGCAAGAAAACAACCAACCTCAGAACGTACCAAGGATTCACCCCAGAGCGGGGGTGAAATTCAGTAGGTTCTGACAGCTTCTGGAGAACCGGTAGCGGAAATTTTGAGTAGTTCAGAGAACTGGCAAATATCACCTCTGGCTGGCCCCAGAGTGGGGAGGGAAGGGAGATTTTGCTGTATCCTTCCCTTGCCACACCCACCAAGCCATGCTCACAGAACCAGTAGTAAAAAAAAAAATGAATTTCACCACTGCACCACAGTCTCCCTCCTCCTCCTCTTCCAAACCTTTCTCCCTTCTAGCACTGATTATTTATTTATTTATTTATTTATTTATTTATTTATTTATTTATTTTATTTTATTTTATTTTATTTATTTGTTCGTACTTTTATACCGCCCTCTCTCCCAAATGGGACTGCACAGGAATAAGAAAATATAAATATAAATATACAAACATCAAATGAGTTTAAAATTAAATTAAATAAATTTAGCCCGTGCTAAAACTTAATTTAAAAACCCAGCTAAAAATTTCAATAATATACATAGCTATGTCAGGCCGGCCGCATGGAAGAAGTGTGTTTTAAGTGCTCGACGGAAGAGGCGAAGGTCCGTGATTGTGCGGAGGTCGGGGGGGCAGGTCGTTCCAGAAGGCTGGGCCAGCCACAGAGAAGGCTCTTCCCCTGGGAGTCGCCAGCTGGCATTGTCCGGCAGACGGCACCCTAAGGAGGCCCTCCCTGTGGGAGCGGACAGGCCGGGTGGAAGTATGTGGCAGGAGGCGGTCCTGCAGATAGCCAGGTCCGATGCCATGGAGCGCTTTAAAGATGCTCACTAAGACCTTGAAGCGCACCTGGAAAGGTACAGGCAGCCAGTGCAGCTCGCGCAGGAGAGGTGTTATATGGGAGTGTCTAGAGACTCCCAAAATCCCCCGCGCGGCCGCATTTTGCACTAACTGGAGCCTCCGGGTGCACCTCAAGGGAAGCCCCATGTAGAGAGCAATGCTCTCTAGTTGGGTGATGAAATGTCTCCAAGAAAGCAATCTAGCTCAGAGAGCACCAAGAACCCCATAGTCCTCCTTTTCCTCCCCCTCCTCTTCTTCTTCCTCCCCCTCCTCTTCTTCTTCCTCCCCCTCTTCTTCCACCACTTCACAAACCCCTCTCCCTTCTACCACTGATGATGTTCCTTAGTTGAGTAATGAAACATCAAGAAAACAACCAAGCTCAGAGAGCACCAGGGACCCCACAGTCCTCCTCCTCCAAACCCTTCTCCCTTCTAACGCTGATAATGTTCCCTTGTTGACCGATGAAATACATTACAATACAATACAATAGCAGAGTTGGAAGGGACCTCGTAGGTCTTCTAGTCCAACCCACTGCCTAGGCAGGAAACCCTACACCATTTCAGACAAAAGGCTATCTAACATCTTCTTAAAGACTTCCAGGGTTGGAGCATTCACAACTTCTGGAGGCAAGCTGTTCCAGAGGTTAATTGTTCTAACTGTCAGGAAATTTCTCCTTAGTTCTAAGTTGCTTCTCTCCTTGATTAGTTTCCACCCATTGCTTCTTGTCCTGCCCCCACATGCCTTGGAGAATAGTTTGACCCCCTCTTCTTTGTGGCACCCTCTGAGATATTGGAAGGCTGCTATCATGTCTCCCCTGGTCCTTCTCTTCATCAAACTAGACATACCCAGCTCCTGCAGCCGTTCTTCATATGTTTTAGTCTCCAGTCCCCTAATCCTCTTGGTTGCTCTTCTCTGCACTCTTTCTAGAGTCTCCACATCTTTTCTACATCATGGCAACCAAAACTGAATGCCGTATTCCAAGTGTGGCTTTACCAAGGCCTTATACAGTGTCATTAACACTTCACGTGATCTAGATTCTATCCCTCTGTTTATGCAGCCTAGAACTGTGTTGGCTTTTTTGGCAGCTGCTGCACACGGCTGGCTCAGAGAAATGTCTCCAAGAAAGAGAGCGCCAAGAACCTCAAGGTCCTCCCCCTCCCCCCCCTCTCCTACGTGTAATGAATCGAATGAATCTAAGCTTTTATTCAAAGGAAAAGAAAGCAACATGGTCACCTGTCTAGCCTCAAGAATCTTCAACACCATGTGGGATTGTTTTTTCTAATAGATGTCCAAAGCCTACGGGAACATCTTCACGCTGTGGTATGGGCCCTACCCTGTGATTATACTGCAAGGCTACCAAGCCGTGAAGGAAGGTCTCACCGCCCATCCTGAAAATGTCGCTGGCCGTCCTCTGCTCCCGTTTTTTAAAGAGTTGGCAAAAAACAAAGGTAAGGACCATCAACTTCCTTCCGATGTGGGCAGGACCGCGTCCACTTCTTTGGGCGTCACCTTCATCGTGGTTTCAGCTAGTCCTCCACTTACAACCACATTTGGAACGTCTGTCGCTAAGCAAGGACATCGTCTAGTGCAGGGGTCTCCAACCTTTGCAACTTTAAGTCTGAAGGACTTCAGCTCCCAGACTTCTCCAGCCAGCAAAGCTGGCTGGAGAATTCTGGCAGCTGAAGTCCTTCAGACTTAAAGTTGCAAAGGTTGGAGACCCCTGGTCTAGCGAGTGATGCCTGATTTTGCTGCCTCTTTTTGCCACGATCATTTTTTTAAATTACATTTATATCCCGCCCTTCTCCGCAAAGGACCCAGGGCGGCGCACAGGAGATTTAAAAATATACAAAATAGAGAATAAATAAATAATTTAAAATACATATTAAATAATCCCAGTCCTATGCTAAAACCAATTATTAAAAACCCAATTTAAAACTTTTCTAAAAGTCCCCATGGGAGGTTAGGCTAGGCCGGCTAGATGGAACAGATGTGTCTTAAGACACTGGTGGAAGAGGCGGAGGTCGGAGATGGTGCGGAGTTCAGCGGGTAAGTCGTTCCAAAGGGCAGGGCCCGCCACAGAGAAGGCTCTTCCCCTGGGTGTCGCCAGTCGGCATTGTCCAGCCGACGGCACCCTGAGAAGGCCCTCTCTGTGGGAGCGGATCGGCCGAAGGGATGTATGGGGCAGGAGACGGTCTCGCATATAACTAGGCCCCGAGCCATGGAGCGCTTTAAAGATGGTCGTCATTAAGTGAATCTGGCTTCTCCCCTGTTGGCTTTGCTTGTCAGGAGCTGGCGGGGAAATAGCACTAGCAATACAGCGTTTAGACTTATATACCGCTTCACAGTGCTCGGCAGCCCCCTTCTAAGCAGTTTACAGAGTCAGCCCACGGCACCCAACCATCTGGGTCCTCCTTTTACCCACCTCGGATGGATGGAAGGCTGAGTCGGTAGATTTTTGGCCTTTTGGCTGAATGCAGAAGTAGCTTTTGTTCTGGTACAAATTTCTGGTTTTGGCTCAAGGCACGAGGAAGCGTAGCTAATTAAAATGCGCAAAACTTTCCCATGAACATACGCGCTAGTCGTTCCTGACTCTAGGGGGGCGGTGTTCATCTCCGTTTCAAAGCCGAAGAGCCAACGCTGTCCGAAGACGTCTCCGTGATCATGTGGCCGGCAAATGACTCAACGCCGAAGGCGCACGGAACACTGTTCCCTTCCCACCCAAGGTGGTTCCTATTTCCCTACTTGCAATTTTGACGTGCTTTCGAACTGCTATGTTGGCAGAAGCTGGGACAAGTCACGGGAGCTTCCTCCGTTATGCAGCGCTAGGGATTCGAACCGCCCAACTGCTGACCTTTCTGATCGACAAGCTCACTGAGCCACCGCATCCCCTTTACAGAAAACCTTTACAGAGGGAAAATAACTTTTGCAGGATGACTGCATGGCAAAAGATTTGGCATCTTCATTTGTTTGGCTCCCACATCTTTTAATAATTGAGCGTACAGGTAGTCCTCAGCTGAAAATTATTCCTTTGGCAACTGCTTGAAGTTACATCAGCACTGACAAAAAGTGACTTGCAAACTAGTTCCCACCCTTTGATTGCAGCATGGAGGGTGATAAAAAATTTAGATGCTTGGCAACCGACATGCATTTTTAATGGTTGCAGTCTCCCATTGTTGTGTGATCATCCTTCGCAATCTTCCCAGTCAGCTTCACAAATAAAGTCGACGGGAGAAATTGTGACTCGCTTAACAATTGCGGGGATTCACTTAAGAACCGTGCCTAAAAGCAATAGCACTAAACAATGGAAAAGGGGCAGAGGAGGGCAACCAGAAGGATTAGGGGGCTGGAACCCCTTCCTTACCATCTGAGGCTGCAAGGGCTGGGTCTCTTTCCTCTAGAACGACGGCGCCTGAGAGGTGACCTGATCGAAGTCTATCAAATCATGCATGGTGTGGACAAAGTAGAAAAGGAAACACTGTTTTCCCTATCGCACAACACTAGAACTAGGGGGCACTCCATGAAACTTTTGATAGCTAGACCTCCAACGAATAAGAGGAAGGACTTTTTCACCTAGAGGATCCCTGGTCTATGGAACTCCCTGCCAGAAGAAGGGGTGACAGCTGTCAGCCTCGACACCTTTAAGAAAGGATTAGACGAGTTCATGGAGAACAAGGGTATCCATGGCTATCATGAGGGATGCCTAAAGACACCCTCCGGGTTGGAGAGATAGGCAGGATGTCTCTCAATGCCATTTGCAGGGAATCACAAGCAGGTGAAGACATCTGCTTGGGAAGACCCTGAAGCAAATGAGGAGCCACTGTGTGAGACAGAAGGCTGGACTGGATGGGCTGTGGCCTCTTCCAGCAAGGCTATTCTTATGTTCTTATGTTCTTAATAGCACTAGACCTATAAACCAATGCTTTATGGCCCTCTCTAAGTGGTTTACAAAGTCAGCCTTTTGCCCCCAACAACCTTGGAAGGATGGAAGGCTGAGTCAGCCTTCAGCCAGTCAGGACTGAACTGCTGGCAGTGGGCAGAGAGGTGGGCTGCTGCCAGTGTTACTGTTGGTTCGCTTTGCACGCGCACCGCACATTGCTTGCGCATGCACAGTCACCTGTAAATTCTTCTGTGTGCACACCGAACATTATAAAATGACTGAATAACATGCCAGTAATGGCATGGGCGACTGGGAAACCAGTTTGGGGGCATGGCCAGCCTGCCGTCCCTACCGGTTCGGCGACTCAGTCCCAATTTCTACTACCGGTTCGCTTGAACCGGTTCAAACCGGTAGCAATCCACCTCTGAGTGAGCAGAATGAGCCTGCAATACTGCATTCTAACCACTGTGCCCCATGGAAGGAAGGAAGGAAGGGAGAGAGGGAGGGAGGGAGGGAGGGAAGGAAGGAAGGAAGGAAGAAGGGAGAGGAAGGAAGAGAAGAAAGGGAGCGAAGGAACAGCAATAGCACTTCGATTTATATACTGCTTCACAGTGCTTTATGGCGCTCTTTAAGCCGTTTACACAGTCAGCCTATTGTCCCCCAAAACATGTCTGCAAGGGAAGGCAAAGCATCAAAAAAAGATCAAAATGGAGGCTCACCCAATCAAATTTTTGGTCCTTTTTTTCATGTTAAACCACTCCAAACTCAATTGTAGAAAATACGACTTCAGCAACAGAGTGGTCAATGCCTGGAATGCTTTACCTGACTCTGTTGTTACATCCTCAAACCCCCCAAGGTTTCAACCTTCAACTGTCTACTATGGACCTCACCCCTTTGCTTAAGAGATCCGTAAAGGGGGCATGAACAAGCACACCAGTGTGCCTTCCGTCCCTGCCCTACTGTCCCCATTTATTGGTACCCATTTCCTGTGTCCGTATTCATGTTTATACTTATACCTGCTCTCTCGTGCATGTTTGACAAAATAAATAAATAAACAAATGAACTAACAAACGAATGAATGAATAAATACATACACGAATGAACAAGTGAATGAATAAATAACTGAATAAATACATAAACAAATGAACGAATAAATGAATGAATGAATGAATAAATAAATAAATAAAAATAAGTGAAACTAAGTAAAAATGAAAAATAAAAACAAAAATAAACAAAAAATAAAAATGAATAAAAAATAAAAATGAATAAAAACAAATAAAAACAAATAAAAATAAATAAATAAAAATGAAAATGAACAAAAATAAATAAATAAAAATAAACCAAAAATCAAAATGAATCAAAATGAATCAAAGTGAATAAAAATAAATAAAAACAAATTAAAAAGTAAAATAAAAAATGAATTTAAAAAAATGAATAAAAATGAATAAAAATAAATAAAAATAAATAAAAACAAATAAAAAAAATGAAAATGAATAAAAATAAATACATAAAAATAAACAAAAAATCAAAATAAATCAAAATAAATCAAAGTGAATCAAAATGAATCAAAATGAATCAAAATAAATAAAAATAAATAAAAAATAAAATAAAAAATGAATTAAAAAAATAAAAAATCAAAATGAATCAAAATGAATCAAAATAAATAAATATTCTGAGAAAGGTATTTTGCCTTTCTGTCAGTGCTGGGTTCCTAACTGGTTTACTGCTGGTTGGCTGAGAGGGCGTTTTGCCTCAAGTTGCTGCGCATGCGCAGTTGATTGTAAACCATTCTGCGCATGCAACGGCAGAAGAGCCCGAGGAACCAGTTCGGGGTGTGGTAGGCCTGGGTGGCTGGCAGTTCCAGCGACCCAGACCACCATAACACTACCGGTTCAGTCGAACCGGTCCGAACCGGTAGGAACCCACCTCTGCTTCCTGTCATTTCTAAAGATTGGAATAAGGCCAATAACCCGTCATTCGGTGGTTCTGCATCCCCAGGGATCCTGCTGTCCACCGGCCTGACGTGGAAGCAGCAAAGGCGATTCTCAATGGCGGCCCTGAAGACCCTGGGCATGGGGAAGCGCTCTCTGGAGTACCAGATCCAAGAGGAAGCGGAAAGTCTGGTGGACGTCTTCAGGAAAACTGAAGGTACGACGAAGGCCGGGGCCTTTCTCCTTTGACTGGAACCCTGTCTTTTCTTATTTGTTTTCATTTCCCAAAAGGTAAAAGCTAAGACGAAGAGGAGAGGCTGGAGTCATTTCTTCCCTGGCTGCAAGGGAAGGCCAAGAATCAAAATGGAGGCTCACCCAATCAAACCCTTGGTCCTTTTGTTCATGCTATGTGTAAGGAAATGTAAGATGAGACAATACATTTTATAAATAAATAGAGATGGTAGATAGATAGATACATTGATTGATTAATTGAGAGAGAGAGAGAGAGAGAGATCTATCTGAGAGTGAGAGAAAGGAAATAATATTGATGAGAGAGAGAGAGAGAGATCTGAGAGTGAGAGAGAGAAAATAGAGATTGATGATAGATAGATAGAGAAATAGAGAGAGAGAAATAGAGATATAGATATATAGAGAAATAGAGAGAAATAGAGAGAGAGATCTATCTGAGAGTGAGAGAGAGAAAATAGAGATTGATGAGAGAGAGAGAAATAGATATATATAGAGAGAGAAATAGATAGATAGATAGATAGATAGATAGATAGATCTATTTGAGAGTGAGAGAGAGAAAGAGATTGATGATAGATAGATAGATAGATAGATAGATAGATAGATAGATAGATAGATAGATCTGAGTGAGAGAGAGAAAATAGAGATTGATGAGATATATATATATATATATATATATATATATATATATATATATATATATATATATATAGAGAGAGAGAGAGAGAGAGAGAGAGAGAGAGAGAGAGAGAGAGAGAGAGAGAGAAATAGATAGATAGAGAAAGAGAGATCTATCTGAGAGTGAGAGAGAGAAAATAGAGATTGATGAGAGAGAGAGAGAGAGAGAGAAATAGATATATATATATAGAGAGAGAAATAGATAGATAGATAGATAGAGAAATAGAGAGAGAGAGAGAGAGATCTATCTGAGAGTGAGAGAGAGAAAATAGAGATTGATGATAGATAGACAGACAGACAGACAGACAGACAGACAGACAGACAGACAGCAGTGGTGGGTTGCAGGCGGTATGCCCCGGTACAGGTGTACCGGAGCCTGCCCAGAGCACCAGATACCGCCTGTGGCACTGCTGAGGTGTTATGGAAGACCAGGATGCTTCAATAATGGCCTTCAGTTCTTCTGCATTGTTCGGTCTCATGTCTCTCATCTTTCTCTTGGCAATGCCCCATAGATTCTCTATGGGGTTCAGGTCAGGCAAGTTTGCTGGCCAATCAAGCACAGTAATCCCACGGTCATTGAACCAGGTTTTGGTGCTTTTGGCAGTGTGGGCATCCCCATAAAGCTCGTCTGCAGAAGGAAGCATGAAGTGCTCCAAAATCTCCTGGTAGACGGCTGTGTTGACCCTGGACTTAAACATATGAAGAACGTTGCAGGAACTGGGGATGTCTGGTTTAATGAAAAGAAGGACAGAGGAGACATGATAGCAGTCTTCCAATATCTCAAGGGCCGCTCCAAAAAAGAGGGGGTCCACCTATTCTCCAAAGCATCTAAGTGAGGGCAGAACAAGAAGCAACAGGTGGAAACTAATCAAGGAGAGAAGCAACTTAGAATTAAGGAGAAATTTCCTGACGGTGAGAACAATTAACCAGTGGAACAACTTGCCTCCAGAAGTTGTGAATGCCCCAACACTGGAGGTTTTTAAGAAGATGTTGGATAACTATTTGTTTGAAGTGGTTTAGGGTTTCCTGCCTAGGCAGGGAGTTGGACTAGAAGACCTCCAAGGTCCCTTCCAACTCTGTTATTCTAAACCATGACCTGGATGAGGACTGAGAATATCTGCAGACTCTCCTTGATTAGTTCCCATGCGTTGCTTCTTGTCCCGCCTTCAGGGTTGATTCCCCTCTTCTTTCTGGCAACCCCGCAAGGACTAGATGGAAGATGCTATCGTGTCTCCCCCTAGTCTTTCTCCCCAGGCCCGATGCAATCTTTGGAAGAGGCATGCCAGTCACCAAGCCCCTCTTTCTCTTTGCAGGAAAACCCATGAATCCGAATTTCGCCCTGAACCACGCCGTTTCCAATGTGGTTTGTGCGATAGTCTTCGGCCATCGTTTCTCCATAGAAGACAAGACTTTTCACCACCTGCTGGAAGCCATAGAGACTATTTTCAGTATCAGTGACAGTGTGAGTAACGCGAGCTGATCCCTTCTTCCCTTTTTCTAAAGAAAACCAAAATGTTATGGTCACTGAACAGACCTAGAGGGGTGTGTATGGCCTAGAGGTGGAGCTCTCGACTCCCAATCAGGGGGTTGTGAGTTCAATCCTAGGTAGAGGCAGATGTAAGGTCTCCTGCTTGGGCAAGGGGGTTGGACTAGATGACCTGCAAGGTCTCTTCCAACTCTGTTAAGTCTGAATTATTATTAGTATCAATCCTTCCATTCCCCACCATCCAGTCAGAGCAGAAGAAGCTTCTTGGAGGAGAAGCGAAACGTCATCAAAAGAAAAACAAGGAGGACTAGTTGCCTCTTGAAAAAGCATCTTGAAAAAGCATCTGTGGGATTCCAAGTGGCCTCTAAAAGGAGGCAAATGACCGGCTGTCTGCAAGGAGTATAGAAATCCCCAACTCCCAGAATTCCTCCTCCAGTCATGTTGGCTCAGGAACTCTGGCATTTGAAGCACGCAACTCTTAAAGCTGCCAAGTTACGAGACCCTCGCACCCCTCACCCTTTAGGGGAAAAAACCCCCAGGGGTGTTCAAACTTGACTGTTTTAAGACTTGTGGACTTCAACTCCCAAAATTCCTCCTCCAGTCAATGTTGGCTCAGGAACTCTGGCATTTGAAGCACGCAACTCTTAAAGCTGCCAAGTTACGAGACCCTCGCACCCCAAACCCTTTAGGGAAAAAAACCCCAGGGGTGTTCAAACTTGACAGCTTTAAGACTTGTGGACTCCCAGAATTCCCCCTTCTCTCGTTCAGCTGCTATTGCTGGAGTACCAACAGGACAAGCAAGATTTTGGGAGGGATTTTCCCTCCCCCTCCAGAGAGCCCATGCTGGGAGACAGGAAGCGGGCTGGTTTGAATGATGGCTAACGGGCGGTTTAGTGGCCAGGGAGTGCCTCCTTCACTCGTTTGAGCAGGCAGAGAACGAAAGGAGGTTCGCGTAGCCGAGGGCAAAGGAGCCTGCCGCTTGCTTCTTTCACACGTTCGGGCAGTGGGGGTGCTTTCTCGCACGCCTTCGGAGAAAGAAAGAAGGTGTGCGAGAAAGCACTCCCACTGCCCGAACATGTGAAAGAAGCAAGCGGCAGGCTCCTTTGCCCTCAGCTATGCAAATCTCTTTTCATTCTCTGCCTGCCCGAACGAGTGAAGGTGTCAGCCTCTGCTTTTGCCTGCACAGCCTGACATGTTGAAACGGGGGGAGGGCTGGGGTTGCTAAGCTACTAAGGGGGCAGGAGAGAGAGACGGCTACAGTTGTTAGCACATCAGCTAACGGACTGCATTCCATTCTGATGATGACCCTGAGAAGGAACTGCACCTGATGTCGTGGCTGACTTTGCATTGGACAATATGCTGGGGTCAAAAGGGCTTAAGGGTTGGGTTATGCTTTGTTACGTATGTTGCGCGCCTAAATGTTTCATTCCTTGCTTGACTTTAGCTGCAGTCTATCATTTTCAGTAAAAGTAGCCTTGAACTTTCTAAATGAAGTCAAGGGTGTTCTTTCTTGATTTATGATGGAAACAGTCCTGACAGAAGGAGGCAGACGGAGAACGAAAAGTGGTGGGCATAGCGGAGGGCAAAGGAAGCTGCTGGCTTCCTTCACACGTTCGGGCAGTGGGGGGTGCTTTGTCGCACGCCCCCTTCACTGCTGCCCACCTGCGTTCAAACCATGCCGCCTCCTATCTCCCTACATGGGTGCTCTGAAGGGGGTGGGAAGGTCTCTCCCAAGACCTGCTTCCCTTACTTTGCGGCGCAGTTCCGGGATAGTTGGATATTCTTTTTTTGTGGGTTGGGGGACATAGCCTCAGCCCATGCCTTCCTGCTGCCTCCAGCCCAGCCCCGCGCAATCTCCCTGCCAACCCACTGACCTCGGAACACTGCTGGATGGCCTCTCCTTTGCATCCTGTTGCTGGCTGCACCCACATCCAGGCAGGTGCTGCGCCTCCAGTGTGGTCACATGACAGTGGCATGTGTGCTGTTGACCCTCCCAGGATCTACCTGGTTTCTCATCTACCCGGGGGCAGGCAGATGGGCAGCATTCCCCCCTACCCCCCCAGTGCCTGCAGCTCGGAGCCTTGGCTGGGCGGGAAAAGGATGTGGATGGGCGGGGCAAGCATGGTGTGGACAGGTGGGGCAAGCAAGCAATCATAGGGAATGAGAATGGGGGGGGGCAGGCTAGGAGAGGGAGCGTTCTGGTATGGGGCCTCCAGAAGAAGGGGTACAGGAAGTCATGCACCAACCAGTACGCCCATACCAGTGCGTACCGGCTGAAACCCACCCCTGGTGCAAAGTCCTTCTTGCATGCACAATCCAGTTTGGGCACTCGTTGCTGAAAAGGTTCAACATCACTGGTATAGGGTCTCCTGATTGAGTAAGAGGTTGGACTAGAAGACCTCCAAGATCCCTTCCAGCTCTATTCTGATTGATTGATTGATTGATTGATTGATTGATTGATTGAACAAACGATGGTCCTGCAATACTGCCTCAGTATTGTGTTCTGCTAAAATAAAAGGAAAAATCACCGGGACATTCTCAGAAACCCTGAAAAGAAGAAAACAATGCTGAGATATTTGCAAATACAAGAGTAAAACCAAAAGAGCAATAAAAATAAGGGGACAAAAATAGAGAAAAATTAGAAACACCAAGAAATAATCATTCACTGACACTCCACACACACACCCCTCTTAAGCTCTTTCTTCAAAGATGTTCAAAACAAGTAGAATTTAATTCATCCTGGAGTTAAAGGAAGTAGGGTAGAATGTTCTGGTCACATCAAAGTTAAATTTCTGCCAAGAATATTCTCAAAGATCGTTCTCCGTGATTTTGCTCTTCAAATAGCAATGGCACTTACATACCGCTTCACAGGGCTTTTCCAGCCCTCTCTAAGCGGTTTACGGAATCAGCCTCTTCTTCCCCCAACAATCTGGCTCCTCATTTGACCCACCTCGGAAGGACAGAAGGCTGAGTCAACCTTGAGCCTGGTGAGATTCGAACTGCCAAATTGCAGACAGCTGGCAGTCAGCAGAAGTAGTCCGCAGTACCGCAATCCAACCACCTGCGCCACCGGGGCTCTCAGTTCCATTTGCCTGTGTTTAATCCCTATTTCTTTATTTTAACACTACGGCTGCCTAACTGGGGTGATGTTCCTTCTCTTCCACCAGCTGTACAATGTTTTGCCCCGGATTATGCAGTATGTCCCAGGACCTCACCAGGAGGCCTTTTCCTCCCGTGACCTAGTCCAGTCATTTATAAGAGAGGAGATCAAGAAGCACCAAGAAGCAGACTCTCACGAAAAAGACCAAGACTTCATTTATTCTTACCTGGCTGAAATGGAGAAAGTAAGCGGATACTCTTTTGTGTGACTGTTAGACAGCTTACAATATAAAGCAGTGGTAGACAACCTGGTCCCTACCGCCCACTAGTGGGCGTTCCAGATTTCACGGCGGGCGGTAGGGGTTTCGTCCGATACTGAAGCACTTTCCCTTTTTTTTCATTTAATTGACATCCCTACTTTATAAATCCCCATTGCTGTGGAACCGGTGGGCGGTTACAAAATTGTACTACTAACAGAGAGAAAAGTGGGCGGTAGGTATAAAAAGGTTGACTACTTCTGATCTATCCCTTTATCTATCTACCTACCTACTGTATTTCTCTCTCTCCCCTCTATCTATTTATATACCTACCTATTCTCTCCCTACATACCTACTGTATTTCTCCCCCCCCCTCTATCTACCTATCTACCTACCTACCCACTCTCTCTTTCTTTCTATCCCTTTATCTACCTACCTGCCCACTCTCTCTCTCTCCCTACCTACCTACTGTATTTCTCTCTCTCTCTCTCTCCCTCCCTCCCTACTTACTCTCTCTATTTATCCCTCTACCTAACTGCCTATCTACACTCTCTTTCTCCCTCCCTCCCTCCCTCCCTCCCTCCCTACTGTATTTCTCTCTCTCTATTTCTCTCTCTCTCTCTCTCTCTCTATCTCAGTGGTAGTCAACCTGGTCCTTACCGCCCACTAGTGGGCGTTCCAGCTTTCACGGTGGGCAGTAGGGGTTTCGTCCGATACTGAAGCACTTTCCCTTTTTTTTCATTTAATTGACTTCCCTACTTTATAAATCCCCATTACTGTGGAACCGGTGGGCGGTTAGAAAATTTTACTACTAACAGAGATACAAAAGTGGGCGGTAGGTATAAAAAGGTTGACTACTTCTGATCTATCCCTTTATCTATCTACCTACCTACTGTATTTCTCTCTCTCCCCTCTATCTATTTATATACTTACCTATTCTCTCCCTACATACCTATTGTATTTCTCTCTCCCCCCTCTATCTACCTATCTATCTACCTACCCACTCTTTCTTTCTTTCTATCCCTTTATCTACCTACCTGCCCACTCTCTCTCTCTTTCTTTATATCCTTTTATCTACCTACCTACCTACTCTCTCTCTCCCTACCTACCTACTGTATTTCTCTCTTTCTCTCCCCCTCTACCTACCTACCTACCTACCTACTTTCTCTATTTATCCCTCTACCTACCTGCCTATCTACACTCCCTCACTCCCTCCTGTATTTCTCTCTCTCTATTTCTCTCTCTCTCTCTCAGTGGTAGTCAACCTGGTCCTTACCGCCCACTAGTGGGCATTCCAGCTTTCCTGGTGAGTGGTAGGGGTTTTATCCAATACTAAAGCACTTTTTTTAAAAAAAAATTGACTTCCCTACTTTATAAATCACCATTACTTTGGAACCGGTGGGCGGTTACAAAATTTTACTACAAACAGAGATACAAAAGTGGGCGGTAGGTATAAAAAGGTTGACTACCCCTGCTATAAAGGCTTCCCAACCTTGGCGACGTCAAGATGGGTGGACTTCAACTCCCAGAATTCCCCAGCCAGCAAGCACTCTAAGTAGCCTTGATTGCCGTCTTTTCTGGGGATTGTGACCACGCAGTATTGGAGGGGGATACCAGGGCTCTGAGACCCACAGGAGCAAATGCCCGTCTTGTTTTTGGCCCCTGCTGTCCTCAAAGAAAGAAGGTTGCAACTGTTGAAATTGGTTGTGCTAGAAAGTCTGTTTATATCCCTCTGTTTATGTCTGGCTACATCAACACAGGGAGAGAATCAAGATCACATGAAGGGTTGATACCACTCTATAAGGCCTTGGGAAGGGCACACTTGGAATATTTGCATCCAGTTTTGGTCGCCACGATGTAGAAAAGATGTGGAGACTCTAGAAAGAGTGCAGAGAAGAGCAACCAAGAGGATTAGGGGACTGGAGGCTAAAACATATGAGGACCAGTTGCAGGAACTGGGTATGTCTAGTTTAATGAAAAGAAGGACCAGGGGAGGCAGGATAGCAGCCTTCCAATATCTCAGGGGTTGCCCCAAAGAAGAGGGAGTCAAACTATTCTCCAAAGCACCTGAGGGCAGAACAAGAAGCAATGGGTGGAAACTAATCCAGGAGAGAAGCAACTTAGAACTGAGGAGAAATTTCCTGACAGTGAGAATAATTAATCAGTGGAACAGAAATTGCCTCCAGAAGTTGTGAATGCCCCAACACTGGAAGTCTTTAAGAAGATGTTGGACAACCATTTGTCTGAAATGGTATAGGGGTTCCTGCCTAGTCAGGGGGTTGGACTAGATGACCTCCAAGGTCCTTTCCACCTCTGATATTGTATTGTATTAGATGCACCCTGTTTCCCTGAAAATAGGACCTATCCCAAAAATGAGTCCTACTTAAGAGCCTGCACAGCTGGCGGCCCGCCCGTTCTGTTTGGTTGCTCGTGGTATGATGGCCACAAGGCAAGGGGAGGGGGGGGTGAAGTTGCCTCATGTGTTGGGGCATGGGTGGCCTGGCTGCGGGGGCCCTGAGGTAAGCTGGTGCAGGTTACATGGAGCAGCTCCACCCCCCTGCCTCACACCGGTGGCAGCACTGGTGCACCCCATGACCTCCTGTCCGTCTGCAAGCAAGCAGAAGAAGTGGGCCTCCTATACATGGAAAAACAGTAAGCCACCCCCCCCAATGGGGCCCAAAATAAAATAAGACCCAGTCTTACTTTTGGGGAAACACAGGTAGTACCACAGAGCAAACAAAGAGTACAATCACCATGTGCTTTACTGCTCAATTGTTTTAAATTGTAACAGGAAACAGGAAACTCCTCAGAACAAATAGAACCATAGATTACAACCATAGATGCAAAGTAAACACTGCCATCTCCTAGCTGAATGATTCTATAACAGTTGCAATAGAAAATATATTCTAATATGTATTCCGACAGGTAAGGACTGGACGGAAGAGGTGACCTTCAAGGTTTCCCAGGTATTAATTTTTCCATTTTTGTTCTGCAGACAAAAAACCAACCCCAATCACCCTATGATGAAAACAACATGATTCAGTGCGTCTTTGATCTCTTCCTGGGGGGAACAGACACATCAGGCACCACGCTCTACTGGGGATTGTTATATATGGTGGTTTAT
Organism: Rhabdophis nuchalis; assembly: GCA_039707465.1. Taxonomy (NCBI): domain Eukaryota; kingdom Metazoa; phylum Chordata; class Lepidosauria; order Squamata; family Natricidae; genus Rhabdophis; species Rhabdophis nuchalis. The sequence continues at coordinate 6,983,931 of CM077645.1, read as the reverse complement.
CCTGACATTCAAGGTGAGAGAAGCATCATGGGATGGATGAGATAGGAGGGACCATCAGGCGCAGTGCCTGAAGCTGCTCGTAGCATCGTCATCTGTAAATGACAATTATTATTGGAAGAATTCTTTAGTTATAGTTACTCCTCAACTTACAATCATACATCTAGGCTTGACTATTGTAACACTCTCTACATGGGGCTCCCCTTGAGGTGCACTCGGAAGTTACAGCTAGTCCAGAACGCAGCCGCGCGGGTGGTCATGGGAGCCGTAAGGCAGTCCCACATAACACCTCTCCAGCGCGAGCTGCACTGGCTACCTGTGGCCTTTCGGGTGCGCTTCAAGGTGTTAATGACCATCTTTAAAGCGCTCCATGGCTCGGGGCCTAGTTACATGTGAGACCGTATCCTGCCCCATACATCCCTCCGACCGATCTGCTCCCATAGAGAGGGCCTTCTCTAGGTGCCGTCAGCCGGGCAATGCCAGTTGGCGACACCCAGGGGAAGGGCCTTCTCTGTGGCGGGCCCAACCCTCTGGAACGACCTGCCCCCTGAACTCCGTACCACCACAGACCTCCGCCTTTTCCGCCGGCGTCTGAAAACGCATTTATTCCAACAAGCCGGCCTAGGATAAACACCCGATCTGGACTTTTTAGTTATAAATTTTAATTAGAGAATTTTAAAATGTTTTAGCACGGGGTAATTTAATTTAATTGGATTTTAATAATTGATCTATTTATGTACGTTGTGTTTTAATTTACCTGTGCGCCGCCCTGGGTCCTTTTGTAGGAGAAGGGCGGGGTATAAATATAATAAAATAAAATAAAATAAATAAATACTGCAGGCTGCTCCTTATGGCCTCAAGTCATGACATTTGTTAAGCAAGATGTCCAGGTGATCACCTCGTTTAAGGACCCCAATCCCTCCTCTCCTCCTTGCAGTTGTTCAATGACCGTCTGGGTTATTAAGTGGAGCATAGGATGCCTCAGGAGTGGCGGAGTCGTTCTTAGAGTCAGTCATAAGGGCCGGTGGATTGCTGAGCACCCAAATTCTGTTAACGTGATCCCAGGCGCATCACAGCCAATGTAACTTCAGTTTAGTTTAGTTTAGTTTATTCAAATTTATACCCCGCACCTTCTCCAAAAAGGACCCAGGGCGGCGCACAGGAAATTTAAAAAACATAACAAATATAACAAAAGTACAAAATTTTAAAAGGCTATTAAATCCATGCCCTGTTCTAAAATAGTATAAAATCCCCCAAATTAAAAACTATCTAAAAAACAGTCAAAACGGGAGGTTACGCTAGGCCGGCTTGTTGGAAAAAGTGCGTCTTAAGACGCTGGCGGAAGAGGCGGAGGTCTGAGATGGTACGTAGTTTGGGGAGGTAAGTCGTTCCAGAGGGTAGGGCCCGCCACAGAGAAGGCCCTTCCCCTGGGTGTCGCCAACCGGCATTGCCCGGCTGACGGCACCCTGAGAAGGCCCTCTCTGTGGGAGCGGATCGGACGAAGGGATGTATGGGGCAGAAGACGGTCTCGCATATAACTAGGCCCCGAGCCATGGAGCGCTTTAAAGATGGTCGTCAAAACCTTGAAGCGCACCCGAAAGGCCACAGGCAGCCAGTGCAGCTCGCGCAGGAGAGGTGTTATGTGGGAATACCTAGAGACAGGGGTCATAAGTCACTTTCTTCAGCACCATTGTAATTTCCGACAGTCACTGAACAAATGGTCATAAGTCGAGGATTCAAAATTAGCCTTTGGGGAGAGATGATATTCAGCCAGTTCTGACAGGTTCTGGAGAACCGGTAGAGGAAATTTTGAATAGTTTGGAAAACTGGCAAATAGGCTGGCCACGCCCCCACTGCCTCCTAGCTGATCTTCTATTCTGTTTTAAAGCAATTTTATTGAGTTTTACAATATATTTGGGAAAAGGGGTAAAATAGGGTAAAAGATGAACATTTTAGTGGCTTCCATGTGGAGGGTGGTGGTCACCTCCGATACTTCGTACAAATTCAATATTAAAAAGAAAAAATAATTGGCAAAAGATACATATATATCACATTTCAACATGCATACATTCAATCATTTGGTTTTTCCTGCCATCCCTTTTCACAGGTTACAGTAATAGTTTCAAAGTCCATTCATTTCTGTGATCTGAGTCTCTTTGCCCGTCCCCTCTTCTTCGTCTTCTAGGAGTAGGGAATGTTTCTTAAGAAAGGCGTCGGCCTCTTCTACAGTTTTAACTCTAACTCTGCCCCCTTCCCAGAAAACCAACATTGATCTAGCTCAGGGGTGTCCAAACTTGGGAACTTTAAGACTTGTGGACTTCAACTCCCAGAATTCCCCAACCAGCCATGCAAGGAAAGAAGGAAGGAAGGAAGGAAGGAAGAAGGAAGACAGAAAAAGGAAAGAAGGAAAGAAGAATGAAAAGGAAAGGAAGGAAGGAAGGAAGGAGAAAAGGAAGAAAGAAGGATAGGAAGGAAGGAAGGAAGGAAGCAAGGAAGGAAAGGAAGGAGGAAGGAAAGGAAGGAAGGCAGAAAGAAGGAAGGAAAGAAGAAAGAAAAGGAAAGAAAGGAAAGAAGGAAGGATGGTAGGAATGAAGGAAGGAGGAAAGGAAGATAGGAAAGGAAGGAAGGAAAGAAGGAAGGAAGGAAAGAAGGAAGAAATGTAAGAAAAAAAGAAGGAAAGAAGAAAAGGAAGGATAGAAGAAGGGAAGGAAGGAAGGAAGAAGGAAAGGAAAGAAGGAAGGAAAGGAAAGAAAGGAAAGAAAGAAGAAAGGAAGGAAGAAGGAAAGGAAGAAGGAAAGAAGAAAAAGAAGAAAGGAAGAAGGAAGGAAAGGAAGGTAGAAAGAATTCTGGGAGTTGAAGTCCACAAGTCTTAAAGATCCCAAGTTTGGACACCCCTGATCTAGCTGATCTTCTTTTGTTGCCCTGAACAGGAGAACGGAGCTGGAAAGCAGGTTAATGGGGGTGGGGAGGGAATGGGGATTTTGCTATAACCTCCCCCCAGGAGTGGGGAAGGAATGGGGATTTTGCAGTATCCTTCCCCTGCCATGCCCACAAAGCCACGCCCACAGAACCGGTAGTAAAAAAGTTTGAATCCCACCACTGGAGTCCTCCATATGTTGGGGGCTGGGGGGGGGGGTGGAGAGAGATGGGTCAGGAGTTGGAGATGCTGAGCCTATCAGCTGGAAATCTGACAGCCCGGGTTCGAGACCCAAAACACTGCACGACAGGGTGAAGTCCCATCCTCGCCTCAGCCCCTGCTCACCTAACACTTTGAAAACATGCAGATGCAAGTAGATAAACAGGTACCACTTCAACGGGAAGGTAATAGCGCTCCATGTGGGTTGGCGTGTAGTCCTGCCAGCTAGATGGCCGCGGAAGTGTCTTTGGACGATGCTGGCTTCCTGGGCTAAGAAACGGAGACAGAATCGGGAATAACTTGACAGGGGAAAGAATGACACAATAGCAGAGTTGGAAGGGACCTTGGAGGTTCTCTAGTCCAACCCCCTCCTCAAGCGGGAGACCCTACACTACCTCTGACAAGTGGCTGTCCAATCTCTTCTTAACCCTTTATCATACTTTTTAAAAGTGGGAAATGCTCCTGAGACAACGCATTTTAAGAAAAACACTTATTTGAAGCATGGGAAGGAGGCCCCCAACTGAAAGATAAGTTGACCCTCATGGAAAACATATGAAAAACGGTTGCAGGAACTGGGTATGTCTAGTTTAATGAAAAGAAGGACCAGGGGAGACATGATAGCAGTGTTCCGATATCTCAGGGGTTGCCCCAAAGAAGAAGGAGTCAAATTATTCTCCAAGGCACCTGAGGGCAGAACAAGAAGCAATGGGTGGAAATTAATCAAGGAGAGAAGCAACTTAGAACTGAGGAGAAATTTCCTGACAGTTAGAACAATTAACCAGTGGAACAGAAGTTGCCTCCAGAAGTTGTGAATGCCCCAACACTGGAAGTCTTCAAGAAGATGTTGGAGAGCCATTTGTCTGAAATGGTATAGGGCTTCCTGTCTAGGCAGGGAGTTGGACTAGATGACCTCCAAGGTCCCTTCCAACTTTGCTATTGTATTGTATTCAAGTCGATACGAAAAGAAAAAAGCACAAAGTTTAGGGTTTAGGGCTGTACCAGAGGAACACTACATCCAGATCCCAATGGAGATGCCTGTTGGGTAAAATGTGTGGGCAAATCGAGAGCACATTTTGATACATCGCTTAATGGGCTGAGCCAGACACATGACAAAATGTGCCTGCTTCCCAGCCTCACCCTGACCTTAAGGCGAATTATAGCTGTATGTTTTTCCTACCAAAGCAAGTCATTTGGTAGGTGGAGAGTGAGAAAGTGCCAGGATAATTCACTAACCCTTATCTTTAATATGCCCTGAAGTTAGGAGGGCAATTTTGCTGCATTGTGTCTGTGGTTGGATAAGGATCAGCAATTGCAAATTGCTGGTAACATTTTCTGCTGATTCAAGGATTGTTGAGTGCTTAGTTGAAGGGAACGGCCTTCGGAATATCATGGCTGAGAACTAACTCTTATTTAGTTTAGACTAGTGCAGAGGTTGGCAACCTTAAACACTCAAAGAGCCACAAAGGTCCTAACCAGAAGCTCCTCGTTCAATTCTGAAGCTGACCGGAAGTCGGGTTCATCCACCATAGAGTCTCCTCTTAGTGTGGCATTCTTTTTACTCTACCTCTCCTAACCAAAAGCCTTATCAATTGTGGAGCCGAGCGGCGACAGGGAGCCACAGCAGAGGGATGAAAGAGTCACATGCGGCTCCAGAGCCACAGTTTGGTCTAGTGGTTAAGACCAAACTAATGAATCTATATAAATAAAAATGTAACTGTGAGTGTGTTCAAAACAGGTCATCTCCCAAAAATACTGCACCGATCACTTCCAAATTTTCACACAACGTTCCTTACAAATACGGCACCAATTATATATATATATATATATAACTAATATATAGATATATATATCTTGAAGACTTCCAACACTGGAAGTCTTCAAGAAGATGTTGGAGAGCCATTTGTCTGAAATAGCATAGGGCTTCCTGCCTTGGCAGGGAGTTGGACTAGATGATCTCCAAGGTCCCTTCCAACTCTGCTATTGTATTGTATTTAAAACTGACTGGGTGATGCTGGGGCAGTCCCTGTCTCAGCCCAAATCCCAGGGTTATGGTTGTGGGGAAAATAAAAATAGAATAAATTAGAATAGAATAGAATAAAATGGAATAGAATCAGGGGTGGGTTATGGCAGGGTTATGGCAGGTGCATATGCGCAGAACATTAAAAACGGAGTAAAAACCATGCCACCAACGTCATGGGTGACCGGGGAACCCGTTTGGGGGGAGGGGGTGCGTGGCCAGCCTGTTGTCCCTTCTGGTTCAGCAACCCAGTTGCAAGTTTCACTACCGGTAGCAACCCACCTCAATAACACAGCACAGCACAGAATAGAACAGTGATGGCGAACCTTTTTTGGCTCGCATACCAAAAGTGGCGAGAGTGCAAGGGCTTGTGCGCAGGCATGCCACACCCATAATGCTACGTGCATGATCCCAGCGTGTGTGCGTGCATGACCAGCGGTCCCCCCATTTTGTGTGTGCTTTTTTCAACCTCTCCAGGCTCCAGAGGCTTTATAGGAGCATGGGGAGGGCGAAAACAGCCTCCCCCACCCATCCACGGAGGCTTTCTGGAGGCTTCAGAAGCTTCCCTGAAGCTTCCGGATCGTGAAAAATCGCCCCTACGGGCAAACCGGAAGTTCAGGAATGGACTTCCGGTTTGGTCATAGGGCCGGTTTTAGCTCTCCAGAGCCTTCAGGAGGCTTCCCTGAAGGCTCTGAAGCTTCCGGATCATGAAAAATTGCCCCTATGGGCAAACCGGAAGTTCAGGAATGGACTTCTGGTTTGGTCATTGGGCCGGTTTTAGCTCTCCAGAACCTTCAGGAGGCTTCCCTGAAGGCTCTGAATCTTCCGGATCGTGAAAAATCGCCCTTACGGGCAAACCGGAAGTTCAGGAATGGACTTCCGGTTTGGTCATAGGGCCGGTTTTAGCTCTCCAGAGCCTTCAGGAGGCTTCCCTGAAGGCTCTGAAGCTTCCGGATCGTGAAAAATTGCCCCTATGGGCAAACTGGAAGTTCAGGAATAGGCTTCCGGTTTGCTCATAGGGCTGTTTTAGCTCTCCGGAGCCTTCAGGAGGTTTCCCTAAAGGCTCTGGAGGGCAAAAAAACAACCCTACAAGCAAACCAGAAGTGACTTCCGGTTTGTCAGTAAGGCCGTTTTTTGTCCTCTGGAGCTTTCAGGAGGATTCCCTGAAGGGTCCAGAGGGCTAAAACCAGCCCTACGGACAAACTAGAAGTCACTTCTGGTTTGCTTGTAGGGCCGTTTTTTGCCCTTCAGAGCCTTGAGGGAAGACTCCTGAAGGCTCCTGAAGGCTCTGGATGGCTAAAACCGGCCCTACGAGCAAACCGGAAATAAATTCCCGAACTTCCGGTTTGCCCGTACGGGCGATTTTTTTGCGATCCGGAAGCTTCAGGGAAGCTTCTGAAGCCTCCGGAAAGCCTCCGGGGGTGGGTGGGGGAGGCTGTTTTCACCCTCCCCATGCTCCTATAAAGCCTCTGGAGCCTGAAGAGGGTGAAAATAGCGTGCGCGCATGCATGCTGGGATTATGCATATAGCATTATGGGTGTGGCATGCCCCTGCGCTCTCCCCACTTTTCCGCGTTCCGGTTTTCCGCATTCCAGAGGCTTTAAGGAAGCCTCCAGAGGGCGAAAAATGGCCACAAAAGAAAGCTGAAGTCAGCTAGCCAGCACACACATGCGCACTGGCCAAGTAACAGGACAATCCTTCGCATGCCCTGACAAATGGCTCCGTGTGCCACCTGTGGCATGCATGCCATAAGTTCGCCTTCACGGGAATAGAAGGTTGGACACCCCTGGCAACTTTAAACTTGTGGAACTCAACTCCCAGAATTCCTTGGCCAACAAGGCTGTTGGGGGAATTCTGGTAGTTGAAGTCCACTAAACATAAAGTTGCCAAGGTTGGATACCCCTGGTCTAGATAGTTCCCTCCTGTTAGGTTTGACGACCATCTTTAAAGCGCTCCATGGCTCGGGACCTAGTTACATGCGAGACCGTCTCCTGCCCCCAACATCCCTTAGACCGATACGCTCCCACAGAGAGGGCCTTCTCAGGGTGCCGTCGGCTGGACAGTGCCGACTGGCGACATCCAGGGGAAGAGCCTTCTCTGTGGCGGGCCCCGCCCTTTGGAACGACCTACCCCCTGAACTTCGCACCATCTCCAACCTCCGCCTCTTCCGCCAGTGTTTAAAGACACATTTGTTTCATGTAGCCGGCCTAGCCTAACCTCCACAAATGACTATTTTAGACAGTTTTAAATTTTGGGATTTTAATTTGGTTTTAGCGCAGGACGGTATCAAATCAGTTTTTTAAATTTTCTACTTGATTTTGTTATGTATTTTTTAATTTCCTGTGCGCCTGGGTCCTTTTGGAGAAGGGCGGGGTATAAATTTAATAAATAAATAAATAAATAGGTTGAGCTTCTGCTATGAATTGATCCTGGACCGCTGGGGCCACCCCTGGATACGAATTCAATCCTAGCTCTAGTTCAAGTGCAAAACCTTTCTTTCTCCACAGCCAAAGTTCAACAGGAAATAGATACGCTTCTACCACTGGGCCACTCGCTTTGTTACGAGGATCGCAAGAAACTCCCGTACACCAACGCGGTGGTGCACGAAATGCAACGCTTTAGCAACATCATTTCGATTGGAATGCCCAGATACTGCACAAGAGACACAAAGGTCCAGAAGTTTATCATTAGAAAGGTAACCCAATCCCTCTGTTCTAAACCACTCCCCTTTTCTTCTCCTCCCCATATTGCTAGAAGGAAGCCCAGGAAATTGTTGGGGATATCTATAATACAATAATACAATAGCAGAGTTGGAAGGGACCTTGTAGGTCTTCTAGTCCAACTCCCTGCATGGGCAGGAACCTTATACCATTTCAGACAAGTGGATATCTAACATCTTTTTAAAGACTTCCAGGGTTGGGGCATTCACAACTGCTGGAGGCAAGCTGTTCCAGAGGTTAATTGTTCTAACTGTCAGGAAATTTCTCCTTAGTTCTAAGTTGCTTCTCTCCTTGATTACTTTCCACCCATTGCTTCTTGTCTTGCCCCCAGGTGCCTTGGAGAATAGTTTGACTCCCTCTTCTTTGTGGCACCCTCCGAGATATCGGAACACTGCTATCATGTCTCCCCTGGTCCTTCTCTTCATCAAACTAGACATACCCAGTTCCTGCAACCGTTCTTCATATGTTTTAGTCTCCAGTCCCCTAATCATCTTGGTTGCTCTTCTCTGCACTCTTTCCAGAGTCTCCACATCTTTTCTACATCGTGGCGACCAAAACTGTATGCAGTATTCCAAGTGTGGCCTTACCAAGGCACTATACAGTGGCATTAACACTTCACGTGATCTAGATTCTATCCCTCTGTTTATGCAGCCTAGAACTGTTTTGGCTTTTTTGGCAGCTGCTGCACACTGCTGGCTCATATTTAAATGGTTGTCCACTAGGATTCCGAGATCCCTCTCACAGTTGCTGCTGTTGAGCAAGGTACCACAAATGAACCGCGATCATTATTCCTACCCCTGTATTAGAATTAGAATTTATTAAATTTATATACCGCACCTTCTCCCTACTGGGACTCAGGGCGGTGCACAGGCAGGTAAAATTGATAATATAAAACATAAAATACAATTAAAAATACATTAAATAGTTGGCTTGTCCTAAAACCCCTGTTAAAACCCCTGCTAAAACAAATTAAAAACTACGCCAGGCCGGCCGCATGAAATAAATAGGTCTTCAAGGCCCGACGGAAAAGGCGTAGGTCTGTGATTGTCCGTAGGTCAGGGGGGAGGTCATTCCAGAGGGCAGGGGCTGCCACAGAGAAGGCTCTCCCCCTGGGGGTCGCCAGCCGACATTGTTTAGCCGACGGCACCCTGAAGAGGCCCTCTCTGTGGGAGCGAACTGGTGGGTGGGAGGTATTTGGTAGCAGGAGGCGGTCTTGAAGATAACCAGGTCTCTTGCCATGGAGCGCTTTGAAGGTGGTTACTAGTACCTTGAAGCGCACCCGGAAAGCCACAGGCAGCCAGTGCAGCTCGTGCAGGAGAGGTGTCATGTGGGAGCATCTAGAAGCTCCCAAAATCCCCCGCACGGCCACATTCTGAACTAACTGGAGCCTCCAGGTGCACCTCAAGGGAAGCGCCATGTAGAGAGCATTGCAATAGAGGCTTGGGAATAGCTGTGGTCATAATCTTGTAGCATTGGTGGGTTTCAGGAAGTACGCCCTGGTACGGATGTACTGGAGCCTTCCTGGAGCACCGGATATTATTTTTAAATTTTAGCACAGGGATAATTTATTTAATTTGGTTTTAATTATTTATATTGTGATATTGTCTGTTTTAATTTCCTGTGCACTGCGCCGGGTCCCTTCGGGGAGAGGGTGCGGTTATATAAATTCAACATATAAATAAATAATAAATAAATAGGTTAGTTTTACACACCAGTAAAGCTACTTGTTTTTACCAGCAGTGTCTGAGATACTATTCGTGTATCTAGATCACGTGAAGTGTTAATGCCACTGTATAGTGCCTTGGTAAGGCCACACTTGGAATACTGCATACAGTTTTGGTCGCCACGATGTAGAAAAGACGTGGAGACTCTGGAAAGAGTGCAGAGAAGAGCAACCAAGATGATTAGGGAACTGGAGACTAAGACATATGAAGAACGGTTGCAGGAACTGGGTATGTCTAGTTTGATGAAGAGAAGGACCAGGGGAGACATGATAGCAGTCTTCCGATATCTCAGAGGGTGCCACAAAGAAGAGGGAGTCAAACTATTCTCCAAGGCACCTGGGGGCAGGACAAGAAGCAATGGGGGGAAACTAATCAAGGAGAGAAGCAACTTAGAACTAAGGAGAAATTTCCTGACAGTTAGAACAATTAACCTCTGGAACAGCTTGCCTCCAAAAGTTGTGAATGCCCCAACCCTGGAAGTCTTTAAGAAGATGTTAGATAGCCATTTGTCTGAAATGGTATAAGGTTCCTGCCCACGCAGGGGGTTGGACTAGAAGACCTACAAGGTCCCTTCCAACTCTGCTATTGTATTGTATTGTTCTGTGTCTTGGGCTATTTCCTGACACGTCTTCTCCCTGCTCCGGAGCAGAGAAAATGAGAACCAGATGTACTTTACGGGCCCAGCATTCAAAGGGGGAGATTGTGTTGTGACATTGGGACCCATATTTTGTATTCCTTGGGGTTAGCTATGAAGTGCATCTGTTTCCAATGACCGTCCTTCGCTCTGATTTCTTGACCAGCTTGTCACGTTGGACCTCATCAATCTTTGCCTGAAACTAAGGTTACTCTTTGTTCATGCTGAAGCACAAACATTGAAAAGTCCTTTCGTGCTTTGCCCACACAAAAATGGACGTCTGATCTCCTTTGGGTGAAGCTGCTGTCACTTCATAGAGTCCTATATATCATTTTTGGGGCAACAAATCACAAATAGTTCGGCTTCGCGCTTTCTCTCAGGAGGGATTGTTTTTTTTTCAACTGCCCAGACTACAGCTGTGCAGGCTGCATAAGCAGAGGGATAGAATCAAGACCACGCGAAGTGTTGATACCACTTTATAATGCCTTGGTAGGGCCACACTTGGAATACTGCATCCAGTTTTGGTCACTAAGATGTAGAAAAGATGTGGAGACTCTAGAAAGAGTGCAGAGAAGAGAAACAAAGATGATTAATAAAATCATCTTCATAAAACTTATGAAGACCAGTTGCAGAAAGTGGGGATGTCTAGTTTAATAAAAAGAAGGACCAGAGGAGACGGGATAGCAGTCTTCCAATATCTCAGAGGCTGCCACAAAGAAGAGGGAGTCAAACTATTCTCCAAGGCACCTGGGGGCAGGACAAGAAGCAATGGGTGGAAACTAATCAAGGAGAGAAGCAACTTAGAACTAAGGAGAAACTTCCTGACATTTAGAACAATTAACCAGTGGAACAGCTTGCCAACAGAAGTTGTGTATGCCCCAACCCTGGAAGTCTTTAAGAAGATGTTGGATAGCCATTTGTCTGAAATGGTATAAGTTTTCTGCCTATGCAGGGGGTTGGATTAGAAGACCTACAAGGTCCCTTCCAACTCTGCTATTGTATTGTGTTGTGTATATATATATGTACATTGTTATCATTTTCAATTGTTTATCTAACTACCTCTGTTGTCACTAAATGTTCCTAATCTCAACTGGTTACAATATACAAAGCTGTGTATTGATGATGAAATTTCCTAGGGATTTCTCATTTCGGCCTCCGTTGCCAGGAGGTATAACCCAGGAGTCTCCAACCTTTGCAACTTTAAGTCTGCAGGACTTCAGCTTCCAGAATTCTCCAGCCAGCAAAGAAGTCTGGCTGGAGAAGTCTGGGAGCTGAAGTCCTTCAGACTTAAAGTTGCAAAGGTTGGAGACCCCTGGTATAACCATTCCCCCCCCCCCTTCCCTCAGGGTGAAAGGCAAAACTTAAGTCCTCCTTCTCTTTTTGACAGGGCTGTACCTTTTTCCCGAACTTGGCTTCGGCCTTGTACGACACCAACGAATGGGAGACACCTCTCGCGTTCAACCCAAACCATTTCCTTGACAAGGACGGGAATTTCACCTGCCGAGAAGCATTCATCCCATTTTCTTTAGGTGCTCTTTCCACATTTTTAACATGTTCACTGATTCTTTCACGAGATGCATTAGATGGTGCAGTGGTTAGAATGTAGTATTGCAGGCTAATTCTGCTGACTGCCGACTGCCAGCAGTTCGATCCTCACCAGCTCGAGGTTAACTCGGCCTTCCATCCTTCCGAGGTCGATAAAATGAGGATCCAGATTGTTTGCAGGACGAAATGCTGATTCTGTAAACTGCATAGAGAGGGCTGTAAAGCACTGTAAAGCGGTGTATAAGATTTAAGTCTTATTGCTAGGGACTGTTCCTGTTTTGCCCTTCAGACACTGCTATAAGTACTGTATGTATGTAGCAATGGACATGCCTTCTGATTATGGGGAGCTTGAAAGAACATTCCTCAATGAGCAGCAATCTGTACCAAATTCTGTTTTAAATCAGAGAAAAGGCACTTTTTGGTGGATTGTCAGCAAGGATGTCTGTAGGTTGTGGTTAAAAAAAAAATCATGATGGCAGCCATGATGATGCAATCTAAGTGCCACCTAGTACAACTGTGGCCACCAACACAGTTGGCCATCCTTGGGAGTTGAAGTTGTGTACTTCAACTCCCAGAATTCCTGAGACAGCCATGAGGGACTTCAACTCCCAGAATTCCTGAGACAGCCATGAGGGACTTCAACTCCCAGAATTCATGAGATAGCCATGAGGGACTTCAATTCCCAGAATTCATGAGATAGCCATGAGGGACTTCAATTCCCAGAATTCATGAGATAGCTATGAGGGACTTCAACTCCCAGAATTCCTGAGACAGCCATAAGGGACTTCAACTCCCAGAATTCCTGAGACAGCCATGAGGGACTTCAACTCCCAGAATTCCTGAGACAGCCATGAGGGACTTCAACTCCCAGAATTCCTGAGACAGCCATAAGGGACTTCAACTCCCAGAATTCATGAGATAGCCATGAGGGACTTCAATTCCCAGAATTCATGAGATAGCTATGAGGGACTTCAACTCCCAGAATTCCTGAGACAGCCATAAGGGACTTCAACTCCCAGAATTCCTGAGACAGCCATGAGGGACTTCAACTCCCAGAATTCCTGAGACAGCCATGAGGGACTTCAACTCCCAGAATTCCTGAGACAGCCATAAGGGACTTCAACTCCCAGAATTCATGAGATAGCCATGAGGGACTTCAATTCCCAGAATTCATGAGATAGCTATGAGGGACCTCAATTCCCAGAATTCATGAGACAGCCATAAGGGACTTCAACTCCCAACTCCCAGAATTCCTGAGACAGCCATGAGGGACTTCAACTCCCAGAATTCCTGAGACAGCGATAAGGGACTTCAACTCCCAGAATTCATGAGATAGCCATGAGGGACTTCAATTCCCAGAATTCATGAGATAGCTATGAGGGACTTCAACTCCCAGAATTCCTGAGACAGCGATAAGGGACTTCAACTCCCAGAATTCATGAGATAGCCATGAGGGACTTCAATTCCCAGAATTCATGAGATAGCTATGAGGGACTTCAACTCCCAGAATTCCTGAGACAGCCATAAGGGACTTCAACTCCCAGAATTCATGAGATAGCCATGAGGGACCTCAATTCCCAGAATTCATGAGACAGCCATAAAGGACTTCACCTCCCAGAATCCATGAGATAGCCATGAGGGACTTCAACTCCCAGAATTCCTGAGACAGCCATAAGGGACTTCAACTCCCAGAATTCATGAGATAGCCATGAGGGACTTCAACTCCCAGAATTCATGAGATAGCTATGAGGGACTTCAACTCCCAGAATTCATGAGATAATCATGAGGGACTTCAACTTCCAGAATCCTGAGACAGCCATGAGGGACTTCAACTCCCAGAATCCATGAGATAGCTATGAGGGACTTCAACTTCCAGAATCCATGAGATAGCCATGAGGGACTTCAACTCCCAGAATCCATGAGATAGCTATGAGGGACTTCAACTCCCAGAATCCATGAGATAGCCCTGAGGGACTTCAACTCCCAGAATCCATGAGATAGCTATGAGGGACTTCAACTCCCAGAATCCATGAGATAGCTATGAGGGACTTCAACTCCCAGAATCCATGAGATAGCCATGAGGGACTTCAACTCCCAGAATCCATGAGATAGCTATGAGGGACTTCAACTTCCAGAATCCATGAGATAGCCATGAGGGACTTCAACTCCCAGAATCCATGAGATAGCCATGAGGGACCTCAATTCCCAGAATCCATGAGATAGCTATGAGGGACTTCAACTCCCAGAATTCATGAGATGGCCATGAGGGACCTCAATTCCCAGAATTCATGAGATAGCCATGAGAGACTTCAACTCCCAGAATTCATGAGACATCCCTGAGGGACTTCAACTCCCAGAATTCATGAGACAGCCATAATTCTGGGACTTGTAGTCCACAGGTCATAAAGGGGCTGTGGGTCCCCACTTCTTCCCTAATAAGTCACTGCCAGCACTGATTTGCTGTTTTTCCTCTCCATTCCTAGGTCATCGAGCATGTTTGGGAGAAAATTTAGCAAAGACCGAGCTCTTCCTGTTCTTCAGCAAACTTTTGCAGGCGTTCAATTTCCACTTGGCCGAAGGATCAAAAGATGTAAAACTTGACGCGATCTGGGGAGGCACTCTGAAGCCTCATGCCTTCGACATCTGTGCAATTCCTCGATAGGCTCAAATGGCAGCTGTGGATCCTGGGACTGGGAATCCAAGCAGCCGGGTTTGCCTCCTCCCACTTTGGCCTGAAAATAAAGCACGTTTCTAGCCCTCCTGGTTGTGGAGGGCAAATACATGCAACCTAGTCTCGTGCTGCAACGTGGGCTTTTGAATACAGACAGCCAGCCCGGCAACATCAGCATTGCTCGGTCCTCTATGCTCTTGTCGTTTATCTAGTTCCACTTGCTCCCTTCTAACTGAGCCTCTAATCCAGATGTGTCAAACTCGATTTCATTGAGGGCCACATCAGGGTTGCTTTTGACCTCGGAGGGGCAGGGTGTGTGTGGACATGGTGGGTATGTCAGGGGCGCCTGTAGTATAACTCTCATTATAATTTCCTTCCTTCCTTTTCTTTTTCCTTCCTTCCTTCCTTCCTTCCTTCCTTCTCTTCTTTTTCCTTTCCTCTTCATTCTCCTTCTTCCCTCCCTCCATTCCTTCCTTCCTTCCTTTTCTGCTTTTTCCTTCCCTCTTCCTTGTTCTTTCTCCTTCTTTCCTTTCCTTCTTTTTCCTTTCCTCTTCATTCTCCTTTCTCCTTCCTCCCTTTCCTTCTTTTTCCTTTCTTCATTCTCCTTCCTCCTTCCTTCTTTCCTTTTCTTCTTTTTCCTTCCCTCTTCATTTTCCTTCCTCTTTTTCCTTCCTTTTCCTTGCTTGCACTCTTCCCATCTTTCCTTCTTGTTCTTTGTCTTCCCTTCTTTCCATTTCTCCTATCTATCTATCTGTCTGTCTGTCTGTCTGTCTGTCTGTCTGTCTGTCTGTCTGTCTATCTATCTATCTATCTATCTATCTATCTATTTTTTTATCTATCTATCTATCTATCTATCTATCTATCTATCTATCTATCTTCTAGCTATCTATTTTTCTATCTATCTATCTATCTATCTATTTTTCTATCTATCTATCTATCTATCTATCTATCTATCTATCTATCTATTTTTCTATCTATCTATCTATCTTCTATCTATCTATC
The DNA here is from genome assembly GCA_039707465.1 of Rhabdophis nuchalis. NCBI lineage: Eukaryota > Metazoa > Chordata > Lepidosauria > Squamata > Natricidae > Rhabdophis > Rhabdophis nuchalis. The sequence goes on along the minus strand of CM077645.1, from coordinate 6,968,485 downwards.
TATCTATCTATCTATCTATCTATCTATCTATCTATCTATTTTTCTATCTATCTATCTATCTATCTATCTATCTATCTATCTATCTATCTATTTATTTGTCTATATATCTTCTCTATCTATCTATCTTCTATCTATCTATCTATCTATCTATCTATCTATCTATCTATCTATCTATCTATCTATCTATCTTCTATCTACCTATCTATCTATCTATCTATCTATCTATCTATCTATCTATCTATCTATCTATCTTCTATCTATCTATCTATCTATCTATCTATCTATCTATCTATCTATCTATCTATCTTCTCTCTCTCTCTCTCTCTCTCTCTCTCTCTCTCTCTCTCTCTCTCTCTCTCTCTCTCTCTCTCTCTCTCTCTCTCTCTCTCTTTCTTTCTTTCTTCTATCTACCCACAAACAAACCTCCTTGCAAGATGATTTCTGTGAATGGCGTCAAGAAGAGGCCCAAACTTTCTTTCCAAGATGATTAGGATGATCCTATAATTACATTCTATTGGTATGAAAAAGCGAGGGGTATGTTTTCCTATCACCCAGGACTGGTGCCATCCTGTGTTGAATGAAACAGCCACTTCCAGGAGTAGAATATGCCTGGCATTGAAATGGGACCCTTTGTCCATTTGACACACTATCCGAAGCCAGAACTTCCTTTCGCCCAAGGCAAGCAGCTTTTTGACTGGCCTGTCTCTCTGGCTGCCTGTCCCAAATGCAATGCTTTGAACAAGGGTGACAACCTTTGGCTTAGGACCTGGGTACCTACGAGATCGCCTTCTGCCCCCGAGAGCCTCCCACCGGCCAGTACGCTCCCATAGAGAGGGTCTCTTCATGGCTAGACAATGTCGACTGGCGACACCCAGGGGGAGAGCCTTCTCCGTGGGAGCCCCTGTCCTCTGGAACGAATGGCCCCCGGAATTAAGAACTATCCCTGACTTACGCACCTTCCGCCGTGCGCTCAAAACCTTTTTTTTCCCAACAAGCCGGGCTGGCATAAAACATGATTTTTAAATTCAAATTTTTATTAATTTTAATCAGGGTTGGTTGGTTGTTTTTTTTTTCACTTTTGGGCCAAAGTTTAATATGTCTTTTAAAAACTTTTTAAACTTTTGTATCTTTGTTTTACTCTGGCTGTACACCGCCCTGAGTCCTTCGGGTGTAGGGTGGTATAAAAAACCAATAAACCCAGGCCACTAGATCTTCAAGCCTGCAAGGTAGGACTCACCTGGAAGCTCCCTCCCATGCCCTGTGTTCGGCTGTGATGGCTTCCTCTAGCCTTTTGCCAGGGAAAATGGAGCTCAAGGGCGGAGGCTCATGTGACACACACAGCCCCCAGCTCCATTTTTGCTGGCACAGTCACCGTGGGCCAATCCTTTGCTGTTTCTGGGCCGGCCCCATGGACCAGACTTAAGGTCCCCGCGGGCAGGGGTGGGTTTCAAATTTTTTAGAACATACTCTGTAGGTGTGGCCTATTTTGTGGGCGTGGCTTGGCAGTCATGTGACAGGTGGGAGTGGCCACCTTTTAAAATGTGGTGAAACTCATTTAACAACGCTCTTGCTTAGAAACCAAAATTTTGGACTCAATTGTGATGATAAATTCTTTCTTTCTTTCTTTCTTTCTTTCTTTCTTTCTTTCTTTCTTTCTTTCTTTCTTTCTTTCTTTCTTTCTTTCTTTCTTTCTTTCTTTCTTTCTTTCCTTCCTTCCTTCCTTTTTTCCTTCCTTTCCTTTCTTCCTTCCTTTTTTCCTTCCTTTCCTTTCCTTCCCGTTGGGTCACTGGCAGCGGTGGGCCAGATTTACTTCCAGGTACGCCGGTGGAACCCCCTCTCACCGGTTCTCTAAATTTCACCAACCGGTTCTCGCGAGTAGGTGCGAAGCTGCAGAAACCCACCCCTGCCCGCGGGCCAGATTTGGCCTGCAGGTCTAAAGTTTGACACCATTGCTCTAATCTGTCTGTATTTAAAAGTCAACTTTTAAGGATTTTTTTTAAAAGGAAGAGAAAAAAACAGAACACGGGAAACGAGAGTTCACCACTCTTTTTTTTTTTTTTTGGGTAAAGCAATTTTATTGGTTTTACAATTTTATAGGGATACGGGTATATAGGGTTACAGTAGAAACATTGTAGAGCTTTCATGTCGGAGATGGTGGTCGTTTCCGATGCTTCATGTAAGAAAACAATTTCAAAAAAAAAAAAGTGGCAAGAGATACATGCATATTAAATCATAAATCCATGCATTCAATGCGTTTGTTTTGTTAACATCCATTAAGGAATTACAATACGTAAAAAAACACCATTTTCATGATCTGAGTCTCTTGCTATAGTTCTTCTTCTTCCTTGCCACCAGTGGGCGGAACCACAGCGCCTCCCGCTCCCATACCTTAATCCTCCAGGATTGAGGAGTGTTTTTTAAGAAAAGCTTCCGCCTCCCCTATTGTTTTCAATCTTATTCTTCCCCCCTCCCGGAACACCAACATTCCTTCGGGCATTAACCATTTAGAACGCACCCCTTTTTTGTACAATTTTTTAAAAAGAAGGAATACTTCTCGGATTTTTTTAGGGGTCTGCTTCAAAATGGCAATTTCTTTTTGCTGATGCATCAAAGGCCTTTCTCGCTGTGCTCCCAGGATCCCATCCCTTGTTGACCTTCTTATAAATTTAATATCTATCTCTCTTGGTATATCATTTATTCTGGCATATGCAAAAGTTATATATTCTTTACTTTTTTTGGCACATTGTGCTAAAATTGTATTCATTAAATCTTTTAAATTTTCTGATTCAGAAGCATTATGAAACCTTAAAAAGCAAGACATTTTTTCAAAATCAGTTCTAGACATATGACCAGCCCTATCTGTAAATTCTTTTTGCAATTCCCATATCTCTTTCTTCGTCTCAACCTCCCCACCCTCCAACCCATCACTTTTTGTTTGTTATCTATTATTGTTCTTTGTGCCTCCAACAGTTCCAGTCTTGAGCTTGTCATGTCTTTTCGAATCTGCTTTATTTCTTGCATTATGCTTTGAAGTATTCCATGTATTGATAGTTGCTGGTTGTCCTCTCCTACTGCCTCTTTTTGCAACATTGCAGTAATTTTTATTTGATGAGGGAGAGGGCAAGCTTTTGCAGAAGCAGTGGCGGAAATTTTTTTTCCAGTCGGAGGCTTTTCTTGTTGACATGATTAAAGTTTTGAGTTCTTATTGTTAAAGATGGCGTCTGGTGGGTGAACAGTCCGCGAGTTCCAAGAAAAGGCAATATCCGTATTTAAGTTCCAAATAGATGTTATATAAACTCGAGAGAAACAATTGTAAACTCCAATCCTCCAAAGAAAAGAAGGGCACACAATGGGAGAAACACTGAGAGTCACTTGAGTTGGCTGTATATATAAATTTGTTAGTCTTGTAAAATTGAAGGAATGTTCAAATCTCAAAGAAGGTTTTCCGCAGGGAGCAAAGAAGCGCCATTTTTCCGCTGCTTTGGCATTTGTGAAGAATTAATGAAAGTTCCATTTCCCCTTTAACGAGGCTCGGATACAAAGTCTCAACAAGTAATTCCATATATGGTAATGCTTTCGCTTTCAACTGATAGAAAGTCGGATGTTAGCTTTCTCTCTCTCCCCGCTCCCAGGGAGCATTTTAAAACACCGCTTTTTTTCAAGAGGGGGTTTCTACAAACTCCCCCCTCTATTTTCCTTTTAAGAAGTTGAATACATCAAGCCAAAAAAAACTTACAGTGCACAGGGTCAATGCTGAGCCTCGGTACAATCCTCCAGCTCCGACATTTCAGCCTGTCTTTTAAGTGTCCATAGTTCCAGCATTCCTTCGGCGAGAGGGCATTTCCCCCCCGCAGTCTGTCCTCCGGCTCCTGGGGCGAAGCGGGAACGACCCCCCTGACCGCCGTCAAGGTGGGGGTTTCACTGCCGGCCGCCCGTATGGTGGGGGCTCCCTACAAGAGCCCCCCTGCCCCCAAAGGTGCCCACCGGAGAAACCAAGCGGCGGACGTGTCCAAAACATGTCCATCGCGGCCAGAAGCCAGAAGCGATCTCCCCATTCACCACTCCTTGAATAGTCCTTTAAAAAAAACCATAGATAGATAGATAGATAGATAGATAGATAGATAATAGATAGTTAGATAGATAGATAGATAGATAGATAGATAGATAGATAGATAGATGATAGATAGATAGATAGATAGATAGATAGATAGATAGATAGATAGATAGATAGATAGATAGAGATAGGTAGGCAGGCAGGCAGGCAGACACACAGACAGACATATAGGTAGTCAAATATAATAGATATCAAGACTTATAAACTGATATAGATAGATAGATGGATAGATAGATAGATAAATAGATAGATAGATAGATAGATAGATAGATAGATAGATAGATAGATAGATAGATAGATATTAGATAGATAGATAGATAGATAGATAGATAGATAGATAGATAGATAGATAGATAGATAGATAGATAGATAGATAGATAGAAATAGTGTGGTTGTTAACTGGTAGATAGTTGATAAAAGATAGATAGATAGATAGATAGATAGATAGATAGATAGATAGATAGATAGATAGATAGATAGATAGGCAGGCAGGCAGGCAGGCAGGCAGACATATAGGTAGTCAAATATAATAGATATCAAGACTTATAAACTGATATAGATAGATAGATAGATAGATAGATAGATAGATAGATAGATAGATAGATAGATAGATAGATACACACATACATACATACATACATACATACATACATACATACATAGCAAACATTTTGACATTGGTTCAGCCTCCTTGACTTTGGAAGAGAGCGAGGGAAGTTGGAGCTAAAAATAACCTAAACGGTACATTTTACACTAATCTCCCCGATGAATCTTCCCCAAAACGAATGCTAATTATTGCTCTCTTCTTTTCCTGCAGTTGCAATGTTTGCTTTCTTTTCATGCCGCTTTGGGCTTTACCAGAGGGGTCGCCTCAACGTGTTGTCCTCAGTGGAACTACAGAGTTAAATTTAAATTTAACGCCAAAGAAATAAAGGGGGACTACTACAGCTATTCCAAGCTGTTTAGCTGTCATCAGCGATGCATACCCTTACTTGGATTCGAACCTACATAGAGGGACGTAATCAGTGGGGTACCCCAAAGTTCTGTTTTAGGCCCCGGACCCAAACCCCTGCAAACCCCATTGCTTCTTGTTCTACCCTCATGTGCCTTGGAGAATAGTTTGACTCCCTCTTCTTTGTGGCACCCTCTGAGATATCGGAACACTGCTATCCTGTCTCCCCTGGTCCTTCTCTTCATTAAACTAGACCTACCCAGTTCCTGCAACCGTTCTTCCTATGTTTTAGTCTCCAGTCCCCTAATCCTCTTTGTTGCCCTTCTCTGTACTCTTTCTAGAGTCTCCACGTCTTTTCTACTTGAGATCACTCATATGTTTATATTTATATCTGTTTATACTTATATCTGTTTATTGATCAGCTCATAAAACTAACACACATATCTAAAAAAAGTACACAACGGAACTCATGGCTTTCTGTCTAGATGATCTCTGGTGATGAGCCGAAAGGCAGGAAAGGAAACAGTATGTCTCCTCCCTTAATTGGGGCCTATTAACAGGATGTTGTGAAAACAATTACCTATACTAAATACCCCTGTCTCAGCTGCTGCAATAAGGGAGAGCCGGCTTGGCTGAATTGCTAGGCTCCTGCCTGATATGCAATACAGCCCCGGTTGGAGTCCCAGTAAAGGGTATGGCCAGCTGATGAGAGCTAATAAGCTCGAAATAGATCTATCCTGGTCTCTCTGATTTATTTATTGATCAGCTCATAAAACTAACACACATATAAAAAAATCACCCAACGGAACTCATGGCTTTCTGTCTAGATGGTCTCTGGTGATGAGCCAAAAGGCAGGAAAGGAAACAGTATGTCTCCTCCCTTAATTGGGGCCTATTAACAGGATGTTGTGGAAACAATTACTTATATCTGTTAACTGATACATGCTTGATAAATTAAATTCCTAATAAACAATAGCTAATGGTAACAAAATAGCACAAGTAATTCTTAACAGAAGCAAATAGCAAAGGTTGGATTGATTCCTATCCCTTCAGATGGAAACTAATCAAGGAGAGAAGCAACCTAGAACTAAGGAGAAATTTCCTAACTTGTGAGAACAATTAACCAGTGGAACGCTTGCTTTCAGAAGTTGTGGGTGCTCCATCCCTGGAAACTTTTAAGAAGAGACTTGTCTGGAATGATATTGGGTCTCCTGCTTGAGCAGGGGGTTGGACTTCCAAGGTCCCTTCCAACTTTTTATTTTTTTTTAAAATTAAATTTATATCCCGCCCTTCTCCACGAAGGACCCAGGGCGGCGCACAGGAATTTAAAAAACATATAAAACAATGAAATACAGAATTTAAAAACATATTAAATTACAGTCCTATGCTAAAATCCAAATTAAAATCCCCAATTTAAAACTATCTAAAATAGCCCCAACGGGAGGTTAGGCTAGGCCGGCTTGCTGAAAGAGATGTGTCTTTAGACACTGGCGGAAGAGGCGGAGGTCCGAGATGGTACGAAGTTCAGGGGGTAGGTCGTGCCAAAGGGCGGGGCCCGCCACAGAGAAGCCTCTTCCCCTGGGTGTCGCCAGTCGGCATTGCCCGGCTGACGGCACCCTGAGAAGACCCTCTCTGTGGGAGCGGATCGGCCGGAGGGATGTATGGAGCAGGAGACAGTCTCGCATATAACTAGGCCCCGAGCCATGGAGCGCTTTAAAGATGGTTGTCAGAATCTTGAAGCGCACCCGAAAGACCACAGGAAACCAGTGCAGCTCGCGCAGGATCGGTGTTACATGGGAGTGTCTCGGGGCTCCCGTAATCACCCGCGCGGCTGCATTCTGAACTAACTGTAGCTTTCGAGTGCACCTCAAGTGCCCCATGTAGAGAGCATTGCAGTAGTCGAGTTGGAATGTCACCAGTGCTTGAGTGACTGTTATTCTGCCCTGTCTTGTTTATTTAAATCCAAACTTGAGAGCCTCCTGATGTAATAGCCACTTCTACCACCAGATGTCACAACATATTGCTTTTCTAAAATTTAAACTTCTAAAACTTTTGTGTTTAGGTCTTTTCTCAAATTCTCCTTTACGCAGGCTTTCATACAACAGTTAGCAACTGAGACGCTTCTGCTAGGTTTAATGAATGCCTCTTCCCTTCAACCTTCTCATCAAATTTGCAGACGACACCAAGCTGGCAGGAATAGCCAACACTCCAGAAGATAGGCTTAAGATACAGAAGGATCTTGACAGACTTGAACATTGGGCACTATCTAACAAAATGAAATTCAATTGTGAAAAAAATAAGGTTCTACATTTAGGCAAGAAAAACAAAATGCACAGGTACAGGATAGGTGGTACCTTGCTCAATAGTAGCAACTGTGAGAGGGATCTTGGAATCCTAGTGGACAACCATTTAAATATGAGCCAGCAGTGTGCAGCAGCTGCCAAAAAAGCCAACACAGTTCTAGGCTGCATAAACAGAGGGATAGAATCTAGATCACGTGAAGTGTTAATGCCACTGTATAGTGCCTTGGTAAGGCCACACCTGGAATACTGCATACAGTTTTGGTCGCCACGATGTAGAAAAGATGTGGAGACTCTGGAAAGAGTGCAGAGAAGAGCACCCAAAATGATTAGGGGACTGGAGGCTAAAACATATGAAGAATGGTTGCAGGAGCTGGGTATGTCTAGTTTGATGAAGAGAAGGACCAGGGGAGACATGATAGCAGTGTTCCGATATCTCAGAGGGTGCCACAAAAAAGAGGGAGTCAAACTATTCTCCAAGGCACCTGGGGGCAGGACAAGAAGCAATGGGTGGAAACTAATCAAGGAGAGAAGCAACTTAGAACTAAGGAGGAATTTCCTCACAGTTAAAACAATTAACCTCTGGAACAGCTTGCCTCCAGAAGTTGTGAATGCCCCAACCCTGGAAGTCTTTAAGAAGATGTTAGATAGCCATTTGTCTGAAATGGTATAAGGTTCCTGCTCATGCAGGGGGTTGGACTAGATGACCTGCAAGATCCCTTCCAACTCTGTTAATCTGTTAAAATACAGTCTCTCTCTCTCTCTCTCTCTCACTTACACAGCGGCAGTGGTGAAATTCATGGGCATGGTATGGCTTGGTGGGTGTGACTTGGTGGACATAACAGGGGAAGGATACTGCAAAATCTTCATTCCCACCCCACTCCAGGGCCAGCAAGAGGTGGTATTTACCAGTTCTCATAACTACTCAAAATTTCTGCTATCATTTCTCCAGAACTTGCTGGATTTCACCTCTGATATTTATTTTATTTATTTTATTTTATTAAATTTATATCCCGCCCTTCTCCAGAAGGACCCAGGGCGGCGCACAGGAATTAAAACATACAAATATAACAATATAAAATTTAAAAAATATTAAACTCCCAACCTGTGCTAAAATCAATTAAAATCCCCAATTTAAAACTGTCTAAAAACAGTCACAGCGGAGGGTTACGCTAGGCCGGCTTGATGGAAGAGGTGTGTCTTTAGACACTGGCGTAAGAGGCGGAGGTCAGAGATGGTGCGAAGTTTAGGGGGTAGGTCGTTCCAAAGGGCTGGACCTGCCACAGAGAAGGCTCTTCCCCTGGGTGTCGCCAACCGGCATTGCCCGGCCGACGGCACCCTGAGAAGGCCCTCTCTGTGGGAGCGGATCGGACGAAGGGATGTATGGGGCAGGAGACGGTCTCGCATATAACTAGGTCCCGAGCCATGGAGCGCTTTGAAGATGGTCGTCAAGATATACGGTGTGTGCGTGTATGTGTGTGTGTGCGTGCCTTCACAACACACACAGAGGGGTGGGCTACTACGGGAGAACCCATAGCTAACGTTATGGCCAGTTTGGAGAACCTCCAAATCCCACCCCTGGCTGGCCCCACCCCTGAAGAATAGGGACCACCCTTGGGTGGGAATGTAACATTGGGCCATGCCCCTTCCCCATTTCGTTATGCCAGCCACATGAGCACAGAGACGTCTTTAGACAGCGCTGGCTCTTTGGCTTTGAAATGGAGATGAACACCGCCCCCTAGAGCCGGGAATGACTAACACATATGTGCGAGGGGAACCTTCACGTTTATCATACATCCCTTCAACCGATTCGCTCCCACAGAGAGGGACTTCTCCGGGTGCCGTCCACTAGGCAATGCCAGCGGGCGACGCCCAGGGGAAGGGCCTTCTCTGTGGCGGGCCAACCCGCGGATGGGCTCCGGACCAGCAGAGCCTCGTCCTTTTTTTTAACCAGGCGATCTTTCCTAAGACAAAAAAAAAAAGAACCTTAATTGCAGGCTCAACAAAAGAAGCTGGAAAGAGATACTGAAGCCAGGAAGCTGAAACCTGGAAGTGGAGAACAACCTTTTCTGTCCCCAGCCGATCCGGGAAGACAAGGAACGCGAGGGGGACCCTCTCCCTCTGCGGAGGGACTCAGGACCAGCGGAGCCTTGTCCTTTTTAGCCAGGCGGAGAAGAAGGCAGTGCGTACCCATGGGCTTGTGCAACAGCCGAAGATCGGCTGGTGTTAAAGATCGCCTGGCTAAAAAGAAGGACGAGGCTTCTTTTTAGGATGGGAATCCCCCCCGCGTTCCTCTTCTTCCCAGAAAACATATGCGCGCACGCACAATAATACAATTGCAGCCTCGGAGACTGCAGAAGCTTCCTTCCAAAGCCCTCTGAGCAAGGAAGAGCCAGTTAGGAGAGGGGCTTTGGTCCTGCTCCGGGCTGTAATTGCACAGTGCGCGCCTATGTTTTCCACGGAGTGGGGCTGCAGCTGGAAGGCAAGGAACGTGAGGGGGCACAGCAGAAGAGCCGCACTCAAGGGGCCAAAGAGCCGCATGTGGCTTGCGAGCCACGGTTTACCGACCACTGTCATACACCCTTCCAGACCTGAGCTTCATAACAAAGACAACTATTAGAAGGCAGTAACACGGGGCAAAATTTCCTTAACAGCTGTTTGGCTTAGCAACAGAAATTTTCCTCTACTGTCCATCCAGTAAATTTTCCTTACTCCATCCATCCATCCATCCATCCATCCTATCAGCCTCTACTTTCCTTCCTTGCTATCGGCTGCCATAAAAACGGGGAGGGAGGGGGCTTGAGATATTTGGGAGGGGGAATTACTGGTGCTGGAGGAGTTATGAAGAAGGGAGTTTTGTTCTCACCATCTTCTGTGCATGCTGGTGGCCTGTGTTTGGACTCGGTCAAGGCCAACCGTCTCGCATACCAACATGATGAGACCTTTATGAAGATACACCCCACATGACACCTTAGGGAGTTGCAGATTGGACACTGGGCTGGAGTAATTGGAGGAACGGTGCTGGGTAATCATTTGATAGGTACATGTTTGCGCCTTTTTGGCTCAGATCTCGCTTTTCTTTTTGTTGCTTTCCATTCATATCTAGTAAAAGTACTTTATTCAAATAGAGCGAACCCTTCCCACAGGAAGGGTTCGCAACTTGGGTGTCCTCCTGGATGCACAGCTGTCCTTGGAAGATCATATGACGGCTGTCGCCAGGGGGGCTTTTTATCAGGTTTGCCTGATCTACCAGTTGCGTCCCTTCCTAGATCGGGAAGCCCTACGCACAGTCACTCACGCCCTTCTCTCTTCCCGTCTGGACTACTGCAATGCTCTCTATATGGGGCTCCCCTTGAAGAGCACCCGGAGACTCCAACTGGTCCAGAATGAGGCCGCACGGGTAATTATGGGGGTGACGCGACACTCCCATGTAACACCCCTCCTGCGCGAGCTGCACTGGCTTCCGGTGGTTTTCCGGGTGCGATTCAAGGTGTTGGTTACTATCTTTAAAGCACTCCATGGCTTAGGACCTGGGTACTTACGAGATCGCCTTCTGCCACCGAGAGCCTCCCACCGGCCAGTACGCTCCCATAGAGAGGGTCTCCTCATGGTGCTGTCGGCTAGACAATGTCAATTGGCGACACCCAGGGGGAGAGCCTTCTGGAACGAATTGCCCCTTGAATTAAGAACTATCCCTGACTTACGCACCTTCCCCCGTGTTCTCAAAATCTTTTTTTTCAACAAGCCGGGCTGGCATAAAAATAATTTTTAAATTACAAGTTTTTATTAATTTTAATCAGGGTCGGTTGGGTTTTTTCATTTTTAGGCTAAATTGTTTAATATGTCTTTTAAAAACTTTTAAAACTTTTATATATTTGTTTTACTCTGGCTGTACACCGCCCTGAGTCCTTCGGGAGTAGGGTGGTATAAAAAACCAATAAAACCTAAAAAACCTAAACCTAAATTAAAACTTTGATCTACTTGCCTAGATGTGTTAATCACTTTAGTACAATGGTCTTCAGAGTGCTAATAAGAGACTTAGAAAGGGACTCTAAGGGACTCAATAAGAAAATGATTGCTCACCAATAAGAAGACGGAACCCCCAAATTTTACATAATTGTTAACGTCATCTAATATCTTCTGGAACTTTGTGTCTACTTGCCTAGATGTGTTAATCACTTTAGTACAATGGTCTTCAGAGTGCTAATAAGAGACTTAGAAAGGGACTCTAAGGGACTCAATAAGAAAATGATTGCTCACCAATAAGAAGACTGAACCCCCAAATTTTACATAATTGTTAACGTCATCTAATATCTTCTGGAACTTTGTGTCTTCAGGGGAAAACCGGTATCCAAAACTCAAGAGGCAAATCATATTACAGATTGTAGTACTGATGGACGGTAAAGGATCGATTGGCTGCCCTGTAAAGGAAATTATACATTACCATCTTAGCAACATGCCAGCTTAAAGGAGCAGGATCTCATGATTGGATCAGATTAACAGAGTTGGAAAGGACTTTGTAGGTCATCTAGTCCAAGCTCCCACCCACCCAAGCAGGAGACCCTACACCATTTCTGACAAATGTCCAGTTTCTTCAAAGAATGGAGGCTTTTGAACTCTGGTGCTGGAGAAGAAGACTCCTGCATTGAGTCCCTTGGACTGCAAGGCCATCCAACCGGTCAGTCCTAGAGGAGATCAACCCTGACTGCTCTTCAGAAGGCCAGATCCTGAAGAGGAAACTCAAATACTTTGGCCACCTAAGGAGAAGGAAGAAGGACTCCCTGGAGAAGAGCCTCCTGCTGGGAACGATGGAGGGCAAAAGAAGAAGAAGGGGACGGCAGAGAAGGAGGTGGCTGGATGAAGTCACCGAAGCAATTGGCATGAATTTAAATGGATTCCAGGGGATGGTAGAGGACAGGAAGGCCTGGAGGAACATGGTCCATGTGGTCACGATGGGTCTTTACTTTACTTTACTTTACTTTAATTCGACTTATTAACCGCCCCCTCTCCCTGAAGGGACTCGGGGTGGTGCACAGGAAATATAAAAACACAATATATCACAATAAATACATAAATATTTAAAACTATATTAAACTAACACCCTGTGCTAAGATCTCCCCATTAAAATTACCGTAAAACCCAATATAAAAATTTCTCTACTAACTAAGGCTAAGTACAGTAGGCCTGTTGGAAAAGGTAAGTTTTTAATTGCTGGCGGAAGGAGCGGAGGTCCGTGATGGATCTAAGTTCGGGGGGAGGGTCGTTCCAGAGGGTAGGGCCCGCCACAGAGAAGGCCTTTCCCCTGGGCGTCACCCGCTGGCATTGCCTAGTGGACGGCACCCGGAGAAGTCCCTCTCTGTGGGAGCGAATCGGCCGAAGGGATGTATGGGGTAGGATGCGATCCCGCAGATAACTAGGTCCCGTGCCATGTCGGACACAACTTCACAACTAACAACAAATCTCTCCTTGAAAGCCCCCAGTGATGAAACACTCACAATTTCAGAACCGAATGAATGAATTAATGATTGGAGAGCAAAACACTGAATCAATCCTCCTTACCAATCTCCATATCATCATTATCAAAGTATTCCTACCCTTTGTTTGTGCAAAGGTCTCCACCAGCTGATGTGCCACCTCTTGTAATTTGCTTTCCATGTCTTTCTTCCCCAGTCCCAACAGGCAGAGAGCACTTACGGTAAAAGTTCTCTGCTCTTTCCAGGTATGACCATTGGAAAATGCAATCCCTGAGGAATAATGTGAGAGTCATATTTTTTTGGGGGGGGGGGGGAATCTATAAGCATGACTTACAAATTCCACGAATAATTGCAGTGGGTGATGCAACATCTTTATTTCATTTATTTATTTTATTTTTCAGATTTTTATACCGCCTTTCTCCCTTCCGGACTCAATAAAAACGACAAATACATTAAAATACGCTAAAAATAACATTAAAAATCTTGAAACATCTTGAACCCTTTTGTTCTTGTTCAAGATTCCCTTGTGTTCTTTCCCACATTCGCACACACACCTTGTCTCCTCTTCCCCATATCTACCAAAGGGGGTCTAGGACAGGGGTGTCAAACTCACTTTCATTGAGGGCTGCCTCAGGACTGTGGTTGACCTTGAGGGGCCGGGCAAGTGTGGCAACTTGGCTGGCTTGGCCTAATTTACGCTTCTCGCCCCAATCTCTTTTCTCAAACTGTCTATTGGGTTTTAATGGGTAGTAATTTTAATGTTCTTAAATTTTTAGTACAGGGTAGTTTAATTCGCTTTTAACTTTGTGTGTATTGTATGTTTTTATATGGCTTTTTAATTTTCCTGTATACTGCCCCGAGTCCCTTCGGGGAGAGGGGGCGGTTTAATAAATAATAATAATAATAATACATTTAATTTGTTGACCGCTCCCTCTCCCCGAAGGGACTCGGAGCGGTGCACAGGGCAAATAAAACAATAAATATACACACATAATAAAAACAGATTAAATAATATCCCTGCGCTAAAAATTCCCATTTAAAAATTACTAAAATCCCCATCTAAAATTATTAACAACCCCATAGAAGGGAGACTACCCTCGGCCGGCCAAGCAGAACAGATATGTTTTTAGTTTTAGACGGAAGGAGCGGAGGTCCATGGTTGTTCTAATGTCGGGGGGAAGGTCGTTCCAGAGGGCTGGGCCCGCCACAGAGAGAGCCCTTCCCCTGGGCGTCGCCCGCTGATAAAGTCTAGTGGACGGCACCCGGAGAAGCCCCTCTCTGTGTGAGCGAATAGGCCGTGTGGATGTATGAGGCAGGATCCGATCCCGCAAATAGCTAGGTCCCGAGCCATGGAGCGCTTTAAAGATGATAACTAGAACCTTGAAGCACACCCGGAAGACGACAGGCAGCCAGTGCAGCTCGCGCAAGAGCGGTGTTACATGGGTAAACCTTGAGGTTCCCATAATTGCTCGCGCGGCTGCATTCTGGACTAGCTGAAGTCTCCGAGTGCACCTCAAGGGGAGCCCCATGTAGAGAGAGTTACAATAGTCCAGTCGGGATGTCACGAGAGCATGAGTGACTGTGAGGAGGGCGTTCCGATCCAATAGGGGGCGCAACTGGCGAACCAGGCGAACCTGGTAAAACGCCCTCCTGGCCACGGCTGTCACTTGATCTTCCATGGACAGCCGGGCATCCAGGAGGACACCCAAGTTGCGCACCCCATCCACTGGGGCAAGATGTTCGCCCCCAATGGCCAAGGTTTATAAATGTAATAAATTATTATTATTATTATTATTATTATTAACTGGGTGGGCATGGCCAACTAGGTGGGCGTAGCTAGCTTGATGTCACTCATGGAGCATGACTGACTGGGTGGGGGTGACCAACTAGGTGGGCATAGCTAGCTTGATGTCACTCATGGAGCATGACTGACTGGGTGGGCGTGACCAACTAGGTGGGCGTAGCTAGCTTGATGCAACTCACTGGGCGCGGCTGACTGGGTGGGCATGGCCAACTAGGTGAGTGTAGGGTCCTTTCTGTTATGGCCAAAAGAGAAGCACAAGGCAACAAGTAGATATTCAGTGCATGACAAAAATTTAGCCTTCATACGTTCTGCAAACTACTATCTGTGGTTGCAAATACAATACAATACAATAGCAGAGTTGGAAGGGACCTTGTAGGTCTTCTAGTCCAACCCCCTGCATGGGCAGGAACCTTATACCATTTCAGACAAATGGCTGTCTAACATCTTTTTAAAGACTTCCAGGGTTGGGGCATTCACAACTGCTGGAGGCAAGCTATTCCAGAGGTTAATTGTTCTTACTGTCAGGAAATTTCTCCTTAATTCTAAGTTGCTTCTCTCCTTGGTTAGTTTCCACCCATTGCTTCTTGTCCTGCCCCCAGGTGCCTTGGAGAAAAGTTTGACTCCCTCTTCTTTGTGGCACCCTCTGAGATATCGGAACACTGCTATCATGTCTCCCCTGGTCCTTCTCTTCATCAAACTAGACATACCCAGCTCCTGCAGCCGTTCTTCATATGTCTTAGTCTCCAGTCCTCTAATCATCTTGGTTGCTCTTCTCTGCACTCTTTCCAGAGTCTCCACGTCTTTTCTACATCGTGGCGACCAAAACTGTATGCAGTATTCCAAGTGTGGCCTTACCAAGGCACTATACAGTGGCATTAACACTTCACGTGATCTAGATTCTATCCCTCTGTTGATGCAGCCTAGAACTGTGTTGGCTTTTTTGGCAGCTGCTGCACACTGCTGGCTCATATTTAAATGGTTGTCCACTAGGATTCCTAGATCCCTCTCACAGTTGCTACTATTGAGCAAGGTACCACCTATACTGTACTTGTGCATTTGGTTTTTCTTGCCTATATGTAGAACCTTACTTTTTTCACAATTGAATTTCATTTTATTAGACAGTGCCCAATGTTCAAGTTTGTCTAGATCCTTCTGTATCTTAAGCCTATCTTCTGGAGTGTTGGCTATTCCTGCCAGCTTGGTGTCGTCTGCAAACACCAAGTGTTAGAGGTTTTGTTTTTTAAAAAAATATGGTAGAGGTAATCCACGAGATACAACCGGTCACTTAGCGATCATTCAAAATTATAAACGACTTGAAAATGGTGACATCTGACCAAGATCCAAAGTTACTATGGTCAGATCACCCCGTCCCGTCTTTGTGTTCACATGACTCTACTTTGGCCACATGACAACAAGGGTGCATGCACTGGCTGCACTGGCTTCCTGTGGTCTTTTGGGTGCGCTTCAAGGTTTTGACGACTATCTTCAAAGCACTCCATGGCTCGGGACCTAGTTACATGCGTGACTGTCTCCTGCCCCATACATCCATTCGACCGATCTGCTCCCACAGGGAGGGCCTCCTCAGGGTGCCGTCGGCCGGACAATGCAGACTGGCGACACCCAGGGGAAGGGCCTTCTCTGTGGCGGGCCCCACCCTTTGGAACGACCTACCCCCAGAACTTCGCACCATCTCAGACCTCCGCCTCTTCCGCCAGTGTCTTCACATTTCTTTCATCAAGCCGGCCTAGTGTAACCTCCGCTGTGACTATTTTAGATAGCTTTTATTTTAGGGGATTTTAATTTGGTTTTAGCGCAGGATGGTTATTAAATAAGTTTTTAAATTTTATATCTGTTTTTGTATGTATTTTAAATTCCTGTGCGCCGCCCTGGGTCCTCTTTGGAGAAGGGCGGGATATAAATTTAAGAAAATAAAATATAAATAAATAAAATCTGCAGTGTCCTGTGATCATGCGATAGACACTTAGGACGGTTTTGCTGAAAACCAGAACTTATTTCCCAAGTTTTGCAAAACTACAACCATGGTGTTTACATAATGACCGCTGCAAAAAACATAATATTGGCTCGGTCATATTTTTATAACCATTAAAATTTACAACCATAATAGACCCATTATTCTGATGATGCGCTTTGACAGATTTCAAGAAGGAACGTTTCATTTAAGGTTTTATTTAATTTATTAATTATGCACGCCCCTACTGACCTCTTAGGAATGGGGGTGAGGTCAACAGTAGACAATTTAAGGTTGAAGCTGTGAGGGTTTGAGGATGTAACAACGGAGTCAGGTAGAGCATTCCAGGCATTGACCACTCTGTTGCTGAAGTCATATTTTCGGCAAATGAGTTTGGTGCAGTTTACAATACAATACAATACAATACAATATAATACAATAGCAGAGTTGGAAGGGACCTTGTAGGTCTTCTAGTCCAACCCCCTGCGTGGGCAGGAACCTTATACCATTTCAGACAAATGGCTATCTTCTTAAAGACTTCCAGGGTTGGGGCATTCACAACTTCTGGAGGCAAGCTGTTCCAGAGGTTAATTGTTCTAACTGTCAGGAAATTTCTCCTTAGTTCTAAGTTGCTTCTCTCCTTGATTAGTTTCCACCCAATGCTTTTTGTCCTGCCCCCAGGTGCTTTGGAGAATAGTTTGACTCCCTCTTCTTTGTGGCACCCTCGGAGATATCGGAACACTGCTATCATGTCTCCCCTAGTCCTTCTCTTCATCAAACTGGACATACCCAGCTCCTGCAACCGTTCTTCATATGTTTACCTTGAATCTCCCTGTTTTGACTACTTGTTGCCTGTTTGATAAGAACGCAGCTATCCACTTGTGCAGGGATCTCGAAATGCCGTAAGATTTTTAGTTTTAAGAGTAGTTTGTCGTGTACCACTGAATCAAAGGCTTTGCAGAAGTCTATGTAAATTGCATCTATTGCTTTACCTATTTATTTTTTTCTCCTGCTATTGGTTTAGTAAAGTTCAATTCAAGTTTCATAAATAAAACAAGATTAATAAATTTGGGGCACTCCTTTAGGCTTGAAGCAGACAAAGAGAACAACAGTTGATTTACACAATCCTAGCCGTCTGAAGAGAAGCATTTCAGAACCAAATGGCATGGCTACCAAGCACAACTTCACATCCTGAACAGAAAAAAAACATCCAAAGGAAGCTCTCAGTCAAATGCTTCCTTAATAATAATAATAATTTTAATAATTTATTATATTTATAAACCGCCCCCTCTCCCCAAAGGGACTCAGGGCGGTGTACAGGAAAATTAAAAAACCATCTAAAAACATACAATACACACAAGTTAAAAACGAATTAAAGTACCCTGTACAAAATTTAAAAACCATTAAAATTACCACCCATTAAAACCCAATAAACAATTTGAGAAAACAGACTGGGGCGAGAAGCGTAGATTAGGCCAAGCCGGCCTGATGAAACAAATAGATTTTTACTTTTTGGCGGAAGGCGCGGAGGTCCATAGTCGTTCTGATATCCGGGGGTAGGTCGTTCCAGAAGGTCGGGCCCATCACAGAGAAGGCCCTTCCCCTGGGCATCGCCCGCTGGCACTGCCTGGTGGACGTTAAACCTCACCATGCTTGAACTTAATACGAACTTAATAATTCAGAATATACAACATTCTTCTTTTCTTACATTTTCTCCAGTTAAATGACCATAAAATACCTTGATCTTCGGAAGGACTTACCTTTACCTTTACCTACTGTTAAAAGAAAAGACGAAAGGGGCCGATCAGGCTTTCCTTGATTGCATGAAATCCAGAAATCACTACCACAGGTTGATGCCATACCCACATAGTGCAAATGTCTCCATATTGCTTGCTCAGCTGACATTTGGGGGCAGAAAAAAGAGAAAACAGCCGGGACTTTAGAGCAGGCAGAGGAATCTTCATCACCTTTATAGGACAGGAGCTAGAATTTGTATTCCATCTTCTTTGTGAACCAAAACCCCTGGATCTATTTCCAGAGCGGTTTCGATTAAATGGCAAGGGACAGTTCTGTAGAAGTTGGGATTTTCTTTCCCATCAGTTTGAGTCCCTTCAATGTTTTCCTAAGCCACCTAGATCCTAGACTGTGTAAAAGAGATACACCCATGAGCACCAGGGAATTCGAACCTGCCATTATCTAGATCAGTGATTCTCAACTCTTCCTTCACCATGGACCAGTGGTGGGTTTCTGCAGGCTCGCACCTACTCGCGAGAGCCGGTTGGTGAAATTTAGAGAACCGGTGAGAGGGGGTTCCACCGGCGTACCTGGAAGTAAATCTGGCCCGCCGCTGCCAGTGACCCAACGGGAAGAAATGGAAAGGAAAAGAAGAAAGAAAAGGAAAGGAAAGGAAAGGAAAGGAAAGAAAGAAAGAAAGAAAGAAAGAAAGAAAGAAAGAAAGAAAGAAAGAAAGAAAGAAAGAATTTATCATCACAATTGAGTCCAAAATTTTGGTTGCTAAGCAAGAGCGTTGTTAAATGAGTTTCACCACATTTTAAAAGGTGGCCACTCCCACCCTGTCACATGACTGCCAAGCCACGCCCACAAAATAGGCCACACCTACAGAGTAGGTTCTAAAAAATTTGAAACCCACCACTGCCATGGACCACCAAGATGTAACTCAAGATTTAAATCATTAACACTTCTTCACGTCTTCGCAGATACCCTGTGATGACATCGTGATCCCCACAGGGGACTTCGGACCACAGGTTGAGAACCACTGACCTAGATCAGGGGTCCCCAACCTTTTTTTCACCAGGGACCGGTTTCATTTTAAAGAAAATTCTGCGGACCGGCTGAGTGGCTCAGCAGTCATGTGACTGGGTGGGCGGGGCCAACTTGGAAAATGTGAAACTCACTTAACAATGATCTTGGTTAGCAACCAAACTTTTGGCCTCAACTGTGGTCATAAGTTCTTTCTTTCTTTCTTTCTTTCTTTCTTTCTTTCTTTCTTTCTTTCTTTCTTTCTTTCTTTCTTTCTTTCTTTCTCTCTCTCTCTCTTTCTCTTTCTTTGTCTCTGTCTCTCTTTCTCTCGCTATTTCTTTCTCTCTCTCTTTCTCTCTCTTTCGCTTTCTCTCGCTATTTCTTTCTCTTTCTTTCTCTGTCTCTCTCCTTCATCCGCCCATCTCTGTCACTCTGGGTGTGTGTGCGTGTGTCTGTCTGTCTTGCGTTCACTCAATCACTCATTCTGTGTCTCTGTCTATCTTTCTCTCCCTCCCTCCCTCTCTCTGTCTCTCTATGTGTGTCTGTCGTCGTCGTCCCCCCCAGCCTCCTCAGCTCGCCTGCCGCGTTTGGTCGCTCGTTCGCTCGTTCAGGCTCCGTGGCTGCAGGGCTGGAGAGGAGGAGGAGGGAGGAGGGGGCAGCCCATTGGGCAGAGCGCGCGAGAGAACGCAGGAGGATGGTGGGGGCTCTTCCTCCACCCTCGTCGATGGAGGGACTCCTGTGCGCCGCCGAAGCAACCCTCCCGACGAGGGTGGAGGAAGAGCCCCCACCATCCTCCTGTGTTCTCCCGCGCGCTCTGCCCAATGGACTGCCCCCTCCTCCCTCCTCCTCCTCTCCAGCCAGTTCCTTCCCCCGCTGGCGGAGCCTCCGCAGCCCCTGGAAAAAAACGAGTGGCCGGCATGCCAGCAGAGAAGGGAATCGGCGCCCAGGAGTCCCTCCGCCGACGAGGGAGGAGGAAGAGCCACACTCCAACGGCGTGAACAGCCGCGCCTGCGTTCTCCCGCGCGCTCTGCTCAGGGGGCTGCCCCCTCCTCCCTCCTCCTCCTCTCCAGCCCTGCGGCCCGGCTCCCACCCAGCCACAGACCGGCACCGGTCCGCGGCCCGGGGGTTGGGGACCCCTGACCTAGATGATTTCTAGATGGCAGAATCTGTGAAATTGGTCGCAAAGGTGTATTTTCCCCCCCAAAAAAGGCAATTGGGTTTTGTTTTTCAATTCAATTCAATTTCAATTTATTTGATTTGTAGACCGCACCCTCTCCCCGAAGGGACTCGGGGCAGTGCACAGGACTTTAAAAGCATATTTATAAATACAACAGTACAATATTTAAAATAGAATTAAATAATTTACCTGCGCTAAAAGTTTAAAATCTTAAAACCTTAAAAACCCTTAACACTAATTCCCTACAATCCCTATTAAAACAATTTAAATTTATATTACAGCCTGGGATGGATAGATTAGGCCAGGCCGGCCAGATGAAACAAGTAAGTTTTAGCTTTTGGCCGAAGGAGCGGAGGTCCGTGGTTGTTCTCAGTTCGGGGGGTAGGTTGGTTCAGAGGGTCGGGCCCACCACAGAGAAGACCCTTCCCCTGGGCGTCGCCCGCTGGCACTGCCTAGTGGACGGCACCCAGAGAAGTCCCTCTCTGTGGGAGCGAATCGGCCGCAGGGATGTATGAGGCAGAATGCAATCCCGCAAATAACTAGGTCCCGTGCCATGGAGCACTTTAAAGATGGTAATCAACACCTTGAAGCGCACCCGAAAGACGACAGGCAGCCAGTGCAGCACGCGCAGGAGTGGTGTTACGTGGGAGAACCTGGAGGCTCCCAGGACTGCCCGCACGGCCGTGTTCTGGACTAGCTGTAGTCTTCGGGTGCACCTCAAGGGAAGCCCCATGTAGAGAGCATTGCAATAGTCTAGATGGGATGTCACGAATGCATGAGTGACTGTGCGAAGGGCGTCCCGATCCAATAAGGCGTACCAGGTGAACCTGGTAGAACGCCCCCCTGGCCACGGCCGTCACTTGATCTTCCATGGACAGCCGGGTATCCAGGAGGACGCCCAAGTTGTGTGCCCTATCCACAGGGGCTAGATGTTCACCCCCAATGGCCAGTGATGGAATAAACTGGTTGTACCGGGACGCCGGAAACACAGCCACTCAGTCTTGGACGGGTTGAGTCTGAGTCTGTTCCTTCCCATCCAAACCCGCACCGCTTCTAGACACCGGGACATCACTTCTCATCTAAGAAGCTTCTTCAGTTTTGATTAAATAATGGAGAAGGGAAGGAATTACATTCCTTGCAGTCATTTGGTTATTAGGATACGACACCATCTATCTCCTGCTTACAACACAGTCCTCTCAGCAGTTCCAAGATGGCTCCACACCCATTTGCATGATTCAGATGACCCCGAGGGCACCGATAAACCTCCAAGGTGGTCAGTCACCTGCACTGTGGTGGGGAGGGGGCATTTTCGCCTTCTCCAGGGTCCAGAGGCTTTCCTTGAGCCTCTGGGAGGGTGAAAACTGCCTCCCCCTGGCTCTGGAGGCCTTCCTCCAGAGGCCCATTC
Organism: Rhabdophis nuchalis; assembly: GCA_039707465.1. Classification (NCBI taxonomy): domain Eukaryota; kingdom Metazoa; phylum Chordata; class Lepidosauria; order Squamata; family Natricidae; genus Rhabdophis; species Rhabdophis nuchalis. Next base: position 6,946,530 of record CM077645.1, on the reverse strand, counting down.
CCCCCCCCCTCCCCAAGCCTCTATGCGGGTCCTACACTTACCGTATTTTTTGGAGTATAAGACGCACCTTTTTCTCCCGTAAAAGAGGGTGAAAATTTGGGTGCGTCTTAAACACTGAATTTAACAGCATCTGTACAGCATCTGTACAAGTATAGGCTGAAATATAACACTACAAACAGTGTATATTGTCTGTACTCTTTGGTGTTTGTTGCAAGGAGGCAAATTGCTAGGAGGCAGAGGCAGATATTCTTCCTTTGTTTTCCTCCCCAAAATCTAGGTGCGCCTTATACTTTGGAGCATCTTATACTCCAAAAAATACGGTACCTCGCATCCAAAACGGGCCACGTGGAGACTCCTGGGAGGGGCATGGAGGGGTGTCGGGGCAGGACTTGGTAGGCAGGGCCAGCCAGTGGTGGGATTTGGAGGTTCTCTGTACTGGCCATAACGTTAGCTACAGGTTCTCCTGAACCCAGCCGAATCTGTAGCAGCCCACCCCTGGCTTTTTCCATCAAGAGCACCAAGAATATTGGCTCTTCCCCCTTGAATGTGTCTCTGAACCTGTATGCAGGTTCATGCCCTTTGCACAATCACTCATGCCCTCGTGACATAATAATAATAATAATAATAATAATAATTTTAATTTCTAGACCGCTCCCTCTCCCCAAGGGGACTCGGAGCGGTGCACAGGGAAGTTAAAACAATAAATATACATAAATATACAAAACAATTAAAAGCAAATTAAACAGTAAAACCCTGCGCTAAAATTCCCAATGCCAATTCACTAAAACCCTATAATACTACAGTAGAGAGGCTACCCTAGGCCGGCCAAGCAGAAAAAGTGCGTTTTCAATTTCAGACGGAAGGAACGGAGGTCCGTGGTTGTTCTAATATCCCGACATCCCGACTGGACTACTGCAACGCTCTCTACATGGGGCTCCCCTTGAGGTGCACCCGAAGACTGCAGCTTGTCCAGAATGCAGCCGCGCGGGCAGTTATGGGAACCTCCAAGTTCTCCCATGTAACACCACTCCTGCGCGAGCTGCATTGGCTGCCTGTCGTCTTTCGGGTGCGCTTCAAGGTGTTGGTCATCATCTTCAAAGCGCTCCATGGCACGGGACCTAGCTATCTGCGGGATCGCATCCTGCCCCATACATCCCTGCGGCCGATTCGCTCCCACAGAGAGGGATGTCTCCGGGTGCCGTCCACTAGGCTATGCCAGCGGCCGACACCCAGGGGAAGGGCCTTCTCTGTGGCAGGCCCAGCCCTCTGGAACGACCTTCCCCCCGAAATTAGAACAACTACGGACCTCCGCTCCTTCCGTCAAAAATTAAAAACACATTTCTTCTGCTTGGCCGGCCTGGGCTAATTAAACTGTTTTTTAGGGTTTTTAGGGGTTTAGTTTTAATTTGGGATTTTAGCGCAGGGTTTTAGTTTAATTCATTTTAATATTGTATTATGCTTGTGGTTTTATACATGTATTTTTAAATTCCCTGTGCACCGCCTTGAGTCCCTTCGGTGAGAGAGAGCGGTTTATAAATTAAAATTATTATTATTATTATTATTATAGACCTCCTTCCTGCTTTAGTCCCTCCTATGATAGCTTTATATGTGTCATCCCCCTGAGCACATCAATTTCAAAGGGGAATTGATAATGCTACAGGCCAAATTCTAAAACCAAGCAGAAATGAAGGTTGTTGGAGCAGTCCACTTTAGATCAAGCTACTTTCCTCCTGAATCGAAGGCAGGAGAGCATATTAATGAGGCTGTGGAGAAACAGTCATTTACAGCTCATTGCAGTACCGTAATTACAGTAATTACAGGGTTTACACAGTGGCTCAGCAGTTAAGATGCTTGGCTAGTTGGCTGGAAAGCCGGCAATTCAAGTTTGAGACCTGAGCAGCACGTGATGGGTGAGCTCCTGTCCTCGCACCAGCTCCTGCCAACCTAGCAGTTCAAAAGCATGCAAATACAAGTAGATAAATAGGCACCACTTCGGTGGGAATGTAACATTTCTCCGTGATATTGTGCTGTCCACATGACCACATGACCACATCTCCTATCCCCTTCTCTCCCTCAGGCTTGCCCCTCAGACATCTCCTATTTTATTCCCTTCTCTCCCTCAGGCTTGCCCCACAGAAGACTCTCCTATCCTATCCCCTTCTCTCCCTCAGGCTTGCCCCTCAGACATCTCCTATTTTATTCCCTTCTCTCCCTCAGTCTTGCCCCACAGAAGACTCTCCTATCCTATCCCCTTCTCTCCCTCAGGCTTGCCCCACAGAGGCATCTCCTAGCTTATCCTCCAGGCTTGCCCTATAGAGGCCTCTCCTTTCCCCTTCTCTTCCTCAGGCTTGTCCCACAGAAGCCTCTCCTATCCTACCCCCCTTCTCTCCCTCAGGCTTGCCTTACAGAGGCCTCTCCTATCCCATTCCCTTCTCTCCCTCAGCCTTGCCCCACAGAAGGCTCTCCTATCCTATCCCCTTCTCTCCTTCAGGCTTGTCCCAAAGAGGCCTCTCCTATCTTCTCCCCTTCTCTCCCTCAGGGTGGGCCCCGTTGATCCTCTCCAAACTCCCAGCCCGCAGGCCGAATGAGTCATATGCTGCCCGTGCCCTAGTGGCAGTTGGAACAGAGTTCTTTTTTAGTTGGAGAGGGGGGAGTAGAATGTCCAACTCCTCAGAACGTGTTAATAACAATATAGGAAACATTAATCATCTGATGATCATTTTGAAAAATCTTTTCTTAGCAAGCACCTAGAAGCCAAGAGGAACATACGTGCCAAATTTCAAAGTATGCCGTAGGTTTTCAGGCACTGCGTGTGGAAACTAGTTCTTGCCCTCATTTAGCAAATAGGTTCTTGTGCTTAGCTTCTGTAGCTTAGTGATTCTTGATGGAGACTCGGTCACTCAAGCTATGGCCATTTCCCATATGGCTATTGCAGGGGTCTGCAAAGTTGGCTCTTTTAAGACTGGTGGACTTCAACTCCCAGCTTTGCTGGCTGGGGAATTCTGGGAGTTGAAGTCCACCAGTCTTAAAAGAGCCAACTTTGCAGACCCCTGGGCTATTGCAACACACTCTACATGGTGCTACTATTTTGAAAAGATCTGACTGCTTCAGCTGGTACATAACGGGGCTCTGTGGGCAATCTTAGAAGCCCAAAGAATGGTGCCTATAAACACCTCTGATGCATGAACATACATTAGATACCAGTTTGCTTCTGGGCTCAATTCAAGCTGTTAGGACTTTTAAAGCCCTACATTTCCCCATTTTATCAGCCCGTCCCACCCACCCTGTAGAACATCCATGCCCCCAGAGTGAGGCAGGCTCCCATTCTCCTACCTTTTTGGAAAGGGGTGAAAACATGGCTCGGTGGCTTTGTTTCTTCCTTGGGGAGAACAAGTGGTTAACACCCTGAAAGCCCCCCTCCTTTGCCTTTCGATTATTTTTTTTAGCACTGTTTTTAATCAACCTTGCCTTCTTTTAAATTTTAACTCTTATATACCGTTTTTATGTTTTGACATTTTATTGTACGCTTCCCTCTGGGAGAAAGGTTTCAAAATTAGATAGCTCAAAGGTGGAGAGACCACTGAAATAGGTAGGAAGGAAGGTAAGTAGATGGATGGATGGATGGATGGATGGATGGATGGACGGACGGACGGACAGATAGACAAATACCTTAGTGAAAGTATCCTTGGAAAGCTTTGTCCCAATACACCAAAGTCCGCCAATGAGAGGAAGAGGAAGAGGACCAGGAGGGTAATCCCTGCTTGACCAGAGCAGTTTTAGAAAATCCAGGATCAAAAATCCCACCAGCACAGTAGTGAGAACTTCCCAGATCTCCGCCATTTCCGAGCTTTTTCTTCTGTTTTCTGTTGCAATCTGAATCTGTCCTTGATTTTTAACTCTCTTAATTTGTTCCTTTGCCAAGTTGTGTTTTTGAGCATTTCAAAATCCTGGTCTGGACTGGTTGGTGGAATTGATCGGACTGAACTCTTTCTATTTCAGAGACAGAAAATCGAGTTATGCATATAAACCCAGAAGAATTTCAACTAAAGCGATAGTTATAGTTTATTTGATTTATATACCGCACCCTTTCCCAAATGGGACTCGGGGCGGTGCACAGGCAATTTAAAAAACATATATAAACAACAATATACAAAATATAAAACTGAATTAAATTAATATCCCTGTGCTAAAAATTTAAATACATTAAAACAATATCCCTAAAACCAATTTAAAACAATTTAAGTGCAGACTGTGGGCTAGGTGATGTAAGTTAGGCCAGGCCGGCCTGTTGGAAAAAATAGGTTTTAAGGTTCTGGCGGAAGGAGCGGAGATCCGTGATCGTTCTCAGTTCTCAGGGGGGTAAGTCGTTCCAGAGAGTTGGGCCCTCCACAGAGAAGGCCCTTCCCCTGCGTCGCCCGCTGGCATCACCTAGTGGATGGCACCCGGAGAAGTCCCTCTCTATGGGAGCGAATCGGTCGAAGGGATGTATGGGGCAGAATGCGATCCCGAAGCTAACTAGGTCCCTTGCCATGGAGCGCTTTGAAGATGATAGTCAACACCTTGAAGCGCACCCGAAAGACCACAGGCAGCCAGTGCAGCTCGCGCAGGAGCGGTGTTATATGGGAGCGTCTAGGAGCTCCCATAATTGCCCGCGCGGCTGCGTTCTGGACTAATTGCAGTCTTCGGGTGCACCTCAAGGGAAGCCCCATGTAGAGAGCGTTGCAAACCTATATCTTAAAAGTACAAAATTCAAATTCAAATTCAAATTCAAATTTAATTTGTAGAACCGCTCCCTCTCCCCACAGGGACTCGGGGCGGTGCACAGGGAAAGTAAAAACAATAAATATACAAATATAAATACATAATATAAAAACAGATTAAATCTATACCTGTGCTAAAACCTGTTAAACTAAAATACCCAGCAGCTATAAATAAGTTTAAAACCTCATAGAAAGAGAGACTAGCCTAGGCCGGCCAAGCGGAAAAAGTGTGTTTTTAATTTCAGACGAAAGGAGCGGAGGTCCGTAGTCGTTCTAATATCGGGGGGAAGGTCGTTCCAGAGGGCCGGGCCCGCCACAGAGAGAGCCCTTCCCCTGGGCGTCGCCCGCTGACACAGTCTAGTGGACGGCACCCGGAGAAGTCCCTCTCTGTGGGAGCGAATCGGCCGTGAGGATGTATGAGGCAGGATCCGATCCCGAAAAAGTAAAAAAGTAAAGCAATAGTGAAAACTAGACATTTTGTCCATAGTGCACAAGAATATTCTCTGTAATGTCATGGAGCTGATTTGGAGCACTCTGATTTCTCTAGAAATCTCAAGAGTTTTTCTAGGGTCCCTGGAATTAAAGTCAGAATACAATTTGTAAAAAGGTGAAATATGAGGCAAATCTCCTATCTTGTCCGTAGGCACCTAGGGAACAAGAGATATTGAATACTAATCCTTTGTAACATCTGGGAACCTTCTGGATTTACACTGTTCAGATCCTTCATACCATCTTGTGCAGGGGTGAAATTCAGCAGGTTCTGACAGGTTCTGGAGAACCAGTTGGAGAAAGTGGAAATACTACCTCTGGCTGGCCCCAGAGTGCGGTGGGAATGGAGATTTTGCAATATCCTTTCCCTGCCACGCCCACCAAGCCACGTCCACAGAACCGGTAGTAAAAAAAAATTGAATTTCACCACTGATCTTGTGGTACATAAATGGTCTCTGAGGGTGATCTGAAATAGTGCTCCCTCAGGGATCCTGAATGATGGGGGATCTCTCTGTGCTATGATCAGTTTTATTTATTTATTTATTTTAGTTATTTAATTAGATTTATACCCTGCCCTTCTCCAAAGAGGACCCAGGGCGGCGCACAGGAATTTAAAAAACACATACAAAAGTCACAATATAAAATTTAAAAACTTATTAAATTACCCATCCTGCGCTAAAAACCAATTAAATTCCCCAAAATTAAAAACTGTCTAAAATAGTCACAGTGGAGGTTACGCTAGGCCGGCTTGGTGAAAGAAATGTGTCTTTAGACACTGGCGAAAGAGGCGGAGGTCTGAGATGGTGCGAAGTTCAGGGGGTAGGTCGTTCCAAAGGGCAGAGCCCGCCACAGAGAAGGCCCTTCCCCTGGGTGTTGCCAGTCGGCATTGTCCAGCCGATGGCACCCTGAGAAGGCCCTCTCTGTGGGAGCGGATCAGTTGAAGGGATGTATGGGGCAGGAGACGGTCTTGCATATAACTAGGTCCCGAGCCATGGAGCGCTTTGAAGATGGTCGTCAAAACCTTGAAGCGCACCCGAAAGACCACCCGAAAGAGAGTTATTATTGTGATTTCATCTAATGCAGGACAAAAACACTAAATCGCATCAAGAGTGATTTTAGAAGAGAGAAATTTACATGCCTCCCAATAGATGAAATAATGGTTAAATAGAGAAAAGAGGGGCGGGGAACCTAGATATATTATGATTATGAGAATCAATCCAAATTTGGGGCGGGGAGGCTAATTCACATAAAAGACTCTATAATATGTATTGAGAGTGACATTCATTCAACCCTTAAACTGATCATTAAATCTACCTCGTATATATTATCGTCCCTTTTAGAACACAACTTTCCAAAAATTGATAACAAAGTGATGCCTTAAATCAGAGGTGGTATTCAGCAGGTTATGACCAGTTCTGGAGAACCGATAGCGGAAATTTTGAGTAGTTCAGAGAACCGGTCAATGCCACCTCTGGCTGGACCTGCCCCCTTCTATTCTCTGCCTCCCAAGTCCCAGCTGATCGAGAGGAAATGGGGATTTAGCAGTATCCTTCCTCTGCCACGCCCACCAAGCCACGCCCACCAAGTCACGCCCACAGAGCTGGTAGTAAAAATATTGAATCCCACCACTGCCTTAAATTCATTTTTTGAAATAAGGAGTAAGGTTGTTTCCCCCCCATTTTACATACAATTATTCTTTAGAAAGCCCGCTCTCTTCATGAGACGACAAAATGCCATGTTTTAGGAATACAGTTCAACATCACATTAAGGTCTCACAACTTTTTTTTCCACAGAGAAGAGGAGGTTAAAGAAACAATGGATGGAAACTGATCAAGGAGAGATTCATCTAGAAATAAGGAGGAATGTTCTGACCGGAAGACCAATCGATCCATGGAACAGATTGCCTCTATGTGGTAGTTTGAGAAATCTCTTTGCAAATTTCAGCTCCTTTTGCTGCTTTAGCTATGATGATGGCTAGGTGGTTCTGTCTGCATTATATTTCCTCCTTTAAACATGTGTTAATAGATGTTATTTTTATTTGTATTTATTTATTTTGTCAAGCATGTATTAGACAACATATATATGTATAAACATGATTTTGGATACATGAAATGGATAAGAATAAAAGAAACATTAGGACAGGGACGGTAGGCCTGTTGGTGCACTTTTGCATGCCCCTTACAGTTGCAAAATGGCTCCTCATTTCTAACCAAGTAACTTTCTGAAAAATGTAGAATCCAATGACTGTTTGCTTTTTCACACTGTCTTCTAAAACAACATGTTTGTTATTGTGTAACCTTGTAATATTGCAGACTTTGTTCAGCACCATTTTCCATGGACTCTGTTTTGACCTATTGTCATAGGTCTATACTACAGGCCACCCAACCAAGCAGAGGAAGTGGATGTACTTTTTGCTAACCAGCTAACTAAGGTATGTAGGAAGCACACTGCAATAGTAATGGGAGATTTTAACTACCCTGACATCAATTGGGAAACAAACTCTGCACCAAGTGGAAGATCCAACAGGTTCCTAACAAACCTAGCAGACAACTTTGTTTCCCAAAAGGTAGAGAAGGGAACAAGGGGATCAGCAATATTGGACTTAATTCTCACTAACAGAGAGGAAATGATAGAAGGTGTAGAAGCTACAGGAACTTTGGGGGCAAGCGATCATGAAATACTGGAATTCAACATTATGCAAACAAAAGTAGTTGAACAAAGTCAAACTAGAGTCTTAGACTTCAAGAGAGCTAATTTCAATAAACTCAGAGAGAGCTTGGGAAGGATTCCATGGATGAGAATCCTCAAGGGGAAAACAACTCAAGAAGCTTGGGAAATTTTGAAAAATGAGATTATAAAAGCCCAGTCCAGCGCAATACCAATGAAGAAGAAAAATAACAGTTCCCAAAAGAAACCAGCATGGCTGCATAAAGAACTCTCTGACAAATTGAAAGACAAAAAGCATAAATATAAAAAGTGGAAAAAGGGGGACATAACCAAGGCAAAATATCAGCAAATAGCCCGAGCCTGTAAAGATGAAGTGAGGAAAGCTAAGGCTCACAATGAAGAAAGGCTTGCCAAAAAAGTAAAAAATAACAAAAAAAGCTTCTTCCAACATGTTAAAAATAAGAAAAAAGTTAAGGAAACAATTGGTCCACTGCTGGGAGAAAATGGCAAGAAGATGATAAGCAACAGGGAGAAAGCAGAACTATTTAACTCTTTTTTTGCATCTGTCTTTACACAAAGGGATAAAACAGTCCAATCAATCAAAAACAGCACCACAAATATCAGATTAGGAACACAAGTTGAAATAGGGAAGAAAATGGTAAGTGAGCACCTGTCTGCCCTGGACGAGTTCAAATCACCAGGACCGGATGGATTACACCCCAGGGTTCTGAAGGAACTGGCAGACGAGATCTCAGAACCACTGAACTATATCTTTCAGAGATCCTGGAGCACCGGGGAACTGCCAGAAGACTGGAAAAGAGCAGATGTGGTTCCCATCTTCAAAAAAGGAAAAAAAACAGATCCAGGAAACTATAGACCCATCAGCCTGACCTCAATACCAGGAAAGATTCTGGAAAAGATAATTAAACAACAAATAAGTGAACACCTAGAAGCAAACAAAGTAATAGCCAAAAGCCAACATGGGTTTGTCAAAAACAGATCATGCCAGACGAATCTAATTGCATTCTTTGACAAAGTAACAAAATCAGTGGACCAGAGGAATGCTGTTGATATAATTTACCTGGACTTCAGTAAGGCATTTGATAAAGTAGACCATAACCTACTATTAGATAAAGTAGAAAATTGTGGGTTAGACAGCAGCACCACCAAATGGATTCGTAACTGGCTGACCAACCGCACTCAACGTGTAGTCCTCAATGGAACTGCATCTACATGGAAGGAAGTATGCAGTGGAGTCCCCCAAAGCTCTGTTTTAGGCCCAGTACTCTTTAACATCTTCATCAACGATTTGGATGAGGGGATAAATGGGGAACTCATCAAATTCGCAGACGACACCAAGCTGGCAGGAATAGCCAACACTCCAGAAGATAGGCTTAAGATAGAGAAGGATCTAGACAAACTTGAACATTGGGCAATGTCTAATAAAATGAAATTCAATTGTGAAAAAAGTAAGGTCCTACATATAGGCAAGAAAAACCAAATGCACAAGTACAGTATAGGTGGTACCTTGCTCAATAGTAGCAACTGTGAGAGGGATCTCGGAATCCTAGTGGACAACCATTTAAATATGAGCCAGCAGTGTGCAGCAGCTGCCAAAAAAGCCAACACAGTTCTAGGCTGCATCAACAGAGGGATAGAATCTAGATCGCGTGAAGTGTTAATGCCACTGTATAGTGCCTTGGTAAGGCCACACTTGGAATACTGCATACAGTTTTGGTCGCCACGATGTAGAAAAGACGTGGAGACTCTGGAAAGAGTGCAGAGAAGAGCAACCAAGATGATTAGAGGACTGGAAACTAAGACATATGAAGAACGGCTGCAGGAGCTGGGTATGTCTAGTTTGATGAAGAGAAGGACCAGGGGAGACATGATAGCAGTGTTCCGATATCTCAGAGGGTGCCACAAAGAAGAGGGAGTCAAACTTTTCTCCAAGGCACCTGGGGGCAGGACAAGAAGCAATGGGTGGAAACTAATCAAGGAGAGAAGCAACTTAGAACTAAGGAGAAATTTCCTGACAGTTAGAACAATTAACCTCTGGAACAGATTGCCTCCAGCAGTTGTGAATGCCCCAACCCTGGAAGTCTTTAAAAAGATGTTAGACAGCCATTTGTCTGAAATGGTATAAGGTTCCTGCCCATGCAGGGGGTTGGACTAGAAGACCTACAAGGTCCCTTCCAACTCTGCTATTGTATTATTGTATTATACAGTTCTTGACAGACAGCCACTGCATCCCTTATAGGAAGAATAGCGGCAGTCAAAATGAATGTATTGCTGAAACTTCTGTTTCTATTCCAAATGGTACCAATAAATCTAGAGAAAAAACTTTTTTGTGGACTAACACAATTCATTTGGCTAGGGCAGGGGTCTGCAAAGTTGGCTATGCTGGCTGTGGGATTCTGGGAATTGAAGTCCACCCATCTTAAAAGAGCCAACTTTGCAGACCCCTGGGCTAGGGGGAAAAACACGTATTAAATTATTTATTTATTTATTTATTTATTTGGATTTATTGACCGCCCCCTCTCTCCGAAGACTCGGGGCGGTGTACAGGAATTTAAGAACATATACATAAACAAATTATAAATAATTAAAACTAAATTAAATGTTTTACCCTGTGTTAAAAAGTACCTCGTTTAAATTTATATCGTAAAAACCCGATTGGAAATATTTACTAAAACTAGGCTGGTACGGTAGGTAGGCCAGGCCGGCCTGCTGGAAAAGATGGGTCTTTAATTGTTGACGGAAGGAGCGGAGGTCCGAGATAGATCTAAGTTCGGGGGGTAGGTCATTCCAGAGGGTTGGGCCCGCCACAGAGAAGGCCCTTCCCCTGGATGCCGCCTGTTGAATTAAAACTATTACAGGACAATAGAGAAAAGGAGGCTTTGGACTCCCAGATCAGGAGCTTTATCTCCAGGCAGCCACTCTCACTTGGATAAAAGATTGGATAAATCTAAAGAATAAAAGAATCTTAACAATAGAAAGTCATGATTTACAATTAGGTTGGCATGCTTTCGTATGGGATGCAGTCAAATCCCTTTTGGATCTTTGGCCTGCCACACTTTGTATTATTCGACTATTATTCTATCGTGGGAAAATGGGAGGGGGAGATAGAGATAAATGCTATGTAGCCAAAGCAAAATTTCTTTCTAGAAAGTCAAGGTCATCCTTTGTCTCTGCACCTGACCGGACCTGGATGGGTGGAACTTTGACAGCATGGCAGTGGAAGATTGGACCATGGGATGGACTTGTGGGTGTGGGGGCAAGGTCATGAACTTTCAACTGGGTTGGGAAAACCGGGAAGCTTTCAGATTTGGAGTTTCTCAAGAGGTGCGAACATGGTTCTCTTAATAAATTGGAACTTTGAGCAATACTTTGCTTCGGACTCTGATTTAATTTTGGATGCTATTGGGAACCCTGACAAAATACACATTTTCTTGACCTGGTTTATAGAATAAATTCAGCATATGCCAGGATGAATGAAGTACCCAGAGAGATACATATTAAATTTGTTAGAAGGTCGACTAGGGAGGGAATATTGAGGGCGCAGAGGGAGGGTCCATTAATTTACCAACAAAAAGAAGTCGCTATCTTGAAGCAGATCCCGAAAAAGATTAGAGAGGTGAGGAGGAAATACTCCTTCTTATCTAAAAAATTGTTTAAACAGGGTATTTGGTTCAAGTAGGTGATGCCAGAAGGGATGTTGGTGTTCTGGGAAGGAGGGAGAGTAAGGATTAAAACAGTTGCTGAGGCAGAAGCCTTTCTTAAAAAATATTCCTCAATCCTGGAGGACGAAAATGGAAGAGCGGAGGGGGCCACGGCCTCACCCACTGGGGGCCAGGGAGGAGAACAAGAAGATACAATTGCTAAGAGACTTAGATCTAAAAAATGACTTTTTTAATATAGTATAACTTTTGTTTGGATGTTTGTATATGATTGCTAGCACAGAATTTACAATGATGTATGCACTTCTCTTCACTTTGTAATACTATTGAAACTATGTATTATCTATGTTTTGTCAAGAAGCCCCGGAGGGGGCCTACGATCTCGACGTGAAAGTTCTCAAAATATTTCTTTTTCACACCTTTCCTTACCCTACTTGGAAAAATTGTAAAACTCAATAAAACTTTTTCAATTAAAAAAAAAACACATTTACTTCCAAAAACAACAAATTAGAAATGCTTTATTACAAACATGGTGAAAAATTAAAAGAAACCACTACAACAAAACACCAACTTGGCTATCGACTACGAAAGCATTAATTTATCCAAATGTACTAGACATAAATAGAATAATAAGGTATGAAGATCTACTGGACAATCAGGAGAAATGGAGTGAGCTCCCGTTACTTGTCCCAGCTTCTGCCAACCTAGCAGTTTGAAAACATGTAAAAATGCAAGTAGAAAAATAGGAACCACCTTTGGTAACAATGTTCCGTGCACCTTCTGTGTTTAGAAATGCTGGCCACATGAACACGGAGATGTCTTCAGACAGCGCCGGCTCTTCGGCTTTGAAACGGGGATGAGCAACGCCCCCTAGAGTTCGGAATGACTAAGTACATATGTGCGAGGGGAACCTTCAGCTTTACCTTTACCATCTGCCCTTGGGGAGTCCTGGTTCATGTCATTTGGCAGGAAAATGTTTCCTTGCAACATTTGCAACTAGATAACATCATCAGCATGAGTTACTGTGGGGTTTGTTGCCTGTTTATATACAATACAATACAATACAATGCAATGCAATGCAATGCAATGCAATGCAATGCAATACAATACAATACAATACAATACAATACAATACAATACAATACAATACAATACAATACAATACAATACAATAGCAGAGTTGGAAGGGACCTTGTAGGTCTTCTAGTCCAACCCCCTGCATGGGCAGGAACCTTATACCATTTCAGACAAATGGCTATCTAACATCTTCTTAAAGACTTCCAGGGTTGGGGGATTCACAACTTCTGGAGGCAAGCTGTTCCAGAGGTTAATTGTTCTAACTGTCAGGAATTTTCTCCTTAGTTCTAAGTTGCTTCTCTCCTTGATTAGTTTCCACCCATTGCTTCTTGTCCTGCCCCCAGGTGCCTTGGAGAATAGTTTGACTCCCTCTTCTTTGTGGCACCCTCTGAGATATCGGAACACTGCTATCATGTCTCCCCTGGTCTTTCTCTTCATCAAACTAGACATACCCAGCTCCTGCAACCGTTCTTCATATGTTTTAGTCTCCAGTCCCCTAATCCTCTTTGTTGCTCTTCTCTGCATTCTTTCCAGAGTCTCCACGTCTTTTCTACATCGTGGCGACCAAAACTGGATGCAGATATTCCAAGTGTGGCCTTCCCAAGGCACTATACACTTTACCAAGGCACTATACACTATAAGTGTGGCCTTACCAAGGCACTATACACTATATTACCTTCTCCTGCCAATTTGGGTAGGGGTGTGGTTTCCTCCTTGATGGTTCTTTGATTAGAGCATTATTTTCTGCCGAATTGTTTGTCTGGTGTTGATCCCGGTTGATCTGAATATTAACTTCTGGAGGAGATGTGTTTTAATCTTTTTGTTTTCTTCCTAGCATTTTTAATTATTTCTTTTGAATGTGTCTATTGACGACTATACATCACATCATACATCTACAGACCCATGGTAGCAGCTTTGTGTGCATAACATGTTAGGTTTGGTAAGTGTTACTTCTTTTTGAAGCTTAACAGTGACAACCTACCCCAGAATTTGGTAAATTCCAAAAACATTTTTTCTGCTCTTTTTATCTTTATTGCTTATTCTATATTCCACTATTTATATATCTTTATATGGAAGTTAGGGAGCTTTCTTGCTCTTCCAGTCCACTCTGAGGATTATAATACCACGAAAATTAAATTTGCAAGCAAAAAAGAGTTTGACTGCCTATTCACTCTAAAAGGATGTGCCATGCCAACACAAAATAAGGTATGATGTTTGAAGGACAGAAATTCATAATAAGAACCTTGTTTTGCATATTATTTATTTTTATGTACATATTGTTTACAACAAAAGTCAAGGCTTTGGTTTTCCCAGTTGCAATGGATGGCTCTGAAAGTTGGACCACAAGAAAGGCTGAGCGCCAAAGAATGGAGGCCTTTGAACCATGGTGCTGGAGAAGACTCCTGCGAGTCCCTTGGACTGTAAGGTGATCAAACTGGTCAGTCCTAGAGGAGATCAACCCTGACTGCTCTTTAGAAGGCCAGATCCTGAAGAGGAAACTCAAAGACTTTGACCACCTAATGAGAAGGAAGGACTCACTGGAGAAGAGCCTCATGCTTGGAACGATAGAGGGCAAAAGAAGACAGGGACAACAGAGAATGAGGTGGCTGGACAGAGTCTCCGAAGCCGTAGGCGTGAGCTTAAATGGACTCCAGAGGATGGTAGAGGACAGGAATTCCTGGAGGAACGTTGTCCATGGGGTCACAATGAGTCGGACATGATTTTGCAACTAACAACAATAATTGCTTAGATAGTTATTGATATGACGCTTCTTCCCAAAAGATTTATTTATTTATTTTATTTTATTCAATTTATATCCCGCCCTTCTCCAAAAGGACCCAGGGCGGCGCACAGGAATTTAAAAGCAACATACAAAAATAGTACAAAACATATAAATTTAAAAATCTATTAAATAGCAAAACCTGCGCTAAAACCAATTAAAATCCCCCATTTAAAAATTATCTAAGATTAGTCACAGCGGAGGCTATGTTAGGCCGGCTTGATGAAATAAGTGTGTTTTTAAACACTGGTGGAAGAGGCGGAGGTCGGTGATGGTGCGGAGTTCAGGGGGTAGGTCATTCCACAGGGAGAAGGCCCTTCCCCTGGGTGTCGCCAGCCGGCATTGTCTGGCCGACGGCACCCGGAGAAGGCCCTCTCTTTGGGAGCGTATCGGTCTAAGGGATGTATGGGGCAGAAGACGGTCTCGCATATAACTAGGTCCCGAGCCATGGAGCGCTTTGAAGATGGTCGTCAAGACCTTGAAGCGCACCCGAAAGACCACAGGAAGCCAGTGCAGCTCGCGCAGGATCGGTGTTATGTGGGAGCATCTAGGGCATTGGTCGGCAAACCGCAGCTCGCGAGCCACGAGTGGCTCTTTGGCCCCTTGAGTGCGGCTCTTCCTTTAACTAGCCACGGGCAGACTCCGGGAGCCGCACGCCCACCTCCCTCCTCCCACAGCGAGCGGCCGTGCGGGCGTGCGGGGGGAGGACCCAAGGCTGCGGCTATCTAAACGCCGCGGAGTCCGTCCGGATGCCGCGCGCCGACCTCCCTCCCCGTCCGTGCGGTGAGCAGCCCTGGAAAATGCCCCTCGATGGCTTCTGCAGGCGGCTGTTGCCCTGACGAGCCGAGGCTCCCAACGGAGAGAGCCGAAGCGAAGCCGAAAACCCAGCAGCGGCCAAGGAAAAAGCCGCCCGCAAAAGCTCGCTCGCTCGCCTGGGCCACTCCGGACCTCCGGAGCATTGCGGGTGGGCGTGGGAGGGAGGGAGGGAGGGGGAAGAATGAGGAGAACCCCTCTTTTTTCCTTCCTTCCTTCCTTCCTTCCTTCCTTCCTTCCTCTCTCTCTCTCTCTCTCCCTCCCTCTCTCTCTCTGCCTTCTTTTGCAATAGTTTTGACTGGGGGGGCGGGGAAACAATGAAAAGCAAAACACAAAAAAAATCCAAATTGTTGCAAGGAGCGCCTTTCCTTTCCTTCCCGACGCAGCGAGCACGCCAAAGCTATGGGAGAGTGGGGGGAAGGAGGGAAATGACCCGGGGGTGGGAGGGGGGAGAAAAGGAGGAGGAGGCGGCACGGGAGGGGGGGGAAGAGGAGGTGGGCGCCCGCTGGCAAAGAGAGAGAGAGAGAGAAAGAGAAAGAAGAAGAAAAAGAGGAAAGAAGAGATAAATTGGGGAGGGGGAGGCAGAAGGAAGTTTCTCCGCTGTCTCAAAGTGCAACTCTTCCCCCCTCGATTCGGATGGGCTCCCTTCCCCGAGTGGGAGGGAATGAGGAGGGGCTGGGAAGGCAGATTTTCCTTCCAACTGTTGCTTTCTGAAAGAGGGGTGGGGGGGAGGAGGGAAGAATGCGGAGAGGAAGTGCGGAGAGAAGAGGAAGGAGGGAGGGGAAGAGAGAGAGAGGAGGGGGGAGAAGAAGAGGGAGGAGGAGGAGGAAGAAGTGGAAGGAAAAGCGGAAAGAGGGAAGAATGTGGAGAGAATGCCAAGAGAGGAAGATGAAGGGACTAGGAGAGGAAGAGGTGGAAGGGAAAAAACGGAGGAGGAAGGAATGCAGACAGAGAGCGCCAAGAAGAAAGAAGAAGAGGGGTGGAGGCAGAGAATGAAGGAGGAGGAGGAGGAGTAAGAAGAAAGAAGGAAAAATGAAGAAAAGGAGAGCCACCAAGAGGAAGAGGAGGAAAAAGTAGGGACAAGGAAGAAGAGGATGATGATGAAGAAGAAGAAAAGGAAGAGGAAGGAAGAGTGAAGAAAGGATGGAGATAAAGACAAACCACTCAGGGGCTACAAGAACATCGATTTACTTATTTTTATTTTACGGATATATTTGTGTTCCACCGTAATAACTCCAGGCACTAAAACAGACTTGCAAGCCCTTCCTCTTTTTCCCTCTAACAACCCTGTGAGGTGGGCTGGGAGAGAATTAAATCCCCATGTTCAACAACCTTTGGTCACTAATGTTGAGCAGGGGACTCTGCAATCCTCATACATGCCGACCAGTTGCCCAGCTCCCAAATTTTGATCGGATTCAAAGCGTAAAAGCAGTGAGATACCAAATAGGTGAATTTTATGATGCTCTTTTCGAAATATCAGAAATTTCCGAAGATCCACAAATTAAAAGCGAGGCAGAATCTCTTGGAAATGCAATGAAAGACTATAAATTTTTAGTATCACTGGTTTTTTGGTACGATTTACTATTCCAAGTCAATTATGTAAGCAAGGAACTTCAAAGTAAATCTGTAGATGTATCCATTGCACTTTCTTCATTTGAAAAACTTTTTAAATGGTTAAGCGACTACAGAAATACTGGATTCGAACAAGTTTTAGTTCAAGCAAAAATTCTTGCACAAGATTTGGAAATATCTACAGAAATTCGAAATAAAAGGCTTCGGAAAAGAAAGAAACATTTCAATTATGAAGGCGATGATGAACCTATTGTAGATCCGATAAACGCATACAAGATATCTTTTTTTAATTTTGTTTTAGATAAAGCTACAGAATCACTAAAAGATCGTTTTGAACAATTGAAAAATCATAATGACTTATTTGGGTTTCTGGGAAAATTTCAAAATATGGAAAAAGAAGCACTTCAAAAACATGCAGCTAAATTAGAAATTTCTCTAACACATGGGTCCCCAACCTTTGCAACTTTAAGTCTGAAGGACTTCAGCTCCCAGACTTCTCCAGCCAGCTTTGCTGGCTGGAGAAGTCTGGGAGCTGAAGTCCTTCAGACTTAAAGTTGCAAAGGTTGGGGACCCCTGCTCTAACAGATTCTAGGTTCACAGAAAATGATGCACCAATAGTGAAGGAAGCTGATATAGATGGAAAAATGTTAGTTGAAGAAATGGGAGCCTTAAAATCTATCCTTCCATCAGAATTTTTTGAAAATCCATTTAAAATGTTCAAATTTTTATCGGAAAATGACAGAGCAACGGCATTTCCAAACTTGTTTATTGCTCTCTGAATATATTTAACAATTCCAGTGAGCGTTGCTTCTGGAGAGAGATCATTTTCCAGGCTAAAACTAATAAAAAACTATCTGAGATCGACAATGACTTAGGATAGATGAAATAGTTTAGCAATTATGTCGATTGAAAGTGAAGAAGCAAGGAAATTGGATTTTCAAACTATTTTAGAAGATTTTACGGAACAAAAACTTAGAAATATGTAAATTCATATATTCATATTCAATGATGTAAATTTATATTCAATAAAATGTAATTGTTTTTATATTTTGTGTATTTTTATTTTTTAATGTATGTAGAAGTTTACCTATCTTATGATCCATGATATGTGATTTATATATAAATTGCATTTGCATTTTATTTAAATATTTAATATATAGATGGCCCCGCAAAAAAAATCCAATCGGGGCCCGCACTTATTGGATCCGGGCCTGCACATACACACACAAACACACACGCACATGCAGAGTGACAGATGGGTGGAGGGAGGAGAGAGAGACAGATACAGAGAGAGACACACACACAAAAAGAAAGAGAGAAAGAGAGAAAAATAGAAAGAAAAAGAAAGTGGGAGAGAGAGAAAGAAAGAAAGAACTTATGACCACAATTGAGCCCAAAATTTTGGTTGCTAAGCAGGACCATCATTAAATGAGTTTCACCACATTTTCCAAGTTGGCCACGCCTACCCAGTCACATGACCGCTGAGCCACTCCCATAGAACAGGCCACACCTTTTGGCTCTCAAAAGAAATTTCAGTCGTGGTACTGTTGATATTTGGCTCTCTTGACTAATAAGTTTGCCCACCACTGATCTAGGGGCCCCCGTAATCACCCGCGCGGCTGCATTCTGCACTAACTGTAGCTTTCGAGTGCACCTCAAGGGAAGCCCCATGTAGAGAGATGCCAAAGAGGTAGCAATAGCATTATTATTATTATTATTATTATTATTATTATTATTATTATTATTATTATTATTATTATTATTATTATTATTATTATTATTATTATTATTATTATTATTATTATTATTATTCAAATTTATAAGCCGCACCCATCTCACCACATAGGGACTCGGGGCAGCAATAGCACTTACGGTAGACTTATATATTGCTTCACAGTGCTTTACAGCCTCCTCTAAGCGGTTTACAGAGTCAGCATCTTGCCCCCAACAATCTGGGTCCTCATCTTACCGACTTCGAAAGGATGGCAAGCTGAGTCAACCTTGACCCTGGTGAGATTCAAACTGCCAAATTGCAGGCAGCCAGCAGTCAGCAGAAGTAGCCTGCAGTACTGCACTCTAACCACTACGCCACGGTGGCTCTTTGGTAGACAAAGAAAGAAGAGTTCATCTTAAGTGAGATATCTTAGAAACATAAGTTCTTAACTCAAAGGATTTGGCTGTTCTCTTATCTTGGAGTCTTGTGGTAAAGAAACAGACAGAGACTAGCAGGATAGTTGAGGATAATAATAATAATAATAATAATAATAATAATAATAATAATAATAATAATAATAATAATAATAATAATAATAATAATAATAATAATAATAATAATAATAATAATAATAATAATAATAATAATAATAATAATAATAATATACCACCTCCTCTCCCCAAAGGGACTCCGAGCGGTGCACAGGGAAAATTAAAAATACCAATATAAACTACATAAATAGAAAAATAAAATACGAATTAAACCAAATTATCCCTGCGCTAAAATCACCCTATCTTAAAATACACTAAAATTCCCTAAAACCCTATTAAAAGACGGAAGGCTAACCTAGGCCGGCCAAGCGGAAAAAGTGTGTTTTTAATTTTTGACGGAAGGAGCGGAGGTCCGTAGTTGTTCTGATCTCTGGGGGGAAGGTCGTTCCAGAGGGCAGGGCCCGCCACAGAGAGAGCCCTTCCCCTGGGTGTCGCCCGCTGACAAAGTCTAGTGGACGGCACCCGGAGAAGTCCCTCTCTGTGGGATCGAATCGGCCGCAGGGATGTATGAGGCAGGATCCGATCCCGCAGATAACTAGGTCCCGTGCCATGGAGCGCTTTAAAGATGGTAACTAACACCTTGAAGCGCACCCGAAAGACGACAGGCAGCCAATGCAGCTCACGCAAGAGCGGTGTTATGTGGGTAAACCTTGAGGTTCCCATTATTGCTCGCGCGGCTGCATTCTGGACAAGCTGAAGTCTTCGGGTGCACCTCAAGGGGAGCCCCATGTAGAGAGAATAATAACTGCAAGAGAACTGCAAGATAGCGACACCATATACCAACGAGTAAGTGATCACCGCAGTGGGTTTTTCAGTCACTCGCAAGGCAAGGTTGAGCTAGCGAGGGAGAGCACAGAGCAGTTGTGGAGTTGGTTGTAACGTCATGCCTTTAATGTATTTTGTGTCCACTTTGGTCACTCCTTCGGGCAGCCGGAAGTGGAACCTCCTCAGCAGGTTGGTGAAGAGGAGAAAAAGTTTCATTCTGGCCAGGTTTTCTCCCAAACAGGCTCGCTGACCTACACCAGAGTGGCAGGAAGAAAGGCAAGAGGAAGAGTCGTGAGCGTTAAGGACAGCTTTTTCATATTTAAGCATTTAAGCATGATTTCATCTTGTTTGCTTTGTCTCTCAATGTAAATAATTCGTCACACTGGAGTCCTACAGATGAAGAGGGCTTTCGACTCCCATGCCCAGGGATTTCTGAGAGTTGAAGTCCAAAGGATCTAAAAGCACCTTGGTTGGGAAAGTTGTCGTCATATAATAAGGATAGGCCTCTTAGTGGTTTCTTAAAGGATTTTAATGCACAGACATTAATATTTGTCTAGTTTCCAAATGTCATTTTTAGTGCAAGTCGATGATGAAGAAACAACATTTTAGAATTCAGACCTCTGAAATAAAAGCTGTTCAAGGGAATATTCTAGATTTGCCCAGGCAGATTTGCAGAGTCTATTCCACTATCAAAAAGTGATTGATCACTATGATATGAAAATAGAGTACCCCCATGCATTAAAAAATCTCAGAAACCACCAACAAACTATTTCAGTCACATGACAAAACCGACATAACTGTAGGACATAAATAACTAAATCCCTCTAAAATGTCTTAATTAAAACAAAAGACCCAATAGCCCAGTGGTGGGTTTCAAATTTTTTAGAACCTACTCTGTAGGTGTGGCCTATTCTGTGGGCGTGGCTTGGCAGTCATGTGACAGGGTGGGAGTGGCCACCTTTTAAAATGTGGTGAAACTCACTTAACAACGCTCTTGCTTAGCAACCAAAATTTTGGACTCAATTGTGATGATAAATTCTCTTTCTTTCTTTCTTTCTTTCTTCCTTTCCTTTCCTTTCCTTTCCTTTCCTTCCCGTTGGGTCACTGGCAGCGGCAGGCCAGATTTACTTCCAGGTACGCCGGTGGAACCCCCTCTCACCGGTTCTCTAAATTTCACCAACCGGCTCTCGTGAATAGGTGCGAGCCTGCAGAAACCCACCACTGGCTTGCACCTACTCGCGAGAGCCGGTTGGTGAAATTTAGAGAACCGGTGAGAGGAGGTTCCACCGGCGTACCTGGAAGTAAATCGGGAAGGAAAGGAAAGGAAAGGAAGGAAGGAAGGAAGGAAGGAAGGAAGGAAAGAAAGAAAGAAAGAAAGAAAGAAAGAAAGAAAGAAAGAAAGAAAGAAAGAAAGAAAGAAAGAAAGAAAGAATTTATCATCACAATTGAGTCCAAAATTTTGGTTGCTAAGCAAGAGCGTTGTTAAATGAGTTTCACCGCATTTTAAAAGGTGGCCACTCCCACCCTGTCACATGACTGCCAAGCCACGCCCACAAAATAGGCCACACCTACAGAATAGGTTCTAAAAAATTTGAAACCCACCACTGCAATAGCCCCAAAAGAAAAACAAAATACAGGAGTTATCTGTAACATACAGTGTAAGTGTATTTTGTTGAAACAAGGTGAAGACTACCAGAATGTGTCCATGAATACCAGCTAGCAGTCAGAAGACGTGATGAAAACTCCTTAAGTGCACAACACATGAACAGACTCAACCTGGAAACTGTGAGCATTCTAGGACAAGCTAAATCCAAAAATTCTACAGAATGCCTAGAAGTCTGGCACTCAGACAGGTCAGCCCTCAACAGGCACATAGAGATAAACAACATTTACACACCATTCAAAAGAGACAATCCAAAAGCTAAAAAGGGGGGGAAAAGAACCCAAACACCTCTACCCCAGCAATCAAGTCCCAGATAAGCAGGGATTACAGGTGGTTCTCAACTTATAGGCATTCATTTAGTGACTAAAGGGTTGCAGAAATAGGCAGGATATTTCTCAATTTGCAGGGAATCTTAAGCAGATGAAGACATCTGCTTGGGAAGACCCTGAAGCCAATGGGGAGCCACTGTGGGAGACAGAATGCTGGACCGGATGGGCTGTGGCCTGTTCCAGCAAGGCTATTACGTTATGTTCTTATGACTATTTAGATTTAGATTTAGATTTATTTAACTTATATACCGCTCCCTTTCCCAAAAAGGGACTCGGGGCGGTGCACAGGAAATTAAAAAAGCATATAAAAACATAACAACGTACAAAATTTTAAATCCAATTAAATTATTAACCCTGTGCTAAAATTTACAATAAATTAAATTAACCAATTAAAACAATTTGATGTCAAAGTTATAATAGCACTGAAAAGAATGACTTATGACCATTTTTCACACATATGACTGTTGCAGCATACCCATGACCACATGATCAAAATTTGGGCACTTAGCAACTAGAATGCATTTATGACAGTCCCCGGGTCACCTAATCATCATTTGCAATTGCTTCCAACAATAAGCCAGAATAAGGAGAAGCCAAATTCGCTTAGTGAACACACATTTCACTTCACAATTGCAACGATTCACTGAACAACTATGGCAAAAAAAGTCGTAAAAATAGGGCAAAATTATCTTATCAACTGCCTTGCTTAGCATACATTTATAAATATATAAATTGTTGGGGGGAAGATTCCCCTAGAACATTACCCATGGAAAATGGTATGAAGGCTCCTCTGCTGATGAAGTTTCCTTTTTGATCCAAAAAATGACCAGGATTGAAACATTCAGGGGTCTCCCACTCTTTAGGATCCAAGAGGACTGAGGATATATTTGGCATAACTATAATCCCCTAGAAAAACCAAAAAAGTTTAAACTGTTCAGTTGCATCAAACTGAAGGCCAGTTTTAGAAAACATCAGATTTCCGTGTGAAAAAATACAATACAATACAATAGCAGAGTTGGAAGGGACCTTGTAGGTCTTCTAGTCCAACACCCTGCGTGGGCAGGAACCTTATACCATTTCAGACAAATGGCTATCTAACATGCTCATTCCACATGAAGTTTCTGCCTGTCCATACACCATAATAAACTATACAAGCAAGATAATTCTACAGTGGTGTCATTAAAGTAAGGTTCTACATTTAGGCAAGAAAAACAAAATGCACAGGTACAGGATAGGTGGTACCTTGCTCAATAGTAGCAACTGTGAGAGGGATCTTGGAATCCTAGTGGACAACCATTTAAATAGGAGCCAGCAGTGTGCAGCAGCTGCCAAAAAAGCCAACCCAGTTCTAGGCTGCATAAACAGAGGGATAGAATCTAGATCACGTGAAGTGTTAATGCCACTGTAAGGCCACACTTGGAATACTGCATACAGTTTTGGTCGCCACGATGTAGAAAAGACGTGGAGACTCTGGAAAGAGTGCAGAGAAAAGCAACCAAGATGATTAGGGGACTGGAGACTAAAACATATGAAGAACGGTTGCAGGAACTGGGTATGTCTAGTTTGATGAAGAGAAGGACCAGGGGAGACATGATAGCAGTCTTCCGATATCTCCGAGGGTGCCACAAAGAAGAGGGAGCCAAACTATTCTCCAAGGCACCTGGGGGCAGGACAAGAAGCAATGGGTGGAAACTAATCAAGGAGAGAAGCAACTTAGAACTAAGGAGAAATTTCCTGACAGTCAGAACAATTAACCTCTGGAACAGCTTGCCTCCAGAAGTTGTGAATGCCCCAACCCTGGAAGTCTTTAAGAAGATGTTAGATAGCCATTTGTCTGAAATGGTATAAGGTTCCTGCCCACGCAGGGGGTTGGACTAGAAGACCTACCAGGTCCCTTCCAACTCTGCTATTGTATTGTATTGTATTGTATTAAATCAAATCACCATGCTCTCAAGTTGAACATTAATAACCAGACAACTTTTTTAAAAATGTAATGGCATTCCGGGACGCCTGCATAAACAGTAGAGATGCAGTAGGCTTTATTGCTATTATCCTTCTCATCTTTCTTACTACCTTCTCCTATTGCTATCTTATGATTTATCATTTGTTGTTTGTATCTTATAATTAATTATTGCAACTATGATTTATGATCTATGACCTATCACTTTGTTGCTTGTATGAAGCTTTGTGCACCAGAGACAAATTCCTTGTGTGTCCAATCACACTTGGCCAATAAAGAATTCTACTCTACTCCACTTCACTCTATTCTCTATTCTATTCCCTGTGCTGATTTTGTAATTGAGTCCAATAGGTGCTTCCTTAGAAAATACTCCAGATGTTGGGTCAAAACAGAAGAGGTATCATGTGCAACCAGATGCTCAAACAACTGGGGGAGAAAAACTTCAGAGTCAGATTTCTGGTCTTGAGAAATGCTTATAAACACTTACAATACAATACAATAGCAGAGTTGGAAGGGACCTTGGAGGCCTTCTAGTCCAACCCCATGCCTAGGCAGGGAGCCCTATACCGTTTCAGACAAATGTCTATCCAACATCTTCTTGAAGACTTCCAGTGTTGGAGCATTCACAACTTCTGGAGGCAATTTCTGTTCCACTGATTCATTGTCCTCACTTTCAGCAAATTTCTCCTCAGTTCTAAGTTGCTTCGCTCCTGGATTAGTTTCCACCCATTGCTTCTTGTTCTACCCTCAGGTGCCCTGGAGAATAGTTTGACTCCCTCTTCTTTGTGGCAACCCATGAGATATTGGAAGGCTGCCTTCATGTCTTCCCTAGTTCTTCTTTTTATTAAACTAGACCAGTGGTGGGTCTCAAATTTTTTATTTCTATTTTGTGGGCGTGGCTTGGCAGTCATGTGACAGGGTGGGAGTGGCCACCTTTTAAAATGTGGTGAAACTCATTTAATAACGCTCTTGCTTAGCAACCAAAATGTTGGGCTCAATTGTGATGATAAATTCTTTCTTTCTTTCTTTCTTTCTTTCTTTCTTTCTTTCTTTCTTTCTTTCTTTCTTTCTTTCTTTCTTTCCTTCCATCCTTCCTTTCCTTTCCTTTCCTTTCCTTTCTTCCTTCCTTTCCTTTCCTTCCCGTTGGGTCACTGGCAGCGGCGGGCCAGATTTACTTCCAGGTACGCCGGTGGAACCCCCTCTCACCGGTTCTCTAAATCAAGGGTCCCCAACCTTTTTTGCACCAGGGACCGGTTTCATTTTAAAGAAAGTTTTGCGGACCGGCTGAGTGGCTCAGCAGTCATGTGACTGGGTGGGCGTGGCCAACTTGGAAAATGTGAAACTCACTTAATAATGGTCTTGGTTAACAACCAAACTTTTGGGCTCAATTGTGGTCATATGTTATTTCGTTCTTTCGTTCTTTTTCTTTCTTTCTGTCTCTTTCTTTCCCTCTTTCTCTCTCTCTCTCTCTTTCTTTCTTTCTCTCTTTCTCTCTCTCTTTCTTTCCCTCTTTCTTTCTCTTTCTTTCTCTTTCCCTCTTTCTCTTTCTTTCTTTCTCTCTTTCTTTCTCTTTCTCTCTTTCTCTTTTTCTTTCTCTCTTTTTCTCTCTTTCCTTTCTGTCTCTCTTTCTGTCTGTCTTTCTCTTTCTTTCTCTCTCTCTTTCTTTCTCCCACTTTTTTTCTTTCTTTCTCTTTTTCTTTCTCTCTCTCTTTCTGTCTCTCTCCCCTTTGTCTGCCCATCTGTCACTATATGTGTGTGTCTGTCTGTCTGTCTGTCTGTCTCGCATTCATGCACTTACCGGTAATCACTTTCTGCATCTCTCTTTCTCTCCCTCCCTCTGTCTCTCTGTGTGTGTCTGTCACTCTCTGATTCCCCCCTCCCTCCCTGTCTCTCTGTGTGTCTGTGGCTCTCTATGTCTGTGTGTCGTCGTCCCCGCCCCCCCGCCCCCCGCGGAGCCTCCTCAGCCCGGCCCGCTGTGCTCACTCGCCTTAGCCTGCCCCCCCCCCCCGGCCAGCCGCCCGCCGTGCTTGGTTGCTTGTTCGCTCGCTCAGGCTCCTTCCAGGAGCTAAGAAGCCTCCGTGCGTGTGTGTGTGTGTGTGAGGAACGGCAGCCCCTGGAAGATGACGAGTGGCCGGCATGCCAGCTGTGGAGGGAGGAAGGGGGAGGGAGGAAGGGAATCGGCGGCCAGGAGTCCCACCTTCGACGAGGGTGGAGGAAGAGCCGCACTCCAATGGCGCGAACAGCCGCGCCTGCGCTCTCCTGCGGGCTGCCCCCTCCTCCCTCCTCCTCCTCTCCAGCCCTGCGGCCCAGTTCCTACCAAGCCACGGACCGGCACCGGTCCGCGGCCCGGGGGTTGGGGACCCCTGCTCTAAATTTCACCAACCGGCTCTCGCGAGTAGGTGCGAGCCTGCAGAAACCCACCACTGAACTAGACATACCCAGTTCCTGCAACCGTTCCTCATGTTTTAGTCTCTAGTCCCCTAATCCTCTTTGTTGCCCTTCTCTGCACTCTTTCTAGAGTCTCCACATCTTTTCTACTTGAGATCACTCATAATATATATTTAATGATTATCATTATTATCAAATGTGGTTGGCATTTTTTATGAATTCTGGAAGAACCTCCATCTCAGTGAAATATATAAGGCAATGAGGGATGTCTACCTTTTGAATAGGAAAACCAAGGACTGCTGTGTCTTTCACAGATTGTCTGGGGCCACCAATTAAAATAATGTTGGCATAGCGCTGGATCTCATGAATAACGGCATTTGTGTAGGGCAGATTCTTCCGATCGCTATAGGAGATCAGCTGGGAGGAAGAACCCAGGATATCATCAAGTTCTTTTTGGACTTTGGCTGAAAAAAAATAGATCAGTTTCAGAGAATATACATATCATCTCCAACAATATCTCTCTGCCTCCACACCTATATCCATCTTCAAATCGCTCCATGGCTCGGGGCCTAGCTATATACGAGACCGCCTTCTGCCCCATACATCCCTTCGTCCGCTCCGCTCCCACAGAGAGGGTCTTCTCCGGGTGCCGTCGGCCGGGCAATGCCGGTTGGTGACACCCAGGGGAAGGGCCTTCTCTGTGGCGGGCCCGGCCCTCTGGAACGACCTACCCCCCGACCTACGCACCACCTCGGACCTCCGCCTCTTCCGCCAACGTCTTAAGACGTATCTATTCCAACAAGCCGGCCTAGCATAGCCCCCCGTTTCTGACTCTATCTGTAAATTTTAATTTTCAGGGTTTTAAATGGGTTTTTTAGCACGGGTTTTAATTTAATTTAATATGTTTTTAATAGTGTATATTGTCTTTTGTTATGGTTTTAATAATGCCTGTGCGCCGCCCTGGGTCCTAACAAGGAGAAGGGCGGGGTATAAAATTCGAAAATAAATAAATAAATAAATAAAAATATTGTTTTGTGTTTCCCAGAAACATGAGCAGCACTCTGTTAGCTCGGCCCAGGGTGATTTTTGGTCTCCAGGGCAGAGAACTCGGGTCTCCAGAAGGACCCGAGAACAATGGCCTACAGAACTGCCCTGCCTTGTCTCAGTGTTTCACCTCTCCATAATAATAATAATAATAATAATAATAATAATAATAATAATAATAATAATAATAATAATAATAATAATAATAATAATAATAATAATAATAATTTAATAATAATAATTTAATTTGTAAACCGCTCTCTCTCCCCGAGGGACTCGAGGCGGTGCACAGGGAATTAAAAAATACACATATATAAAACCAACAGACATTATCATACAAATTTAAAATGAATTAAACCTAAACGCTGCACTAAAATCCCCAACTATCTAAAAACTAATACCCCTAAAAATCCCTAATAAAACAATTTGAGTATTCAGCTTGAGGTAAATGGGTCGATTAAGCCAAGCCGGCCAGACAGAAGAAGTGAGTTTTTAGTTTTGACAGAAGGAGCGGAGGTCCGTAGTTGTTCTAATTTCGGGGGGAAGGTCGTTCCAGAGGGTCGGGCCCGCCACAGAGAAGGCCCT
Source organism: Rhabdophis nuchalis (assembly GCA_039707465.1). NCBI lineage: Eukaryota > Metazoa > Chordata > Lepidosauria > Squamata > Natricidae > Rhabdophis > Rhabdophis nuchalis. The sequence goes on along the minus strand of CM077645.1, from coordinate 6,918,693 downwards.
TCCCCAGGGCGTCACCCGCTGGCATAGCCTAGTGGACGGCACCCGGAGAAGTCCCTCTCTGTGGGAGCGAATCGGCCGCAGGGATGTATGGGGCAGGATGCCATCCCGAGGTAGCTAGGTCCCGAGCTATGGAGCGCTTTAAAGATGATAATCAACACCTTGAAGCGCACCCGAAAGACCACAGGCAGCCAGTTCAGCTCGCGCAGGAGCGGTGTTACATGGGAAAACCTAGAGGTTCCCATAACTGCCCGCGCGGCCGCATTCTGGACAAGCTGAAGCCTTCGGGTGCACTTCAAGGGGAGCCCCATGTAGAGAGCATTGCAGTAGTCCAATCGGGATGTCACGAGTGCATGAGTGACTGTGCAAAGGGCATCCCAGTCCATTTTGAGAGACGTTATTGATTTGGATAAAACGTTGTGCTCTAATCTGCACATTAAGCTCAGAGGTGAGACTTACATTTCTTTGCTTCAAAGGCGAAGGGAATAACGTTTATTCATTTCTAAAATTGCACCCCACTTATCTAAACAGAGTGATCACACTTTCTGCATATCTCAATGCATATTACTTTAGGAGCTGAAAACATCTCTAATCGCAATCCCACACAAAATACATTTTATCAACTCCTTTTTACTTTTCCTTGTCCTCCTGGCTCCCATGTAATTGTCCCAGCTCTCAGCTGCCCTCGCTTTTTCACCCATCTTGGATGATAATTATAAAATCCCAGTTCAAATTAACCAACTTGTGTCTTAGATAAATCCTAGTTGGAAGTACAATTTGTCCCAAATCAACTGTGCAGTTCAGTGGGTAAACCAGGACTAGTTTCATTCCTAGAAGTCAAAGGCTTTTGTAAGTAGAAGGGGAGAAGCTTGAGCAATTTGGAAGAAGTCCAGATTGTGAAGATATTAAAGGTAACAAGTTAATATTCAAGTTAATTTTTCAAGTAAATGTTACATACACCTGCCTTTCTACCTTCCTCCCTCTCTCACCTTGGATATCTGGATAGGCCACCATGTAGAGTAGTCCCCAGTGTAATGTGGTACTTGTGGTCTCTGACCCTGCTATGAAAAAATCGAAGATAGTGTAGGCCAGATTGTTTTCATCCAGAGTAGATGTGGGGTCCTCTTTACTCTATGAATGCATATCAAGAAACTTAGATAAGAAGATAGAAAAAGTAGATGAGGTCTTGAGAGACATGAGGAGGAAACGATCTTTACTTAATAAGGAACATGCTTAAAGTTCAAAGCCTTTATTGTCATTGTACATCATGTATATCAGGGGTCCCCAACCTTTTTGCACCAGGGACCGGTTTCATTTTAAAGAAAGTTTTGCAGACCGGCTTAGTGGCTCAGCAGTCATGTGACTGGGTGGGCGTGGCCAACTTGGAAAATGTGAAACTCACTTAACAATGGTCTTGGTTAACAACCAAACTTTTGGGCTCAATTGTGGTCATAAGTTTTCTTTCTTTCTTTCTTTCTTTCTTTCTTTCTTTCTTTCTTTCTTTCTTTCTTTCTTCTTATTCTTTCTTTCTTTCTCTTTCTCTCTTTCTTTCTCTTTCTTTCCCTCTTTCTCTTTCTCTCTCTTTCTTTCTTTCCCTCTTTCTCTTTCTCTTTCTTTCTCTCTCTCTTTCTCTCTTTCTTTCTTTCTTTCTCTCTTTCTTTCTCTCTCTCTCCAACTTTCTTTCTTTCTCTTTTTCTTTCTCTCTCTCTCTCTCTGTCTCTCTCCTTCGTCCGCCCATCTGTCACTCTATGTGTGTGTGTCTGTCTGTGTCGCATTCATGCACTTAATCACTCATTCTGTGTCTCTCTCTTTCTCTCCCTCCCTCCCTCTCTCTGTCTTTCTCTGTGTGTCTGTCATTCTCTGATTCCCCCCTCCCTCCCTGTCTCTCTCTGGGTCTGTGCCTCTCTCTGTCTGTCTGTCGTCGTCCCTGCCCCCGCTCCCCACGGAGCCTCCTCAGCCCGGCCCGCCGCGCTCACTCGCCTTAGCCTGCCCCGCCCGCCGCACTTGGTCGCTCGTTCGCTCGCTCAGGCTCCTTCCAGGAGCTGAGAAGCCTCCGTGTGTGTGTGGGGGGGGGGAGAATCGGCGGCCGGTAGGGAAGGCTGCTGCTGCGGCGCCCAGGAGTCCCACTGTCAACGAGGGTGGAGGAAGAGCCGCACTCCAACGGCGCGAACAGCTGTGCCTGCGCTCTTCCACGCGCTGTGCCCAGGGGGCTGCCCCCTCCTCCCTCTTCCTCCTCTCCGGCCCTGCGGCCCGGTTCCTACCAAGCCACGGACCGGCACCGGTCCGCGGCCTGGGGGTTGGGGACCCCTGATGTATATAACGAAATTGGTTTAGCCGCTACTGCTGCAGCCCATACAAGACAACATGAATTACATAAAGAATAATCCTTATACAAGTAGTTAGGAAAAACTAGTCATACATTTCCATATGTACGTCATATTCTGTGCAACGTGTATATTTCTCTGGTGTATGATCTTATATCATGGTATATACATATTACATACAACACTGGCACCACCAGTGAAATTTGGCATATTTTGTGGCATATTTTAATCTGTTTGTGGTGCTATATTTTGTTTAAGAGTCCCATGGGTAGAAACTGTTTTTAAACCTGTTTGTCCTAGCTGTTTTGCCGCCCTGGGTCCTTTTTTAGGAGAAGGTGCGGGTTATAAATTGGATATAAATTAAATTAAAATTAAATTATTCTTCTGTGTCTTCTGCCCAATGGTAAAAGTGAAGACACTGGCCAGAGGATGAATCATGCCTAAGTATCTTCCTTACTCTGCTAAAGCAGCAAGACCTGGCGATGTCATCCCGTGTTAGGGAACAACCAATGGTTTCTTGTGCCGAATTAATCACTTTCTGTAGTGCCTTCCTGTCCATGGCTGTTAAACCAGTGTACCATAGAATGTGAGGACACTTTCTATCATGGACTGATAGAAAGAAGTCATCAGCCATTGTTCCACCTGATTTTTCTGCAGGACTCTAAGGAAATCCATCGTTCCACCTGATTTTTCTGCAGGACTCTAAGGAAATGAAGTCCCTGTTGAGCCTTACTAACCACCATGGACATGCTGTTTTTCCAGGTGAGGTCTTGACTAATGAGCACTCCAGTGGTGGGTTTCAAATTTTTTAGAACCTACTCTGTAGGTGTGGCCTATTTTGTGGGCGTGGCTTGGCAGTCATGTGACAGGCTGGGAGTGGCCACCTTTTAAAATGTGGTGAAACTCATTTAACAACGCTCTTGTTTAGCAACCAAAATTTTGGACTCAATTGTGATTATAAATTCTTTCTTTCCTTCCTTCCTTCCTTCCTTCCTTCCTTCCTTCCTTCCCTTTCCTTTCCTTTCCTTTCCTTCCCGTTGGGTCACTGGCAGCGGCGGGCCAGATTTACTTCCAGGTACGCCGGTGGAACCCCCTCTCACCGGTTCTCTAAATTTCACCAACCAGCTCTCGCGAGTAGGTGCGAGCCTGCAGAAACCCACCACTGGAGCACTCCCAAGAATTTAAAAGAGGAAACCCTCTCTACACATTCTTCTTAAGAATTGAACATTGATTAGTTAACAGATTAGAGGAAATCTGATTTCTTAATTAAAAAGACCTCTGTCATCTTTATTCTGGGAATGCATCGCTAAGCTCAGGCAAAAGGAGAGGAATAATGCTGAAGAGCCTAGGGCAGGGGTCTGCAAAGTCGGCTCTTTTAAGACTGGTGGACTTCAACTCTCAGAGTTCCCCAGCCAGCTATGAATTCTGGGAGTTGAAGTCCACCAGTCTTAAAAGAGCCGACTTTGCAGACCCCTGGCCTAGGGTGATGAAAACCAGTTTGGTCTAGTGGTGAAAGTGCTGGCCTAGAAATCAAGAGGCTGAATTCTAGACCCTTCTTAGTCATGAAAATTGCTGGTTGACTTTGGGCCAGTTCATCTCTGTCAGCCCAGAGTGGGGTGAATCAAGTCTCCAAAGCATCTGAAGGCAGGACAAGAAACAACGGATGGAAACTAATCAGGGAGAGAAGCAAAGTAAAAGTAAGGAGAAATTTCCTGAGCGTGAGAACAATTCATCAGTGGAATGGCTTGCCTTCAGAAGTTGTGGGCACTCCATCACTGGAGGATTTTCAAGAAGAGATTGGACAGCCACTTGTCTGCAATGATATAGGGCAGTGATGGCGAACCTATGGCACGGGTGCCACAGGTGGCACGCGGAACCATTTCTGAAGGTACGCGAGGCGTTGTCCTGTCAGCTCCAGCGTGCTTGTGTGCGCTGGTCAGTTGATTTAGCCCTTGTTTTGAGGCCATTTTTTGCCTTCTGGAGGCTTTAGGGAAGCTCCTGAAGCCTCTGGAGGTGGGGGGGAGAGGCTGTTTTCACCCTCCCCAGGCTCCTAGAAAGCAGTGGTGGGTTTCTGCAGGCTTGCACCTACTCGCGAGAGCCAGTTGGTGAAATTTAGAGAACCGGTGAGAGGGGGTTCCACCAGCGTACCTGGAAGTAAATCTGGCCTGCCGCTGCCAGTGACCCAACGGGAAGGAAAGGAAAGGAAGGAAGGAAGGAAGGAAGGAAGGAAAGAAAGAAAGAAAGAAAGAAAGAAAGAAAGAAAGAAAGAAAGAAAGAAAGAAAGAAAGAAAGAAAGAAAGAAAGAAAGAAAGAAAGAAAGAAAGAAAGAAAGAAAGAAAGAGAAAGAATTTATCATCACAATTGAGTCCAAAATTTTGGTTGCTAAGCAAGAGCATTGTTAAATGAGTTTCACCCTGTCACATGACTGCCAAGCCACGCCCACAAAATAGGCCACACCTACAGAGTAGGTTCTAAAAAATTTGAGACCCACCACTGGTCTAGTTTAATAAAAAGAAGAACTAGGGGAGACATGAAGGCAGCCTTCCAATATCTCATGGGTTGCCACAAAGAAGAGGGAGTCAAACTATTCTCCAGGGCACCTGAGGGCAGAACAAGAAGCAATGGGTGGAAACTAATCAAGGACAGAAGCAACTTAGAACTGAGGAGAAATTTCCTGAAAGTGAGGACAATGAATCAGTGGAACAGAAATTGCCTCCAGAAGTTGTGAATGCTCCAACACTGGAAGTCTTTAAGAAGATGTTGGATAGCCATTTGTCTGAAACGGTATAGGGCTCCCTGCCTAGGCAGGGGGTTGGACTAGAAGGCCTCCAAGGTCCCTTCCAATTCTGCTATTGTATTGTATTGTATTGTATTGTATTGTAAGTGTTTATAAGCATTTCTCAAGACCAGAAATCTGACTCTGAAGTTTTTCTCCCCCAGTTGTTAGAGCAGAGTAGGTTCTAAAAAATTTGAAACCCACCACTGCTAGAAAGCCTCTGGAGCCTGGGGAGGGCGAAAAAAGTGCGCCAAAAGCAGGGGGTCACGCACATAGCATTATGGGTGTGGCACACCCACGCACGACTCCCCTGCGCTCCCCCCGCTTCTGGCACGCGAGCCAAAAAAGGTTAGCCATCACTGATATAGGGTCTCCTGCTTGAACAAAGGGTTGGACAAGAAGACCTCCGAGGTCTCTTCCAACTCTGTTACTCTGAACTTTTTATGAGCACTTACGGAGAGGAAAATGCTTACTGATCTGAGACAAGTTTGAATTTGGAAAGTGCTATACTAATGGTATTCATCTCTTACTTTGGCCATCTGTGCCAAGTAGAAATCGATGAAATTCTGTGGATCCTCTAGCATCCCACTCTTCTCATGACTTCTTATCTCCTTCATTGCAAAAGAAATGGAAAAGTCATAACATGCAAAGGCCCTCTGATGATGGCCTGGGAGATGATTCATAATCCATGGGAATGTATCATAGACCTGCATAAGAAAGAAAACCCATTAAAAACACAATATTTGGCAGTAAGAAAACATATTTTCTGTGGGGACATTGATGACAGTAGCCGATCTATGATATGATGTAAATATCATATCATATAAATTGAATAAATAAATAAATGATGTAATGTGTGTTTCTATTATTATTATTATTATTATTATTATTATTATTATTATTATTATTATTATTAATATCCCGCCCTTCTCCACAAAGGACCCAGGGCGGCGCACAGGAATTTAAAAGCATACAAAAAAAAATACATAATTTAAAAACATATTAAATTATTCTAGTCCTATGCTAAAACCAATTTTAAAATTCCCAATTTAAAACTCTCTAAAATAGTCCCCATGGGAGGTTAGGCTAGGCCGGCTTGTTGGAAAAGATGTGTCTTTAGACACTGGCGGAAGAGGCGGAGGTCGTTGATGGTGCGTAATTCAGGGGGTAGGTCGTTCCAAAGGGCAGGGCCCGCCACAGAGAAGGCTTTTCCCCTGGGTGTCGCCAGACGGCATTGCCCGGCCGACGGCACCCTGAGAAGACCCTCTCTGTGGGAGCGGATCGGCCGAAGGGATGTATGGGGCAGGAGGCGGTCTCGCATATAACTAGGCCCCGAGCCATGGAGCGCTTTAAAGATGGTCGTCAAAACCTTGAAGCGCAACAACCTGATCAACCTATCTTAAATACTTCCCATTTTTTTATTTCACGCATGCCACCTCTGCATTAACCTCTGTGGCAGATCTGCTGCTAGCTACGCCTGCCCTCAACATACATTGCCACTATTTTGCTAATATTCCAAACCAAAAGGGTTATATTATTCTCCAAGGCACCTGGGGGCAGGACAAGAAGCAATGGGTGGAAACTAATCAAGGAGAGAAGCAACTTAGAACTAAGGAGAAATTTCCTGACAGTTAGAACAATTAACCTCTGGAACAGCTTGCCTCCAGAAGTTGTGAATGCCCCAACCCTGGAAGTCTTTAAAAAGATGTTAGACAGCCATTTGTCTGAAATGGTATAAGGTTCCTGCCCATGCAGGGGGTTGGACTAGAAGACCTACAAGGTCCCTTCCAACTCTGCTATTGTATTGTATTGTATTGTATTGTATTGTATTGTATTGTATTGTATTATTGTATATTGCCAACTTTGTGTCCATTTCTTTCTTTTACTTATTTAAGGAGATTAGAAGGAAGAAAGTGTTGTGGCCTGTCTGCTGCCAGCCTCTCAGGCAGCCAAATCAGATGAGGAGGAAGCGTGGGAGTCAGGGTTAGCATCAAGGCAACCTGACAGCTCCGAGGGAGAAGAGGGAATGGAGCTGTCAGAAGTAGAGACAGAGGCGGAGCCTGGGCCCTCTGTCAGCCCTCAGATAGAGAGTCAACAGCTCACAGGTCTGGAGGTGGCTGATGAGGAAGAGGAGAAACAGCTGGCTCCAGTGCAAGACACAGGGATGCACAGAAGGCAGAGGAGAGGAGAGCAGTGGAAATCTATGGGCCGGTCCTTGGGTCAGAAGAGCCACTGTTGCTAGCAAAGCCTCACCCTAACTCTGGGGATAAAAGGCAGGGGGCGGAGATGAATAGATGTGGCAGAGGAGAGGAGAGCAGTGGAAAAGCCAACATGGGTTTGTCAAAAACAGATCATGCCAGACTAATCTAATTGCATTCTTTGACAAAGTGACAAAATTAGTGGACCAGAGGAATGCTGTATATATAATTTACTTGGACTTCAGTAAGGCATTTGATAAAGTAGACCATAACCTACTATTAGATAAAGTAGAAAATTGTGGGTTAGACAGCATCACCATCAGATGGATTCGCAACTGGCTGACCAACCGCACTCAACGTGTCGTTCTCAATGGAACTGCATCTACATGGAAGGAAGTATGCAGTGGAGTCCTCCAAGGCTCTGTTTTAGGCCCAGGACTCTTCAACAGCTTCATCAATGATTTGGATGAGGGGATAAATGGGGAACTCATCAAATTTGCAGACAACAACAAGCTGGCAGGAATAGCCAACACTCCAGAAGATAGGCTTAGGATACAGAAGGATCTTGACAAACTTGAACATTGGGCACCATCTAATAAAATGAAATTCAATTGTGAAAAAAGTAAGGTTCTACATTTAGGCAAGAAAAACAAAATGCACAGGTACAGTATAGGTGGTACCTTGCTCAATAGTAGCAACTGTGAGAGGGATCTTGGAATCCTAGTGGACAACCATTTAAATATGAGCCAGCAGTGTGCAGCAGCTGCCAAAAAAGCCAACACAGTTCTAGGCTGCATAAACAGAGGGATAGAATCTAGATCACGTGACGTGTTAATGCCACTGTATAGTGCCTTGGTAAGGCCACACTTGGAATACTGCATACAGTTTTGGTCGCCACGATGTAGAAAAGACGTGGAGACTCTGGAAAGAGTGCAGAGAAGAGCAACCAAGAGGATTAGGGGACTGGAGACTAAAACATATGAAGAACGGTTACAGGAACTGGGTATGTCTAGTTTGATGAAGAGAAGGACCAGGGGAGACAGGATAGCAGTGTTCCGATATCTCAGAGGGTGCCACAAAGAAGAGGGAGTCAAACTATTCTCCAAGGCACCTGGGGGCAGGACAAGAAGCAATGGGTGGAAACTAATCAAGGAGAGAAGCAACTTAGAACTAAGGAGAAATTTCCTGACAGTTAGAACAATTAACCTCTGGAACAGAAGTTGCCTCCAGAAGTTGTGAATGCCTCAACCCTGGAAGTCTTTAAAAAGATGTTAGATAGCCATTTGTCTGAAATGGTATAAGGTTCCTGCCCACGCAGGGGGTTGGACTAGAAGACCTACAAGGTCCCTTCCAACTCTGCTATTGTATTGTATTGTAAATCTATGGGGCAGTGCTTGGGAAGGAAAAACCACCGCTGCTAGTGAAGCCCCATCCTAGCTCTGGGGATAAAAGGCAGGGGGCAGAGATGAATAGATGTGGCAGAGGAGAGGAGAGCAGTCGAAATCTATGGGCCGGTCCTTGGGAAGGAAGAGCCACCACTGCTAGTGAACCCCCACCCTAGCTCTGAGGATAAAAGGCAGAGGGCGGAGATGAATAGATGTGGCAGACAACTATTCATCTTCCTGCCTGTTCATCATTGATAGCCTCCATTTCCGAATCCTGTCTGGAAATCATCGGAATTCTTCTTGGAATCTGCAGCGCCTTCTAAGTGTGTGTGTGTGTGTGTGTACGCACTGCTGGAAGAAAGTGACCGCACCTTCCAGGACACCCTTTACAAGTGTGGGAAGAGAGAGAGAGAGATTTATTTATTTATTTATTCGATTTATATACCGCCCTATTTCACCTAAAAGGGACACAGGGCGGTGCACAGAAAGATAAAAACCCCACAATATACAAAATATAAAAAACAATTAAATTATTAAATCTGTGCTAAAATTTGAATAAATAATTAAATAAATAATTAAAACCAATAAATATCGAATTAAATGTCCCTAATCTATGTTAGGCCGGCTAGATGAAAGAAATGTGTTTTTACCATCCGACGGAAGAGGCGTAGGTCTGTGATGGTACGGATATCGGGGGGAAGGTCATTCCAGAGTGTCGTACCCGCCACAGAGAAGGCCCTTCCCCTGGGCATTGACTGGCTGACGGTATCCTGAGAAGGCCAACTCTGTGAGAACGGACAGGTCGAAGGGAGGAATGTGGTAGGAGGCTGTCTCTCAAGTAACCAGGTCCCGTGCCATGGAGCGCTTTAAAGATGGCAACTAACACCTTGAAGCGCACCCGGAAGACCACAGGCAGCCAGTGCAGCTCGCGCAGGAGAGGTGTTACGTGGGAGTAACAAGAAACTCCCAGAATCCCCCGCGCGGCTGCATTCTGCACTAGCTGGAGCCTCCAGGTGCACCTCAGGGGGAGCCCCATGTAGAGGGCGTTGCAGAGAGAGAGAGACTCCTGGTGTGTCATTCCAGAGGACTGGGTCCGCCACAGAGAAGGCCCTTTACCTGGGAGTCGTCAACCGGCATTACCCAGCCAATGGCACCCGGAGAAGACCCTCTCTATGGGAGCGAATCGGTCGAAGGGATGTGTGAGGTAAGAGACGGTCTTGCATATAGCTAGGCCCCGTGCCATGGAGTGCTTTAAAGATGGTTATCAGCACCTTGAAGCGCACCCGGAAGGCCACAGGTGTGTTGGGCCAGTACAGGGGGAAAGGGAGGGAGTGTCACTTTCCACAGGACTTAGAGACTTTGTAGCCTGCTGTGAGGGAGAGGCTGCTGGCACTCCCAATAAAGGGAATGTTTCATTAAATGTTGTGGGAGCTGAGCCAGAACAGAAAGCTTCATAACTTCCCTATAATTATCCTTGACTCTCCTACCATTTCTTGGAAATTCTAATTTGGCAACTGGGTCATTGGGCAAATTTCTAGATAGAGTTTACCGTACTTACAGCCTGCCAGACGCTTCCTCCAATTTGAAGTATAAATTCAGTACTTTTGATTAGCTGGCGGAAAGTTTCATCGTCTTCGGAGAATCGATAGCCAAAAAGGAGAGCACAGATCACATTGGAAACAGCAAGAAAGATGTGGAAAGAAGGTTCCATGGGCTGCCCTGTGTTGTTATTGAAAGTTCATTCATCAGCTATAAATACTATGCAAATCTTTTTTTTTTTAAAGCGATTTCCTTATAACTCCAACTCACTTAATTTGCTTTGCTTTCAACCCATCAAATTATATGTTCATGTACAATAGTACTAGAAATAATGATTTTGCTTGATTTATATCAAAGGTGAAATCCTCCTGGTTCGGCCCAGTTTGGCCGAACCGGCAGGGACGATTGGCATCAGTTCTCTGAACCACTGGCAAAAATCCCTGGTGACCCTGGCCATGCCCACCTGGTCGCCCTGTCGCCACTCAACTCTTCTGGCTGCTCGACTCACCTACCCAATCCGAACGTTTCTCCCTCCATTCAAAGCAGAGCTACTGCTCCTGTTACGGTCCCCCATCCCCTCCTGGAGACTATCTGAACGTTTTCCCCTCCATTCACAGCAGAGCTGCAGCAGTCTCTTCTTTTAAGGTACTTCGACCCCTGGGAGGGAGGGGACCAGGGAGAACCATAAAGGGAGCAGCAAATGCGTCATACACACATTTTTTCTACCGTTTTCTGTGGGCATTCATTCATTCATTTCATTCATTTATTCGACTTATTAACCGCCCCCTCTCCCCAAAGGGACTCGGGGTGGTGCACAGGAAAATATAAAAATACAATACATCACAATAAATACATAAATACTTAAAACTATATTAAATTATACCCTGTGCTAAAAACTACCCCATTAAAAACCCCTAAAGCCCAATATAAAATTTCTCTACTAAACAACTGAGGCTGAAAACGGTAGGTTAGGCCAGGCCGGCCTGTTGGAAAAAGTAGGTTTTTAGTTTCTGGCGGAAGGAGCGGAGGTCCGGGATAGATCTAAGTTCGGGGGGAAGGTCGTTCCAGAGGGTCGGGCCCGCCATAGAGAAGGCCCTTCCCCTGGGCGTCACCCGCTGGCATTGCCTAGTGCAGGGGTCCCCAACCTTTTTTTCACCAGGGACCGGTTTCATTTTAAAGAAAATTCTGCGGACCGGCTGAGGGGCTCAGCAGTCATGTGACTGGGTGGGCATGGCCAACTTTGAAAATGTGAAACTCACTTAATGATCTTGGTTAGCAACCAAACTTTTGGCCTCAACTGTGGTCATAAGTTCTTTCTTTCTTTCTCTCTCTCTCTTTCTTTCTCTTTCTTTTTCTCTTTCCCTCTTTCTGTATCTTTTCCTGTCTCTTTCTTTCCTTTCTGTCTCTTTCTCTCTCCCACTTTTTTCTTTCTTTCTCTCTTTCTCTGTGTCTCTCCTTCATCCGCCCATTTCTGTCACTCTGTGTGTGTGTGTGTGTGTGTGTGTGTGTGTCTGTCTTGCATTCATTCATTCAATCACTCCTTCTGTGTCTCTGTCTATCTTTCTCTCCCTCCCACCCTCTGTCTCTCTATGTGTGTCTGTCGTCGTCGTCCCGTCCCCCCGCCCCCAGCCTCCTCATCCCGCCTGCCAGGCTTGGTCGCTCGTTCGCTCGGTCTGGCTCCGTGGCTGGATAGGAGCCGGGCTGGAGAGGAGGAGGAGGGAGGGGGGCAGCCCATTGGGAAGAGCGCGCGGGAGAACGCAGGAGGATGGTGGGGGCTCTTCCTCCACCCTCGTCGACGGAGGGACTCCTTGCGCCGCCGGAGCAACCCGCCAGTTCCCACCCCAGCCCGCAGAGCCTCCGCAGTCCCTGGATGAAAACGAGTGGCCGGTATGCCAGCAGGGGAGGGAATCGGTGGCCGGTCCGGCGGCGTCCAGGAGTCCCTCCGTCGACAAGGGTGGAGGAAGAGTCACACTCCAACGGTGCGAACAGCCGCGCCTGCGTTCTCCTGCGCGCTCTGCTCAGGGGGCAGCCCCCTCCTCCCTCCCTCCTCCTCTCTAGCCTTGCGGCCCGGCTCCCATCCAGCCACGGACCGGCACCGGTCCGCAGCCCGGGGGTTGGGGACCCCTGGCCTAGTGGACGGCACCCAGAGAAGTCCCTCTCTGTGGGAGCAAATCGGCAGAAGGGATGTATGGGGTAGGATGCGATCCCGCAGATAACTAGGTCCCATGCCATGGAGCGCTTTGAAGATGGTAACCAGCACCTTGAAGCGCACCCGAAAGACCACAGGCAGCTCGCGCAGGAGCGGTGTTACATGGGAATACCTAGAGGTACCCAATATTGCTGCATTCTGAACTAGCTGTAGTCTTCGGGTGCACCTCAGGGGGAGCCCCATGTAGGGGGCTCCCCTTGAGTGGGCATGGCTTGGTGGTGGTGGTGGTGGTGGCATGTGACTGAGTGGGCGTGGCCATGAGTGACATCGAGTTGGCCGTACCCACTCAGTCACAGGACCCCATCACCAAGCCATGCCCACAGAACCAGTAGTAAAAATTCTTGAATTTCACCACTGATTTATATGCAGTATCAAATTAAAGCAACTCTGCTCCCAAAATTAGGATAGCCTGGTTTAGTGACAAATGAAGCAGACTTTGGGCTTCCTTCTCCAAGTTCTCCTTTTATTCTATTTTAGAAATGCCTTCGTGGCCTTACCTTTAGTGCTGTCGAAGACCTCAATCAAATGCAAAGCCTCTTCTTGGATCTGACGCTCCAGGCCTGACTTTCTTTGGCTGAGAAACCTGAGACCCATCGTCCCAATTCGCCGATGTTGCTTCCATACGTTTCCACTGGCAAAAATGATGCCTAAAAAAAAATCACTGGCTGGTTCTTTTCTTTTCTTTTTTTTGTAAAGCAATTTTTATTGGTTTTACAATTTTATAAAGGGAAAAGGGTATATAGGGTGTTATAAAAATGTTTTAGAGCTTCCATGCCAGAGGTGGTAACCGCCTTCGGGACTTCATACAAAATCAATTTAAAGTAAAAGGTGGAAGGAGATACATACATACATATCATATCATAAAGTTCATGCATTCAATCATTTGTTTCTATTAACATCCGTGTAGGAATTACAATCCAGAATAAAAGAAAGGATCATTTTTGTGATCTGAGTCTCTTTGCTATAGTTTCTTCTTCTTCCCTCCTGCTGATGGGCGGAGCCACGGCCCCTCCCGTTCCCTCATCTTCGTCTTCCAGGATTGAGGAATGTTTTTTAAGAAAGGCTTCCGCCTCTGCTACTGTTTTAACTCTGATTCTACCTCCTTCCCAGAACAACAACATTCCTTCAGGCATTAACCATTTGAACCACAACCCTTTTTTATATAATTTTTTGGACAAGAAGGAATACTTCCTCCTTATCTCTCGAATCTTTTTGGGGATCTGCTTAAAAATGGAGATCTCCGGTCCCGGCTCCTGCGGCGACGGGCGAGCCTAGCGCTCGCTCGCCGCTTTGTTTCTTCTTCTGCCCCCCAACGGGGGCGAGACTCCTCTTGTTTGAGGGTCTCCCGTAGGGCCGGCTCGTCGGGGGGCGCCCCCCCCCACGGCGGTGGAGGAAGTGGCTCCCGGCGCGGCTCTGGTGAGGGAGAACATGCTAGCGGTGGGTTCTCCCTTCGCCTAAGGAAGACGGCGCCATTTACAACAATGAGGAGGGCTGATCGGCTCAGTCGAAGGACTCCTGAGGCTTCAGCTGCGAGGAGAGAGTGAGTCTTTAAAAAACTTTTTTTTCTGCTGCCAGCCAGGCTGAACGGACTGGGAGGGGGGTGTTTATTTTTAAAAAAAAACCCCTCGGATTTAAGCGGCACGTCAAAATGGCTTCTCTGCAAAGAGAAAGCGGAAACTTTCACTCCGGACGGTCTTTAACAAGGGAAAGTGGAATGTGACTTTCTGCAACATTGTTTCTAGGTCTGGCTGAGTAAAAAAATTCTTTTTTTGCTACTCTCTCCCTCTGGCTCTGAGATGGGCGGTGGAAGTGGCTTCTCTTTGTCCCTGCCTGACTATTTCAACTAAGGAAAATTTCCAGCGTCTCTTTGAAAGCAGGACTCTCTCTGGATTTTTGAAAAAAAAAATTTCTCTTGATGGATTTGTGATTTCTTCTTTGGAATACCTTCGTTATTACTATTTGCTGATTTGGGAAATTGTGTCTCTTTTGGTTCCTGAATTGTTTGCAACTTCACAGCCCTGAATTGAACTGAGCTCCTGATCTGCCCCACCAGCCCCACCCGGAAAACGCCATCTTAGTGGCAGTGACTCTAACTTTTAACCATGGCACAAGAAGCAGCACTTGTAAATTTGGAACAAAGGATGGCTTCTCTTGAAACCTCTATGCAAACTTTGATATCAGAAATAAAGGCCCAGAGGGCTGAAAATAGTACTTTCAAAAAGGAGCTATTGGATACCCGGAAGCAAGTGTTGGAGAATACACAGAAGAATGAAGAATTGGAAGGAGGGTTGGAGGGGGCTAAGGGAGAGATTAAAAATGTTTCTAATGAGGTGGGGGAAATAAATGGGCATGTGTCTAGGATAGATATGGAAAGAATGACATATTTTTTGAGATTTCAGAATGTTCTTGAGGAATCTGGTGAATGCCTGCCTGATCTTATGAGTACAATTTTAGCAGACTATTTACAAAAACCTAAGGATGAGATCAGGGGGGACATTGACTTAGCCTACAGAATTAATTCTGCATATGCCAGGATGAATGAAGTGCCTAGAGAGATACATGTGAAATTTGTTAGAAGGTCAACCAGAGAGGAAATCCTGAAAGCGCAGAGAGAGAAACCTTTAACTTATCAACGAGAAACGGTCACTATCTTGAAGCAGATCCCTAGAAAAATTAGAGATTCAAGAAGGAAATTTTCCTTCTTGTCTAAAACCTTGTTTGATCACGGGATTTGGTTCAAGTGGATGACACCTGAAGGGATGCTGGTGTTCTGGGAAGGAGGAAGAGTGAGGATTAAAACAGTTGCTGAGGCGGAAGCCTTTCTTAAAAAACATTCCTCTGCCCTGGGGGAAGATCCAGGGGGGACGGAGGGGGCCACGGCCCCGCCCGCGGGGGGCCAGGGAGGAGAGAAAGAAGATACAATAGCCAAAAGACTTAGATCAAAAAAATAACTTTGCCTTGATTTTTCTTGAACAATTTTGCATAATATTTCTATCCGGACTTTTTGTAAATGTCTGACAGCATGGAAGGGAGAATTTAGGTAAATGTACTTGCTTTCATCTTGTAGTGGTATGGAAAATGTTTTCTATGTTAACTTTTTTAATGTGTATTTTGAGGTCTCGGAAGGTCCGACGACTCTGACGTGAATGCTCTCAAAATTTCTTTGTAACCATTACCCTACCCTGTTAAAAAATGTAAAACCAATAAAACTTTTTCAATATAAAAAAAAAATGGAGATCTCTTTTTGTTGATATATCAAAGGCCCTCCTCGCTGCGCCCTCAGAATCTCATCCCTTGTAGAACTTCTTACAAATTTAATATGGATCTCTCTGGGTACATCATTTATTCTGGCATATGCTGAATTGATTGATTGGATGGTTATTTTCTGTTCAAGTTTGATTTTTCATCATCAAAACACGTCAGTGTCTGATCTGAAGTCAAAAAATCTGATCTTTTTTTTTTAAACAATTTTTATTTTTATTTTTAAACAAACACAAACAAATATAACAAAAAACAAAAAACATAAACTCCATCTTCCATTACAAATTGTAGGAAATGTGTCGGTTGGTTACAAACTGTGCATCTCTTCCATAGTCATATTCATATCAAATCACATATTTTAGTTCAAATATATTTATATATATTACAATTATTATACCTCAACCTTCATTTGACTATCTTGTTTCCAGCCATTGATAAAATTTATTCCAAATTTCATAGAATTGTTTACTGTCTTGCTCTCTAATTTCAAATGTTGAAATCTGATCTTGATCTGGCAGGTTAGGACATTGGCTTGTAATGAAATATTCTTGTGATTAGTTGCTTATTAAGTATGGTATGTGCCTGAGGCAACCCTGAACTGATGTGAACTATTGATTTCATACTCAAACAGCGCATGACTGGAGTTTGCAGTTTCAGGATATACTGATTGAGATTTGATTGAAAAAAATATGTCAGTAAATAATACAATAATACAATAATACAATAGCAGAGTTGGAAGGGACCTTCTAGGTCTTCTAGTCCAACCCCCTGCATGGGCAGGAACCTTATACCATTTCAGACAAATGGATATCTAACATCTTTTTAAAGACTTCCAGGGTTGGGGCATTCACAACTTCTGGAGGCAATTTCTGTTCCAGAGGTTAATTGTTCTAACTGTCAGGAAATTTCTCCTTAGTTCTAAGTTGCTTCTCTCCTTGATTAGTTTCCACCCATTGCTTCTTATCCTGCCCCCAGGTGCCTTGGAGAATAGTTTGACTCCCTCTTCTTTGTGGCACCCTCTGAGATATCGGAACACTGCTATCATGTCTCCCCTGGTCCTTGTCTTCATCAAACTAGACATACCCAGCTCCCGCAACCGTTCTTCATATGTTTTAGCCTCCAGTCCCCTAATCATCTTGGTTGCTCTTCTCTGCACTCTTTCCAGAGTCTCCACGTCTTTTTTATTCTGAGACCTCGGTGACCAGTCAGGTGTTAACAGGCAACAGGCTTAAACCAAAGTGGAATGCCTAATAGGATATTATTGAATAAGTAGGGAGTTAATGGAATGATATACCAATCCATCTCCCGTTATCATCCCAGGAAGCCCAAGAATGGTGAAAAACAGATGCCTTAAAACATACAGTTATACAAGACTCTCCCGGGGCTTTGAGTCAGAGGTGGTATTCAGCAGGTTCTGACCAAAGAACCGGTAGCGAAAATTTTGAGTAGTTTGGAAAACCGGTAAATACCACCTCTGACTGGCCCCACCCCCATCTATTCTTTGCTTCCTATGTCCCAGCTAATCGGGAGGGAATGGGGATTTTGCAGTAACCTTGGAGTGGAAGGAATGGAGATTTTACAGTATCCTTCCCCTGACACACCCATCATTTCACACCCGCCATGCCATGCCACACCCACCATGCCACACTCACAGAACCGGTAGTAAAAAATGTTGAATCCTACCACTGCTTTGAGTCTACCTCAAGATTCAAACTTTCTAGGGGCTTCCCCCTCCTTTTAATATCTGTTTTTAATATAAATTATGTAGTGTATGTAAATAGCAACATCTGGAGCTGGCTCAATTATGTTCCTTATCTTAACTTTACATGGTGGAATCTTTTTAGGAAAGATTCTAAGCCAGTGTTTCTCAACCTTAGCGGTTTGAAGACATGTAGACTTCAACTCCCAGAATTCCCTAGACAGAATAGGGGACGGCATGGCAGGGGTTAGAAAATAGGCAAGCGAGAGCAATTAACAATACAGTGATGTAGTCCACAAGGTCTGCTAAATAATATCGAAGTGCATGAGTGGAAGTTGTTCAATACAATACAATACAATACAGTAGCAGAGTTGGAAGGGACCTTGCAGGTCTTCTAGTCCAACCCCCTGCGTGGGCAGGAACCTTATACCATTTCAGACAAATGGCTATCTAACATCTTCTTAAAGACTTCCAGGGTTGGGGCATTCACAACTTCTGGAGGCAAGCTGTTCCAGAGGTTAATTGTTCTGACTGTCAGGAAATTCCTCCTTAGTTCTAAGTTGCTTCTCTCCTTGATTAGTTTCCACCCATTGCTTCTTGTCCTGCCCCCAGGTGCCTTGGAGGATAGTTTGACTCCCTCTTCTTTGTGGCTCCCTCTGAGATATCGGAACACTGCTATCATGTCTCCCCTGGTCCTTCTCTTCATCAAACTAGACTCAGATTCTTGCTATTTCTAAACCTTACCCCCAAGTTTTGTCCTCCTCTATAATAGCCACAGTGAGATGGGCACCATTTAAGTGTAATCATAAATAAATAAAAATAGTTTTTGTTTTTATTTATTTATGATTACATAAATAAATAATGCATCTTCCTTGCGTCTACATGGAAGGAAGTATGCAGTGGAGTACCCCAAGGCTCTGTTTTAGGCCCAGTACTCTTAAACATCTTCCTCAATGATTTGGATGGGGGGATAAATGGGGAACTCATCAAATTTTCAGACGACACCAAGCTGGCAGGAATAGCCAACACTCCAGAGATAGGCTTAAGATACAGAAGGATCTTGACAAACTTGAACATTGGGCACTATCTAATAAAATGAAATTCAATTGTGAAAAAAGTAAGGTTCTACATTTAGGCAAGAAAAACAAAATGCACAGGTACAGTATAGGTGGTACCTTGCTCAATAGTAGCAACTGTGAGAGGGATCTTGGAATCCTAGTGGACAACCATTTAAATATGAGCCAGCAGTGTGCAGCAGCTGCCAAAAAAGCCAACTCAGTTCTAGGCTGCATAAACAGAAGGATAGAATCAAGATCACCTGAAGGGTTAATGCCACTGTATAAGGCCTTGGTAAGGCCACACTTGGAATACTGCATACAGTTTGGTCGCCACGATGTAGAAAAGACGTGGAGACTCTGGAAAGAGTGCAGAGAAGAGCAACCAAGATGATTAGGGGACTGGAGACTAAAACATATGAAGAACAGTTGCAGGAACTGGGAATGTCTAGTTTGATGAAGACAAGGACCAGGGGAAACATGATAGCAGTGTTCCGATATCTCAGAGGGTGCCACAAAGAAGAGGGAGTCAAACTATTCTCCAAGGCACCTGAGGGCAGGATAAGAAGCAATGGGTGGAAACTAATCAAGGAGAGAAGCAACTTAGAACTAAGGAGAAATTTCCTGACAGTTAGAACAATTAACCAGTGGAACAGCTTGCCTCCAGAAGTTGTGAATGCCCCAACCCTGGAAGTCTTTAAGAGGATGTTGGATAGCCATTTGTCTGAAATGGTATAAGGTTCCTGCCCATGCAGGGGGTTGGACTAGAAGACCTCCAAGGTCCCTTCCAACCCTGCTATTGTATTGTATTGTAAAATAGATTAGAGATAAGTGTCAGGGAAAAATTGTTGCTCAAATTCTTAGGATTTCATCTTTCTGACTCCACTTTTCTCTTTCTTGTTTATAACATTTTACTTTCATAGAATTCTTCTTCACATGCTCTTCAGTTACCTGATTCTAGAGGAAATTCATTAAACTCACCTTTCCCTTTGCCAAGTTTTTCAAAAAAAGGGCTTGTTGGCCGTCCATTCATGTCTTCTGGATGGGCTGTCAGACCTTCCTTCACTGCATCAAATCCGTTGAGTATAATTATTGGTAACTGCCCCAACCACAAGGTGAAGACATTCCCGTGACTCTGTGCTAGCTGCAGATACACAGAAAGTAAAAATAAATCTAAACCTGGTTCAGTTGACCCTTCAGAAATCATTTGGAATCATTTGCATTTTATGCAAAAACTTTTCTTAAAGCAAGCATCCCATTAGGAAGACTATAGTGTTATAGCAATTATTTTTAGCCTATAATGAGATTAGAAATGTAATACTAAGAGTTATTTGAAGTCTCAAAGAAACTTGAGATGCACTTTAGGTCACTGTGTGTATAGAGGTGGTATTCAGCAGGTTCTGACCAGTTCTGGAGAGCTGGGAGCAGAAATTTTGAGTAGTTTGGAGAACCAGTAAATACCACCTCTGATTGGCCCTGCCCCCTTCTATTCTCTGCCTCCCAAGTCCCAGCTGATCAGGAATTAGCAGTAACCTTCCCCTGAGTGGAGTGGGAATGGAGATTTTACAGTATCCTTCCACTGCCATGCATACCAAGTCACACCGTGCCCACCAAGCCACAGAACTGGTAGTAAAAAATTTAGAATCCCACCACTGGATAGACATAAGTATTTTAACTTATCATCTTGCTTTAAATCAATCAGACTATTTGCTGAAGCCCAAGGCCAAAACGGAACATTTCAGCTGGTCATGTAACAACATAGTTCTATTCATTTTACATCATCATACACTATTATGGATCTCACCTAGATCTCACCTATTATGGATCTCATCTAAGTTTGTCTTTAACAGAATAACAGAGTTGAAAGGGATCTTGAAAGTCTTCCAACCCCCTGCTCAAGCAGGAAACCCCGTACCATTTTCAAATAGCCTTTTGGAAATGCATTCTCTCTTTCGGTACATAACCAATTGTGGCTTGAAAATGCTTGTGAGCAACCTTTTCTTGGAAGGACAGTTTAAGGTTCTCTCAGCCATATCCAGGAATGAGATGAATAAGAACAAGAGCAGAAAAAAAATGTGACCAGCGGTGTGGGTTTGTGGCATGGACTACTTAAGAACATAAGAACATAAGAATAGCCTTGCTGGAACAGGCCACAGCCCATCTAGTCCAGCCTTCTGTCTCACACAGTGGCTCCCCATTTGCTTCAGGGTCTTCCCAAGCAGATGTCTTCACCTGCTTATGCAAATGGCATTGAGAAATATCCTACCTATCTCTCCAACCCGGAGGGTGTCCTTAGGCATCCATAATGATAGCCATGGATACCCGTGTTCTCCATGAACTCCTCTCATCCTTTCTTAAAGGTGTCAAGGCTGACAGCTGTCACCACTTCTTCTGGCAGGGAGTTCCATAGACCAGGGATCCTCTGGGTGAAAAAGTACTTCCTCTTATTTGTTTGAGGTCTAGCTATCCAAAGTTTCATGGAGGGCCCCCCAGTTCTAGTGTTGTGCGATAGGGAGAACAGTTTTCCCTTTTTCTACTTTGTCCACACCGTGCATGATTTGATAGACTTCAATCAGGTCACCTCTCAGGCGCCGTCGTTCTAGAGGGAAGAGGCCCAGCCGTTGCAGCCTCAGATGGTAAGGAAGGTGTTCCAGCCCCCTAATCCTTCTGGTTGCCCTCCTCTGCACCTTTTCCATTTCCATAATGTCCTTCTGAAGGTCTGGGGACCAGAACTGTACACAATACTCCAGATGGGGCCTCACCATAGATTTATAAAGAGGCAAAATGACACTTGCTGACTTATTTTCTATACCCTTCCTAAGGATCCCTAGCAATGAGTTTGCTTGCAAAGGTGGGAAGTACCCTTTAATAATAACAATCTTTATTGTCATTGTACTAAAAGTACACCTTATATTTCCATATTTTCTTTAGTTGAAAGGTAAGTAAACTGCTGCCAGGTGTGCCTTGCAAGAGGCTGCTGGTGAGATGGATGGAGCAGCAAGTGGAGCTTGGTACAGCTTCGGCTTAAATATCTTCCTTATTTCAGAAAGAAGGAAGATGAAGGCAGCCAAGCAGAGCATAAAGGTAAAGGTCCCCCTTGCGCATCTGTGCTAGTCGTTCCCGACTCCAGGGGGCAGTGCTCATCTCCATTTCAATGCTGAAGAGCCAGCGCTGTCCAAAGATGTCTCCGTGGTCATGTGGCTGGCCTGACTAAACACCGAAGGTGCACAGAATCCTGTGACCTTCCCACCAAAGGTGGTCCCTATTTTTTCTACTTGCATTTTTTACATTCTTTCGAACTGCTAGGTTGACAAGTCACGGGAGCTCACTCTGTTACACGGCACTATTACGGGAGCCGCTAGATGCTCCCATATAACACCGATCCTGCGCGAGCTGCACTGGCTTCCTGTGGTCTTTCGGGTGCGCTTCAAGGTCTTGACGACCATCTTTAAAGCGCTCCATGGCTCGGGACCTAGTTACATGCGAGACCGTCTCCTGCCCCATACGTCCCTTAGACCGATCCGCTCCCACAGAGAGGGCCTTCTCAGGGTGCCGTCGGCCGGACAATGCCGACTGGCGACACCCAGGGGAAGGGCCTTCTCTGTGGCAGGCCCAGCCCTTTGGAACGACCTACCCCCTGAATTACGTACCATCACCGACCTCCGCCTCTTCCGCCAGTGTTTAAAAACACACCTGTTTCATCAAGCCGGCCTAACATAGCCTCCGCTGCGACTAGTATTAGATAGTTTTAAATTGGGGGTTTTAATTGGTTTTAGCGCAGGTCTAAATATTTAACAGCTTTTTAAATTTTGTATTTTGTATATTTATATATTATTTTGAATTCCTGTGCGCCCCCCTGGGTCCTTTTGGAGAAGGGCGGGATATAAATCAAATAAAACTCTAAACTCTAAACTAGGGATTTGAACTGCCGACTTTTCTGATCAACAAGTTCAGCGTCTTAGCCACTGAGCTACCGCGTCCATAGGGCATAGGGCCCCATTTTAAGCATCCGACATCCAGGAGAAATTATCACCTTCCAGACCCTCAGCCAGATGGATTGGTAGGACCTGTCCTGTACCCACCTTCCCACCCATCATCTCTTCCCTCTTTCCTTCCTTCTTCATGGATGAGCAGATATTTAACGCTTTTTCTGACCGGTGAAACATGGTACTCAGAGGCTGAGGCCCTCACCTCTCCAGATCATCCTTACTAATAACCTCACTTTAATTATAAGGGTTATCTCCGCTGTTCTAAGCCAAGTTGGGCACAGAGTTTATAAATACCGTGATAAGAGTCTCGTAAGAAAAGTGAAATCTCATCTGCCACAGTGTTCCAATAACTGGGAAAGGCATCGGTCCCGGAGGAAGTCTTCGGGCCATCCATAGTATTTTCAGGTACTGTGCAATCACCAGCACAACGATGAAAGCAATTAGCAGACCAGGCAAGGCTGACATCTTTGTATGTTTTCTCCTTTATCCTTCCACGTCTCTTTCCAAACTTTACCCTCCGTGAATACCTCCTCCTGTTCTGCACAATCGTGTCAAAAGTCAAGTGATTTTTCTGATGCTGCTTAACCAGTTTACAACCCTCCTCTCCATACAAGCATATTTTAGTCTAAAACTTTTGGAACTTTGCCAGATTCTGAGTACACCCGTCTCTTATGAAAAAATCAAGGCTGCATCAAGTCTTGGCAGTTCCACCAACTATAAGTAGATCATGATGACGACAGATGTACTGTCTGTTCAAGTGGAACATGTTTTTATTATTTATTGGATTTCTACACCGCCCCCTCTCCCCGAAGGGGAGACTACAAGAAGCAATGGGTGGAAACTAATCAAGGAGAGAAGCAACTTAGAACTAAGGAGAAATTTCCTGACAGTTAGAACAATTAACCTCTGGAACAGCTTGCCTCCAGAAGTTGTGAATGCCCCAACCCTGGAAGTCTTTAAGAAGATGTTAGATAGACATTTGTCTGAAATGGTATAAGGTTCCTGCCCACGAAGGGGGTTGGACTAGAAGACCTACAAGGTCCCTTCCAACTCTGCTGTTGTATTGTATTGTAAATCTAGTGTATCAATGCCACACTCTGATATTTGCATGAGCTGTGGTGGTGATTGGCACCTGCAATTGCCTAAACAAATTCCTGCACTTTTCTTGAAAAATATTTTGGAAGTGGATAACCATTGGATAACCTTCTGAGAGGGAAGGACTCAACCAAGCTGCTTCATGATTAGGGAGGAACCTCCCTTAGGGAAAGGATTAGGGAGCCTCCCCCAAGGCTGTTTTAGGCCCAGGACTCTTCAACATCTTCATCAATGATTTGGACGAGGGAATAAATGGGGAACTCATCAAATGTGCAGAAGATACCAAGCTGGCAGGAACAGCCAACACTCCAGAAGATAGGCTTAAGATACAGAAGGATCTTGACAAACTCGAACATTGGGCACTATCTAATAAAATGAAATTCAATGGCGAAAAGAGGAAGGTTCTACATTTAGGCAACAAAAATGAAATGCACAGGTACAGTATAGGTGGTACCTTGCTCAATAGCAGTAACTGTGAAAGGGATATTGGAGTCCTAGTGGATGACCATTGAAATAGGAGCCAGCCGTGGGCAGCAGCTGCCAAAAAAGCCAACCCAGTTCTAGGCTGCATCAACAGAGGGAGAGAATCAAGATCACGTGAAGTGTTAATACCATTTTATAATTCCTTGGTAAGGCCACACTTGGAATATTTGCATTCAGTTTTGGTCGCCACGATGTAGAAAAGATGTGGAGACTCTAGAAAGAGTGCAGAGAAGAACAACCAAGAGGACTAGGGGACTGGAGACTAAAACATATGAAGAACGGTTGCAGGAACTGGGTAGGTCTAGTTTAATGAAAAGAAGGACCAGGGGAGACAGAATAGCAGCCTTCCAATATTTAAGGGGCTGCCCCAAAGAAGAGGGAGTCAAACTATTCTCCAAAGCATCTGAGGACAGAACAAGAAGCAATGGGTGGAAACTAATCAAGGAGAGAAGCAACTTAGAACTGAGGAGGAGTTCTGACTGGCACTCTATATTATGCCTATTTGCTCTAATAGTCAGAACGTAACTCTAAGTGCTATTGCTATTTGAGACCACGATGATTTATGTACCATATTTTTCAGAGTATAAGACGCACCTTTCCCCCCCAAAAAAGAGGGTGAAAACTTATACACCGAATACAGCATTTTGGCTTACTGAAACCTCTCCCCCTTTGCAAAAGTGGACGAGCAGAGGGTTTAGGAGGCCTGCCAAGTGCTCCTGTGGGCTGGGGAGGGCAAAAATGACCAAAAGTGGACTTTTTGCTCATTTTGGGGCACTCTACAAGCCTCCCAAAGCTCTGCATGCCCTTTTTTCCTTTTTCTTTTTGCAAAAAAAGGAGGCGTGCAGAGTGCAAAAACTTTTTTTTTTTAATTTACCTTTTCAAAATCACGGTGCGTCTTATACACCAATGCGTCTTATAGTCCAAAAAAAATACGGTACATCAGGCGTCCCCAACCCCAGGGTTGCGGCCCCCTACAGAACCATTTGGGATGGGACACGGAAGTGGCGGGTGAGTGCATATGTTCACATTCCCCACTTGGGCGAGCGCTTCATTTGCAACAAGCTTCCGCAAACGGAGCCGCGAGGGCATGTTTGCACATCGCTCACGCGGAACCATCCCCTCTCCCTCCCTCCCTCCCTCCCGCCAGTCCACAAAGCAGAAAGGTCGGGGAATCGTGATTTACATAATTTTGCTTGCATTCTCATTATAATAGGGACTTGATGTCAGCCTTTGCTTTTGCTTGGGGCTGGAGTTGCTAGGATACTAAGGGAGCAGGAGAGAGAGATGTAGCCACTGTTTGTTATCACCTCAGCTAACGGTCTGCATTCCATTCTGATGATGCTCCTGGGCAGGGACTGCACCTGATGTCGTGGCCGGCTTTGCATTGGACAATATTACAATACAATACAATAGAATAGCAGAGTTGGAAGGGACCTTGTAGGTCTTCTAGTCCAACCCCCTGCGTGGGCAGGAACCTTATACCATTTCAGACAAATGGCTATCTAACATCTTCTTAAAGACTTCCAGGGCTGGGGCATTCACAACTTCTGGAGGCAAGCTGTTCCAGAGGTTAATTGTTCTAACTGTCAGGAAATTTCTCCTTAGTTCTAAGTTGCTTCTCTCCTTGATTAGTTTCCACCCATTGCTTCTTGTCCTGCCCCCAGGTGCCTTGGAGAATAGTTTGACTCCCTCTTCTTCGTGGCACCCTCTGAGATATTGGAAGACTGCTATCATGTCTCCCCTGGTCCTTCTCTTCATCAAACTAGACATCCCCAACTCCTGCAACCGTTCTTCATATGTTTTAGTCTCCAATCCCCTAATCATCTTGGTTGCTCTTCTCTGCACTCTTTCCATATGCTGGGGTCAATGAGGTGGAGGGTTGGGTTATGCTTTGATACGTATGTTGCGCACCTAAATGTTTCATTCCATGCTTGACTTTCGCTGCAGTCTTATCATTTTCAGTAAAAGTAGCCTTAAACTTTCCAAATGAGTTTAAGTGTGTTCTTTCTTGATTTATGATGGAAGCAGTCATGACACTTGACCAGTAATAGACCAAACATATGCAGGGAAAATACGGGTGTTTTTTTTAAAAAAATGGGTTCCTATATTTTGCAGTATCAGTGAGATAGGCAGGAAAAAACTCAACGCATAAAACTAAATGAATGAATAAAAAATTACTTGAGGAAACCAAATACAGGTAATGCTCAACTTACCTGTATTTAGTGACCAAAGTGCATGTGGTGCATTAGTGACCAAAAGATACAGTGCATTTAGTGACCAAAGTACATTTAGTGCATTTAGTGACCACAGTTACAGTGCATTTAGTGACCAAAGTGCATTTGGTGCATTTAGTGACCAAATCGAATTTGGTGCATTTAGTGACTAAAGTTACAGTGCATTTAGTGACCAAAGTGCATTTGGTGCATTTAATGACCTAGGTTACAGTGCATTTAGTGACGAAAGTACATTTAGTGCATTTAGTGACTAAAGTTATAGTGCATTTAGTGATCAAAGTGCATTTAGTGCATTTAGTGACCAAAGTTACCACATCACTGAAAAAAGTGAGTTATGACCATTTTTCACACTTATGACCCTTGCAGCATCCCCAGGGTCACATGATCAAAATCTGGATGCTTCGCGGGTGACTCACATTTATGACGACTGTAGTATCCCGGGGTTACGTGATGCCCTTTTGACAAGGAAAATCTACAGAGAAGCCAGGTTCACTTAACAACCGTGATATTAATTTAAGAACCGCAGGGATTCCCTTAACAAATGTGGCGAGAAAAGTTGTAAAATGAGGCAAAACCCTTTTAACAACTGTCTCGTTAAGCGACATACATTTGGGGCTCGATTGAGGTCGTAAAGTCGAGGACTACCTGTAGTTTAAACTCTGCTGTCTTTTTTAGGATTCGAGCGTTCTGCCAAATATATCGTCAGCCCTCCTGGATCCTGAGGAGTGGGAGACCCCAGACAGTTTCAATCCGGGTCATTTTCTGGATCAAGAAGGAAAATTTATCCACAGGGAAGCCTTTATACCATTTTCCATAGGTACGTTCTTCCCTGATGATGAACACACAAACAAAGTAGCAGTTATGCAGAATTTTCCCAGGATTCCCATTCTCTATCTTCATGAATTCAGGAATTTTAAAAACTCAAGAATTCAGTCTTATTTCCATTCTGCAATAAAGAAACGGATTCTCTTAAGTGCTCCATGAAGGTGCTAAATTCAGCACAGCAAGGAAATGGGCAGCTATATTAATTTAACAAAATAAATAAATGTAGGTAGTCTTACAACCATTGGTTTATTAGAATAATATCAAAATACCAGAGTTGGAAGCAGTGGTGGGTATCTGCAGGCTCGCACCTACTCGCGAGAGCCGGTTGGTGAAATTTAGAGAACCGGTGAGAGGGGTTTCCACTGGCATACCTGTAAGTAAATCTGGCCTGCTGCTGCCAGTGACCCAACGGGAAGGAAAGGAAGGAAGGAAGGAAGGAAGGAAAGAAAGAAAGAAAGAAAGAAAGAAAGAAAGAAAGAAAGAAAGAAAGAAAGAAAGAAAGAAAGAAAGAAAGAAAGAAAGAAAGAAAGAAAGAAAGAATTTATCATCACAATTGAGTCCAAAATTTTGGTTGCTAAGCAAGAGCGTTGTTAAATGAGTTTCACCACATTTTAAAAGGTGGCCACTCCCACCTTGTCACTGACTGCCAAGCCATGCCCACAAAATAGGCCACACCTACAGAGTAGGTTCTAAAAAAAATTGAAACCCACCACTGGTTGGAAGGGACCTTGGAGGTCTTCTAGTCCAACCTCCTGCCTAGGCAGGAAACCTTATACCGTTTCAGACAAATGGTTCTCCAACATCTTCTTAAAGACTTCCAGTGTTGGGGCATTCACAACTTCTGGAGGCAACTTCTGTTCCACTGATTAATTGTTCTCACTGTCATGAAATTTCTCCTTAGTTCTAGGTTGCTTCTCTCCTTCATTAGTTTCCATTTTTCAGGTGCTTTGGAGAAATGGTTGACCCCCTGAGGTATTGGAAGGCTGCTATCATGTCACCCCTAAATCCTGCAACTTTTCTTTTTATGTTTTAGCCTTCAGACATCTTTGTTGCTCTTTTCTGCGTTCTTTCTAAAGGCTCTATATTCTTTTTACAATATGGTAACCAAAACCAGATGTGGAGAGATTCAGCTAAGGCAGGCGTCTGCAAAGTTCGCTCTTTTAAGACTGTTGGAGTTCAACTCCCAGAAAGTCCAACCGTCTTAAAAGAGCCAACTTTGCAGACCCCTGAGCTAAGGGAACAGTCAAATAAAAGGCAACTTACCCTATCATGACATCTTGGCTGGATTACTGTAAAGCTCTCTACATGGGGCTCCTCTTGAGGGGCACTCGAAGGCTACAGTTAGTTCAGAATGTGGCCACGCGGGTGATTATGGGTGCCCCAAGGCAAGCCCACGTAACACCTCTCCTGCGCGAGCTGCACTGGCTGCCTGTGGCCTTTCGAGTGTGCTTCAAGGTGTTGACTACCATCTTTAAATCGCTCCATGGCTCGGGGCCTAGCTATATACGAGACCGCCTCCTGCCCCATACATCCCTTCGTCCGATCCGCTCCCACAGAGAGGGTCTTCTCCTGGTACCGTCGGCTGGGCAATGCCAGTTGGCGACCCCCAGGGGAAGGGCCTTCTCTGTTGGGGGCCCGGCCCTCTGGAACAACCTACCCCCCGACCTACGCACCATCTCGGACCTCCGCCTCTTCCGCCAGCGTCTTAAGACATTTCTATTCCAACAAGCCGGCCTAGCATAGCCCCCCGTTTCTGACTTTTATCCATAAATTTTAATCTTCAGGTTTTAAAATGGGTTTTTTAGCATGGGATTTAATTTAATATGCTTTTAATAATGTATATTGTTTTTTGTATGATTTTAATAATGCCTGTGCGCCGCCCTGGGTCCTAACGATGGAGAAGGGCGGGGTATAAATTCGAATAATAATAATAATAATAATAATAATAATAATAATAATAATAATAATAATAATAATAATAATAATAATAATAATAATAATAAATAATATCTTTTGGAGTATAAGACGCACCCTTTCCCCCCCATAAAAGAGGATGAAAACTTGGGTGTGTCTTATACACCCAATGTAGCCCCGTCCACCCACCAGCCCTCACGCTTTGGCCTCTGCCTCCCAGCAAATTGTCTCCTTGCAGCAGAAGGAGAAAATGGGGCTTGCGGAGGCAGGACAAAGTGTTAGATTCTCTGAAAGAGGGAGTCCGGACCAGGTTAGCTCAAAAACAAGTGCCGTTTATTGTAGGCAAAAGACAGACGGAGAAAAACTATATACAGAACAGAAGGCGCGGTAGACAGGGGCTCCCGCGTTTGACAGCTACTTATACGCGAGCTGTCAAACGTGGAGCCAATCAGGATCGCCGTTTAGCCGGGTTTCCCACCAGTCGCGTCTCGGCCAATCAGGCACGACTGGTGGTTTGACAGGTTGTTACTTCTTGTTGCTAACGCTACTCCCGGCAGACTGGAAGACCTGCGGCTGGTCGTAAGTCGAGACCAGTCACAGATCGAGGACATAACACCCCTTCCCCCCCTCGGTCTGCGCATGCGAGTCCGCCTGTCACTCCAGGTAAGTGGAGCATGCGTAGTCCGCCAAGTAGGCGGGGCGGCGCCAGGTCCGCCCAGATCGTCTCATTCGCTGCGGAGAGCCCGACGAGGTGAGTTGGTCCTGTTGAAGCTCCTCCCTTCGGGGAGTGGAGCTCCAGGCTGCAGCATCAGAGGGGCCTACCCGAAGAGGCGGCGCTGGATGGACCGGTAAGTCGGGGCGAGGGGGCGTGGCGGCCGGGGCATAGTCCGACGGAGAGTGCCGGTTGATTGCGGCGGTGTAGGGCGGGCCTTTAGGCGCAAAGGCCTGCATGTCTCTGTCGGCTTGAGCCAGAAATTGCAAGGTTTGCCGGAAGGCGGCGTCGGAGTCAGGGGGGCCTGAACAGGCGAAGGCCCCAAGCGGTTGTTGCGGCGAAGGAGAAAAGGTCTCAAGCGGCCCAATGGGGGCAACTGGGCAGGACGGCTCCGGCGTTGGGGATGGTGGTGTCAGAAAACGGCACCTCAGTTGATCCAAGTGGCGCCGCCACTCGGATCCATCAGGGAGGGTGACCCTGAAAGAGCAGGGACCTGTTAGCTCTGTGATGGTGGCAGGCACCCATTTGGGATCCCCCGCGTAATTCCTAGCATACACCAGGTCCCCGGGGTGGAACAGGCGGGCAGAGGGGGCCCCCAGGTTGCAAGGCTGCACCTCGTTGTAGGTCGTAAGTCGAGACCAGTCGCAGGTCGAGGACATAACACAAAGGGCAAAAGCCATGCTGGCAATGCCAGCGGTGTCTAGGGAACCACTTCTGTGACATGTCCAGCCTGGGCCAGGTCTTTGACCCAGGCCAACAAACCATACCTGTTCGCCTGAACCGGTGCGAACCGGCAGTAACCCACCTCTGAATTCATCTAGCGACAGAACTTTCCCCATGGCACCTGGGAAGATTACATCATTAATGTTAATTTAATTTAGTTTTAGAATGTTTTATTTTTGTATATTTGTATATCTATATTTTATATTCCGTGTGCGCTGTCCCGAGTCCCTATGTGGTGAGATGGGTGCGGCATATAAATTCGAATAATAATAAAATAAAATAAATCATCACCCAGCAAGGCTCAACCAAGCTTGGGACACAGGACAGCCTAGGGAGTTGCCCCTGCATGGCCCCATGGAAGTCTGACAACCAATCAGAATACAAGCTCCAATTCAAAAGCCCAGAGAGGGCATAAAACGCAGGCACTCTCGGCATCTCTTCCCTTTTTCCGCCAGGACCTCAAACCAGGTGGTCCTGTCCACCATTAAAACCATCTTTCCTTATTTATTTCTATTTATTTTATTTCTTATTTCTATTCGATTTGTAAATCGCACCAATCTCCGTCGAGACGGACTCTGAGCGGTGCATAGGACATTAAATAATATACAATAATAAATAACATATATACAAAAGTTAAAAAGAAATTAAATAATAAACCTGTGCTAAAAATCCCATTAAAACCTATCTAATTTAGCTAAGGCTCTATCATTCCTACATTAAATTCTATGCCAGTCCAGCTTGCTGAAAGAGGTGTGTCTTAAGTGAGCGGCGGAAGAGGGGAAGGTCCGTGATAGTACGAAGTTCGGGGGGGAGGTCGTTCCAGAGGGCAGGCCCTGCCACAGAGAAGGCCCTATTTCTGGGTGTTGCCAGCCGGCATTGGCCGGCAGTCGGCACCCTGAGGTTAGCTGAGGTCCAATTAGCTTCCAAGCGTCCGGTGTCTTTCTTCCCACTTGGAACTGAACCCAGATGGGCATTTCTTCCAACAGAACAAAAGCGCACAGAGAGTTGGTCATGACTTTGGAAAATCCTCTTCCGTGACCTCTTCAGCCTCTGGAAAATTGTGAACAGCACACCTGTCCTTAGTCCACCTCCACAGCAGAACCACCTAAAAACAGTCTCATTCCCACATAGGTTTCAGAGGCTGTGGAGGATGCTTAAGAGCTCAGTGCATTGCCCCATAGGCTCGAACGCTGTGTGAAACACACTTTATTCTCACATGCCTCCCATGGCCTCCAAAAACCGCATCTTAAGGAGGCTTTAAGACAGCAAACTCTTCTTGCACAGCTTATGCAGCATGCAAAACCCGTGCGAGAATAGAGTGTGCTTACGGGAATAATTATGGTTGGATGTTGGGGTGTGTTTGGGTGCAACACTAAATACTGTGGTCACCTTTGGCAGGTGAGTCATAGGATCGTCCAGTAGTAACAAAGAATGGAGCGTAAAGAGTGCTGAAATTCAAATTCTTTTACTACCAGTTCTGTGGGCATGACGGTGGGTATGGCAGGGGAAGGATACTGCGAAATCCCCATTCCCTCCCCACTCCAGGGAAAGGATACTGCGAAATCTCCATTCCCTCCCCACTCCAGGGAAAGGATACTGCGAAATCTCCATTCCCTCCCCACTCCAGGGGAAGGAAACTGCAAAATCCTCATTCTCTCCCCACTTCAGGGGAAGGATACTGCAAAATCTCCATTCCCTCCACACTCCAGGGAAAGGATAGTGCAAAATTCTCATTCCCTCCCCACTCCAGGGAAAGGATAGTGCAAAATTCCCATTCCCTCCCCACTCCAGGGAAAGGATACTGCAAAATCCCCATTCCCTCCCCACTCCAGGGAAAGGATACTACAAAATCCCAATTCCCTCCCCACTCCAGGGAAAGGATACTGCAAAATTCCCATTCCCTCCCCACTCCAGGGAAAGGATACTGCAAAATCTCCATTCCCTCCCCACTCCAGGGAAAGGATACTGCAAAATCCCCAATCCCTCCCCACTCCAGGGGAAGGATACTGCAAAATCCCCAATCCCTCCCCACTCCAGGGGAAGGATATTGCAAAATCCCCATTCCTTCCCCACTCCAGGGGAAGGATACTGCAAAATCCCCATTCCCTCCACACTCCAGGGAAAGGATACTGCAAAATCCCCATTCTCTCCCCACTCCAGGGGAAGGATACTGCAAAATCCCCATTCCCTCCCCCACTCCAGGGGAAGGATACTGCAAAATCCCCATTCCCTCCCCACTCCAGGGGAAGGATACTGCGAAACCTACTGAATTTCACCCCTGGGCCTAAGTTGCTCATTGCTGGAGTATGTGCTAATTTGTGCTAATATGCGAGACAGGTATTGAGTGAGTTTTGCCCCATTTTAAAACTTTCCTTACAACCGATGTTAAGTGAATCACAGCAGTTGTTAAGTTAGTAAGATATCGTTACGTGAATCTGGCCTCCCCCTTGACTTTGCTTCTCAGACGATCGCAAAAGGGCCTCCTAAAAACTGTCATAAATATGAACCAGTTATCAAGGGTCTGAATTTTTGTCATGTGATCATGGACATGCTGCAATGGTTGTATATGTGAAACAGATTTTTCAGTGTTGCTGTAACTTTAAATGAACTGTGTAAGCCAAGGACTACTTGCACCTATGTCGCTAGGGGTAGAAAGCAACAATATTCTCCTGAGTTTTAAGTTTATAGTTATAGTTTATAGTTTATTAAATTTATATACCGCACCCTTTCCCCGAAGGGACTCGGGGCGGTACACAGGCAATTTAAAACATATATAAATATAACAAAATACAAAATATAAAACGAGATTAAATTAACCCTGTGCTAAAAAAATTAAATATATTAAAACAATATCCCTAAAAACCAATTTAAAACAATTTAAATGCAGACTATAGGCTGGGTGATGTAAGTTAGGCCAGGCCGGCCTGTTGGAAAAAATAGGTTTTCAGATTCTGACGGAAGGAGCGGAGGTCCGTGGTCGTTCTCAGTTCGGGGGGTAAGTCATTCCAGAGGGTTGGGCCCACCACAGAGAAGGCCCTTCCCCTGGGTGTAACTCGCTGGCATAGCCTAGTGGACGGCACCCGGAGAAGTCCCTCTCTGTGGGAGCGAATCGGCCGAAGGGATGTATGGGGCAGGATGCAATAATAATTAATTAATAATTTATTATATTTATAAACCGCCCCCTCTCCCCAGAGGGACTCGGGGCGGTGTACAGGAAAAATAAAAACCATCTAAAAACATACAATATACACAAGTTAAAAACGAATTAAACTACCCTGTACAAAATTTAAAAACCATTAAAAACCATTAAAATTATCCCGAAGATAACTAGGTCCCGTGCCATGGAGCGCTTTAAAGATGATAATCAACACCTTAACTCTGCCTTAATTCGGAATTAACAGTTATAAGGGTAAAAAAATGATCATTAGACACTTTTTTTCAGTGCCATTGTAACTTCAGTCACTAAACAAATGGTTGTAAGTCGAGGACTATCTAAACCTATGTGGGCGCTAGGAGTCGAAAATAACAGTATTCTCAAGAGTCTTCATTCTGACTTAATTGCACTGAAGCATCAATTTGGGTGCTGCAACTGTTGTAAAAAAACAGTCATAAATCACTTTTTTTCACTGTTGTAACTTCAGTCTCTAAACGAATGGTTGTAAGTCGAGGACTGCCTATATTTATGCTGAGAGACCAAGCAAATTGGAGATGAAGCCTGTCAGGGTAATGATTTAAGAGCTGACCAGTTGCTACGATGATGTAATGCTGGGAATGAGTCGGGCTGATATCACTTTAAGAGGCTGTAATAAGAAGAGGCCCTGTTGGGGTGTCCCTCCCTCCCTCCCTCTCTCTGATTGCTGTTTGTTTGAGGTCTGACTACAGTATGTGTATGTATATATTCCTTATAGATCAAACCACTATTTAAACACAAACCTTTGTTTACCGTAATTGCTCCTGGATTGTCTCACATAGTCATCCTGTGCGCACTATAACAAAGCTGTCCTTAACGCTCACGACTCTTCCTCTTGCCTTTCTTCCTGCCACTCTGGTGTAGGTCAGCGAGCCTGTTTGGGAGAAAACCTGGCCAGGATGGAACTTTTTCTCCTCTTTGCCAACCTGCTGAGGAGGTTCCACTTCCGGCTGCCCCGAAGGAGTGACCAAAGTGGACACAAAATACATTAAAGGCATGACATTACAATCAACTCCACAACTGCTCTGTGCTCTCCCTCGCTAGCTCAACCTTGCCTTGCGAGTGACTGAAAAACCCTCACCCAGAACTCACCAGAGATAAGCTGCATATGTACAGTATGTATGTATGTATGTATGTATGTATGTATGTATGTATGTATGTATGTATGTATGTATGTATGTATCAGTGGTGGGTTTCTGCAGGCTCGCACCTATTCGCGAGAGCCGGTTGGTGAAATTTAGAGAACCGGTGAGAGGGGGTTCCACCGGCGTACCTGGAAGCAAATCTGGCGCGCCGCTGCCAATAACCCAACGGGAAAGGAAGGGAAGGAAGGAAGGAAAGGAAGGAAGGAAGGAAGGAAGGAAGGAAGGAAGGAAGGAAAGAAAGAAAGAAAGAAAGAAAGAAAGAAAGAAAGAAAGAAAGAAAGAAAGAAAGAAAGAATTTATCATCACAATTGAGTCCAAAATTTTGGTTGCTAAGCAAGAGCGTTGTTAAATGAGTTTCACCCCATTTTAAAAGGTGGCCACTCCCACCCTGTCACATGACTGCCAAGCCACGCCCACAAAATAGGCCACACCTACAGAGTAGGTTCTAAAAAATTTGAAACCCACCACTGGTATGTATGTATGTATGTATATAATATATACATACTGCACTGGATGGGCTGGACATTGATAGTTGGTCCTAGATCTTTTTAACATTTGTATTTTATTGTGTTTGCTAGGTGAAATTATTAATAGGTAGCAAATCCAAGTGTAATATGCCATGTGCTCAATCAATCAATCAATGATATCTTATTTAATTTCATCTCTTCTTTTTTTTGGTCTACCTGATTGACATCCTCTGGGAGGAAGTCTCATAAATAACTATGTAAACAATAAATACATAAAAAGAAACCAACAGAAAACAAGATCCTTACTAAGAAATACCCAAAGGCATTTAATACAATAATAGCAGAGTTGGAAGGGACCTTGGAGGTCTTCTAGTCCAACCCCCTGCCTAGGCAGGAAACCATATACCATTTCAGACAAATGGCTATCCAACATCCTCTTAAAGTCTTGCAGTGTTGGGGCATTCACAACTTCTGGAGGCAACTTCTGTTCCACTGATTCATTGTTCTCATTGTCAGGAAATTTCTCCTTAGTTCTAAGTTGCTTCTCTCCTGGATTAGTTTCCACTCATTGCTTCTTGTCCTGCCCTCAGGTGACTTGGAGAATAGCTTGACTCCCTCTTGTTTGGGGCAACCCCTGAGATATTGGAAGATGTTATCATGTCTCCCCTAGGCCTTCTTTTCACTAGATTAGACATACAGTACCTAAGTCCTGCATTCATGTGCATTCTGCATTCATCTCCAGTAGATGAAAATATTCAACAACAAATTTCAGCCTCAACAAAATGCCTTGGTGCTAGCAATTGGGCCTTCTTACTTCTGTTCTCATGCTTCATAAACATGTGACACTTGATATTTAGAATAGAATAGAATAACAGAGTTGGAATGGATCTTGGAGGTCTTCTAGTCCACCCCCCTGCTCAAATAGAAGACAAGTGGCTGTCCAATCTCTCCTTAAAGACTTGCAGTGTTGGGGCATTCACAACTTCTGGAATTTTCTCCTCAATTCTAAGTTGCTTCTCTCCTTGATTAGTTTCCACCCATTGCTTCCACCCATCTTCTATGGCTGTCCATGGAAGATCAAGTGACGTCTGTAGCCAGGAGGGCGTTTTACCAGGTCCGCCTGGTCCGCCAGTTGCGTCCCCTATTGCGTCCCACTCATGCACTCGTGACATCCCGACTGGACTACTGCAATGCTCTCTACATGGGGCTCCCCTTGAGGTGCACCCGAAGGCTTCAGCTTGTCCAGAATGCAGCCCCGCAGGCAGTTATGGGAACCTCCAGGTTTTCCCATGTAACACCGCTCCTGTGCAAGCTGCATTGGCTGCCTGTCGTCTTTCGGGTGCGCTTCAAGGTGTTGGTTATCATCTTCAAAGCGCTCCATGGCACGGGACCTAGCTATCTGCGGGATCGCATCCTGCCCCATACATCCCTGCGGCCGATTCGCTCCCACAGAGAGGGACTTCTCCAGGTGCCGTCCACTAGGCTATGCCAGCGGGTGACGCCCAGGGGAAGGGCCTTCTCTGTGATGGGCCCGACCCTCTGGAACGACCTTCGCCCCGAAATTAGAACAACCACGGACCTCCGCTCCTTCCGTCAAAAATTAAAAACAAATTTCTTCTGCCTGGCCGGCTTGGGTTAATCAAATTGTTTTATTAGGGACTTTTTGGGGTCCAGTTTTAGTCAGTTTGGGATTTTAGCGCAGGGTCTAGTTTAATTTATTTTAATTGTATTTATGCTTGTTGGTTTTATGTATGTATTTTTAAATTCCCTGTGCAGCACCGCCTCGAGTCCCTTCGGGGAGAGAGAGCGGTTTTATAAATTAAAATAATAATAATACTAATAATAATAATACTAATAATAATACTAATAATAATACTAATAATAATACTAATAATAATACTAATAATAATAATAATTCTTGTTTTTGTTCTTGTTCTTGTTCTTGTTCTTGTTCTGCTCTCAGGTGCCTTGGAGAAATATCAAATTCTGATGGCTGAACAGACACCCCCAGTTCACCCAATCTCATGGGGGGGGGGGGCTTGGCAACTGGC
Organism: Rhabdophis nuchalis; assembly: GCA_039707465.1. NCBI lineage: Eukaryota > Metazoa > Chordata > Lepidosauria > Squamata > Natricidae > Rhabdophis > Rhabdophis nuchalis. The sequence goes on along the minus strand of CM077645.1, from coordinate 6,881,422 downwards.
TCACTTTTATGACCGTTTGCAGCATCCCCCTCTCAGTCTGTAGAGATTCTCAGTCATCCAGGTCATGGTTGTCCCAAAGGTGCTTTCTCAGGAGACAACTGGAATTTCTTCTTTTTTTTTCTTTTAAAGATGTTTTGGTGCAGATAATGTAGCAGCTGATGTTTTACTTCTAGTGTCTCTCCTCTTTTAAGGAAATTAAATTAAATTAAGGAAGATGCACCTTCTAGTGGCACTTGGTATGCATTACAGTAAAGAAAAAATATTATTCATATATTAGGAGCTGTGGGGTTCTTTATCCTAATGTTTGTTTAATATTGAAAATTAAGGAGTTTTCATCACGTTTTCTTTTCTTTTTTAAAATTTATTGAATGTTTTAATATTTAAAAACAGAAAGAAAAACACCACAAGAACAAAACAAAACACAAAACATATATAACAATGTAAAGTAATTAATACAATAATAATACAATATCAGAGTTGGAAGGGACCTTGGAGGTCTTCTAGTCCAACCCCCTGCCTAGGCAGGAAACCCTATACCATTTCAGACAGATGGCTATCCAACATCTTCTTAATTATACGCCTTCTCTATCGGTTTTCATCACATTTTCTGACTCCTAGTTGGTATTCATGGATTATACATGAAAACACCTTAATTTCACAACACTTGACCATAATTTCATTTGGGAAACTCTGAGCATCCTAGACCAAGCCAAGTCCAAAACCGTTAGAAGCCTGGCACTCAAACAAATCGGCCATCAACGGGCACATAGACATAAACAATATGTTATGCTGCCAAAAAAGCCAACCCAGTTCTAGGCTGCATCAACAGAGGGATAGAATCTAGATCACGTGAAGTGTTAATGCCACTGTATAGTGCCTTGGTAAGGCCACACTTGGAATACTGCATACAGTTTTGGTCGCCATGATGTAGAAAAGACGTGGAGACTCTGGAAAGAGTGCAGAGAAGAGCAACCAAGATGATTAGGGGACTGGAGACTAAAACATATGAAGAATGGTTGCAGGAGCTGGGTATGTCTAGTTTGATGAAGAGAAGGACCAGGGGAGACATGATAGCAGTGTTTCGATATCTCAGAGGGTGCCACAAAGAAGAGGGAGTCAAACTATTCTCCAAGGCACCTGGGGGCAGGACAAGAAGCAATGGGTGGAAACTAATCAAGGAGAGAAGCAACTTAGAACTAAGGAGAAATTTCCTGACAGTTAGAACAATTAACCTCTGGAACAGCTTGCCTCCAGAGGTTGTGAATGCCCCAACCCTGGAAGTCTTTAAGAAGATGTTAGATAGCCATTTGTCTGAAATGGTATAAGGTTCCTGCCCACGCAGGGGGTTGGACTAGAAGACCTACAAGGTCCCTTCCAACTCTGCTATTGTATTGTATTGTATTACATGTCATTCAAAAGAGACAATCAAGAGGCTGAAAAAGAAACAAAAGCCAAAACTCTTCTCCACCAGCAGTCAATAACTAGATGAGCACCAAGACTAACATTAGATCAACAGTCAAGAGGCAAAAAAACCAAATGCACAAGTACAGTATAGGTGGTATCTTGCTCAATAGTAGCAACTGTGAGAGGGATCTCGGAATCCTAGTGGACAACCATTTAAATATGAGCCAGCAGTGTGCAGCAGCTGCCAAAAAAGCCAACACAGTTCTAGGCTGCATCAACAGAGGGATAGAATCTAGATCGCGTGAAGTGTTAATGCCATTGTATAGTGCCTTGGTAAGGCCACACTTGGAATACTGAATACAGTTTTGGTCGCCACGATGTAGAAAAGACGTGGAGACTCTGGAAAGAGTGCAAAGAAGAGCAACCAAGATGATTAGAGGACTGGAGACTAAGACATATGAAGAACGGCTGCAGGAGCTGGGTATGTCTAGTTTGATGAAGAGAAGGACCAGGGGAGACATGATAGCAGTGTTCCGATATCTCAGAGGGTGCCACAAAGAAGAGGGAGTCAAACTTTTCTCCAAGGCACCTGGGGGCAGGACAAGGAGCAATGGGTGGAAACTAACCAAGGAGAGAAGCAACTTAGAACTAAGGAGAAATTTCCTAACAGTAAGAACAATTAACCTCTGGAACAGCTTGCCTCCAGCAGTTGTGAATGCCCCAACCCTGGAAGTCTTTAAAAAGATGTTAGACAGCCATTTGTCTGAAATGGTATAAGGTTCCTGCCCCTGCAGGGGGTTGGACTAGAAGACCTACAAGGTCCCTTCCAACTCTGCTATTGTATTGTATTGTATTGTATTGTAAATCCAATCAAGGAACTGTCAAATAGGCTAAAGCAAATAACAGCCGAATCAAGAAACCACACTGTCCTCACCCAATAACAGTGATTGGGCAAGCCACTAGTATATAAATAGAGAGGAAACCCCACTCCCTCCTAGAACTGATGATGTTACCAAGTTGGGTAACGAACTGTTTGCAAGAAAACAGCCAAGCTCAGACAGCACCAAAGATCCCATAGTCCTTATCTTCCTCTTCCTAATACAATCCTTGGTTGTATAAACAGAGGCATAGAATCAAAACCATGGGTAAAGTATTAGTACCACTTTATAGAACATTAGTAAGACCAGACATGAAATATTGCATCCAGTTTTGGTCACCGCTTAACACAAAAGATGTTGAGACTTTGGAAACAGTTCAGAGAAGAACAACTAAGATGATTTGGAGACTAAAACATATGCAGAAAGATTACAGGATTTGGATCTGGCCAGTCGAATCCCTTATGCCAGGGGTCTCCAACCTTTGCAACTTTAAGTCTGAAGGACTTCAGCTCCCAGATTTCTCCAGCCAGCTTTGCTTTAAAGCAGGGTTCTCCAACCTTTGCAACTTTAAGTCTGAAGGACTTCAGCTCCCAGAATTCTCCAGCCAGCTTTGCTTTAAAGCAGGGTTCTCCAACCTTTGCAACTTTAAATCTGAAGGACTTCAGCTCCCAGATTTCTCCAGCAAAGCTTAAAGTTGCAAAGGTTGGAGACCCCTGCCTTATGCCACCAGGCTTGAAATTTTGGCCTTGGACAATCTGGAACTGCGCCGTCTGCGGTCTGACCTAAGCGTAGTACACAAAATTGTCTGCTACAACGTCCTACCTGTCAACGACTACTTCAGCTTCAACCACAATAATACACAGGCAAACAATCGATACAAACTCAAGGTAAACCTCTCCAAACTCGATTGCAGAAAATGTGACTTCAAGCAACAGAGGGGTCAACGCCTGGAATGCTCTACCTGACTCCGTTGTTACATCCTCAAACCCCCATAGCTTCAACCTTCAAGCGTCTACCATGGACCTCACCCCATTCCTAAGAGGTCCATAAAGGGGGTGTGCATAAGTGCACCAGCATGTCTACCATCCCTCTCCTACTGTCCCCATTTATTTGTACTCATTTCCTGTGTTCATGTCCATGTTTATACTTGTCCATGTTGGACAAACAGAGATACAGTAGATAGATAGGTAGAGAGAGATAGATAGATAGATAGATAGATAGATAGATAGATAGATAGATAGATAGATAGATAGATAGGTAGGTAGGTAGGTAGGTAGGTAGGTAGGTAGGTAGGTAGGTAGGTAGGTAGGTAGGTAGGTACGTAGGTAGGTACGTAGGTAGATAAGATAGATAGATAGATAGATAGATAGATAGATAGATAGATAGATAGATAGATAGATAGATAGATAGATAGATAGATAGATAGATAGATGTTGTTGCGATGAAGAAAGACACAAGGCAGGAATTAGCTTGATTGGAAAGCACACAGACCAGCTTTTGGGAGCTTCCCCATGGGAAGGGAAGGCACCCAGAACAGCTGTTCAGAGCTCCCTTTTATTTGTCATAAACCGTTTACGTGGCAGAAACTGATTCATTGATCAAAGTGCACTTGTAATGATTAACTAAACAAAGCTCATGGTTAATACAAAGCTCATGGTTAATATAAAGCTTATGGTTAACGCCTATCCATGTGTACAGTTCAAAGTTTAGTGCTGCAAGTGATGTAATGTGCTTACGTGCCAATTCTTAAGTTTCACTCTCTTTGAAGAATTAATCATGAAGAATCACTATGTTGATTGTTGCTTTCTGCAGCGTGGTTTGCCAGCCACTGAGAAAACAATAAACCCCACAATAGATAGATAGATAGATAGATAGATAGATAGATAGATAGATAGATAGATAGATAGATAGATAGATAGATAGATAGATAGATAGATAGATAGGGATAGGGATATGGATATGGATATGGATATATATAGAGATAGATAGATAGATAGATAGATAGATAGATAGATAGATAGATAGATAGATAGATAGATAGATAGATAGATAGATAGATAGATAGATAGATATGGATATGGATATATATAGAGATAGATAGATAGATAGATAGATAGATAGATAGATAGATAGATAGATAGATAGATAGATAGATATAGATATGGATAGATATAGAGATGATAGATAGATAGATAGGTAGGTAGGTAGGTAGGTAGGTAGGTAGATAGATAGATAGATAGATAGATAGATAGATAGATAGATAGATAGATAGATAGATAGATAGATAGATAGATAGAGAAAGAGAGAGGGAGGGAGGGAGGGAGGGAGAGCGCAATATTCCAGTATTTGCGAGGCTGCCAGAAAAAGGAGGGGGTCAATTTATTTTCCAAAGCAGGTGAAGACAGGACAAGAAACAATAGATGGAAATTAATCAAAGAGAGAAGCAACCTGGAATCAAGGAAGAATTTCCTGATGGTTAGAACAATTAATCAGTGGAACGACTTGCTCCCAGGATGCTCCAACACTGGAGGTTTCAAAGAAGAGATTGGACTGCCATTTTTTTGGAATGTTATTGGGCTTCCTGCTTGAGCAGAGGGTTAGACTAGAAGACCTCCAAGGTCCCTTACAACTCTGTCCTTCTGTTATTGGTGGATTTGTTACACAACCCCATCCCAGGGTGCAAAAATACCCCCCCCTCCCAAACACACACACACAGACACGTCATTCCTTGATGGATTGCAGGATGTTCTGCCTGAAGGTTTGAAATGTGGACATTCCTTGGGGCAGGAGGACCATCTGCTGCTACGTCTCTTGCTGATGCGGCACTCTTAAATGTCACAAGATTTGCTGACGAATGGTGGGAAAGCGTGAGAGTGTGCTGAAATTTGTTTCAGGGATGCCTTAGCTCCAGATGTATTCATAAGTCTCCTACCGAATGGCAGTTCCACTGTAAAGGAATAAGCTCTATTGCCAGCACACGTACTGGTAGTCCTACGATGGAAGAAATGTCCTTCTGGGTTCAGTTCCAAGTGGGGGGAAAGACCCTGGAAACACGGAGGCTGCTTGGAAAGATTGTTTAATGGTTCTCCGAGGAGCTGAGGGCATTGAAGCGCCGCAAGAGATGCCTGGAGAGCATTTGGAGATCCACTCGCGCCGAATCTGACCGAACATGTGCTAGGTCCCACTTGAGGACCTACCTCGTGGCGATAAGAGCGGCGAAACGTAATCATCTCGCCGCCCTTATCACATCTGCAGATAACCGCCCTGCCGCCCTGTTTAGAGTGACCCGCTCCCTTCTCCAACAGGGACCGCGGGAAGCTCCCTTGCAGGGTCGTGCAGAGGAGTTTGGACATTATCTCCAGGAGAAAGTCGCTCAGATCCGGAGCGAGTTGGCCTCCAATGAAGTTAGTCCAGGCGGGCAATCGGAGGCAGGTCTTGAGACCGTTTCGTGGGAAGAATTTGACTTTGTGACTCCAGTTGACATGGTCAGGTTGTTGGGGCGACTGAACGCTACCACATGTTTATTGGACCCGTGTCCCTCCTGGCTGGTACTGGCCTCCCGGGAGGTCACATGAGGCTGGCTCCAGGAAATAGTGAACGCCTCTTTGAGTGAGGGGTTTCTTCTGGCTATCTTGAAAGAGGCGGTGGTGAGACCCCTCCTCAAGAAGCCTTCCCTGGATCCAGCATTGCTGGTTAATTACCGTCGGGTCTCCAACCTTAGCTTTCTTGCTAAGGTTGTAGAGAGTGTGGTAGCTCAACAGTTCCCCCGACACCTGGAGGAAACCGTCTATCTAGACCCACGCCAGTCCGGCTTCCGTCCCGGGCACAGCACGGAGACGGCATTGGTCGCGTTGGTAGATGATCTCTGGAGGGCCCGGGACAGGGGTTGTTCCTCTGTCCTGGTCCTATTAGACCTCTCAGCGGCTTTCGATACCATCGACCATGGTATCCTATTGCACCGGCTGGAGGAGTTGGGATTGGGAGGCATTGTACTGCAGTGGTTCTCTTCCTACTTCTCTGACCAGTCGCAATGTGTGTTGACAGGAGGGCAGAGATCGATCTCGAGGCCCCTCGTATGCGGGGTACCTCAGGGGCCGGTCCTCTCGCCCCTCCTGTTTAACATCTATATGAAGCCGCTGGGTGAGATCATCTGTGGCTTTGGGGTAGAATACCATCAGTAAGCTGATGATACTCAGCTGTACATTTCTACCCCTGGCCACCCCAACAATGCCGTGGAAGTGATGTCTCGGTGTCTGGAGGCCGTACGGATCTGGATGGGGAGGAACAAACTCAGACTCAACCCATCCAAGACCGAGTGGCTGTGGTTTCCGGCATCTCGATATAGCCAGTTAACTCCATCGCTGGCTATCGGGGGCGAGTCATTAGCCCCCGCGGAAAGGGCTGGCAACTTGGGCGTCCTCCTGGATGCACGGCTGTCCTTGGACGACCATGTGACGGCTGTGGCCAGGGGGGCTTTTTATCAGGTTCACCTGATACGCCAGTTGCGCCCCTTTCTAGATCGGGATGCCCTACGCACGGTCACTCAAGCCCTCGTTATCTCCCGCCTGGACTACTGCAACGCTCTCTACATGGGGCTCCCCTTGAGGTGCGCCCAGAGACTCCAGCTAGTGCAGAATGCGGCCGCACGGGGGATTCTGGGAGTCTCACGGTACTCCCATATAACACCTGTCCTGCGCGAACTGCACTGGCTGCCTGTGGTCTTCCGGGTGCGCTTCAAGGTGTTAGTAACCATCTTTAAAGCGCTCCATGGCACGGGTCCTGGTTATTTGCGAGACCGCCTCCTGCCACACACCTCCCTTCGACCTGTCCGCTCCCACAGAGTGGGCCTCCTCAGGGTGCCGTCAGCCGGTCAATGCCGGCTGGCGGCTCCCAGGGGAAGGGCCTTCTCTGTGGCGGGCCCGGCCCTCTGGAACAACCTGCCCCCCGATATCCGTACCATCATGGACCTTTGCCTCTTCCGTCGGATGTTAAAAGCACATTTCTTCCATCTGGCCGGCCTGACATAGACTAAGGGCATAATTTTAAATTTTGGGGATATTTAATTGTTTTAACTTTTAAAACATTTTAGCACAGATCTAATAATTTAATGCTATTTTATTTTTTGTATGTGTTGTGGGTTTTTATCTTTCTGTGCACCGCCCTGTGTCCCACCAGGGAAAATAGGGCGGTATATAAGTCTAATAAATAAATAAATAAAATAAAATGTGGTTTGACTTTTGACCGCTTTACAATAGTCACAGAAACAGTTGTAAAATCGAGTTCAGCCATGTGGCGCCTGAACTTACAACCATAAGGGTTTGCAACAGAAATTCCAGGCTCCACTGTGGTCTTAAATCAAGGACTTCAATGCAGGTGGACTTTGACCCCTGAGTGCCTGGGGAATTCTGGGAGCTGAAGTCCACTTATCTTAAAGGTGCCAAAGTGGAGAACGCTAGCTTAGAGATAGCCTAATGCAGATAGTCCTCGACTGACAACAATTCACTTAGTGACCGTTTGAAGTTACGATGGTACTGAAAAAAGTGACTTATGACCGTTTTTCACACCACTGCAGCATCCACATGGTCACATGGTCAAAATTCAAATGGTTGACTCGTAATAGTGGCAGTGTCGCACCAAGGATCCCAGGGATCACCAGGGATTCAAACCGCTGAACTTTTTTCAAGGACCGACAAGCTCAGCGTCTTAGCCCCTCAGCTACCGCATCCTGTGCTCAGGTGTGAGTCTGCTGAGATTGTGAGTTAATTCAGGGGTTGCACTAGAAGACCTCCAAGGTCCCTTCCAACTCTTTAATGTTCGATCTATAGTCTAATTCAGGGTTCTGCAAAGTTGGCTCTTTTAAGACTGATGGACTTCAACTCCCAGAATTCCCCAGCCAGCATAGCTGGCTGGGGAATTCTGGCAGTTGAAGTCCACCAGTCTTAAAAGAGCCAACTTTGCAGAACCCCGGGACTCTAATTTAAGGACCAGATTAAGTGGGTGTGTGGTCCAATGCCCGCAAGGGCAGGTTAGCTGCCTGAGCCACGTAGAATATAGAATCACAGAGTTGGAAGGGACCTCGGAGGTCATCTAGTCTAACCCCCTGCTCGAATAGGAGATCCTATGCCATTTCAAGGCAAATGGCCATCCAGCCTCTTTTTGAAAGCCTGCAGCGTTAACCACAACTCTGAAGGTATCCTTAAGCCTGTAGTTTCTCACGTAGCGCAAAACCTGGTTTAAAGAGTTGCGCGTTGACATGATTCCTATGGGCGGTTCTCAGATTTTGAAACACGCGAGCCCGGAAACAGCCTATCCGACCAGCATAGGCGGCTCCTCTTGGTTCTCTGCTCTACCGAGAGGTAGAAAGCAATCACCATAGAGGGCCGCAGTCAAGAAAGTCCCAGCAAGCCGGAACGTTACCGCTTTCCCGAGGCCGGGCAGAACCCGCCGTCCTAAGGACAAAGGTTCCGCCGGGCCGGAAGTGGGGGGAGGGGGAAAGACGGCGAATGGAAGAAGCAGCCCGCTGAACGGAAGTCGTGCGGCTGAGGGGAAGCGAAGCGGCTTCGAGTGACGGAGCGAGGAGGATGAACAACAAATTCGACGCGTGAGTGAGTCGGGATCGCCGCTGCATTGCGGGACAGGGCCGCGGGGGAAGCCTTCGGCCGGCCGACCTCCCGGTCGGAGGGGTTTGGGGTGGGCGCGGCGCGTGCGCAGTTGGGCCCGGGAGCGGGTGGGGGGAGGGGAAAGCGGGATTCGCCGAAACAAACCCCCTCCCCCCTTGCTCCAGGCTCCCAAAGGCGCTAAAGCCCTTTTTTACGAGGACCGCCGGTGGAGCCCCTGACAGGCCCCGGTGGGGGGGGGGGGGGGGGAAGCTTCGGCTTCCTCCAGCCAGAGCCAAGGTTCTAGTCCTCACTGTCATAAGTAAAGCCCCGAAGGCAACAGGAATGTCAAAGCAGCTGTTAACGAAATGTGTGTGTGGGGGGGAAGGAGGGGGGGAGGCGAGGGTATAGGTAGTCCTCGACTTACGACCCCAAGTTTCTGTTGTTGAGGGAGACATTTGTCAAGTGTGCCTTGCCTCATGTTACGACCTTTTTTTTTTTTGCCGCGGTTGTTAAGTGAATCATCGCCGTTGGTAAGTGAATCTGGCTTCCCCCATTGACTTCGCTGGTCAGGTCACATGCAACACAACATGTGTCATAAATATGACGATGGCAACGGTCATAGGTACGGAGCAGTTGCCAAGCGCCTGAATTCTGACCACGTGACCGTGGGGATGCTGCAAAGGTCGTAAGTGTGAAAATTTGCTTGTAAGTGTTGAAAATTGGTCGTAAGTCCCCTTTTTTCAGTGGCGTTGTAACTTTGACTGGTCATTAAAGGAACTGATGTAAGTTGAGGACTTACCTGTAGAGAGGCCAAAGACCTGTCCCAGGCAGGGGATGATGGATCGTAGCTCCTCTCCAGGAGCCCTTGAAAGGGAGACCACCAGGAAATCCTAGCGGGGGACTGGAACCCCACCCAAAGGAAGAGAGGGGGGGGCTTCTCTCTCATTGCTGATGGCTGAAGGCAGCCATGGCTTTCTCCATGGACATACAGGGAATCCTCAACTTACGACCACAAGGAAGCCCCAAATTTATGTTGCTAAGTGAGAAGTTTGTTGGGAGAAATGCCCATTGTATGATTTTCCTTGCCACAGTTGTTAACTGAATCACTGCAATTGTTGCATTAGTCACACAGTTATTAAGCGGAATCCGGCTTCCCTATTGACATTGCTTGTCGGAAGGTCGCAAAAGGAGATCATAATACAGGTCGTCCTCGACTTACAACTGTTCACTTCGTGACCGTTCAAAGTCACAACGTCACTGAAATAAGGGACTTACGGCCATTTTTCACAGTTACGACCTTTGTGGCTTCCCCAGGGGGACGTGATCAAAATTCAGATGCTTGGTAATCGACCCATATTTATGGCCGTTCCTGTCTCTCAAAGTCATGTGATTCCCCCTTTGCAACCTTTTGACAAGCAAAGTCAAGGGGGAAGCCAGATTCACTTAACCACCCTGCTGCTAACTGAACATCTGTGATTCACTTAACAACCGTGGCAAGAAAGTTCGTAAAATGGGGCAGTGTCTCGCTTAACAACAGAAATTTTGCGCTCAATTGGGGTCGTACGTCAAGGACTATCTGCACCCCGGGACACTGCATCCCTCATAAACGTGAGTCCGTGGTCAAGCATCCAAATGTAAATCGCACAACCACGGGGGAATGCTGCAACGGTCGTAAGTGTGAAAAATTGTCATCGGTTGCTTTTTTCAGCACCGTGGTAAGTTCAAACGGTCTCTAACCAAACTGTTGTAAGTCAAAGACTACCTGTGGCTGGTCACAGGCATATGGGGCTCATGGCAACCTTGAGGTCGCCGGAGGTAGAGGCCAGAGGGCCTGCAGGGGTCATTTTTCCCAAGCCTGGGGCAGCTTTTATTTATTTATTTTTTAATCATTAAAATTACCGTATTTTTCAGAGTATAAGAGACTCCGAAGTATAAGACGCACCTAGATTTTGGGGAGGAAAACAAGGGAAAAATATCAGCCTCCCAGCAATTTGCCTCCTTGCAACAAACAGTACAGACAATATACACTGTTTGTAGTGTTACATTTCAGACTATACTTGTACAGATGCTGTTAAAATTGATGTGCTTTCTGGAAGTATAGTTATTCTCTGCTATTTAAAAGAATAGCACTTTTTAAAACAATAGCACGGGACCCCTTCAGATCAAGCCTTTATTTTAAAATGCTTCCTCATTTTGTTAAGTTGTTTAGAACAATAATAAAAGTCTCAGAATTTGAACATTCGAATAGGCATTTATAGTTGTTGACTTACCTCCTTGCAGCAAACAGCCTGATTAGCAGAAGAAAAAAAAAATCTGCCTCCCAACAATTTGTCATTTGGAGCAAACAGCAAGTTTCACTTTCAATTTCTTCTGATCTTCAGCTTTTAGAGGCTGCAGGGATTGCTATAGCTTAGTCCCTTTGGGGAGAGGGGGCGGTTAATAAGTCGAATAAATAATAATAATAATAATAATAATAATAATAATAATAATAATAGTTGTTGTTGTTGTTGTTGTTGTTATTATTGTTATTGTTATTGTTATTGTTGTTATTATTATTATTATTATTATTATTATTATTATTATTATTATTATTATTATTATTATTATTATTATTATTAAAGCTTCCTCAAGCCCCCGTTTGCTGCAAAGAGGTAAATTGCTGGGAGGCAGAGGCAAAAAGGTTGGGGCCAGTGGGTGGAGCTACATTTAGCGTATAAGATGCTCCCAAATTTTTACCCTCTTTTAGGGAGGAAAAAGGTGCGTCTTATACTCTAAAAAAAAAGTATATTGCCACTGATTCGCCCATGGCGACTCAAGGCAACTTACAGAATATTTTTAAAAACACATCTAAAAACAGTAAAACTAATAAAACCATCAAATAAATTTATTTTATTTTATTTTTTATTAAATTTATACCCCGCCCTTCTCCTAAAAAAGGACCCAGGGCAGCGCACAGGCATCATTAAAATCATACAAAAATACAAAAATACAAAATTGTTAAAAACTAATTAAATATTCCCTGTGCTAAAATTAATAAAACTCTAAAATTTAAAAATTATCCCTATAAAATTATCCCTATAAAGTCAGAACGGGGGATTATGCTAGGCTGGCTTGATGAAATAAATGAGTTTTAAGACGTTGGCGGAAAAGGCGGAGCTCCACGATGGTGCGTAGATCGGGGGGGTAGGTCGTTCCAAAGGGTCAGGGCCCACCACAGAGAAGGCTCTTCCCCTGGGCACCGCCAACCGGCATTGCCCGGCCGACAGTACCCTGAGAAGGCCCTCTCTGTGGGAGCGGATTGGTCGAAGGGATGTATGGGGCAGGAGGCAGTCGCGAATATAGCTAGGCCCCGAGCAATGAATGTAATAAAATCACCTCCCGCCCCAGTGACAGCAGATCACGAACCATTGAATGGGCTCCATCCTGTTCCGGGTTCCCCAGGCCCCCTGGCAGGACCAGGTCTTCAGCGCCTTCCGGAAGAGTGTGAGAGTAGGGGCCGTTCTAATCTTTGGGGGGAATGATATTCCAGAGAGAGGGAGCCACCACGAAGAAGGCCCTTCCTTGGGGTTCCACCAGGTGTATCTTCCTCAGGTATGGGACCTGCAGCTTTCTTCAGTGCCACTGTAACTTCAAACCGTCACTAAGCGAACTGTTGTAAGTCCAGGCCCACTTTTATGAGGGGGATGCAAAAGAGCTCAAGCCGAGACAGGCTATAAAGTGAGTTAATTTATAATAATAATAATAATAATAATAATAATAATAATAATAATAATAATAATAATAATAATAATAATAATAATTTTATTATTACGCGGTATATAAAATAATTTTAATATTATTTTATATACCGCGTCCTCTCCCCAAGGGGACTCGGAGCGGTGCACAGGGAAAAAAATTAAAACACATAAAATATATATACAAAAATAAATACAATAGAATAAAAACAAATTAAACTTAATTGTCCCTGCACTAAAATCCCCATATTAAAACTAGTGTTCCCTAAACCCTAAAGGTAGAGACTAACCTAGGCCATGGACAGCCGGGTATCCAGGAGGACACCCAAGTTGCGCGCCCCATCCACAGGGGCAAGGTGTTCGCCCCCTAAGGCCAGTGATGGAGTCAGCTGGTTGAATCGGGCGGCCGGAAACCATAGCCACTCGGTCTTGGCCCCCAACCCCCCCAGCCGATGCAATAGGATACCATGGTCGATGGTATCAAAAGCCGCTGAGAGGTCTAATAGGACCAGGATGGAGGAACAACCCCCATCTCTGGCCCTCCAGAGATCATCTACCAACGCGACCAATGCCGTCTCGGTGCTATGCCCGGGCCGAAAGCCGGACTGGCGCGGGTCTAGATAATCAACTTCCTCCAGGTGACGGGGAAACTGTTGTGCCACCACACTCTCTACAACCTTCGCCAGAAAGGGAAGGTTGGAGACGGGACGATAGTTGGCTAATAAAGCTGGATCCAAAGAGGGCTTCTTCAGGAGGGGCCTCACCATGGCCTCTTTAAGGGAGGCAGGCAAGAAACCCTCATTTAAAGAAGCGTTGACAACCTCTTGGAGCCAGCCTCGTGTCACCTCCCAGGATGCCAGTACAAGCCAGGAAGAACACGGGTCCAATAAACATGTGGTGGCTTGCAGTCGCCCACGTAACCTGTCCATATCCTCGGAAGTAACAGAGTCGAACTCCTCCCAACCAAGATCCGCCTCGTGCAATCCCACTGGGCCATCAATGGAGCCTAACTCGTTATGGATCTGAGCGATTTTCTCCTGCAGATAAATCACAAATTCCTCTGCTCTACCTTGTAATGGGACTTCCCGCACCCTCTGTTGAAGGAGAGAATGGGTCACCCCAAACAGGGCGGTTATCTGCGGATGCTATGAGAGTGGCACAATGATGGCGTTTGGCCACTCTCAGCGCCACAATGTAAGTCCGTAAATGGGCTCTTACCTGTGTTCGGTCGGATTCAGATCGAGTAGACCTCCATCTTCTCTCTAGGCATCTCTTGTGGCGCTTCATCACCCTTAGCTCCTCGGTAAACCAAGGAGCCAGAGTGGCTCGCTGCCGCAAGAGAGGCCGCAAGGGCGCGACCCGATCCAAGGCTCCCGCGGTCGCAGTATTCCATGCGGCCACGAGGTCTTCCATCGGGGCGCGGGTCAGGGGTACAGGAAGTGGCCCAAGCGCCGCCTGGAACCCATCAGGGTCCATCAGGCGCCTGGGGTGGAACCAAATAGGCAACTCAGGTTCCGCCTCCCCGCGGTGGGGGACAGCGGTTGGAAAGTCGAGCCGGAGAAGTGAGTGGTCTGACCATGACAAGGGCGTGATGACTATATCCCCTATACCCAGATCACTCTTCTGTTATGTTGGCTGGCATTAACCCAGCTCCTTTCTTCAGGGTCCTTGTTAAATACCTTAAGGCTGGGGTGTCAAACTCAAGGCTCAGTGGCTGGATTTGGCCCCCAGGATGCTTAGATGCGACCCATGGGCCAGCCTGGAAATAGTAAAGGACCAGTCTAAGGGGCCTTTGCCAGCAAAAATGAGGTCCGGGGTCTGAGCGTGCCACCCCCTTGCACCCCATTTTTGCTGGCAGAGGGCTAGCAAAACAAACTGGGTCCTTGTTAGGAGAAGGGCGGGGTATAAATTTGAAAAAATAAAATAAATAATAAATAAACTGAAAATAAAACAAAAGGAGAACTGTTTCCCCTTTTTGCATTTGAGCATGCCAGAAGGGATAGGAAAGGGAGAAAGGGAAAGAGGGAAGACAAAGACAAAGAAGGGAAATTGGGAAAAAGAGCAAGGAAGGAGAAAGAAGGAAAGAGAGGAAGGGAGAAGAAAGGAGAAGGAAGGAACAAAGGAGAATGAAGAGGAAAGGAAAAAGAAGAGAAGGAAGGAAGCAGAATGAAGAGGAAAGGGAAAAGAAGAGAAGGAAGAATGCAGAGGGAAGGAAAAAGAAGAGAAGGAAGAGGGAAGGAAAAAGAAGAGAGGGAAGGAAGGAAGAATGCAGAGGGAAGGAAAAAGAAGAGAAGGAAGAGGGAAGGAAAAAGAAGAGAGGGAAGGAAGGAAGAATGCAGAGGGAAGAAAAAAGAGAAGGAAGAGGGAAGGAAAAAGGAGAGATGGAAGGAAGGAAGAATGAAGAGGGAAGGAAAAAGGGAAGGAAGGAAGAATGCAGAGGGAAGGAAAAAGAAGAGATGGAAGAAAGGAGAATGAAGAGGGAAGGAAAAAGAGAGGGAAGGAAGGAAGAATGAAGAGGGAAGGAAAAAGAAGAGAAGGAAGAGGGAAGGAAAAAGAAGGGAAGGAAGGATGGAAGAATGAAGAGGGAAGGAAAAAGAGAGGGAAGGAAGAAAGGAGAAGGAAGAAGGAAGGAAAAAGAAAAGGAAGGAAGGAAAGAAGGAGATTATAATGAGAATGAGTGAGGAGCTGAGGGAATTCCTGCCTTAACACTTGGCCACCACAGGGTGCCATGACTGCCATGGCCATGCCCACCCCTTACCCTGCCCATCATGCAGCCCTCCATGAAATCGAGTTGACTCTCCTCCCCCCCCCCCCCCTTAAGGGGTAACATGCCAAGGAACCTTTTCTTCTTAATAACTATTGTGCATCAAAGAGAGATTTTTTATAGCTCTGCCTGTGGAAACTACAACTTCCACATAATAATTAGGCCAACTACGGTATTCTTTCCAGGTGTTGCCCTATTTTAGAGTCCTTTCTATTGCCCCTAATTGACTTAAATCTGAAGGGAGTTTTCTTTTTTTTTCCTGGCAAAGTATATGCCGGGCAAAATATTCAACAGCCCTAACGTTGATAGAAAGCAGAGGTCTTCAAACTTGGCAACTTTAAGACTGGTGGACTTCAACTCCCAGAATTCTGCTGGCTGGAGAATTCTGGGAGTTGAGGTCCACCAGTCTTAAAGTTGCCGAGTTTGGGGAGCCCTGATAGATAGCTTTCAGGGTTCCTTTATCTGCCACAACCAATATTTATTTGATACCTGTTTCAGTTGTCAAGCTTTTCATTTTTAATTTCACAACCCTGATGTAATATTGCCATCCAAATGGAGAGATTAGAGCGTTTTTTTAAAAAATGTTGGCTTCTTCAGATAAATTCAGATTTACCACTTAAAGAGGAAACCTGCTTGGGAAAGGATGCATGTGCTTTAAAGTAGATGCTGCTTTAAATTACATTTCCCATGCTGAAGTCCTCTGGCTGTTTTGGACTACAGTGCCCATCGTCTCTGTTAAGCAGAACCGGATATTTGTGGACTTGCTGATGGGAATGAGATGAAATCGAGCGTGGCCTTAAATATTGGGGATGTGGAGTTGTTGACGATGCTCTTTTATTTTGTTTTTTATAATATACAGATAAATCTGGCATTTTTAACATCAAATATCCCCAAAGAAGAAGGAACGTAAAACTAAACTTAAAATAATCTTTATTTTCTTTTGCTTCATAAATTAGACAACTAAGTAGACTGGTACACATACAATAAGGTTACTTAGGGCTTTATATTTGAGAGCCATTAAGGCTCCAGGCTAGAAACCAACAAAGCTGCGAGTTCTAATCCTGCCTTAGGCACGAAAGCCAGCTGGGTAGCTTTGGGCCACTCCTTTTTCCCTCAGCCCAAGATGTGAGACTTGAATGACAACCAATCAATCAATGCCTGTCACAACGAAAGGATTAACATTTGGTTCATATGAAAAAAATCTATATAAATAAAAATGTAACAAGAGTTTGTTCAAAACCTCTAATCTCCGAAAGTACTGCACCGATCGCTTCCAAATTTTCACACAACGTTCCTTTGAAATACAGCACCAATGATATATATATAAATTGTGTAGATGTCACACCTGTGCCAGGTACACGCAATGGAAATGTAAAACATTGTAAAAAAGGTAGGTAGATGGATACAGAGAGAGCAGTGGGCCACAGGTATTATGTCATCCTTTATGACATAAAATACTCTGAGGGAGAAATACGGTAGGTAGGTAGGTAGGTAGGTAGGTAGGTAGGTAGGTAGGTAGAGGGATAGAGAGGGAGAGGGAGAAATTTGGTAGGTAGGTAGATGGAGAGAGGGATAAATACAGTAGGGAGAGGGAGAAATACAGTACATAGGTAGGTAGAGGGATAGAGAGGGAGAGGGAGAAATACAGTAGGTAGGTAGGGAGAGGGAGAAATACAGAAGATAGGTAAGTAGAGGGAGAGAGGCAGAAATACAGTAGGTAGGTAGGTAGGTAGAGGGAGAGAGGGAGAAATACAGTAGGTAGATAGAGGGAGAAATTAGGTAGGTAGGTAGATAGGTAGAGGGAGGGAGAAATACAGGTAGGTAGGGAGAGGGATAGAGAGGGAGGGAGAAATTCAGTAGGTAGGTAGGTAGATGGAGAGAGGGAGAAATACAGTAGGTTGATAGGGAGAGAGGGAGAAATACAGTAGGCAGGTAGGTAGGTAGGTAGAGGGATAGAGAGGGAGAGGGAGAAATTCAGTAAGGTAGGTAGATGGAGTGAGGGAGAAATACAGTAAGTTGAGAGGGAGAGGGAGAAATTAGGTAGGTAGAGGGAGGAAGGGAGAAATACAGTAGGTAGGTAGGTAGGTAGGTAGTGGGAGGGAGAGGGAGAAATTCAGTAGGTAGGTAGGTAGGTAAGACGGAGAAAGGGAGTATATAGATAGGTTGGGGGTTATACGGTGGTTGTGTGTGTATGTGTTTGTGTGTGCAGATGTAGATCTACCCACAGATTGGTTGGCCATTTAACCAGATTGGGCCACAGCAATGCATGGCTGGGAACGGCTAGTAAATAAATAAAATAAAGCACAGCCTATGCACTTTGGAGGGGAAACACTTAGATGCTTTGTGTTTGATACGCTTTGAATAACATGAGTGCTGCCAACCTAGTGACTCTCTTTCAAGCAGGTGTGTTATTATGTGGCTGACCTTTGCAGGTGCCCTGTGATCTTTGAATGCGCAAATGCTGTGAAATATTGTGACAGGTGCTGAGTCTGGGCTGCCAAGCCTTCAGGGCACCTCTCTGGAATCAAACGCAAAAGATTTCACGGCTGGTCTGGCCTTTTAACTCTTAAAGTAGCAGCTAATTATGGAGGCAGAACATAGGAAACAGATCCCTCCTCCCAGATCCCCATTGGAAGCGGGATCTCCGGCACCCTGCCTTTTAGGAATCGGGTGACTGTCAGTAGAGCTAGTCCTCGACTTACGCCCCCAATGGAGCCCAACGGTTCCCTTGCTAAGAAGGCAGTGAAATGACTTTTGCCCCATTTTACCATCTTTCTTGCCAAAGTCGTTAAGTGAATCACTGCCATTGGGAAGTCAGCCACACGGTTGTTAAGTGACTCTGCCTTCCCCATTGACTTGGCTTGTGAGAAGTTCGCAAAAGGGGATCGCATAACCCCGGTGAGGCTGCAACCGTCATAAGCCAACGGCCAAGCGTCCGAATTCTGATCCCTTGATCCTGGGGATGCTGCAATGGTCATAAATAGTAAGAACGACCATACAGCACTTTTTTCAGTGCTGTTTTAACTTGGAACACCACTCAACCAATGGCTGTAATTCGAGGATTACGTGTAACTGTGGTGGCAGGCTGCGTTTTAGATCAGGGGTCTCTCCAACTTTGGCAACTTTTAAGAGTTGTGGACTTCAACTCCCAGCTTTGCTGGCTGGGGAACTCTGGGAGTTGAAGTCCACAAGCAAAGCTGGCTGAGGAACTCTGGGAGTTGAAGTCCACAAGCAAAGCTGGCTGAGGAACTCTGGGAGTTGAAGTCCACAAACAAAGCTGGCTGAGGAACTCTGGGAGTTGAAGTCCACAAGCAAAGCTGGCTGAGGAATTTTGGGAGTTGAAGTCCACTAGCAAAGCTGGCTGAGGAATTCTGGGAGTTGAAGTCCACAAGCAAAGCTGGCTGGGAAACTCTGGGAGTTGAAGTCCACAAGCAAAGCTGGCCGAGGAATTCCGGGAGATCATGATAAAAGGAGAACTTGATTGATTTTTTAAAAAAACTTTTAACTTAAGCATTACCTTAATAATTTATAATCAGCAGCTAGCCCAATTTGCATTTATCAGTTACAGCCATAAGAGTTACATGTAGAAGAGTGGGGTTGGGGTGGGTGGGGAAGAGGCTTAGATGGAATAATTTGTCTCTTAATGAAGGCCAATCTCTAAATTTAACTCCGCCTGTTAGGATTGTGGGAATAAATTAGCGTACCTCTCGGACAGTGACTGTGAACAAACTCATCTTTAATAATAAAGTTGTTATTGTCATTCACTCTTCTTGTTTTTCTCAATACAGGACATATAGTCCCCCTTGTCATTCTCAAAGTCCTGTTAGGTAAGTTACGAAGGTCAGTGAAAAAAGCTTTCACTGAGTAGAGATTCCAACCGAGTTGGTTTTCTTCCCCCTCCCTTCACTCCGCCAATCGGACTTCCCAATCGGGCATGTAATTGTCACCTGTGTGAAATTAATGTCTTGCAAGGAATGCCTTGGCCCACGCTTGTAAATTATTATTTTTTTTTAATGGGAATTATGCTAAAATAATCTCTCCTTCCTGTCCCTTCCGCCTCTTCCCTCACGGTGATGGGTATTTTCTTTGGAGAAAATAAAAATGCTGCTTGATATAACCAGGGGAGAGAAACCATTTGACTTGGTCCAGGAAATAGATTTCTCCCCCCCCCCCCAAAAAAAACCCCATGATTGTATCTCTGTACTTCACATTCACCTCTCTCTCCCGCACTTAGAAATAAATAAAGAAGCTTGGGTCAAGTTGAGACAAATAGCTAAATTATTACTTAGAGCAGAGGTCTGCAAAGTTGGCTCTTTTAAGACTGGTGGACTTCAACTCCCAGAATTCCCCAGCCAGCATGGCTGGCTGGGGAATTCTGGGAGTTGAAGTCCACCAGCCTTAAAAGAGCCAACTTTGCAGACCCCTGACTTAGAGCAAGGTTCTCCAAACTTGGCAGCTTTAAGACTTGTGGACTTCAACTCCCAGAATTCTGGAGAATTCTGGGAGTTGGAGTCCACAAGCCTTAAAAGTTGCCAAGTTTGGAGACAACACCCCACCCCCGGCTTAGAGGCTTGTGACCTTAACACTCTCTGCCTTGAGAAAGGAGCGTCCGCGGTTTCTCCCTGCAGGAGCATTGGCATTTGGGGAAATAATTTGACCAAAAAGTTTGAAGGAGAAACAGGAGTTGGTGCTTTCCCTCTAACTCAGGAATCCTGGTCTTTTATTTTGGTTTTGTTTGTTTGTTTGTTTTAATATCTGAAGCCATCAGACAAAATGATTATTATTTGGCTTCGTCTCCGTGTATGCACATGTTCGTTCGAATTTTATTTTTTAGCCCAACAAGTGACACTGGGTGGTATACCTCCTGTAGCTTTATTCAACCATCCCTGATCTGAATTCAAAGTCATAAAGGCTTTCTTCCCCTCCCCCCCCTCCCCAACCTCCAAGCAGAAACAGGACTTCTCTCTTTCAAGCTACTTTTTCTTTTTCTTTCTTTTCTCTTCTCTTTTGCTAGTTTGAAGGATGACGACAGTGGCGATCATGACCAGAACGAAGAGAACAGCACACAGAAAGATGGTGAGAAGGAAAAAAACGATAAAGACAAACCGCAAAACACCACCAAGAGGAAGGTAGGTCCTTGCCTTTTCTCTAGTCTAGAGACTAGATCAGAGCACCCGCTCCAGTGGGTGCTTCAGAATAGATTAAGGTGCTCAGGAGGTGATCCTTCTTATCCAAGTTGGTGCCCCCCCCCCTCCAAAATCAGTGGGAATTGCAACCCTCAGCCCTTCTAACCAGCTCTCGGATCGTAGTCTGATAGATTTGCAGGCGCTTCAGTGAAAGCTTAGAAGGGCCTGCATCGGAGGTGGTATTCAGCCGGTTCTGACCGGTTCTCGTGAATCGGTAGCGGAAATTTTGAGTACTTCGGAGAACTGGCAAATGCCACCTCTGGCTGGCCCCACCCCTATCTATTCTCGGCCTCCCGAGTCCCAGCTGATCAGGAGGAAATGGGGATTTTTCAGTAACCTTACCGTGGAGTGGGGTGAGAATGGAGATTTTGCAGCATCCTTCCCCTGCCACGCCCACCAAGCCATGTCACGCTCACAGAACCGGTAGTTAAAAAAAATGTTGAATCCCACCACTGGTCTGCATCAACTGTGGGCAAAATACAGGAAGTCCTCAACTTACAACCACATTTGAGCTCAACGTTTCTGTTCCAAAGTGAGATGGTTGGTTGTTGTTTTTTTGGTAACAACTTTTTATTTTTTAACATAAAAACAAATAAAAAACATTATTCATCTTGTGCTTTGTACAACATATCGTTCGGGCAAGCATTTTGTGCATCAGTACTTAGGATTACAAACATAATTGTCAATTATCCTTTCATTACATATATTTCATTACCTTATTTTCCATATAGTAGCATTATTATTTATCATATCAGTCTTTTTCTATAGTTATTCAATATATAATCCTTAAGTTTTTCTTTTTTCCAACCATTGGTAAAACACATTCCACATTTCATAAAATGGTTCATTCTCCTGCTCTCTTAATTTCAAATGTTAATCTGCTCATTTCTGCACATTCCATGATCTTACGAATGACTTCCTCTTGTGAAGGTAATTTCTCATTTCTCCAGTTCTTTGCAAATACAATTCTAGCGGCTGTCAAAACATTCGCAATCAAATATTTCATGTTTTTATCAAGTACTTCTGATGTCATTCCAAGTTGAAAAAGTTCAGGTTTAAAGTCTATGTGCTGGTGTGTCATTTTCTCCAGCCATATGTGAATCATAGTCCAATAGCTTTTAGCCTCTGTGAGATGGTTGTTAAGCAAGTTTTGCCCCCACTTTTCATGACCTTTCTTGCCACACTTGCAAAAGAAATCCCTGACGCTGTTAAGTTAGGAAAGAGGTTGTTAAGGTGAATCTGGCTTCC
Organism: Rhabdophis nuchalis; assembly: GCA_039707465.1. Lineage (NCBI taxonomy): Eukaryota > Metazoa > Chordata > Lepidosauria > Squamata > Natricidae > Rhabdophis > Rhabdophis nuchalis. Next base: position 6,859,609 of record CM077645.1, on the reverse strand, counting down.
CCATTCATTGACTTTGCTGGCCAGGAGGTTGCAAAAAGCGGTCACATGACACTGGGACCGTCATAAATACGAGTCACTTGCCCAGTGTCTGAAATTTGGTCACATGATATCGGGGACTCACAACCCTTCATTTAGTGACTGTTCAAAGTTACAGTGGCATTGAAAAATGACCGTTTTTTATACTTGCGGCCGCCGCCACATTCCCCTGACCAATGTGTTATGGAGATTCTCAGCCATCCAGGTCCTGCTTGTCTTAAAGGTGCTTTTTCAAAAGGCAAACTGGGATTCCTTTGTTTTTCTTTGTGTTTGTAAAAGTGTTATTGGTTTTAAAACATTTTTGGGAAAAGGGTATATAGGTACATAGAACATTTTGGTAGCTCCCACGCTGGCAGTAGAAATCCCCCCAAATCTCACAGGTTTACAATTTTAAGTATAACATATAAAGGATAAGCGTAAACAGAATTCTTACTTTATATCAACCGTATGTTCAATCATTTCTTTCTTCGCCATTTTCAATAATATTTCAAATACAATTACTTTTGTGACCTGAGCTTTTTCGATATTGCTCCCTCCTCTCTGTCCCCAGGTGGAGGCAATAGTCCCCTCCATTCCCATATCTTGTGTCTTGCTGCCCTTTTCCCCGCCTCCGCTATCTTTATCTTCTAGAAGGGAATAATGTTTTTTAATAAAGGCTTCTGGCTCATTTACTGTCTTAATCCTAATCCTGTTTCCCTCCCAGAAGATCAGCATTCCCTCTGGCAATAACCATCTAAACCAAACTCCTCTGTTATATAGTTTCTTTGACAAGAAGGAATATTTCCTCCTCGTCTCTCTTATTTTTTTCGGAATTTGTTTTAGAATGGTAATTTCTTTATCTTGATATCTTAAAGGTCCCCCCCCCCTTTGGGCCCCCAGTACCTCATCCCTCGTGGTCCTCCTGAGAAATTTGACATGTACCTCTCTTGGAACATTATGGGTTCTAGCATATGGCTGAATTAATTCTATAAACCAGGTCCATATCCCACCACAGTTGATCTTTATCTCTCTTAAGGTATTCTGCTAAAATTGTACTCATAAGATCTTCATTTTCTGTTTCTGGTAAGTTCTGGAACCTAAGAAAAAAGGTTTGTTTTTCTTTGAAGGCGTTTCGCTTCCCATCCAAGGAGCTTCTTCAGTTCTGAACTTCCAACTGAAGAAGTCATAACTGAAGAAGCTTCTCGGATGAGAGGTGAAATGTCTTCAAGGAAAAACAAAATCCAGTCGCCTTTTGAAAAAGCACCTTTGGGATCCGCTTGATTCCCGTGATCCCAACTTGTCAACCAACATGTATTTATGACGGCTGCAGAGTGCAGGGATCAAGGGATCCCTTTTTGCGATCTTTCTAACCGGCAAAGTCAAGGGGGGAGCCAGATTCACTTAACAACCATGTTAACTCACTTAACCACTGCGGTCATTAACAACTGGTGGCAAGGAGGGTCGCAAAATGGGCCAAAATTCACTGAATGACTGCCTTGTTTAAGCCAGGGGTCTCCAACCTTTGCAACTTTAAGTCTGAAGGACTTCAGCTCCCAGAATTCTCCAGCCAGGAAGCCGGACTGGCGCGGGTCTAGATAATCAACTTCCTCCAGGTGACGGGGAAACTGTTGTGCCACCACACTCTCAACAACCTTCGCCTGCCGTGGGGGGGGGGCTTCCCTGTCGAGCCGGCTTTACGGGAGAAGCCCCAAACAAGGGGCTTCTCGCCCCCGTGGGGGGGCAGGAAAAGGATCAAAGCGGCGAGCGAACCCTAAGCTCGCCCGTCGCCGCCGGAGCCGGAACCGTAAGCGCTACTCCTATTCCCATTTGTGATTCCCCTCTTTATTAGTTGGGAGTTCTACTTCCGACGTTGCTATTCAGGAAATCTAAAAACCGAGCCGCGTGGTTCACCGTGGTTTGCTTAAAAAAATAGCCCCTTCTGCGGGGTTTGTCAGAGCAACTCGGTTCCATCTGCTCCTTATTGCCAAGACAGGGAAACCAATTCCTCGTTGCCGCCTCGCAAGGTTGTTTTCCTTTAAGAGCTGTTCCCCTCCAACCAGAGGCACATCAAGGCGTGTAAGCAGAGGTCGCGAACTGTGCGACGAGCCCCTTTGAAAGACCGCCAAAGACCTCTCAGGGACACACACACACACACACACCGTCATTTGCCAATTTGGAGAAACTCCAGCAAAGCAGCGAGTGCCGCTAAATCTCCGACTTGAAACACAGTCAATTTCTGGCAGACTAATGGCCTGTTTCGAGCTATTAAGAGAGAGAGGGAGAATTTCAGGAAGAAAATGAAGCTCAAAGTGTGGCTGTGCGGGCAGGAGCCAGGGAGGTTGCTAACGGTCTTTCAAAACGTCTCTTTAGAGAAAAGGGTCAGGATAAAAAACGAGAGTTTGAATTTCACCCCGCAGGCTGCGGTTCCAGGACTGGCTGAGCACCCTCTGCAGTATAACTACACCTTCTGGTACTCCAGACGGACACCGGGGAGACCCACCAGCTCTCAGAGTTACGAACAGAACATCAAGCAAATCGGCACCTTTGCCTCTGTGAGTCGATTTCGGTCGTGTGGTTCCGGCAAATGGGTGGGATAGCCCTACCAAGAAAAAAAAATGAAGGGATATGTTGTGATTGTTTTGGGTGTGATTGTTTTGGTTGCCATGATGTAAAAAAGATGTGGAGACTCTAGAACAAGGGTCTCAAACTCAATTTACCTGGGGGCCGCTGGAGGCAGAGGCTGGGTGAGGCTGGGCCGCATAAGGGATTCCATATATTAATATTAATACTAATATTATACTTTCATATCACGGTGGAGGCCACAAGTTACCGTCCTGTGGGCCGCAATTGGCCTGTGGGCCGCGAGAATGAGACCTCTGCTCTAGAAAGAGTGCAGAGAGGAGCCACAAAGAGGATGAGGGGACTGGAGGCCAAAACATACGACTGCAGGAACTGGGTGTGTCTAGTTTAATGAAAAGAAGGACCAGGGGAGACATGATAGCATCTTCCAATCTCTCAGGGGTTGCCCCAAAGAAGAGGGAGTCAAGCTATTCTCCAAAGCACCTGAGAGCAGAACAAGAAGCAATGGGTGGGAACTAATCAAGGAGAGAAGCAACTTAGAACAGAAGAGGAATTTCCTGACAGTTAGGACAATTAATCAGTGGAACTACTTCCCTCCAGAAGTTGTGGATGCTCCAACACTGGAAGTCTTTAAGAAGATGTTGAATAACCATTTGTCTGAAGTAGTGTAGGGTTTCCTGCCTAGGCAGGGAGTTGGACTAGAAGACCTCCAAGGTCCCTTCCAACTCTGCTATTGTATGCCAGCCCTAGATATAAAGCATTTACTTCCAAGATAAGACTCCAGTGAGCAATTACTGGTTAGAAGGGAAAGTCAGACCCTGGAGACAATGTATATATTGTATTCCCAGGCTACGTCAGATTGCTTATATCTCACAGTCTCCTTTTATGATACAAGCAGTCCTCGACCTACAATTTAGTGACCATTCTAAGTTACAACAACAGGGGTGGGAGGGGGAAGGAACGTATGGCTGTTTTTCACACATCCCACCCTTGCAGCATCCTCATGGCTGTCCCAAAGGTGCTTTTTTCAAGCGGCAACTGGACATCCTTTGTTTTTCTTTTGAAGACATATCTCTTCTCATCCAAGAAGCTTCTTCAGCTCTGATGGGATGGTGGAGAATAGAAGACAGCAAAGTCCACATTCTGGACAGAGAGGAGCGTTTGAAAGAGGCCATCTATCTCCAAATTGAACAGCCCTCTCCATAGATGGAGAGGGATGCGACATCATCTTATCTCCAGTCTATAACACGGGTCCTTTCAGCAGTTCCAAGAAGGCTCCACCCCCATTTGCACCACTCAGGTGACCCTGAGGACACAGGTCAACCTCCAGGTGGCCTCAATGGCACTCTGAAAAGGATGCAAATGACCAGCTTTCTCTGCAAGGAATATAAATCCTGAGGGTCACCTGAGGACACAGGTAAAACCTCCAAGTGGCCTCAACGACCCTCTCAAAGGATGCAAATGACCAGCTTTGTCTGCAAGAAATTTAAATCCTGAGGGTCACCTGAGGGTACAGGTAAAACCTCCAAGTGGCCTCAATGACCCTCAAAGGATGCAAATGACCAGCTGCCTGCAAGGAATATAAATCCTGAGGGTCACCTGAGGACAGAGGTAAAATCTCCAAGTGGCCTCAGTGACTCTCTGAAAAGGATGCAAATGACCAGCTGTCTGCAAGGAGACTCAATCCTTTCCCCACCATCCAGTCAGAGCAGAAGAAGCTTCTTAGGTGAGAAGTGAAACATCTTCAAAAGAAAAACCAGAAACTCCAGTTGCCTCTTGAGAATCTCCATAGATATTCACCATCTCCTGGTTTCTACACTGGTATTTTAACCACAAAGCCAAAGTGGCTCTCACATCTAAAGGACTACATAACCCAACCTAAGGTGGCTCAGCGGCTACGACGCTGAGCTGGTCGATCAGAAAGGTCAGCGGTTCGAATCCCTAGCACCGCGTAATGGAATGAGCTCTTGTTACTTGTCCCAGCTTCTGCCAACCTAGCAGTTCGAAAGCACGTTAAAAATGCAAGTAGAAAAACAGGAGCCACCTTTGGTGGGAAGGGAACAGCCTTCCGTGCGCCTTCGGCTTTTAGTTCTGCTGGCCACATGACCACGGAGACGTCTTCGGACAGCGCTGGCTCTTCGGCTTTGAAACGGAGATGAGCATCGCCCCCTAGAGTTGGGAACGACTAGCACATAGGTGTGAGGGGAACCTTTACCTTTAACCCAACTTACATAGCTGACCAACTTATCTAATTAATCCTGCCCCTAATTGCAAAAGGGTTTCTCTACCTACAGAGATGATAGAAGAGCTCTATTAGTCTGCAAACAATAATAATAATAATAATAATTGTTATTATTATTATAAGGAGTCTGGCAGCATCTTTTCCGACAAACTAATTTTTATTAAAAGGTACTTCTTCATTGTTTTTCTTTTGTCTGCAGCTTTTATGGAGTTTTATCTGTGCAAGATGCTCCATTTTATTTTATAAATGAATCTTAAATTGATGGGTAAAATCTGCTTTCATCCAAGTTCTATTTGTTGCCTTACTTACCATTTTTATTTAAATTGTAAATTTTTATTTTAGCTGACAAAGAAATGTTTCTGCGGCATGCCCAGCCTATTTGTGCTTTTCCAGTGTTGATAAACTCCACAACTTCTCAGCCCTAGCTTATATAATCATCTTATACAAATCCCATCAGGCATGATAGGTTCTGTGGTCCAACAACTTTTGTTTCCTTTGATGTGTCACAAATTTGATGTTAATTCTTAGAGGAGATTGATTTGACCAATTCAGGTTTCTCTTGTGTACAAGTCAATACATGGGGCTCCCCTTGAGGTGCACCCGAAGGCTTCAGCTTGTGCAGAATGCAGCCGCGCGGGCAGTTATGGGAACTTCTAGGTTTTCCCATGTAACACCGCTCCTGCGCGAGCTGCATTGGCTGCCTGTCGTCTTTCGGGTGCGCTTCAAGGTGTTGATTACCATCTTCAAAGCGCTCCATGGCACGGGACCTAGTTATCTGCGGGATCGCATGCTGCCCCATACATCCCTACGGCCGATTCGCTCCCACAGAGGGGGACTTCTCCGGGTGCCGTCCACTAGGCTGTGCCAGCGGGCGACGCCCAGGGGAAGGGCCTTCTCTGTGGCGGGCCCGACCCTCTGGAACGACCTTCCCCCCGATATTAGAACAACTACAGACCTCCACTCCTTCCGTCAAAAATTAAAAACACACTTTTTCTGCTTGGCCGGCCTAGGATAATCAACTGTTTTTAGGGTTTTTAATGATTAATTTTTAGTTTTAATATGGGATTTTAGCGCAGGGTTAGTTTAATTTTATTTTATATTGTACTATGTTTGTGAATTTATATGTATTTTAAATTCCCTGTGCCCCGCCTCGAGTCCCTTCGGGGAGAGAGAGCGGGTTATAAATTAAAATTTATTATTATTATTATTATAATAGAAATACTGCATTTTTCAGAGTATAAGACACTCCGGTGTATAAAACGCACCTAGATTTTTGGGAGGACAACAAGGGAAAATATATCTGCTTCTGCCTCCAAGCAATTTGCCTCCTTGCAACAAGCAGTATAGACGACATACCCTGTTTGTAGTGTTACATTCCAGAGTACACTTATACAGATGCTCTTAAAATTGATGTGGCTTTCTGGAAGTATACATTATTCTCTGCTATTTAAAAGAAGATACAATAGCACGGGGCCTCTTCAGATCAAGCATTTCTTTTAAAAAGCTTCTTCATTTTGTTAAGTTGTCTAGAACAATAACAAAGGAATCTTTAAAAAATAAGTCTAATAATTTGAACATTCTATAGGCGTTTATGGTTATTTTTTTATTTTATTTTATTTTATTTTAATCAAATTTCTATACCGCCCTATCTCCCTGGTGGGGACTCAGGGCGGTGCACAGAGGAAATAAAAACACACAGTAACATACAAATACAAGATAAAATCGAATTAAATTTAGAATCTGTGCTAAAATCATTAAAACTGTTAAGACTATAAAAACAATATATTAAAATTAACTTATTGGGTCTATGCCAGGCCGGCTAGGTGAAAAAGATGCGTTTTAAGCCCCCGGCGGAAGAGGCGTAGGTCTGTGGTGGTGCGAAGATCAGGGGGCAGGTCGTTCCAGAGGGCCGGACCCGCCACAGAGAAGGCTCTCCCCCTGGGGGTCGCCAGCCGGCATTGACCGGCGGACGGCACCCTGAGGAGGCCCTCTCTGTGGGAGCAGACAGGTCGAAGGGAGGTATGTGGTAGGAGGCGGTCACGCAGGTAACCAGGTCCAATGCCATGGAGCGCTTTGAAGATGGTTACTAGCACCTTGAAGCGCACCCAGAAGGCCACAGGCAGCCAGTGCAGCTCGCGCAGGAGGGGTGTTATGTGGGAGTATCGTGAACCTCCCAGAATCCCCTGTGCGGCTGCATTCTGCACTAGCTGGAGCCTCCAGGTACACCTCAAGGAGAGCCCCATGTAGAGAGGTATTGACTTATCTCCTTGCAGCAAACAGCCTGATTAACACAAGGGGAAAAAAATCTGCCTCTGCCTTCCAGCAATTTGCCCTGCGGAGCAAACAGCAAGTTTCACTTTCAGTTTCTCCCACTCATCAGCTGTTTCTGGCTGCAGGGATTACTATAGCTTATTGCAGCCTCCACAAGCCCCCGTTTGCTGCAAGAAGGTAAAGTGCTGGGAGACAGCAGAGACCAAAGGGTTGGGGCCAGTGGGTAAGTGGGGCAACATTCAGTGTATAAGGCACACTCAAATATTCACCCTCTTTTAAGGGGGAAAGGTGCGTCTTATACTCTGAAAAATATGGTATAAATATATTTTGATACACCTACAAGGTCCCTTCCAACTCTGCTATTGTATTGTATTGTATTGATACATGATCACAAATACTGTACAGATAGTCCTCGACCTGCTACCACAACGGAGCCCAAATTTTCTCTTGTTAAGTGAGACATTCCCCCTCCCCGCTTTACAACCTTTCTTCCTGCAGTTGTTAAGTGAATCACTGCAGTCGATAAGTCAGTAACCCAGTTGTTCAGTGAATCTGGCTTCCCCCATTGACTTCGCTTGTCAGAAAGTCGTAAAAGGGGATCATGAGTTCATAAGTAGGTCGTAAGTACGAAAAACGCTTCTAAGTCACCTTTGTCCGTGCCATTGTAACTTTGAATGGTCACTAAACGAACTTGTAATTCGAGGTTTGTAGTTTGTATTATAGGCGAGATGAGAGTTTGAATCAGCAAAGATGAGAAAGGAAAGGAAGGGAAGAAAGAAAGAAAGAAAGAAAGAAAGAAAGAGAGAGAAAGAAAGAGAGAGAGAGAGAGAGAGAGAAAGAAAGAAAGAAAGAAAGAAAGAAAGAAAGAAAGAAAGAAAGAAAGAAAGAAAGAAAGAAAGAAAGAAAGAAAGAATCTTACCAAACCAGTTTGATTTACCAAAATGCCACCTTAGACAGTAGAAGGAGAAGGTTACCTAAATACTTTACAGGTTTAAGATTTAATCAGAAATAAGATTTGGTCCCTAGAGGGCAGCAGGACGCTCTGGGACAGCTGGCAGATACTGACTGTGTCTTTTTGTACACAAGAAAAATGATCAAATCAATCTCTCCTGAAAATTAACATCCTGTTTGTGACACAAAACTCTTCTGGGTATTTCACAAGCCTAAACCCTAAGAAACTCACACTTAGCAACAGAAATTTGGGCTCAGTTGTGATTGTAAGGCGAGGACTACCTGTACTTACAACCCAACAATCTCAGTGGGTGAATTCTGACCCAACTCCCCAGATACGACAAACTCTCTGTATTTAACTCAAAGATTCCTTTATTAGGAGCAGCAACAGTCTCGGCAAAAAGTTTCTCCCTCTCTGCAGGCTAACAAGTATTTCCAGCCGAGAGATGAATAGTTGTCTACCACACCTATTTATGTCCACCCCCTGCCTTTTATCCCCAGAGCTAGGATGGGGCTTCGCTAGCAGCGGTGGCTCTTCCTTCCCAAGGACCAGCCCATAGATTTCCACTGCTCTCCTCTCCTCTGCTACATCTATTCACCTCCACTCCCTGCCTTTTATCCCCAGAGCTAGGATGGGGCTTCACTAGCAGCGGTGGCTCTTCCTTCCCAAGGACCAGCCCATAGATTTCCACTGCTTTCCTCTCCTCTGCTACATCTATTCACCTCCGCCCCCTGCCTTTTATCTCCAGAGCTAGGATGGGGCTTCACTAGCAGCGGTGGCTCTTCCTTCCCAAGGACCAGCCCATAGATTTCCACTGCTCTCCTCTCCTCTGCTACATCTATTCACCTCCACTCCCTGCCTTTTATCCCCAGAGCTAGGGAGGGGCTTCGCTAGCAGCGGTGACTCTTCCTTCCCAAGGACCAGCCCATAGATTTCCACTGCTTTCCTCTCCTCTGCCACATCTGTTCACCTCAGCCCCCTGCCTTTTATCCCCAGAGCTAGGATGGGGCTCAGCTAGCAGCGGTGGCTCTTCCTTCCCAAGGACAAGCCCATAGATTTCCACTGCTCTTCTCTCCTCTGCCACATCTATTCACCTCCACTCCCTGCCTTTTATCCCCAGAACTAGGATGAGGCTTCGCTAGCAGCGGTGGCTCTTCTGTCCCAAGAACCAGCCCATGGATCTCCATTGCTCTCCTCTCCTCTCCTCTGTCTTCTGCACATCCACGCGTCAGGCCCATAGATTTCTCCTGCTCTCCTCTCCTCTGCCTTCTGCACATCCACGCCTCAGGCCCATAGATTTCCACTGCTCTCTTCTGCCTTCTGCACATCAGTGCGTCAGGCACTGGACCCAGCTGTTCCTCCTCTTCCTGATCAGCCCCTCCAGACCTGGGGGCTGTTGACTCTCCATCTGAGGGCTGATGGACGGCCCAACTATCAGGATTCCAAGTAAGACCCCCAACAAAAGAAGACTGCGAGGCGTGCGTTTCCTCCCAGTTCCATTTTATTAGAGATGTCATGTTGGCACACCTGGGGAAACCCAAATCTGAAAGCTTCCAGGTTTTCCCCACCTAAAAGAAAAGCTCAAACCCTTCCCCAGCACCCACATGTCCATCACATGATCCAATCCGGTACCACCCAAACCAGGAGATGCCTCCCAGTCACCTCATTGCAGCTGCAGGGCCAGTTGACCTTGACTTGATGAGAAAGAACGTTGTTATGGCTATGTATCGCCCACACCTTGAAAACTCCCCCCTCCCGTTTCCCCACGGTAGGAAATGTGGCAGGCCTGGAGTCCAAAAGGTAAAAGATGGCGTCCAAGGCCTGACACCAGGCTCAGTCTCTCTCTCTCTCTCTCTCTCTCCCTCTCTCTTTCTCTCTCTCTCCCTCCCTCCCCCTTAGAGCTCCCAGGCTGCCTTGAGGTTGACCCTGACTCCCATGGCACTCCCTGCTCCTCTGATTCAGCTTCTGAATGTATGCCCTTTTTAAAAAAATTTTTTAAAGCCCTCTCCATTACAAATTACAAATTTTGAAGAATGTGTCACTGAATCACAAGTGTCCATGAGTTTCTTCAATAACTATCACTTGTTTTTCATGTCAATTATTGCAATTCTTATATCTCAACCTTAATTTTACTAATTATTTTAACATCCTTTTATACGTAAACTAAGACTATAGAATGGCATTCTATTGATAAAACAAACAGAGAAAAGAAAAAAAAAGTAAATTTAAAAAGGAAAAGTCATCACTCTAAATTGTGTCCTTTAAAGCAGGGGTCTCCAACCTTTGCAACTTTAAGTCTGAAGGACTTCAGCTCCTAGACTTCTCCAGCCAGAATTCTAGGAGCTGAAGTCCTTCAGACTTAAAGTTGCAAAGGTTGGAGACCCCTGCTTTAAAAGATGTACTGACAGGGTATTCATAATTTCTGTGCATCTCTGAAATGATTATTATTCATAAGTAGTCTCATTTTATAAATTTTAAATCTAAAAATTTAGCATGTACCTTAATATCAGTATCCCAAAGTTCTCATCTAACGTTTCAAATTCAATCTATTTCTTCTTTTAGAGTGTCTTTAGAGCCTGGCCACTTAATGGCATCCCTTATTTACTCCCCACATGCCTATGTAAATTTTTCAATAATAATATGAAACAATCTTAAGTTTTATGAATAGTTATTAACTAATTAATAATTCTTCAATAACATTCTATAGCCATCTAACTAAGTGATGTCCCGGTGCCTGGAAGCCGTACGGGTCTGGATGGGAAGAAACAGACTCAGACTCAACCCGTCCAAGACCGAGTGGCTGTGGCTTCCGGCATCCCGGTACAACCAGTTTTCTCCATCACTGGCCATAGGGGTTGAACATCTAGCCCCTGTGGATGGGGCTCGCAACTTGGGCGTCCTCCTGGATACCCGGCTGTCCATGGAAGATCAAGTGACAGCCGTGGCCAGGGGGGCGTTCTACCAGGTTCGCCTGGTACGCCAGTTGCGCCCCCTATTGGACCGGGATGCCCTTCGCACGGTCACTCATGCCCTCGTGACATCCCGTCTAGACTACTGCAATGCTCTCTACATGGGGCTTCCCTTGAGGTGCATCCGAAGACTGCAGCTAGTTCAAAATGCGTTCAAAATGCAATTCAAAATGCAATTCTGGGAGCCCCCAGGTACTCCCACATAACACCGCTCCTGCGCGAGCTGCATTGGCTGCCTGCGGTCTTTCGGGTGCGCTTCAAGGTGTTGATCACCATCTTCAAAGCGCTCCATGGCACGGGACCTAGCTATCTGCGAGATCGCATCCTGCCCCATACATCCCTTCGACCGATTCGCTCACACAGAGAGGGACTTCTCCGGGTGCCGTCCACTAGGCAATGCCAGCGGGCGACGCCCAGGGGAAGGGTCTTCTCTGTTGCAGGCCCTATCCTATGGAACGACCTACCTCCCGACCTCAGAACAACTCCGGACCTCCGCTCCTTCCGCCGAAAGCTCAAAACTTATTTCTTCCAGCAGGCTGGCCTGGCCTAATTTATCTTTCCTGCCTCCAGTCTGTATATTTAAATTCTTAATTGGGTTTTTAGGGAGTTTTAGTGTTTAGGATTTTAGGTTTTAGCGCAGGGTTATAGTAGTTTAATCGGATTTTAGATTTTTATATTGTTGTATGTTTGTATGTTTTATAATCCCCTGTGCACCGCCCCAAGTCCCTTCGGGGAGAGGGAGCGGTATACAAATAAAAATTTGATTGATTGATTGATAGCTAATTATTAATCATCTAAATATAATAATTTCCATTATCAACCCATTTATGTCTATTCTTGGGATTCTTCAGTAATATCTAATACCGTCTTAAATTTATTTATATCCAATCTCATATTCATAAATTTCTACCAGTAGAAATTTATCTTATTGTAAATATCTATCGTTATTAATAACTATTAATTAACTAATAATCCTTCAATGATATTTTAAACACAATCTGGCTGATTATTAATCATCAAAGGACATCAATTTTCCTTATCAACCAGTATGCCCTTTTTATAATGCTCAGGATCGAACAGTGCTTGCCTTGATGCTCTCTGAACTTGATTGTTATCTAAGAGACATTTGCTTATCTCGTCGGGTAATGAAGCATCTGCAGATTACACCATGAAACCTCTTTTGTGCATCTTTGGAGCCTCGTGTTCCTCTCCTCGTGGCTCCTAAACCTTTTCAAAACAGGACCTCTTTCTACAAACCAGAGATAGGAAAATGTTGGCATAGCAGATTATTTGGCAAGTTAAAATCTGAATTTGCTTCCGCTTATGTTCGCTGTTGATGTGGAAAAACCACACAGAGAGTCAGACAGTTGATTTGATGGACTTCAGTAGAGAGAGTCCACCCAAAAAATATTGTCCATTGGATCTCACATGCTCACATGACAGCAGGACACTGCAACTATTCATAAATGTAAACCAGCTGCCAAGCATCCAAAATACAATTGAATAACAGTTGGAAAGGACCTTGGAGGTCTTCTAGTCCAACCCCCTGCGTAGGCAGGAAACCCTACACCACTTCAGACAAATGGCTATCCAGCCCTTCACAAAATGTTGGCCCATGACGACAGAAACGTTCACCATCACTGCTCTAGGGTCTCCTACTTGAGCAGGGGGCAGGACTAGAAGACCTCCAAGGTCCCTTCCGGCTCTATTCTGATTGAAATGAAATGTAAGTAAATCTGCACCGTGCATGAAATACATCTGCAACTCCTCCTTTCCCCCCCAATTTAATACAATAATACAATAGCAGAGTTGGAAGGGATCTTTGAGGTCTTCTAGTCCAACCCCCTGCCTAGGCAGGGAGCCCTACACCACTTCAGAGAGATGGCTCTCCAACATCTTCTTAAAGACTTACAGTGTTGGGGCATTCACAACTTCTGGAGGCAATTTCTGTTCCATTGATTACTTGTTTAAAGTGTCAGGAAATTTATCCTTAGTGCTAAGTGGCTTCTCTCCTTGATTAGTTTCCACCCATTGCTTTTTGTTCTGCCCTCAGGTGCCTTGGACAATAGCTTGACTCCTCTGGTTTGTGGCAACCCCTGAGATATTGCTCTCATGCATGGCGCTAGGGATTCGGTGGCTCGAAACCCTAGCACCGCATAATGGAGTGAGCTCCCGTGACTTGTCCCAGCTCCTACCAACCTAGCAGTTCAAATGTAAAAAATGCAAGTAGGAAAATAGGAACCACCTTTGATGGGAAGGCAACAGCGTTCCGTGTGCCTGCTGCCTTTAGTCATGTCTTCGGACAGCGCTGGCTCTTCTTCGGCTTTGAAACGGAGATGAGCACCGCCCCCTAGAGTCGGGAACAACTTGCACATAGGTGCAAGGGGAACCTTTTTACCTTTACTTTTTACATCTTTCAGGAATCCTTTATTAAAGTTTATTAGAAGTGGTCCTGTGCATTCCTTCCTTCCTATTCTGTAATCCATCTGGTCCTGTTCATTTAAATTAACCCTTAGCTTCTCCTCACCTCTCCTACATTTCCTTTCTGAGAGAAGACAGACATAAAGTAAGATTGAAGCAGTTCTTTCCTTTTTACCCATTTGCCTTTTCCTCTTGCATTATTGGATTATTCTGAACATATCCAAAGTAATCTTTTATATTGGTTTTGTATCCCTTGCAAACCTCAGCTTTTTTAGAGCTTTGCCTTTCCTGGCAGGATCTCTACACTTTCTGGAGATTTCTTGTGTAGGTTGTTGTTTTTTGGGGGGCGGGGGGTTGATGATGTGCCTCCCCTTCCATATCCTAGTCACGTTTCATTTTTCTCTTCAATTTGGAGAGCTCAGAATATATCCCTGCTGGACTCTTTAGATTTCTTCCATTTCTCCTCCTTTTGGGAATTGATTGGGATTCAGAATAATGGAATAACACATTTGGAAGAGACCTTGGAGGTCTTTTAGTCCAACCCCCTGCACAAGCAGCAAACTCTGTACCATTTCAGACAAATGGTTGTCCAACATCTTCTTAAAGACTTCCAGTGTTGGGGCATTCACAACTTCTGGAGGCAACTTCTGTTCCACTGGTTAATTGTTCTCACTGTCAGGAAATTTCTCCTTAGTTCTAAGTTGCTTCTCTCCTGGATTAGTTTCCACCCATTGCTTCTTGTTCTGCTCTTCAGGTGCCTTGGAGAATAGCTTGACTCCCTCTTCTTTGTGGCAACCCCTGAGATCTTGGAAGACTGCTATCCTGTCTCCCCTGGTCCTTCTTTTCATTAAACTGGACATCCCCAGTTCCTGCAACTGTTCTTCGTATGTTTCACCCTCCAGTCCCCTCATCCTCTTTCTTGCTCTTCTCTGCACTCTTTCTAGAGTCTCCACATCTTTTCTACATCATGGCGACCAAAACTGGATGTGTGTATTCCAGATATGGCCTTACTAAGGTTTTATAGAGCAGTACTAATGTAGAATGGAATGGAATAGAAAATGGAATAGAATAGAATAGAATAGAATAGAATAACAGAGTCGGAAGGGACCACGGAGGTCTTCTAGTCCAACCCCCTGCTCAGGCAGGAAACCCTACGCCACTTCAGACAAATGGTTGTCCAAACTCTTCTCAAAAATTTCCAGTGTTGGAGCATCCACAACTTCTGGAGGCAAGCTGTTCCACTGATTAATTGTTCTCACTGTCAGGCAATTTATCCTAAGTTGCTTCTCTCCTGGATTAGTTTCCACCCATTGCTTCTTGTTCTGCCCTCAGGTGCCTTGGAGAATAGTCTGACTCCCTCTTCTTTGTGGCAACCCCTGAGATATTGGAACATTACTATCATGCCTCCCCTGGTCCTTCTCTTCATTCAAGTAGACACACCCAGCTCCTGCAACTGTTCTTCGTATGTTTTAATCTCCAGTCCCCTCATCCTCTTGGTTGCTCTTCTCTGCATACGTGCATCTGGAACAGGCCCCAGCTGTTCTTCCTCCTCACTCACAGCAGCCTCCAAAGGCAGCTGCCTCTCTGCTGGCTGAGAAATGCCGGATGGCCCTGTCTGTCTGTCTGTCTGTCTGTCTGTCTGTCTGTCTGTCTGTCTGTCTGTCTGTCTCTCTCTCTCTCTCTCTCTCTCTCTCTTCTCTCCCTCCCTCCCTCCCTCTCTCTCTCTCTCTCTCTCCCCCCCCCCGTCTCTGTCTCTCTTTGTGTGAGTGTGTGTGTCCAACGCTGAGTATCCATCAGCGCCTTCCCCAGAACTCCAGTTCCAAAGGGCAGATACAGGAAGGTTGTGTAGATGCTTGCGGAACCAAAACTTTGTGGCACTAAACTGTACCGTCACTTGCTCCTACCCAGCCATATTGTGATTTTTATGGAGATTCTAATCATTGATGGCGATGCTTACAAAACCAGATGAATTCTGCATCTGTTACCTTGGGATAACAGATTCGTCATTTAATGCAGCCAGATTTTCTGAGCTAGTTTGCTGAAAGGGACTGCAATTAACAGCTGATTAATTTCCAGTGTTTTATGTGGGTTGTATAATAATAATACTGTTGATTTGTTTTTTTTTTCTTGGGCTATTTTTTGCCCAAATGATGGAGGAGATTGCGCTGTTCCTTCATGACTGCTGTAATCTTTAAACCCAGTAAAATAAAATAAAAAGATAAAGTACGATAATAAAATACAGTGGTACCTCGGTTCACGAACTTAATTCGTGAACTGACTCTGGTCGTGAACCGAATTGGTTGTGAACCGAGGCACAGTTTCCCATAGGGTTTAATGTAAATCCAATTAATCCGTTCTGATCTTTCTTTTGGTTTTAATTCTTGAACTGACTCTGGTCACGAACCAAATTGGTTGTGAACCGAGGCGGAGTTCGTGAACAGAGGCGGAGTTCGTG
Organism: Rhabdophis nuchalis; assembly: GCA_039707465.1. NCBI lineage: Eukaryota > Metazoa > Chordata > Lepidosauria > Squamata > Natricidae > Rhabdophis > Rhabdophis nuchalis. The sequence continues at coordinate 6,843,704 of CM077645.1, read as the reverse complement.
AACCAGACCATATTTTTATGAACTTTTCTGTTCGTGAACCGAGACGGAGTTCGTGAACAGAAGCGAAGTTCGTGAACCAGACCATATTTTTATGAACTTTTCCGTTCGTGAACCGAAGCGGAGTTTGTGAACCGGAGCATATTTTTATGAACTTTTCTGTTCTTGAACCGAGTTGTTCGTGAACAGAGGCGTTCGTGAACTGAGGTACCACTGTATAACATAAATTAAATAATAATAAACATTTCCTCTTTATCTTAAGTCAGTAATGGTCATGATATGAGTTGTGCATATTGGCTTTTTTAAGTTTCTTTCTCTGACCATGAAAACTGATTACATTTAATTTTTTTGCCCCTACAGTGAACCCAAACCAGGTAGTCCTCAACTTATGACCCACAAATGAACCCAACATTTCTGTTGCTAAGTGAGACCTTTGTTAAGTGAGTTTTGCCCCGATATATGACCTTTCTAGCCACCATTGTTAAGTGAATCATTGCCGTTGTTAAGTTAGTAACACCGTTGTTAAGTGAACCTGGCTCTCCCCATTGACTTTGCTTCTCTGGAGGTCGCAAAAGGGGATCACAGGACCCCCGGGACACTGCGACCGTCAGAAATATGAGTCAGTTGCCAAGCGTCCGAATTTGGATCACGTAAACTTAGGATGCTTCACCGATCGTAAGTGTGAAAAATGGTCATAAGTCACCATTTTTCAGCGCCGTTGTAACTTGGAACGGTCACTCAACAAAATGTTGTAAGTCAAGAACTACCTGTGTTAACTTACCAATTACAGCAATTCGCTTAATAACTGTGGCAAGAAAGGTCGTAAAATGGGGCTAAACCCCACTCAACCGCTGTCTTGCTTAGCAGCAGAAAACGTGGGCTCAATTGTGGTCGTATGTCGAGGACTTCCTGTGTCTATTTGAAGTCCGCATGTATGCTATTATCATCTTTTAACAACCCCATAATCCCTTGCAGGGTGGAATCTGGGCAACGGAGTGGCGCTGGCAGAGTTTTTACTGGCCGGATACTTTCCTGTTGCCAGTACGGAGTTTTGTTCAGCAGATAGATTCTCTCTTTTTTTGGAAAGTTGTTTTTATTTTTTAAACAAAGACAAACAAAAACATAAACACATACAGCTTACTTCCGTTTCATATAGCATGTCATTTGGTTACAAAATTTTGTGCGTCCTTTCCATAGTCACCTGTTCTGACCCCACTTTCTGAGACTAATTAGAAGACTGGCTGCTTGACTAACTGACTCTTGGCTGCGTGACCCGAACTGACCTTGAACAGACCCGAAGCTTTTTAACTAACCTGCAACTCGACACTAAGGAACTAATGGCATGGGTCCTGGTTACTTGCGGGACCGTCTCCTACCACATACCTCCCTTCGACCTGTCCGCTCCCACAGGGAGGGCCTCCTCAGGGTGCCGTCTGCCGGACAATGCCGGCTGGCGGCCCCCAGGGGAAGAGCCTTCTCTGTGGCAGGCCCCGCCCTCTGGAATGACCTGCCCCCCGACCTTCGTACAATCACGCACCTTCGCCTCTTCCGCCGGGCATTAAAAACACACTTGTTTCATGCGGCCGGCCTGGCATAGTTTTTAGAGTTTTTAGTAAGGGTTTTAAATCTAATTTTAGCACGGGGTGTTAAATTTAATCTATTTTTATTCTATTTTTACTGTATTTATTGTTACTGCTTTTACTACTTCCTGTGTACCGCCCTGAGTCCCGTCAGGGAGATAGGGCGGTATACAAATGTAATAAATAATAATAACTGAAACCAGTCACTCAAGCACTCGTGACATCCCAGCTGGACTACTGTAACGCTCTCTACATGGGGCTCCCCTTGAGGTGCACTCGAAGGTTACAGTTAGTCCAGAATGCGGCCGTGCGGGTGATTATGGGTGCCTCAAGGCAATCCCACATAACACCTCTCCTGCGTGAGCTGCACTGGCTACCTGTGGCCTTTCGGGTGCGCTTCAAGGTGCTGACGACCATCTTTAAATCGCTCCATGGCTCGGGGCCTAGCTACATACGAGACCGCCTCCTGCCCCATACATCCCTTCGTCCGATCCACTCCCACAGAGAGGGCCTTCTCCGGGTACCGTTGACTAGGCAATGCCGGTTGGCGACGCCTAGGGGAAGGGCCTTCTCTGTGGCGGGCCCAGCCCTCTGGAACGACCTACCCCCCGAACTACGCACCACCTCGGATCTCCGCCTCTTCCGCCAACGTCTCAAGACTTATTTATTCCAACAAGCCGGCCTAGCATAACCCCCGTTTTCTGACTTTTAAATGTGGATAAATTTTAAATTCTTAGGGTTTTAAAATGGGTTTTAGCACGGGAATAATTTTATAGTTTTTTAATGATATATTTTTGTATTCTGTATGGTTTTTAATATTGCCTGTGCGCTGCCCTGGGTCCTTGCAAGGAGAAGGGCGGGGTATAAATTTAATAAAATAAAATAAAATTTAAAAATGTCAGTTTACTCATTTCTGCACATTCCATTATTGTGCCCATTGAGAGGAATATCTGCCTCTACCTAGGATGGAACTCACAGCCTCCTGATTTTGAGGCGAGAGCTCCACCTCTGGGCCGCCGCACCACTCCTCCATCTAGACGCTATGCCGTATGCTAAATAAACCTATAAATGAATGTCTTCCAGGTGGAACAGTTCTGGCGGTTTTACAGCCACATGGTCCGTCCTGGGGACCTGACCGGCCACAGCGACTTCCATCTTTTCAAAGAAGGAATTAAGCCCATGTGGGAGGTGAGTCTGACGTTTCAAGGTTGGCTTAAGGAAGGCCGCCCTGGGACTTGTTAAGGATATCTCTGTTAGGAGACCGAAAATGTGTGCAGCGGAGTGTAGCGAGGAATATGTTGCTAAGTATCCACACTATCAGTCACAGACACTGAAGATAAAACAAGTAGACTTTTATATGTGTTGGAAAAATAAAGTAAGAGACGCTTCTTCGCAAACAAGTGATAAGTAGTCCTGAGTCATATACACAGTCTATTACTCAAACTTTGGCTTACAGTTGCTCAACTCACGATTCTTCTCGCTGATCAACAACTGACATACAGAGCAGTCATCATCCAAGGGATTAGCCTCTAACAGTGATTCTGGCTCTCTCTTATGGCTGTTTGAGGAAACAGTAGCCCATTACATCTCACTGTAGCAGTTAAAGTTACAGATACAATATTCCAATCATGGCTTATATATAATGCTAACCCAACACTAGGATTACATTCCTAACAGGACTGACATTTCTATTGTGGACGGAAGCTGGGTTTAAACCCAGGTTTAACATTCTGTAGTCTTGTGGGGATGCTCTCGCTGTCCCCATCGTCCGTCCGTTTTTCGCCCATTTCTTTGGTGGGAAGGGGACCCTTTGGCCTATAAATTATTGATTTGTTAGATTTTTTCATGTAAGTTTATTACTTTATCAGGAACTCACGATGGTGGACATACCTAATACTCTTTTCTCCTCCTGTTTTCCCTCACACCAGCAACCCAGTGAGGCAGGTCTAGCTGAGAGAGAAAGACTGGCCCAAAGTCACCCAACCAGCTTTCTTTTTATATTGAAAAAGTTTTATTGAGTTTTACAATTTTTTCGAATAGGGTAGGATAAGGTGAAATGAGGAAATATTTTGAGAACTTTCACGTCGAGATCGTTGGACCCCTCCGGGGCTTCTTGACAAAACATAGATAATACATATTTCAATAATACTACAAGGTGAATAGAAGTGCAAACATCGTTGTAAATTCTATGCTAGCAATCGTATATAAACATCCAAACAAAAGTTATACTGTATTAAAGTCATTTTTTAGATTTAAGTCTCTTAGCAATTGTATCTTCTTGTTCTCCTCCCTGACCCCCAGTGGGCGAGGCCGTGGCCCCCTCTGCTCCTCCAGTTTCATCCTCCAGGATTGAGGAATGTTTTTTTAAGAAAGGCTTCCGCCTCAGCAACTGTTTTAATCCTTACTCTTCCTCCTTCCCAGAACACCAACATCCCTTCTGGCATCACCCACTTGAACCAAATCCCCTGTTTAAACAATTTTTTAGATAAGAAGGAGTATTTCCTCCTCACCTCTCTAATCTTTCTCGGGATCTGCTTCAAGATAGCAACTTCCTTTTGTTGGTAAATTAACGGACCCTCTCTCTGCGCCCTCAGTATTCCCTCCCTAGTAGACCTTCTAACAAATTTAATATGTATCTCTCTGGGTAGTTCATTTATCCTGGCATATGCTGAGTTTATTCTATAAACCAGATCTCTTCCTTAGGTTTATGTAAATAGTCTGCTAAAATTGTGCTCATAAGATCAGGAAGACATTCACCAGATTCTTCAGGAATGTTCTGAAATCTTAAAAAATATGACATCCTTTCAAAATCCATCCTAGACATATGACCAGTTAAATCTCCAATTTCAGTATTAACATTTTTGAGCTCTCCCCTTGCCCCAGCCAGCCCCACTTCTAATTCTTCAGTCTTCTGTGTGTTCTGCATCAATTTCTTCTGTGTCTCCAAAAGCTCTAATTTGGAACTGCAGTGGTCTTTTCTAAGCTCTTTAATTTCCAGTACCAAAGAGTGTAACACTTCTTCCATAGCTGTTAATCTTGTCTGGTTTTTCTGGCTGCTTTTTGGAAGCCATGGTGAGCTGTTTAAATCAGTGCCAATAAGATGGCATTTTTTGGGTGCGGCCGGTGGAGCAAGTCCAGAGACAAAGTTCAGTTCAAAGTTGTAAAAGTTGTAAAATCCAGAGAGAAAGGCAAATTTTCCAGTCAATTATGAAGACAAAGAAGGCATTCCAGGGAAGGAATCAATTAATCATTTATCAGAAGTCATCCATTAGTAGAGAGAGACCGTCCAGGTCACATAGGAATGTCGGAAATTTTCCATAAAGAATAGTCATTTAAGAACAAAGGGAAGCCATTTTTCCCCGCCCAATCTGGAAGCCAGCAGGAGAAAGCAGCAAAGGAGATTGTTTCAATATAGCAAGACTTCGAACCCAGCCAGCTTTCATATACCCAAGACGGGACTAGAATTCACCACCTCCTGGTGATTGGGCCATAGTCACTCAGCCGGCTTTCATTCTGAAGGCAGGACTAGAATTCACCATCTCCTGATGATTGGGCCATAGTCACCCTGCCAGCTTTCGTGCTATAGTGGGACTAGAATTCACCACCTCCTAGTGCAGTGGTGGGCAAACTCATTAGTCAACAGAGCCAAATATCAACAATACCACGATTGAAATTTCTTTTGAGAGCCGGAAGGTGTGGCCTGTTTTGTGGGAGTGGCTCAGCGGTCATGTGACTGGGTGGGCGTGGCCAACTGGGAAAATGTGAAACTCACTTAACAATGGTCTTGGTTAGCAACCAAACTTTTAGGCTCAATTGTGGTCATAAGTTCTTTCTTTCTTTCTTTCTTTCTTTCTTTCTTTCTTTCTTTCTTTCTTTCTTTCTTTCTTTCTTTCTTTCTTTCTTTCTCTCTCTCTTTCTCCATTTCTCTTTCTCTCTCTCTTTCTTTCTCTCTTTCTCTCTTTCTTTCTCTTTCTTTCTCTCTCTCTTTCCATGGCTCGCGAGCCGCGGTTTGTTGACCACTGTCCTAGTGAAAGTCACCCAGCTGGCTTTCATTCAGTAGGCGGGACTAAATTTCATTCAGTAGGCGGGACTAAAATTCAGCACCTCCTAGTGATTGGCCCAAAGTCACTCAGTTGTCTTTCATTCTGAAGGCGGGCCATAGTCACCCTACCAGCTTTCATGCTAAAGTGGGACTTGAATTCACTTAGTGATTGGCCCAAAGTCACCCAACCGGCTTTCATTCTGGTGGTGGGACTAGAATTCACCATCTCCTAGCGACTGGCCTATGGGGATCCCGTCGGCTGTTATGCCTGAGGCAGGACTAGAACTCACCATATCCTGGAGATCGGCTCAGTATCACCCAGCTGGGTTTCATACCTAAGGCAGGACTAGAACTCACCCTCTGTGAGTGATTGGCACACCACCGGTTTTGGTGCCTAAAACGGGACTAGAACTCGTTTCCTGGTTTCTCAGCCAGCACCTTAAACGCTGCACCAAACTGGTGGTGGCTTATTGGAACTGGTGCTCTCTTTCACCTGTCAAGTTTCCAAATGAGGGAATAGACGCTTACAATACAATACAATAGCAGAGTTGGAAGGGACCTTGTAGGTCTTCTAGTCCAAACCCCTGCATGGGCAGGAACCTTATACCATTTCAGACAAATGGCTATCTAACGTCTTTTTAAAGACTTCCAGGGTTGGGGCATTCACAACTTCTGGAGGCAAGCTGTTCCAGAGGTTAATTGTTCTAACTGTCAGGAAATTTCTCCTTAGTTCTAAGTTGCTTCTCTCCTTGATTAGTTTCCACCCATTGTTTCTGCTGAAGAACAGAATAGAATGAATAGAACAGAATAGAATGAATGGGCTGGATGGGACCTTGGAGGTCTTCTAGTCCTGCCCCCTGTTCAAGCAGGAGACCCTATACAAGTGGACATCCAGTCTCTTCTTAAAAACTGCCGGTGATGAAGCATCAACAACTTCTGGTGGCAAGCCGTTCCACCGGTTGCTACCAGCCTCGCTGTTAGGATATATCTCCTTAATTCCAGGTTGCTTCTCTCTTTGATTAGTTTCCAACCATTGTTTCTTGTCCTGCCCTCTGTCAGAAGAATTGTCTTGGTTTTGTTTTTTTAATTAAAGTTTTTATTTATTTATTTCATTTTCATAACATATAATCACATAGCTACTAATACATAACCAATATCATATTGTATTGTTAAACGTTTGCATCATTTCGTCTTACCAACAACTCCTCAAAACCAATGATTGGCTCTTCTGCTCTCCATACATCCTATTTGTACCTTATCCATCATTTTCTTCTCCTTCTCTCCTCCCCCTCCCTCCCTCCTTTCTTCCCTCTGTCATCCTTCTCTACTTCCCCTTCCTTTCTCCTTCTCCTCTCTCCCCTTTCCACTCCTTCTTTTTCTCCTCCTCTTCCCGACCTCCTTTCTTCCCTCTGTCACCCTTCCCTTCTCTACTTTCCCTTCCTTTCTCCTCTCTCCTCTTTCCACTCTTTCTTTCTCTCCTCCTCCTCCCTACCTCCTTTCTTCCCTCTGTCATCCTTCTCTTCTCTACTTCCCCTTCCTCTCTCCTTCTCCTCTCTCCCCTTTCCACTCATTCTCTCTCTCCTCCTCCTCCCTACCTCCTTTCTTCCTTCTGTCGCCCTTCCCTTCTCTACTTTCCCTTCCTTTCTCCTCTCTCCTCTTTCTACTCTTTCTTTCTCTCCTCCTCCCTACCTCCTTTCTTCCCTCTGTCATCCTTCTCTACTTCCCCTTCCTTTCTCCTTCTCCTCTCTCTCGTTTCCACTCCTTCTTTTTCTCCTCCTCTTCCCTACCTCCTTTCTTCCCTCTGTCATCCTTCTCTTCTCTACTTCCCCTTCCTCTCTCCTTCTCCTCTTTCTCCTCTTTCTTTCTCTCCTCCTCCTCCCTACCTCCTTTCTTCCCTCTGTCATCCTTCTATTCTCTACTTTCCCTTCCTTTCTCCTCTCTCCTCTTTCCACTCTTTCTTTCTCTCCTCCTCCTCCCTACCTCTTTTCTTCCCTCTGTCATCCTTCTCTTCTCTACTTCCCCTTCCTCTCTCCTCCTCTCTCCCCTTTCCACTCATTCTCTCTCTCCTCCTCCTCCCTACCTCCTTTCTTCCTTCTGTCGCCCTTCCCTTCTCTACTTTCCCTTCCTTTCTCCTCTCTCCTCTTTCCACTCTTTCTTTCTCTCCTCCTCTTCCCTACCTCCTTTCTTCCCTCTGTCATCCTTCTCTTCTCTACTTCCCCTTCCTCTCTCCTTCTCCTCTCTCCCCTTTCCACTCATTCTCTCTCTCCTCCTCCTCCCTACCTCCTTTCTTCCTTCTGTCGCCCTTCTATTCTCTACTTTCCCTTCCTTTCTCCTCTCTCCTCTTTCCACTCTTTCTTTCTCTCCTCCTCCTCCCTACCTCTTTTCTTCCCTCTGTCATCCTTCTCTTCTCTACTTCCCCTTCCTCTCTCCTCCTCTCTCCCCTTTCCACTCATTCTCTCTCTCCTCCTCCTCCCTACCTCCTTTCTTCCTTCTGTCGCCCTTCCCTTCTCTACTTTCCCTTCCTTTCTCCTCTCTCCTCTTTCTACTCTTTCTTTCTCTCCTCCTCCCTACCTCCTTTCTTCCCTCTGTCATCCTTCTCTACTTCCCCTTCCCTTCTCCTTCTCCTCTCTCTCGTTTCCACTCCTTCTTTTTCTCCTCCTCTTCCCTACCTCCTTTCTTCCCTCTGTCGCCCTTCTCTTCTCTACTTCCCCTTCCTTTCTCCTCTCTCCTCTTTCTACTCTTTCTTTCTCTCCTCCTCCCTACCTCCTTTCTTCCCTCTGTCATCCTTCTCTTCTCTACTTCCCCTTCCTCTCTCCTTCTCCTCTCTCCCCTTTCCACTCATTCTCTCTCTCCTCCTCCTCCCTACCTCCTTTCTTCCTTCTGTCGCCCTTCCCTTCTCTACTTTCCCTTCCTTTCTCCTCTCTCCTCTTTCTTCTCCTTCTCTCCTCCCCCTCCCTCCCTCCTTTCTTCCCTCTGTCATCCTTCTCTACTTCCCCTTCCTTTCTCCTTCTCCTCTCTCCCCTTTCCACTCCTTCTTTTTCTCCTCCTCTTCCCGACCTCCTTTCTTCCCTCTGTCACCCTTCCCTTCTCTACTTTCCCTTCCTTTCTCCTCTCTCCTCTTTCCACTCTTTCTTTCTCTCCTCCTCCTCCCTACCTCCTTTCTTCCCTCTGTCATCCTCTTCTCTACTTCCCCTTCCTCTCTCCTTCTCCTCTCTCCCCTTTCCACTCATTCTCTCTCTCCTCCTCCTCCCTACCTCCTTTCTTCCTTCTGTCGCCCTTCCCTTCTCTACTTTCCCTTCCTTTCTCCTCTCTCCTCTTTCTACTCTTTCTTTCTCTCCTCCTCCCTACCTCCTTTCTTCCCTCTGTCATCCTTCTCTACTTCCCCTTCCTTTCTCCTTCTCCTCTCTCTAGTTTCCACTCCTTCTTTTTCTCCTCCTCTTCCCTACCTCCTTTCTTCCCTCTGTCATCCTTCTCTTCTCTACTTCCCCTTCCTCTCTCCTTCTCCTCTTTCTCCTCTTTCTTTCTCTCCTCCTCCTCCCTACCTCCTTTCTTCCCTCTGTCATCCTTCTATTCTCTACTTTCCCTTCCTTTCTCCTCTCTCCTCTTTCCACTCTTTCTTTCTCTCCTCCTCCTCCCTACCTCTTTTCTTCCCTCTGTCATCCTTCTCTTCTCTACTTCCCCTTCCTCTCTCCTCCTCTCTCCCCTTTCCACTCATTCTCTCTCTCCTCCTCCTCCCTACCTCCTTTCTTCCTTCTGTCGCCCTTCCCTTCTCTACTTTCCCTTCCTTTCTCCTCTCTCCTCTTTCCACTCTTTCTTTCTCTCCTCCTCTTCCCTACCTCCTTTCTTCCCTCTGTCATCCTTCTCTTCTCTACTTCCCCTTCCTCTCTCCTTCTCCTCTCTCCCCTTTCCACTCATTCTCTCTCTCCTCCTCCTCCCTACCTCCTTTCTTCCTTCTGTCGCCCTTCTATTCTCTACTTTCCCTTCCTTTCTCCTCTCTCCTCTTTCCACTCTTTCTTTCTCTCCTCCTCCTCCCTACCTCTTTTCTTCCCTCTGTCATCCTTCTCTTCTCTACTTCCCCTTCCTCTCTCCTCCTCTCTCCCCTTTCCACTCATTCTCTCTCTCCTCCTCCTCCCTACCTCCTTTCTTCCTTCTGTCGCCCTTCCCTTCTCTACTTTCTCTTCCTTTCTCCTCTCTCCTCTTTCTACTCTTTCTTTCTCTCCTCCTCCCTACCTCCTTTCTTCCCTCTGTCATCCTTCTCTACTTCCCCTTCCTTTCTCCTTCTCCTCTCTCTCGTTTCCACTCCTTCTTTTTCTCCTCCTCTTCCCTACCTCCTTTCTTCCCTCTGTCGCCCTTCTCTTCTCTACTTCCCCTTCCTTTCTCCTCTCTCCTCTTTCTACTCTTTCTTTCTCTCCTCCTCCCTACCTCCTTTCTTCCCTCTGTCATCCTTCTCTTCTCTACTTCCCCTTCCTCTCTCCTTCTCCTCTCTCCCCTTTCCACTCATTCTCTCTCTCCTCCCCTCCCTACCTCCTTTCTTACCTCTGTCGTCCTTCTCTACTTCCCCTTCCTCTCTCCTCTTTCCACTCCTTCTTTCTCTCCTCCCCCCCCCCGCCCTCTCTCCTATCCTTCTCTTCTTCCCTTCCCTCTCTCCTCTACTTCCCAGTCTTCATCTCCTTTACTTGGTGTATTTCAGCTCCTGAGCGAGCTCCATTTTATGTTGATGGTGTTTGTAATTCCTTTTCAGTATACCTATTTAATTTCTCCTCCATTTTAGTGAAAAAACCACCAATATAACAGAAAAAGTATACATAAATAGTCATTGTGCTTTCAGAACAGGGATGTCCAATCTTGGGAACTTTAAGACTTGTGGACTTCAACTCCCAGAATTCCCCAGCCAGCATAGCTGGCTGGGGAATTCTGGGAGTTGAAGTCCACAAGTCTTAAAGTTCCCAAGATTGGACATCCCTGTTTTAGAATTATCTTGTTTTGTCACACACACACACACACACACACACACACCACACACACACACACACACACACTCCATCAGTGTGGCGTCCGTACCCTCTGTAGCCTTATCCTTCATGCCCGTCCTAGGTTGACCCTTAATTTTCTTCCTCCTCCTCCTCTTCTTCCCAGGACGATGCCAATAAGAACGGGGGGAAGTGGATTATCCGCCTGCGAAAGGGCCTGGCGTCCCGGTGCTGGGAGAACCTCATTCTGGCAATGCTGGGGGAGCAATTTATGGTGGGGGAAGAAATCTGCGGGGCCGTCGTCTCCGTCCGTTTCCAGGTGAGTCTCCCGGGAGTTCACGGGAAGCGGCTGCCAATCTGAGCACAGGGCTGTCCTGTCCCGAAGGTGCTTTTTTTCAGGAGGCAACTGCACTTCCATGTTTTTTTGTTTTCTTTTTAAATCATTTTTTATTTATTCTTATTTTTTAAAAAATCATACAAACATAATTTTAAACATATTGCCGTCACAGCGCGAGAAAGCGGTAACATTTAAATAACCAAACTTAACATTACAGTCCTAATAGTAGGCCTAATATTTAACACCAACATTTACACTATATACAGCCCATCTAGTTAACCTACCTACTTCATCAATTCTTATTCGTCCTTTAATTTCTGATTGATATTATTTACCAATATCTGATTTAAACATATATTATTGCTTCAGTTGTTATTATTCGGTCGTTCCCGTATTCAATTATACCACCTCTTCCACGAGTTATAGAATTCTGAGTCCTTTTTTCCTTTAATTAATTTTGTTAATCTGTCCGATTCTGCGCACTTATTGCTGCCTTATCTGTCGGTATTTGATCATTCTTCCATTCCTGGGCAAATGCCAATCTTGCGGCAATAATTATGTGCAACACCAAAAACCATATCTCCATGTTGATATCTGGGGGTTTAAGTCCTAACAGGAAGGTTTCCGGTTTCAAATCTAATCGATATTGGGTGATTTCTATTAACCACTGCCTGATCTTTTTCCAGTATTGTTTTTTTTTCTTTTGAAGACGTTTCGTTTCTCCTCCTAGAAGCTTCTTCAGCTCTGACTGGATGGTGGGGAATGGAAGGATTGATACTCCTTGCAGACAAAGCTGGTCATTTGCCTCCTTTTATAGATTCGTTTGAGTCCCAAAAGTGCTTTTTTCAAGAGGCAACTAGACTTTTGTTTTCTCTGTGAAGACATTTCACTTCTCATCCAAGAAGCTTCTTCCGCTCTGACTGGATGGTGAGGAATGGAAAGAGTTACCATATTTTTCGGAGTATAAGACGCACCCAGATTTTGAAGAGGCAAATTTTTTTAAAAAAGTTTTTGCATTCTGCAGACCTCCCAAAAATGGGCCGTTTTTTGCAAAAATGGGCCCATTTTTATTTCACAAAAAGGGCATGCATAGCCTTTAGGAAGGTTATAGAGTGCTCCTGGGGGCTGACGGGGCACAAAATTGAGCAAAAATGGTCCATTTTGTGCTCATTTCTGCCTTCCCCAGCCCCCAGGAGCTCTCTGGAAGCCTCCATAAGGCTATGCACTGCCATTTTGGTGAAGGGGGCGGGGCATCAGGAGGCAAAAAAATATGCTGTATTTGGTGCATAAGATTTTCAGCCTCTTTTTTGAGGGTAAAAGGTGCGTCTTATATGGTATACTCTTTGCAGAGAAGCTGGTCATTTGCCTCCTTTTAGAGGGTCATTGAAGCACCTGGACGTTTATCTGTGTCCTCAGGTGACCCTCAGGATTTATATTCCTTGCAGTCAGCTGGTCATTTGTATCCTTTTTAGAAAGTCCTTGAGGTCACTTGGAGGTTTATCTGTGATCTCAGGTGACCTTCAGGATTTATATTCCTTGCAGTCAGCTGGTCATTTGCATCCTTTGAGAGAGTCCTTGAGGTCACTTGGAAGTTTTGTCGGTGTCCTCAGGTGACCCTCAGGATTTATATTCCTTGCAGTCAGCTGGTCATTTGTATCCTTTTTAGAAAGTCCTTGAGGTCACTTGGAGGTTTATCTGTGTCCTCAGGTGACCCTCAGGATTTATATTCCTTGCATGCAGCTGGTCATTTGCATCCTTTGAGAGAGTCCTTGAGGCCACTTGGAAGTTTTGTCGGTGTCCTCAGGTGACCCTCAGGATTTATATTCCTTGCAGACAGCTGGTCATTTGCATCCTTTTTAGAAAGTCCTTGAGGCCACTTGGAAGTTTGTTGGTGTTCTCAGGGTCACCTGAGTGGTGTAAATGGTTCCTGTAGTCTGCAATTTCTTTCCTCTGGAAATCCATTCCTACTCCTCCGCCATTCGATGGCCGCTCATCCCAAATCGCATTAGCTAAACGTCCGTAGAGATCCTCAGTCATCCAGGACGCGGGTCGTCCCAAAGGCAGCCCGTGTCAATCGTCTCCTGACGGTTTTCCCCTTTGCAGGAGGACATCATCTCCATATGGAACAAGACGGCCAGCGACCAGGCCACCACGGCCCGGATCAGGGACACCTTACGACGCGTACTCAACCTTCCCCCCAACACCATCATGGAGTACAAAACGCACACGGACAGCATCAAGTACGTGCTGCGGTGAGGGGAGGGCGAGCGGTGAGGGGAGGGCGAGCGGTTGCTGGAAGGCGCTTGGCTCTGTGTCCGCACGGGCCAAATGCGGCTCGGAGGCGAAGCCATAATGCGTGCATGTTCTGGTGGGTGGGTGGGTGGGTGGGGAATCAGGACTGTGAACCCCTTCAGCTCAGCAATTTGCAAGCTCCCTATTCTGGAGAGGTTTCAAAACAAAACAAAACCCCAAACCCAGAACTCTTCCTGCTCCCCTCAGGAATCTGCTCTACCCCAAAGATCCTACGACAGGGATGTCACACTCAAGGCCCACAGGGCCAGATCCGGCCTTTGGGGTGCTTAGATGTGGCGCAACGGGGCCAGCTTGGAAACCGCTAAAGACTGGCCGTAGAAATGGAGCTCCGGAGCTCGTTTTTGCTGGCAGAACACTTGCGCCACCCTAGGCGCCCCCGACATGAGTGACATTGATCTGGCACACGCCCACACTAGCCACGCCCATCTACACCCCGTGATGTCAAACACAACCCTGATGCGTCCCTCAACGCGATCGAGTTTGACACCTGTGTCCTAGGACAACTTCCTTTGAGTTCTTTCCGACCGACAGGCAGGAATCGGGCGCAGCCCTGATGCCATCAGGAACTCAACGTGTATAGCAGGTAGTCCTGGACTTACGGCCACAATGGAGGCCACCGTTTGTGTCGCTAAGCGAGACGGTTGTTAAATTGCCCCATTGTATGACCTTCCTTGCCACAGTCGTTGACTGAATCATTGCAGTTACGTGAGTAACACGTCTGTTAAGGGAAGCTGGCTTCCCCGTTGACTTGGCTTGTCAGACGGTCGCAAGAGGGGATCACGTGGCCCGAGGACACTGTGGCCGTCATAAATATGAGCGGGTTGCTAAGGGTCTGGATGTTGACCATGTGACCCTGGGGATGCTGCAACGGTCGTAAGTGTGAAAAATGGTCCTAAGTCACTTTTTTCAGTGTCGTAACTTCGGTCACTAAATGAACTGTTGTAGGTTGAGGACTATCTGCATTAGGCATTACTTGTAAGCCAGCGTCTCCCACTTTAAGTGAAGTGGACTTCAGCTCCCATAATTCCCCAGCCACCTGCAGGAAGTCCTTGACTTAAGACCACAATGGAGCCTGGGATTTCAATTGCAAGCTGTTACTGTTGTAAATTGAGGCGCCACATCGCTGGATTCAACTGAACGACTGTTTTTACGACTATGGCAAAGCGAGTCAGCACAGTCGAAATTCAAATCACAGGGTCATTAAGCAAATGGAAGGGACCTTGGAGGTCTTCTAGTCCAGCCCCTTGCTCAAGCAGGGGGGAATCCTATACCATATCAGACAAGTGACTGTCCGGTCTCTTTTTTTTAACAACCTCCAGTGATTCACTTAACAGTGGCGGCGAGAAAAGGCATCCAATGGGGCAAAACTCATTTCGCAAATTTCTCACTTAGCAACAGAAACTTTGGGCTCGTTTGTGGTCGTAAATTGAGGACTGTAATTGCTCTCTTTTTTTTAAAAAAAAGTTTTTTAATTTTAATTTTTCTACAAACATCGTGGTGTGAACAGTGTGCTTACATTTTAGTACAAATAAAACAATACTCTTCATATTTAACATAATTAACAATCTTGTAGACTTTTAGTACCGTATTTCCCCAAAAATAAGACAGGGTCTTATTTTATTTTAATCCTAATTTTTGGGGAGGTCTTATTATTTTCGAGGAGCAGGAGGCGGCAAGCGGGGTCACCTCATGGCTGCTCCTGTGTTGCCATATTTTTGGGGAGGGCTTATTTTTGGGGGGGGGGCTTATTTTATTTAGTGCCTGCGCTCAAAAGCCCAATGGGGCTTATTATCCGGGGAGGTTTTATTTTCAGGGAAACAGGGTAGTAATACACATATTTCATTGAATTACAATCTCTCCTTAATCATTCAATATTTCAATATATTATTTTTATCTCCAATCTCCATTTTCTTGATACTACATCCCAAAGTAAACGGAGCAAGGAGCAACAGCCTGCCCCAAACCTCTTACGCAATCTGCTTCCCAAACTCAAATTTCCCGTAGTCCCCGGGCTGGCAACTTTGAAATTGTTGGCGTTTGTGAGACACAACGGCTAGAGGAAGGGGGGGGAATAGGTGGCGTGACCACGCTGCCTTCCTGGGGAAACGAAGCACAAAAACTAGCGAGGATTTATAAGCCCTTTAGATTTATAAATGCTCTCAAGAAGGCACTATGTAAATTGACTTGCGCGGTACAAGTGATTTCTGATCGTTATAAACGCCGTATATTAAATTCCCTCCCCCTCCGCTCCTTCAGTTGACGAGGGCTCTTTAAGCAGAACAGAGGATAGTAATATGTGGAGGAGACAGGGGTATTTTAGAGAAGGCTGTTCTGCTTTACCGGAGCAGACGGTTTTCACGATGAGGTTTATTTTCATGCGAAATGATAAAAGATTGCCCCTTATTTAAGAGCGTGAAGAATGTGAAAACCACGTCAATGCTCTGTAAGCAAAGAGGCCGGTCGGATCATGAGGACTGACGTTAAAAAAAAATATGACTAATCAAAGTGAAAGAGAGAAACAGGACAGAGCATGGGTCAGCAATCTGCGGCTCTGGAGCCGCATGTGACTCTTTCATCCCTCTGCTGCGGCTCCATCACCGGTTGGCGCCACAATTTTGAGAGGAGCTTCCGGTGGGGTGGGGGGGGGGGTGAGAGAAGCACAGTGCGCCAGGAGAAGTCTCTATGGCAGAGGGAGGGTTTTCCAGTTGTCTCCACAACTGATAGGGTTTTCGGTTATGACTGGTAGAGGAAAAAGGACGATGCGCTAGGACCATGATGGCGAACCTATGGCACGCGTGCCACAGGTGGCACGCGGAGCCATTTGTCGGGGCACGCGAGGCTTGCCCTGTCAGTGGCCAGCGTGCCATTTTTCGCCCTCCGGAGGCTTCAGGAGCTTTCCTGAAGCCTCCGGAGCGTGAAAACCAGTCCTACAGGCAAACCGGAAGTTCAGGAACAGGCTTCCGGTTTGCTCGTAGGACTGATTTTAGCCCTTCGGAGCCTTCAGGGAAGCTCCGGAGGGCCTACCGGGGGGGAGGGGGGGAGGCTGTTTTTGCCCTTTCCAGGCTCCTATAAAGCCTCTGGAGCCTAGGGAGGCAAAGAAAGCATGAGGGGTGGGGAGCAATGGTTATGCGCACATGCGCTCTGTGGTCGCACATAGCCTGGTGGGTGTGGCACGCTTATGCATGATCTTCCTGCGCTCCCCCCTGCTTTTGGCACGCGAGCCAAAAAAGGTTCGCCATCCCTGCGCTAGGAGGAGACTATGAGTGGGGGAACTGAACTTCCGGTCAGCTCCAGAATTGAACGGGGTTAGGATCTTTGTGGCTACCCGAGTTTTCTTTTCTGTGGGAAACGGGTCCAAATGGCTCTTTGAGTGCTTACGTTTGCCGACCCCTGGGACAGAGAATAGAATTCAGCCCTGAGGAGAGCAAAATGGGGTAGAATCTTCTCCCTGACGGGATATTTCCCACGCGACCCAAAAGAATTTTCCGATAAGGTCGGATCAAAAGCCCTCAACTTACCCTAACCAGGTGACAGGGAGTCCTCGGCTGACGGCCACACAGTGGAGTCCAAAATTTACGCCGCTAAGTGGAACATTCATTAAGTGAGTTTCTCCGCGCCCCCTCCCCCAGTTTACGACTTTTTTTTTGCCATCGTCGTTAAGTGAATCGACTGTTAAGTTAGTCCCACGGTGGCGAAGCAAAGCCGGCTTCCCCGTCGACTTTGCTGGTCCGAAGGGCGCAAAAGGGGATTGCGTGACACTACGACCGTCATAAATATGAAGCGGTGACCATAGGGAAGGCTGCGACAGTCGAAAAGTGTGAAAAATTGTCATTTTTTCCCCCACCGCTGTCGTCACTTTGAACGGTCACTATACGAACTGTTGTAAGTCGAGGACTACCCTGTACTAATTTAACCGTGGCAGCAATTTGTCTAACAACGGTGGCAAGAAAAGGGGCCAAGGTATTTATGGTTTTAGATTTGGGGGGGGGGGGGGGAAGTGGCATTGCAAACTTGGGGTGACCAATCGAAAGGTGACCGTTGGAAGGGACCCTTGTCAGAGGCCGAACTTCCTGGTCCTTTGTTCCTTCCCTTTCCTGGGCTATTTTGAGATCAACGATGAAATGCACACACACAATATTTCCTGCTTTCAATGCTCTTTGCAGCATCCCCATCGCGCCAGGAAAACAGATTGAAAATGGAGCAAATCCTCCCCCCCCCCCCCCCCCCCCCTAATACTTCATAAATAACCTAGAAGTAGCTTGCAGGCTTCTGGTTGTCTGAAAGGAGATTTGAAACCTCTAGAACGACGGTGCCTGAGAGGTGACCTGATTTATTTATTTATTTATTTATTTGGATTTATTGACCGCCCCCTCTCTCCGAAGAGACTCGGGGCGGTGTACAAGAATTTAAGAGCATATACATATATAACAATTATAAATAATAAAACTAAATTAAATGTTTTACCCTGTGTTAAAATATCTCGTTTAAATTGAAGTCTAAATCGAAGTCTATCAAATCATGCACGGTGTGGACAAAGTAGAAAAGGGAAAACTGTTCTCCCTATCGCACAACACTAGAACTAGGGGGCCCCTCCATGAAACTTTTGGAAGCTAGACCTCCAACAAATAAGAGGAAGGACTTTTTCACCCAGAGGATCACTGGTCTGTGGAACTTCCTGCCAGAAGAAGTGGTGGCAGCTGTCAGCCTCAACACCTTTAAGAAAGGATGAGAGGAGTTCATGGAGAACAAGGGTATCCATGGCTATCATGTGGGATGCCTAAGGACACCCTCCGGGTTGGAGAAATAGGCAGGATGTCTCTCAAGGCCATTTGCAGGGAATCACAAGCAGGTGAAGACATCTGCTTGGGAAGACCCTGAAGCAAATGGGGAGCCACTGTGAGAGACAGAAGGCTGGACTGGATGGGCTATGGCGTCTTCCAGCAAGGCTGCTCTTAGGTTCTTATCCCTTCATCTCTTTTCATCCCTTCCCTTCTCTTTATCTCATCCCATCTCTTCATCTCATCCCTTCTCTTCTCTTCATCTTTTCTCATCCCTTCCCTTCTCATCACAAGCTTGGGAAGACCCTGAAGCAAATGGGGAGCCACTGTGGGAGACAGAAGGCTGGACTGGATGGGCTGCGGCCTCTTCCAGCAAGGCTGCTCTTAGGTTCTTATGAAAGGGAGGCTCAAGAAACGGAGAAAAGCTGCCTAACTTAACCAGAAAAGAAGATCGACGAACGGATAGGATGCCGGCAGCTCAGAACATTCGGGTGCTTGGCTGGTGCCCACTCTGCTGGCGCCCACCTGTTCGGGCCTTCCCCAAGCCGTGCGCTCCTTGAACGCCTGCGGGCGGCTGAAGCCATCCCGCCCATCGCAGGGCTTTCTAGCACACCCCAGCCGACATGGGTTCCAAATGCCATCGGATGCAGAAAACCGGGGCACGGAGAGGCTCACCGCCTGGAAAGCAAATTTGGCGGTGCACGAGATATCTTCTTTCCCCCCACCCCCCTCCGCTCCCCCAAATGGCTGATTATAACTGTCAGCCTCCTTTTCCACTCGTGTAATTGTAGCTGCTTTCTGCACGGAACCAATTTGCCCCCCCACCCCACCCCCCAAATAAGGAAACGCCGAAGGAAAAAAATAGGAACATCGGAAGAAGAAGGGGTCAATTGCTTCTTGCTTCATTTTTTGCTCTGCAGAGCCTCTGGAATCTCCTCAGGAAAAAAACACCCCAATTTCCGCGCTTAATTCGGGAGGAAAAATTGGCTGGATGGGGAGAAAATGCTCCCTAGATCATTTCAAGGGGCTCTCCAGCTGCCTGCTTCCCAATCCCCAGTCCTTCCATCACGTCCTGATTGATGCCTCCAATACAGGGAGTCCTCGACCTACGACCACGATGATGAGCTCTACATTTCCCTTGCAAAGCGAGACATTTTGTGAAGTGAACTTTGCCCCGTTTTACGACCTTTCTTACGGCCGTTAAGCAAATCACCGCAGCAGTGAAGTTAGTCACACGATTGTTAAGGGAATCTGGCTTCCCACCTTGACTTTTTCATATTTGCAGAAGACACCAAGCGGGCAGGAAGAGCCCACACTCCAAAAGAGAGGCTTAAGATACAGAAGGATCTTGACAAACTTGCAACATTGGGCACTATCTAACAGAATGAAATTCAGTGGTGAAAAGAGGAAGGTTCGACATTTAGGCAAGAAAAACCAAATGCACAAGTATTTCTGTTGGGGTTGCCCCAAAGAAGAGGGAGTCAAACTATTCTCCAAAGCACCTGAGGGTAGAACAAGAAGCAATGGGTGGAAACTAATCCAGGAGAGAAGCAACTTAGAACTGAGGAGAAATTTCCTGAGAGTTAGAACAATTAATCAGTGGAACAGAAATTGCCTCCAGAAGTTGTGAATGCCCCAACACTGCAAGTCTTTAAGAAGATGTTGGATAGCCATTTGTCTGAAATGGTATAGGGCTTCCTGCCTAGGCAAGGGGTTGGACTAGATGACCTCCAAGGTCCCTTTCAACTCTGCTATTGTATTATAAAGGTACAGTATAGGTGGTACCTTGCTCAATAGTAGCAACTGGGAGAGGGATCTTGGAGTCCTAGTGGACCACCATTGAAATAGGAGCCAGCCGTGGGCAGCAGCTGCCAAAAAAGCCAACCCAGTTCTAGGCTGCATCAACAGAGGGAGAGAATCAAGATCACGTGAAGGGTTAATACCACTTTATAAGGCCTTGGGAAGGCCACACTTGGAATATTTGCATCCAGTTTTGGTCACCACGATGTAGAAAAGATGTGGAGACTCTAGAAAGAGTGCAGAGAAGAGCAACCAAGAGGATTAGGGGACTGGAGGCTGAAACATATGAAGAACGGTTGCAGGAACTGGGTAGGTCTGGTTTAATGAAAAGAAGGACCAGGGGGAGACATGATAGCAGCCTTAAGAACATAAGAACATAAGAATAGCCTTGCTGGAACAGGCCACAGCCCATCTGGTCCAGCATTCTGTCCCACAAAGTGTCTCATTTGCTTCAGGGTATTCCCAAGGTTCGACATGTCTTCATCTGCTTATGATTCCCTGCAAAGAAGAGGGAGTCAAGCTATTCTCCAAGGCACCTGAGGATAGGGGGGGGAAAGCAATGGGTGGAAACTAATCAAGGAGAGAAGCAACTTAGAACTGAGGAGAGATTTCCTGACAGTGAGAACAATTAACCCATGGAACTACTTGCCTCCAGAAGTTGTGAATGCTTCAACACTAGTTTTCACGAAGAGACTGGACAGCTGTTTGCCTGGAATGATACAGAGTCTCCTGCTAGAAGACCTCCAAGGTCCCTTCCATCTCTGTTATTCTGCTTACAAATCCGCTGTGAATACAGTTTTGGTTGCCACGATGTAGAAAAGACGTGGAGACTCTAGAAAGAGTGCAGAGTAGAGCAACCAAGAGGATTAGGGGACTGGAGGCTAAAACGATTGCAGGAACTGGGCCTGGCTCGTCTAGGGAAGAGAAGGACCAGGTGAGACATGGTAGCAGTGTTCTAATATTTTAGGGGCTGCCACGGAGGGGTGGGGGGGCATTGCCTGTTTTCCAAAGGACCTGACAAGGAATAGTGGATGGAAACTTAACAAGGATTCAACCTAAAAATAAGGAGAAATATTCTTGACAGAACAATCAACCAATGGAACAGAAGTTGCCTTCGGAAGTTGCAAATATTCCAAACACTGGAAGTTTTTAAGAAGACACTGGACAACCATGGTCTAAGGTTTCCTGCCTGAGCAGTGTTGTGGCCCGCCAGCAGCCAATAGAGCTGGCAGCAAATTCGGAGAGTGAGGAGGTTGGGGAGGAAGATGCGCCAGTCCTGGAGTCTGGGGAAGGCTCTGATGAGGGCTCTGTGTCGGAGGCAGAGAGGGAGCCAGAGCTGCATGCCAGTTATCAGCTGCCTTCGGAGTCAGACATCAGTGAGGCAGAAGAACAGCTGGAGCCTGTTCCCAGAGCGGCCAGACAAAGGGAAGAGCTAAAGAGCAAGAGTCGACTTGGGAGGAAGGCCACAGGGGAACAATGAATGGCCCCTCCCAGAGGGAATAAAAGAGGAGCGACGGGGGAGTGGAGTTTGCAGGAGACCATGAGTTCGCTTCATTGGTTCCTGACTCTCCGAGACTCTTGACCAAGTTCTGCAGATCTCAGCCTGGCAAGCTCTGCAAGCCAGATAAGGTCTGTGATCGTAAATCCTCCCTCAAAAGACTTTGCTGGATGTGAAGGAGCAGAATTCACCGTAAACTAATAAAAAGGGCTTTTTGTCAGGATAAGGAGTCTGCTTCAGGCTCTTTGGGAAGCCTCTGTCAGAACAAGCAAGGGGTTAGACTAGAAGACCTCCAAAGTCCCTCCCAACTTAGTTCTATTCTATTCTATTCATTCCGCAACCAGGAGAGACCGACGCAGGAGATTAAGAAATTCAGCCTCGCCTGCCTCCGAGGGCCAGGAGTGATCAACGGAGACCCTTCTCCCATTTGTCTAGCTTTGCTAAGCAGGCAGGCTGGATCTCATCCCCCCCAACCCCCACAACCTCATTCCTTTTCCCCATCAGCAAGAAAAATAGCCCCAGCAGCCGCCCCATTAGACCCATTCCCCGAGATTTATCGGAAAGCACTTTGGCGGCGCATAGCCGGAGCGGGTTTTTATGTTTATTGTGGGTGTCATTAGCAAAGCAGATTTAAAGCCAGCCGTGACTGGTAGGGATTGGCTTTTTTTTTTTCTTCTCTCCCTTCCCAATCAAAAAACAGCTCTATTAACAGATTCGTGGGCAGCTTGCAAAATGATGCATTGGCCCCGGTTGTGCCAAGCTTTTGGAGGTGTCAGAAAACATGGATTTTTGTGTGTGTGTGTCTCTCTCTCTCTGGTTAACTGCCTGCATGTTGCACCCGGCCTAATACATCCTGCCCCATACATCCCTTAGACCAGGGGTCTGCAAAGTCGGCTCTTTTAAGACTGGTGGACTTCAACTCCCAGAATTCCCCAGCCAGCATGGCTGGCTGGGGAATTCTGGGAGTTGAAGTCCACCAGTCTTAAAAGAGCCGACTTTGCAGACCCCTGCCTTAGACCAATACGCTCCCACAGAGAGGGCCTCCTCAGGGTGCCGTCGGCCGGACAATGCCGACTGGCGACACCCAGGGGAAGAGCCTTCTCTGTGGCGGGCCCCGCCCTCTGGAACGACCTACCCCCTGAACTTCGCACCATCTCCGACCTCCGCCTCTTCCGCAAGTGTCTAAAGACACATTTATTCCATTTAGCCGGCCTAGCGTAGCCCCCTAAACTGACTTTTAGATAGTTTTTAAATTTGGGGATTTTAATTTGGTTTTAGCACAGGATCCATTGAATTAGTTTTTTAAATTTTTATATGATGTTTTGTATGTATTTTTAATTTTCCTGTGCGCCGCCCTGGGTCCGTTTGGAGAAGGGCGGGGTATAAATTGAATAAATATAAAATATAAATATATATAAGGCCATCAGAGGGCAGCTTATCTTCAGTCAGAATTGACAGTACTGGTCGAAGGGGTGAATGGGCAACTGTTTTCCTCACCTTTGGGAAGCTGCAGGGCTGCCCCAAAGAAGAGAGGTCAGCCTCTTTTTCCAGAGCACCCGAAGGCAGGATGAGAACCGCCCCGAGTCCCTTTGGGGAGAGTGGCACGGTTTATAAATTTAATTTAATTAATAAATAAATAAGCAACTGGATGGAAACTAATTAAGGAGAGAAGCAACCTAGAACTAGAAGGAGAAATTTAGAAGGAGAAATTTCCTGACAGAACAATTAACCTCTGGAACAGCTTGCCTCCAGAAGTTGTGAATGCCCCAACCCTGGAAGTCTTTAAGAAGATGTTAGATAGCCATTTGTCTGAAATGGTATAAGGTTCCTGCCCACGCAGGGGGTTGGACTAGAAGACCTACAAGGTCCCTTCCAACTCTGCTATTGTATTGTATTGTATTAACTGAGGAGACATTTCCTGATAGTCCGAACAATTAGCCAGTGGAACAACTTGCCTCCAGAAGTTGTGAGTGCTCCATCAGTGAAGGCTTTTAAGATTGGACAGCCACTTGTTTGCAAAGGTATACGGTCTCCTGCTTGAGCAGGAGGTTGGACTAGAAGACCTCCAAGGTCCCCTCCAACTCTGTTATTCTGAGACTCTAGAAGGGTTTCAGAGAAGAGCAAGAAAGGTGATTAGGGGACTGGAGGCTAAAACCTATGAAGAACAGTTGCAGGAACTGGGTAGGTTTAGTTGAATGGAAAGAAGGACCAGGGGAGACATGATAGCAGTCTTCCGATATCTCAGAGGGTGCCACAAAGAAGAAGGAGTCAACCTATTCTCCAAAGCACCTGAGGGCAGAACAAGAAGCAATGGGTGGAAACTAATCCAGGAGAGAAGCAACTTAGAACTGAGGAGAAATATCCTGACAGTGAGAACAATTAACCAGTGGAACAACTTGCCACCAGAAGTTGTGGCTGCTCCATCGCTAGAGGCTTTTAAGAAAAGATTGGACAGCAACTTGTCAGGGATGGTACCTGTAGTCCTCAGTTTACGCGCACAATTGAGCTCCCATTTTAAGTTGCTAAATGAGACATTTGTTAAGTGAGTTTTCCCCTTGTTTTACAACCTTCCTTGCCTGCAGTGAATCCCTGCAGTTGATAAGTGAGTAAAACAAGATGGCGCTGCCCGGAGAACTGGTTCCTGGGCGTGGCAGGCCTGGGTTACGGCCGGTTCTAGCAACCATGGCCGCCGAACTACTACCGGTTCAGCTGAACCAGTAGGAACCCACCACTGGTCTAGTCCTGCCTTAGACACAAAGCTACTGGGTGATTAGAACAGAGAAGAGAATAAATATTGGAATATAGAATAGAATGGAATAAGGAATAGAATAGAATAAATATTGGAGAATGGAATGGAATGGAATAAATTATTTATTTTATTTTATTTTATTTATTTTTCAAATTTATACCCCGCCCTTCTCCTTGTTAGGACCCAGGGTGGCGCACAGGCATTATTAAAACCACAATAAAAAACAATATACATCATTAAAACATATTAAATTATTAAGCCCGAGCTAAAACCCATTTAAAACCCTGCCAAATTGCAATTTATACATAAAAAGTCGGAAACGGGGGGCTATGCTAGGCCGGCTTGTTGGAACAAATATGTCTTAAGACGTTGGCGGAAGAGGCGGAGGTCCGAGGTAGTGCGAAGGTCGGGGGGTAGGTCGTTCCAGAGGGCCGGGCCCGCCACAGAGAAGGCCCTTCCCCTGGGTGTCGCCAACCGGCATTGCCCAGCTGACGGCACCCGGAGAAGACCCTCTCTGTGGGAGCGGATCGGACGAAGGGATGTATGGGGCAGGAGGCGGTCTCGTATATAGAAGATAATAAGAAATAGAATAAAATAAAATAAATAAATAATTCATAATAAAATAAATATTGGAAAATAGAATAGAATAGAATGGAATGGAATAAGGACGATAATAAGGAATAGAACAATAGACTAGAATAAGGAACAGAATAGAATAAATATTGGTAAATAGAATAGAATAGAATAAGGAATAGAATAGAATAATACAATACAATACAATAGCAGAGTTGGAAGGGACCTTGTAGGTCTTCCTAGTCCAACCCCCTGTGTGGGCAGGAGCCTTATACCATTTCAGACAAATGGCTATCTAAAATCTTTTTAAAGACTTCCAGGGTTGGGGCATTCACAACTTCTGGAGGCAAGCTGTTCCAGAGGTTTATTGTTCTAACTGTCAGGAAATTTCTCCTTAGTTCTAAGTTGCTTCTCTCCTTGATTAGTTTCCACCCATTGCTTCTTGTCCTGCCCCCAGGTGCCTTGGAGAATAGTTTGACTCCCTCTTCTTTGTGGCACCCTCTGAGATATAGGAACACTGCTATCATGTCTCCCCCTGGTCCTTCTCTTCATCAAACTAGACATACCCAGCTCCTGCAACCGTTCTTCATATATTTTAGTCTCCAGTCCCCTAATCATCTTGGTTGCTCTTCTCTGCACTCTTTCCAGAGTCTCCACGTCTTTTCTACATCATGGTGACCAAAACTGTATGCAGTATTCCAGGTGTGGCCTTACCAAGGCACTATACAGTGACATTAACACTTCACGTGATCTAGATTCTATCCCTCTGTTTATGCAGCCTAGAACTGTGTTGGCTTTTTTGGCAGCTGCTGCACACGGCTGGCTCATATTTAAATGGTTGTCCACTAGGATTCCAAGATCCCTCTCACAGTTGCTACTATTGAGCAAGGTACCACCTATACTGTACCTGTGCATTTTGTTTTTCTTGCCTAAATGTAGAACCTTACTTTTTTCACAATTGAATTTCATTTTATTAAATAGTGCCCAATGTTCAAATTTGTCTAGATCCTTCTGTATCTTAAGCCTATCTTCTGGAGTGTTGGCTATTCCTGCCAGCTTGGTGTCGTCTGCAAATTTGATGAGTTCCCCATTTATCCCCTTTATCCCCTTATCCCCTCAATAAATATTAGAAAATAGAATAGGACAGGACAGGATGGAACAGAACAACTTTATTATCACTTTGAATGTACATTAATTGGCATACATTACAATGAAATTTCACACAGCTCTCAAAGGATGACCACCTCCAATCTACACTACAGGAACATAACAAAATACAATTAATAAATAAATCTGTATACACCTACATATATTCTCTGACCCAGAGGAACAACGTTAGTTTGGATCTATAAATGTTCATGGGGAGAAAAAGGAATCCTGCAAGTTTACCAGATGACAGGTGGCACCAGTGGTGGGATTCGGCCGGTTCGCCCCACTTCGGCTGAACCGGTTGTTAACTTTCTGAGCAGTTTGGTGAACTGGTTGTTGGAAGAAATCATTAGTGCAGAGAACCAGCTGTTAAATTATTTGAATCCCACCACTGGATGGCCCAGAGGGAACAAAGCTGTTCCAGAATCCTGCTAGAAATACTTCGAAACCTGGGGGGAGGGAGGGGGGGAAGGGCCGTAGGAAACTGTTTCCCACTTACAACCGTTGCGGCATCCCCAAGGTCACGTGATCAAAACCCAGATGCCGGCTGGTATTTATGACGGTCGCAGTGTCACGCGATCCCCTTTGGCAACCTTCTGAAACGCCAAGTCAGTGGGGGAAGCCCGATTCCCTTCAACGACTGCCGGGATTCGTTTAACAACCGCGGCAAGGAAGGGGGTAAACTGGGGCCAAATCCGACGAACGCCCTGGTTTAGCCACAGAAACACTGGGTTCAATTTGTGGCCGTAAGTGGAGGACCCCTATGTATCCCCCAAAGAAAGACCCTTTCTCCAGATTTTATTTTATTTTTATTTTATTTTTTCGCATTTATAACCCGCACCCATCTCATCACAGAGGGACTCTGGGCAACGCACAGGGAATATAAAATATAAATATACATATATACAAGAATACTAACATTCTTAAAACTAAATTAAACCCACCCTACGCTAAAACCAACTTAAAACCCCTAAATTAAAACTTTGATCAGCTAAAATGCAGTACAGTGTCGAATAAAATCATGCCAGGCCGGCTTGATGGAAGAAGTGCGTTTTTAAACGCTGGCGGAACAGGCGGAGGTCCGAGATGACATGGAGTTCGGGGGGTAGAGCGTTCCAGAGGGTTGGGCCCATCACAGAGAAGGCTCTTCCACTGGGCGTCGCCAACCGGCATTGCCCGGTTGACGGCACCCGGAGCAGACCCTCTCTGTGGGAGCGAATCGGTCGTAGGGATGTATGGGGCAGCAGACGGTCTCGTAGGTAGCTAGGCCCCGTGCCATGGAGCACCTTGAAGATGGTCATCAAAACCTTGTAACGCACCCGGAAGGTCACAGGCAGCCAGTGCAGCTCGCGCAGGAGCGGTGTTATGTGGGATTGCCTTGAGGCACCCATAATCACCCGCGCGGCCGCATTCTGGACCAACTGCAACCTCCGAGTGCACCTCAAGGGGAGCCCCATGTAGAGAGCGTTACAGTAGTCCAGACGGGAAGTCACGAGCGCTTGAGTGACTGTGCGAAGGGCCTCCCGGTCAAGTAAGGGGCGCAATTTATTTATTTATTTATTTTTTATTTTTATTGGATTTCTAGACCGCCCCCTCTCCCCGAAGGGGCTCGGGGCGGTGTACAGGTAAAATTAAAAATTATCACAATCAACAATACATATAAACTAAAACCGATTTAAATAACCTCTGTACAAATTTATAAAAATTAAAAACTTAACCTTAAAACCGAATAAAATAATTGAAAATTACAAACTGAGGCGGGAAGCATGGAATTAGGCCAGGCCGCCTAGATGAAACAGGTGGGTTTTGAGTTTCTGGCGGAAGGAGCGGAGGTCCGTGGTCGTTCTAATGTCAGGGGGAAGGTCATTCCAAAGGGTCGGGCCCATCACAGAGAAGGCCCTTCCCCTGGGCGTCGCCCGCTGGCATTGCCTAGTGACGGACCAGGCGAACCTGGCGAAACGCCCCCCTGGCCACGGTTTACCAGATTTTGTTGACATGGCCGGCCTTCGGTCTGTCATTGAAGGCAAGCAGAGTTGAGGCTGTGTACTCTTGGGGAGGGGGGGGCGCGATGTTGTTGCATCAGCAGCAACGAAACAATTGTTGATCCAGCTTCTTGGTGGGATGTGGGTGGAGGGACATGGGGCCCTTCACAACCAGGTAAAAAGGTAGGCGTGCTAAGAAAGACTTTGCAGTTCAATTCCTGGAAAGGGGTGGGGGGGGGGTTTACAGGGATGGGGGGGGCAGAGGAGAAGGGAGATGAGGGACGAAGAGGGTGGAGCCAGATCCCCTCTGCTTCACGTGGAGTGGGGGGTGGGGTGGGGGGCTGCATCCCAGCTGCCTTTCCATCTCCGGCCTGGTGGGGGCTACATCTCAGCCCCCCCCCCAAGCACCCAACTTGGAAAGCTTTGCCTCCCCCCCCCCCTCCCCCAAAAAAGTGCTTTAAAATAGAGGTCTCCAATCTTGGCAACTTTAAGCCTGGCGGACTTCAACTCCCAGAATTCCCCAGCCAGCTTGTCCACAAATCTTCAAGGAAAGAAGGGAGGGAAGGAGTTAGGAAGGAAGGGATAGACAGAGAAGGAAGGGAGAGAGGGAGATGGGGAAAGGAAGGAAGGAGGTAAGAGGGGAGGGAGGGAGATGGAAGGAAGGAAGGAGATAAGAGGGGAGGGAGGGAGATGGGGGGAGGAAGGAAGGAGTTAGGAAGGAAGGGAGGGAGGGAGATGGGGGAAGGAAGGAAGGAGTTAGGAAGGAAGAAAGGGACAGAGAAGGAAGGGAGGGAGGGAGATGGGGGAAGGAAGGAAGGGAGGGAGGGAGATGGGGGAAGGAAGGAGTTAGGAAGGAAGGGAGGGAGGGAGATGGGGAAGGAAGGAAGGAGTTAGGAAGGAAGGGAGGGAGGGAGATGGAAGGAAGGAAGGAGTTAGGAAGGAAGGGAGGGAGGGAGATGGGGGAAGGAAGGAAGGAGTTAGGAAGGAAGAGAGGGACAGAGAAGGGAGGGAGGGAGGGAGATAGGGGAAGGAAGGAAGGAGTTAGGAAGGGAGGGAGGGAGATGGAAGGAAGGAAGGAGTTAGGAAGGAAGGGAGGGAGGGAGATGGGGGAAGGAAGGAGTTAGGAAGGAAGAGAGGGACAGAGAAGAGAGGGAGGGAGGGAGATGGGGGAAGGAAGGAAGGAGTTAGGAAGGGAGGGAGGGAGATGGAAGGAAGGAAGGAGTTAGGAAGGGAGGGAGGGAGGGAGATGGGGGAAGGAAGGAAGGAGTTAGGAAGGAAGGGAGGGACAGAGAAGGAATGGAGGGAGGGAGATGGGGGAAGGAAGGAAGGAGTTAGGAAGGAAGGGAGGGAGGGAGTCCTTCCAGAATTCCTCCCACTGGGGTTTGGGGGTTCATCTTTGCTGGCTGGGGAATTCTGGGAGTTGAAGTCCGCCAGGCTTAAGGTTGCCAAGGTTGGAGACCCCCTACTTTGAAAAACACCCGTGATTCTGTTTTCTCTTATCTGGAGTTAAACCTTTGGTTTTGAAGTCCTTGTGTTTTTCTTTTCTTTTGTGTGTATGTTTCCCTGCCCCCCCCCAACTTCCTCCTCCTCCTCCCCCTCCCCATTGGTTTTCTCCCCCCACCCCCCATCCCAACCCCCCACCCCCTCTGGCTTGCCAGGGCCTGGGAAGACTTTCATGGCCTGGTGAACATCAGCGGCCGCTGAAATGAGCATCCTCCCTCCCTCTCTCACAGGCCCAGGGTAGGGCATCATCTTTCTTCTTAAACCATTACGGGATGTACCTCTCGGCCAGAGGTTGGGCTTTCTCTCTCTCTCTCTCTCTCTCCTCCCCTCCCCTCCTACTCTGGCACCATTCGCACTCACTCCGAGGGAGCTGCAGATCCATTTCTAAATCCTGCAACCTTGAGATACTCCAGGCTGGCTAGTTTCTTTTTTCCCCTTAATCCATGGCTTTTTCTTTAAAAAAAAAAAAGATGTATGTCACTTTTCACCCTTGCAAGGTCAGAGCGGCGTCTTTTAAATGTGACCAAGCCAAATTCTTTCGCCCCCCGAGCAGCTCTGAACCATCCTGGCAGAAAGAAACCAGCCATGTTAAATCCTAATCCTTAACCAAGCTAAATATATTTTATTCTTTGGCTTGGAATCCTGCAGGGGACGATCCTTTATGGGAGGGTCTCATGGAAGGGGGGCAGGATAAATTCATGGGGCATCCAGGCCTCTTAATGACACCTTACCTGACCCCTTTGAGAGAGCGCCTGGCTTGTTGCCCAAGCCCTTCCGAGGCTGAGAGGTACATCCCCTCGCTTGCTTGTGTTGTGTGGATGTGGGACCATCGAGTGGGGAGGGTGGAAGGGCCCCAGTCCAGCCAGCTTACCACCTCACCTGCCAACAGAGGTGGCAAACCGGCAGTTCGGGCACAGCCTGCCCGCTCCAAATTTTTCCTTTTCAATACGCGACACACAAACCGGGGACGGTCTTCTGGCAGGTGTGACCACGTGGCCCCAGCGTCTTCCATCCAATTTGGCCGGTTGGCTTGCTGCCAAGCCCAGCTTTGCTGTCACAAAAGCACGTTCATCTCTGCAGAACTGAGGCTCAGCGAAAGAATAGCAATAGCACTTTAAACCTATATACCGCTTGATAGTGTTTTACAGTCCTATCCAGAGGTGGTATTCAGCCGGTTCGAACCGGTTCATTCGAACCGGTAGTGGAAATCGCGGGTGGGTTAGGATGGGTTAACCCGGCTCTATGCCTTCCTATTTAGGCAGGTTTTCAAGCCATGCGCATGGGTGCAAGCCACATGTGTGATCGAATCGCATGTGTGCGGAAGGCCGAGCGAATGCGTGGATATGCGCACACTCCCATTTGCAAACCGGCAGGGAAAGTAAGTGACTACCAACCATGGTTCTTTCTTTACAGAATCAGCGTATTATCTCCCAACAATCTGGGCCCTCATTTGACGAACCTGGGAAAGCTGAGTCCACGGTCAAGACCGAACTGCTGACAGTGAGCAGAGTCAGCCTTCAACGCTGCCTTCTAACCACTGCGTCAAAGAGGGAGGGAAGAAGAAAACGGTGGCCCAGTGATTAGAAGGCAGGATTGCAGGCTGACTCTGCCCCCGGCCAGGAGTTTGATCCTGACTAGCTCAAGGTCGACTCGGCCTTCCGAAGCCGGTAAAAGGAGGACCCACATAGTTGGGGGACAATATGCTGACTCCGTAAACCACTTAACAGAGGGATGTAAAGCACTATGAAGCGTATAAGTCTGTTATTGCTATTAAATGACTATGCCCCGAAGACTGAGGGGGGGGGCAGAGAGCATCGTCAGCGCCCACGGAGAGTCACCTGATCGTGATCCTCCCCCTCCCCCCCCCCACTCAAGTTTTGGGAAGGAGGAGGACCAGGAGACCATCCCAAAACAAAATTAGCCAGGACAACCCTGGTGGCTGTTGCAGGGCTCCCTTCGGTTTCGTGGTTGTTTTTTTTAAATTTATTTAATGTTTTGTTCATTTCGTTTTGCTGATGTTGCTGTTGTGAGCGTGCTACCTGTGGTGTCGCACAGCAAAATTGGAGCAAATTGCCAAGCTCTGCCTTCGTGGTTGGCTCAACTGCGGAGACCTTCTTCCTGGGTGCAATTGACGGGCCTTTCCTTCTCTCTGGTCACTGCGTGTGTTTCGTTTCTAAAGGTCCGGCCCGTCCTAGTGGGAGGAGGAAGGAACAAAGAGTGGAAGACACACACACACACCCTTAGATACACTCCTGTATCAGGAGTCCCTACAACAGGGTTCAACCTTGGCAACTTGAAGACTTGTGGATGTTGTGACAGTGAGGAGGTTGGGGAGGAATATGGGCCAGTCCTCGGGGCTGAGGGATGCTCAGACGAGGGCTCTGCATTGGAGGCAGAGAGGGAGCTAGACAGCAGCGAGGCAGAGGAGCAGCTGGAGCCTGTTCCCAATGTACACATGCGCAGAGCTGCCAGAAGGCAAGAGCAACTAAGAAAGCAGGGTCGACTTGGGAGTAAAGCCACACTTTGGAGGTGATTGGCCCCTCCCAGAGGAAACAAAAGAGGGGCGAATGGGGAGGGGGCTTTTGCAGGAAACAATTCGTTCCTTCGGTCGTGTCAAGAGTGGAAAGTTCTGTCCGTGACTATAAGACACTCCGTGCCAAGTGTGGCCTTGTTCCGTGTTTGGAAACTAGTTATCTGGCAGCTCTCCAAGCGAGATAAGGTTCGTGTGGATAAACACTCCTCTGAAAGGCTGTTTGCCAAAGCCTTGCTGACTGTGAAAGCAAGGAATTCACAGTCGTGTAAATAAGAGAGCTTTTGCCGGGACCAAGACTCTGCTTCATGCTTTTTAAGGAAGCCTAGGTCAGAACAGTGGACTTCAACTCCCAGAATTCCCCAGCCAGCTTGGCTGGCTGGGGAATTCTGGGAGTTGAAGTCCACAAGTCTTCAAGTTGCCAAAGTTGGACGCCAATGGCCTACATTTAGATTTCTGGCTAGGACAGCCCAATTCAAGCCCTTCCCTCTGGGTTTTATACACATCACACATGAATGTTGCACTGTTGTGACCACTGTCCACTGTTGTGACCGCTGTCGTGACTTTCATGTGCCACGCCCCGTGGGCTCATTTGCTTTTCCATTAACTAGTTAATCTCTGAACCATAGATCGCCAGAGCAAGCAACTCAGCTTACAAAATGCCAAGCTTCTGAGCAGGAAGGAGGGGGTTAGGGGGGAATAATTGGAACAAGAACAACACAAAAAACTCCAACCCACAATAAAAGTCCAGGAAGAGCGCCTGACCAGGTGTTCGTTTTATTACTTTCCATCAGTAGCAAGCTTTGTTGGCATTGTGCAGCAATTACACAGAAACTCAAACCACCTTGATGGACTACAGATGATTGAAATGTTTGGTGGCACAAGTTTTATTTATTTTATTTTATTTTATTAAATTTATACCCCGCCCTTCTCCAGAAGGACCCAGGGCGCCGCACAGGAATTTAAAAATACAATACAAAATCAAGTAAAAAAATTAAAAAACTTGTTTGATACCATCCTGCGCTAAAAACAAATTAAAATCCCCAAATTTAAAACTCTCTAAAATAGTCATTTGTGGAGGTTACGCTAGGCCGGCTAAATGGAACAAATGTGTCTTTAAACACTGGCGGAAGAGGCGGAGGTCGGAGATGGTGCGAAGTTCAGGGGGAAGGTCGTTCCAAAGGGTGGTGCCCGCCACAGAGAAGGCCCTTCCCCTGGGTGTCGCCAGTCGGCATTGTCCGGCCGACGGCACCCTGAGAAGGCCCTCTCTGTGGGAGCGTATCAGTCGAAGGGATGTATGGGGCAGGAGACGGTCTCGCATATAACTAGGTCCCGAGCCATGGAGCGCTTTAAAGATGGTCGTCAAAACCTTGAAGCGCACCCAAAAGACCACAGGAAGCCAGTGCAGCTCGCGCAGGATCGGTGTTATGTGGGAGTGTCTAGGCTCCCGTAATCACCCGCGCGGCTGCATTCTGGACTAACTGCAGCTTTCGGGTGCACCTCAAGGGAAGCCCCATGTAGAGAGCATTGCAGTAGTCGAGTCGGGACGTCACGTATCTGCTCCTTTTTTTTTTTAGCAATCACAGTACAAGGCTCAGCTTGAGATGGGCTCCAGCCTTACCTTTTTTTGAAATATTGATATAGAAATAGATATAGATATACTGTATTTTTCAGAGTAGAAGACGCTCCAAAGTATAAGATGCACCTAGCTTTTGGGAAGGGGGGGAAAGAAATCTGCCTCTGCCTCCCAGCAATTTGCCTCCTTGCAGCAAACTGCAAACAGTACAGAAGATATACACTGTTTGTGGTGTTACCGTTCAGATTGCACGTGTACACTTGCTGTTAAAATTGATGTGGCTTTCTGGAAGTATAGTTATTTCAGTTTAGCCTGATTAGAAGAAAAAAAAAATCTGCCTCTGCCTTCCAACAATTTGTCACCTTGCAGCAAACAGCCTGTTTCACTTTCAGTTTCAGCACGGGCTTCCCAATAAAATACAATGCAATGCAATACAATACAATACAATATAATACAATACAATAGCAGAGTTGGAAGGGACCTTGTAGATCTTCTAGTCCAACCCCCTGCGTGGGCAGAAACCTTATACCATTTCAGACAAATGCCTATCTAACATCTTCTTAAAGACTTCCAGGGTTGGGGCATTCACAACTTCTGGAGGCAAGCTGTTCCAGAGGTTAATTGTTCTAACTGTCAGGAAATTTCTCCTTAGTTCTAAGTTGCTTCTCTCCTTGATTAGTTTCCACCCATTGCTTCTTATCCTGCCCCCAGGTGCCTTGGATAATAGTTTGACTCCCTCTTCTTTGTGGCAGCCTCTGAGATATTGGAACACTGCTATCATGTCTCCCCTGGTCCTTCTCCCCAACCGGGAGGCAAGTTCCATCCTCCCGGTTGGGGACACGTAGCCGTTGGTTACAAACGGTCAGGTGTCACAACCCCCGCAGGCTAGGTGGTCAGGGAATACAGAGCCAGGGCCTGAGGCTGATGTTTTGCAACGCCAGGTCCATTGTCAACAAAGCCCCCCTCATCCATGACCTTGTGTCAGAGGGGGAGCCGGACCTGGCAGGAATAGCGGAGACCTGGTTGGGCCACGAGGGTGGACTCCCCCTCGTTGAAATGTGCCCACCAGGCTACCGCGCTTTTCATCAGCCCCGGGCCCTAGGTAGGGGTGGTGGGGTGGCGGTCATAGTAAAGGAAGGTCTTGAGCCGAGAGAGACCATTGTGCCACAGACCACCGGTTGTGAGTCCCTCTGCGTGAAGTGGGGCCTAGGGAGGCAGTTGGGCTTGCTGGTTGTATACCTGGCTCCCCGCTATGTAGCAGCAGCCCTGCCCGAGCTCCTTGAGGTGATCGCTATGGTGGCAGTCGAGACCCCCAGACTTCTAGTCATGGGGGACTTTAACCTGCCATCGGTGGGCGAATCATCCGTGGTAGCTCGGGAGTTCATGGCTTCCATGACGGCCATGGACCTGACCCAATTAATTCAAGGCCCCACCCACGTGGGTGGACATACACCGGATCTCATCTTTGTCTCTGGCCAATGGAAGAGTGATCTGGGTATAGGGGATATAGTCATCACGCCCTTGTCATGGTCAGACCACTCACTTCTCCGGCTCGACTTTCCGACCGCTACTCCCCTCCGCGGGGAGGCGGAACCAGAGTTACCGATCTGGTTCCGCCCCAGGCGCCTTATGGACCCTGATGGGTTCCAGACGGCGCTTGGGCCACTTCCTGTACCCCTGACCCGCGCCCCGATGGAGGACCTCGTGGCCGCATGGAATACTGCGACCACGGGAGCCTTGGATCGGGTCGCGCCCTTGCGGCCTCTCTTGCGGCGGCAAGCCACCCTGGCTCCTTGGTTTACCGAGGAGCTGAGGGTGATGAAACGCCACAAGAGATGCCTAGAGAGAAGATGGAGGTCTACCCGTTTTGAATCTGACCGGACACAAGTAAGAGCCCATTTACGGACTTACATTGTGGCGCTGAGAGTGGCCAAACGTCATCATTGTGCCACCCTCATAGCATCCGCAGAAAACCGCCCTGCCACCCTGTTTAGGGTGACCCGCTCCCTCCTTCAACAGAGGGTGCGGGAAGCCCCGTTACAGGGTAGAGCAGAGGAATTTGTGACTTTTCTGCAGGAGAAAATCGCTCAGATACAGAACGAGTTAGCCCCCATTGATGGCCCAGTGGGATGCCACGAGACAGATCTTGTTTGGGAGGAGTTTGACTCCGTTACTTCCGAGGATATGGACAGGTTACGTGGGCGACTGCGAGCCACCACATGTTTATTGGACCCGTGTCCCTCCTGGCTTGTACTGGCATCCTGGGAGGTGACACGAGGCTGGCTCCAAGAGGTTGTCAACGCATCCTTAAGTGAGGGTTCCTTGCCTGCTTCCCTAAAAGAGGCTATGGTGAGGCCCCTCCTTAAGAAGCCCTCTTTGGATCCAGCTTTATTAACCAACTATCGTCCAGTCTCCAACCTTCCCTTCTTGGCGAAGGTTGTTGAAAGTGTGGTGGCACAACAGTTTCCCCGTCACCTGGAGGAAGTTGATTATCTAGACCCGCGCCAGTCCGGCTTTCGGCCCGGGCATAGCACCGAGACGGCATTGGTCGCGTTGGTCGATGATCTCTGGAGGGCCAGAGATGGGGGTTGTTCCTCCATCCTGGTCCTATTAGACCTCTCGGCGGCTTTCGATACCATCGACCATGGTATCCTATTGCATCGGCTGGGGGGGTTGGGGGTGGGAGACACCGTTTTACGGTGGTTCTCCTCCTACCTCTCTGGCCGATCGCAATTTGTGTTGACAGGAGAGCAGAGGTCGACCGCGAGACCCCTCACATGTGGGGTGCCTCAGGGGTCGGTCCTCTCGCCTCTCCTGTTCAACACATATATGAAGCCGCTGGGTGAGATCATCCGTGGTTTTGGGGTAGAGTACCACCTCTACGCTGATGATACACAGCTGTATATATCTACCCCAAACCACCCCAACGATGCCGTAGCGGTGATGTGCCAGTGCCTGGAAGCCGTGCGGATCTGGATGGGAAGTAACGGACTCAGGCTCAACCCGATCAAGACCGAGTGGCTGTGGTTTCCGGCTGCCCGATTCAACCAGCTGACTCCATCGCTGGCCATAGGGGGCGAACATCTTGCCCCTGTGGATGGGGCGCGCAACTTGGGTGTCCTCCTGGATGCCCGGCTGTCCATGGAAGATCAAGTGACAGCCGTGGCCAGGAGGGCGTTTTACCAGGTTCGCCTGGTTCGCCAGTTGCGCCCCCTATTGGATCGGGACGCCCTTCGCACAGTCACTCATGCTCTCGTGACATCCCGACTGGACTATTGTAACTCTCTCTACATGGGGCTTCCCTTGAGGTGCACCCGGAGACTTCAGATGGTCCAGAACGCAGCCGCGCGGGCAATTCTGGGAACCTCCAGGTTTACCCACATAACACCGCTCTTGCACGAGCTGCACTGGCTGCCTGTCGTCTTCCGGGTGCGCTTCAAGGTATTAGTCATCATTTTTAAAGCGCTCCATGGCTCGGGACCTAGCTATCTGCGGGATCGGATCCTGCCTCATACATCCTCACGGCCAATTCGCTCCCACAGAGAGGGACTTCTCCGGGTGCCGTCCGCTAGACTCTGTCAGCGGGCGACGCCCAGGGGAAGGGCTCTCTCTGTGGCGGCCCCAGTCCTCTGGAACGACCTTCCCCCTGACATTAGAACGACCACGGACTTCCGCTCCTTCCGTCTAAAACTAAAAACACATCTTTTCTGCTTGGCCGGCCTAGGGTAGTCTCTCTCTATGGGGTTTTAGTTGTTTTAACTGGGAATTTTAGTATTTCAATGGGGTATTTTAGCACAGGTATATGTTTAATTTGTTTTTAATGTGTTTGTATATTTATTGTTTTAGTTTTCCCTGTGCACCGCTCCGAGTCCCTGTGGGGAGAGGAGCGGTCAACAAATTAAAAATTATTATTATTATTATTATTATTATTATTCTCTTCATCAAACTAGACATACCCAGCTCCTGCAACCGTTCTTCATATGTTTTAGTCTCCAGTCCTCTAATCATCTTGGTTGCTCTTCTTTGCACTCTTTCCAGAGTCTCCACGTCTTTTCTACATCGTGGCGACCAAAATTGTATGCAGTATTCCAAGTGTGGCCTTACCAAGGCACTATACAGTGGCATTAACACTTCAGGTGATCTAGATTCTCTCCCTCTGTTTATGCAGCCTAGAACTGTGTTGGCTTTTTTGGCAGCTGCTGCACACGCCTGGCTCATATTTAAATGGTTGTCCACTAGGATTCCAAGATCCCTCTCACAGTTGCTACTATTGAGCAAGGTGCCACCTATACTGTACCTGTGCATTATGTTTTTCTTGCCTAAATGTAGAACCTTACTTTTTTCACCATTGAATTTCATTTTGTTAGATAGTGCCCAATGTTCAAGTCTGTCAAGATCCTTCTGTATCTTAAGCCTATCTTCTGGAGTGTTGGCTATTCCTGCCAGCTTGGTGTCGCCTGCAAATTTGAAGAGTTCCCCATTTATCCCCTCATCCAAATCATTGATGAAGATGTTGAAGAGCCCTGGGCCTCTTTCAGGCTGCAGGGATTGCCCCAGCCCAGGGGTCTGCAAAGTCGGCTCTTTTAAGACTGGTGGACTTCAACTCCCAGAGTTCCCCAGCCAGCAAATTTCTGGTTTGCCTGTAGGGCTGGTTTTTCGTGCTCCGGAAGGTGAGAAATGGCCTCAAAATAGGTGGACATGTCCACAAGGCCAAAGATATTGGAGTAGGATAAAAGATTGGCTTACGGAGATTACAGGAACCACCTTTCAATTAAAACCAGAGGCTTATTTATTGGGGAGAAACCCCGGAGGCATAAGGAAGATAGACTGGTATCTTTTCACACACATGACCACTGCAGCCAGAATAGCATACGCACAATCTTGGAAAGGGAAAGAACTACCAACAGACCAACTAATCATCAACAAAATCTTCTGGTGGGCTGAATGCGACAGACTAACATATATTCTCAAAGACAGACAGGAAGCGATATTTTATCAAAGTTGGGAAAAATGGTATGAATAGATAGAGGTAAAAAGATTACGGAATGAGCGATAGGGAAAAATATACAATGTAGATATGTAAATAGTAAATAAAATAAATATATGGAGCAGTAACTATTATAAAGAATTAATAAATGTAAGATATAGATAAACAGAAATAACTAGAATAACTGGAAATGTAGTAAGATGATATATGATGTTACCTGGTAACTGTATACATATAGGGGGTGAGTCACTCCCAGTTATATCTATGTAGTTTTGTCATGTCAATGTCCTATTTCTGGGTTTTTTCTTCCTGTTACTAGTTTACAATAATAATAAAAAAAGAGAAGGCCGAAGTCAGCTGACAAATGAATAATAATAATAATAATAATAATAATAATAATAATAATAATAATAATAATAATAAATTTAATTTATAACCCGCTCTCTCTCCCCAAAGGGACTCGAGGCGGGGCACAGGGAAATTAAAAATACATATGAAAACCACAAACAATACAGTATTAAAAAGAATTAAACTAAAACCCTGCGCTAAAATCCCATGTTAAAACTAAGACATGCATGCCGTAGTTTCGCCATTCACAGCTCTAGATAGAAGTCACAAAGTAGAAATGGGCCAGGAACAGGGGGGACGTGCACCAAAGGGAGAAGGATGAAACGAGAGTGGTCTGCTTCGTGGGGGTGGGGGGGAGTACTTCAGTCCCATGCAAGGAGAGTTTGCAAGCTGACCGTTGTGACGTGGTAGCTGCGTCCCAGATATCTTACCCCAGAGTTCTCCCACATTTCTGTGTTTGTGGACCAGGGGGAAGGTGTGGGAGGGGGGGGGATGGTTCCGTGTGAGGGACTGTCAAGAGCACGCACGCTTGCGGCTCCATTTACTCAAACCTTGCGCCCCCCCCCCCCCCCGCTCTCTTGAAGGGCGCGCAGACGCTCGCCCGCTTCTCACACAAACGAGGACGGGTGGGATATGCGCGTGCGCTCTTGCCAGCCGTTTCTGCGGCCCTGTTGCAAATCCGTCAAGGGCCTACTAGTGGGGACCCCTGTCTTAAGATCCCCGTCGCCTCCCTCCCCTCCCCTCCCCTTTATTCCACCCATCGGAACCACAAGAGAGATGCTCCGTGAGGTTTGGAGATAATCCAAATTGGGGGAACAGTTGCCACCCCCCCTCCTTCCCACCTCGCATGGCGAGGGTTAATCAGAAGCCCATTCGACACTCCATCATCTCGTTTGCGCTGGGACCCTCTTTATGATGCGAAAGGCCATCAAATCTTAACAAGCTGGCTGTCCGGGTGCTTTCCCTGGCCTTAATGGGCTGTTAGCTGCATTCATACGCCCTCAGGGTCCGAGCAGAAACAGAGTCGCTTGGCAGTGTGTAGCACACCCTCGACAGCTCACCACCGGTGGGGCCTAATGGGTTCCAAGAATTATTTTGCTGCTTCTGCAAGTGAGACAGACCCCCCCCCCCACGAGCTAACGAGCTAAGCTTGGCAGCGGGGGCGATCAAATTAAGACGGTCCTATTTTCTTTTGACCCCCAAAATAAGCACTCTGCCTTATTTTCAGGGAGGTCTTATTATTTTTGAGGTGCAGGAGGCGGCGAGCGGGGTCACCTCATGGCTGCTGCTGTGTTGCAATATTTTCAGGGAGGGCTTATTATTTTTGAGGTGCAGGAGGCGGCGAGCGGGGTCACCTCATGGCTGCTGCTGTGTTGCAATATTTTCAGGGAGGGCTTATTATTTTTGAGGCGCAGGAGGTGGCGAGCGGGGTCACCTCATGGCGGCTGCTGTGTTGCAATATTTTCAGGGAGGGCTTATTATTTTTGAGGTGCAGGAGGTGGCGAGCGGGGTCACCTCATGGCGGCTGCTGTGTTGCAATATTTTCAGGGAGGGCTTCTTATTTTTGAGGTGCAGGAGGTGGCGAGCGGGGTCACCTCATGGCTGCTGCTGTGTTGCAATATTTTTGGGGAGATCTTATTATTTTTGAGATGCAGGAGGCGGCGAGTGGGGTCACCTCATGGCGGCTGCCGTGTTGCCATATTTTCAGGGAGGGCTTATTTTAGCGCATGCGCTCAAAAGTACAATTGGGCTTAATATCCGGGGAGCAGGAGGGGAAATCCTTCCGGTTCGGCCTGGTTCGGTCCAACCAGACAGGATGATTGTTCCTAGTTCTGCGCACCGGTAGTAAAAAAAAAAAAAAAGCTTCCGAGGATTGCGCAGCTCAGCTGTGAGCCACGCGATCGTCCGAAGCTTTTTCTTTTTCCACTTTTTAAAGCATCTTTTCCCCTGCCTATTCGCCCGAACCAGCAGCAAAAAACACCTAAAAAAGTGAAAAACCCTTGAACACGCCCACCCAGTCCCGTGACCCGTCCACCACCAAGCCACGCCCACAGACCCAGTGCCCCCCCCCCCCCCCAAATAGATTTCACCACTGCCGGGGGAAATCTTATTTTCAGAGGGAACAAGGTCGTTTTCTGTTTCTCGCAAACTCGCGGCAGCTGCTACGTCTTGGCGGGAAGCCTCACGGTCTGTTTTGCTCCTCTGTTGCAGGGATAACTCCAGCTTCCGAAACACCAAGATCACCTTGTGACAAGGAAGTGTGAGGATGTGA
Organism: Rhabdophis nuchalis; assembly: GCA_039707465.1. Taxonomy (NCBI): domain Eukaryota; kingdom Metazoa; phylum Chordata; class Lepidosauria; order Squamata; family Natricidae; genus Rhabdophis; species Rhabdophis nuchalis. The sequence goes on along the minus strand of CM077645.1, from coordinate 6,802,720 downwards.
CCCCAGCCGGCTCCTCCTTGGTCCGGCCTGGAGACGTGGGGGAAGGCACCTCCCTCGACGCCCTGCAGTCAACGCTTGGGGGGGATGGCCTGGACCGTTGACCCTTCAAGTCGGCCTTTACAACCCGTGTCAAAGACTGACCTTCCGGCAGACCGGGGACCTCCCAGGCCGAGCAGGGAAAACTGTCCTCGGGGACCCCCTTCCCCACCCGGCTTCCCTCCGGGCAGCTCCTCTTGTTCAGGGCCCACGTCTGCCCGGAGGGTTTCCAGTATTATGAGGGTCTCGGCTGTGGCAGAGGCCGTGGGAGAATTGGCACCCCTTCCTCTGCCAATAAACCATTAGGCTCCTAGTTGATCCTCCTCCTCCTCCTCCTTGCGTCTCATTTGTGAAATGGGGGGGGGGGGGGGGGAATGCGGGGAGCTGGTTTAGAAAGCCACCCGAGCTCGCGTGGGAAGCCGCTTCTTGGAATTTGCAGCAGATCAGACGGGCGAATGCAAGCGAGGGGCCAGGCTGCATTAAGTTGGAATTAATTGTCAAGAGCCCTGGTGGTGCAGTGGTTAGAGGGCAGCATTGCAGGCAAATTCTGCCCACAGCCAGGAGTTTGACCTTGAGCAGCTCAAGGTCGTCTCAGCCTTCCGTCCTTCCGAGGTGGGTAAAATGAGAGGCCAGATTTTGGGGGGCAAGAGGCTGACTCTGTAAACCGCTTAGAAAGGGCTGTAAAGCACTGTGAAGCAGGATATACGTCTAAGTGCTATTGATCTTCCTGTCTGCCTGCCTGTCTCCTTCTTTACATCCTTCCTCCCTCTCTCTCTCTTTCCTTTCTGCCTCCTGTTCTTCCTTCCACCCTCCCTCCCTTCTTCCTCCCTTCCTCCCTCCCTTCTTCCTTTCTGCCTCCTTCCTTCCTTCCACCCTTCCTTGTGCAGTAGTTAGAATGCACTATTGCAGTGGTCGGCAAACCGCGGCTCGCGAGCCACAAAAGAAGAAAAAGAAAGTGGGAGAGAGAGAGAGAGAAAGAAAGGAAGGAAAGAAAGAGAAAGAAAGAAAGAAAGAAAGAAAGAAAGAAAGAAAGAAAGAAAGAAAGAAAGAAAGAAAGAAAGAAAGAAAGAACTTACGACCACAATTGAGCCCAAAATTTTGGTTGCTAAGGAGGACCATCGTTAAGTGAGTTTCACCACATTTCCCAAGTTGACCACGCCCACCCGGTCACATGACCACTGAGCCACTCCCACAAAACAGGCCACACCTTTTAGCTCTCAAAAGAAATTTCAGTCCTGGTACTGTTGATATTTGGCTCTCTTGACTAATGAGTTTGCCCACCACTGCACTATTGCAAGCAAACTCTGCCTGCAGTCTGGAGTTTAATCCTGATCTGCTCAGATTTGACTCAGCCTTCCATCCTTCTGGGGTGGGTAAAATAAGGACCTAGATTGTTGGGGGCAAGAAGAGGACTCTTCAAACTGCTTAGGGTGGGCTGGAAAGCACTGTGAAGCGGTATATGAATCTAAGTGCTATTGCTGTTGTCCTTCCTTCCCTCCCTCCCTCCCTCTCTCCCTCCCTCTCTCCCTCCTTCCTCCCTTCCACCTCCCTTCGTGCACAGTGGTTAAAATGCAGCGTTGCAGGCTAACTCTGCCGATTGCCAGCAGTTTGATCCTGATCTGCTCAAAGTCGACTCAAATTTCCACCCATCCAAGGTGGGTCAGATGAGGAGCCAGATTGTTGGGGGTCAAGAGGCCGACTCTGTAAACCGCTTAGAGAGGGCTGGAAAAACACTGTGAAGCGGCAGAGAAGTCTAAGGGCTAATGTTCATTGGTCTGAGTTCGAAGCTACAATGGGCCCCTCTAAAAGATACTTATATCCCAGTTTTGAACTTTTCAATGACTTCCCTTGTAATCACATAATCGTATTTTGGGAGCTTGACAACCTGTCCTCGTTTTCAATCATTTCCAGCATGCTGAGACCCATGGCCACAATTTTTTGACATTTTGGGGCAGAAACCCAACATTTTTACTTCCACTTTCCAGCATCAAACCCCCATTGGCGGAAGTGGGTTCCTTTAACGACCATCACGTTCGCTTGATGACTGCAGCATTCAGTTAGCAACCATGGTGCTCGCTTAATGGCCGTGTAACAACAGTCAGGAAAATCAGGCACAATGGCATAGAATAGAATAGAATAGAATAGAATATTTATTTCTATAACCGCGTCCTCTCCCCGAGGGGACTCGGAGCGGTGCACAGGGAGAAATTAAAACAACATAAAATATATACATAGATAAATACAATAAAAACAAATTAAATCTAACTATCCCTGCACTAAAATTCCCATTTTAAAATTAACATTTCCTAACCCCTGAGGTAGAGACTAACCTAGGCCGGCCAAGCAGAAAAAGTGAGTTTTTAATTTCTGACAGAAGGAGCGGAGGTCCGTAGTTGTTCTAATGTCGGGGGGAAGGTTGTTCCAGAGGGCTGGGCCCGCCACAGAGAAGGCCCTTCCCCTGGGCGTCGCCCGCTGACAAAGTCTAGTGGACAGCACCCGGAGAAGTCCCTCTCTGTGGGAGCGAATCGGCCGGGAGGATGTATGGGGCAGAATCCGATCCTGCAGATCACCCACTTAATGACTGGTGTGGCTTAAACTCTAATTGTGGGTTCATCTTCGGTCACAAGTCAAGGACAACTTCTAACAGTAAGAATCCAGATGTTCCTCCAGTCCATTAACCAACAAAGGGGATTTGACAGCAACATTGCCCAAATTTAAAGTACAACCGACAGGTGTGTTGGACCACATGGCCCATAATTCCCTATCAGCTGACTGGCGGGGAGACAGGTCAGTTCCAAGCTTTAAATTCCTCTTGGGGGGAAGCACTTCCTGCAAACCAGACATAAGAGTTGGAAACCAAATAATCTGCTTTCACTCAGCTTGGGCCACATCCTGTCCCCAGCCAAGAGCCATGAAAAAGAAGAGGAGGAAGAGAAGAAGAAGAAGAATAGAAGGAGGAGGAAGAGAATAGAAGAAGGAGAAGATGAGTACAAGAAGAAAGGAGAGAAGAATAGAAGAAAAAGAAAAGGAGAAGAAAAGAAAAAAGAATAGAAGGAGAAGAAAGAAGAAAAGGAGGAGAGTAGAATAGAAGAAAGAAGAATAGATGAAAAAGAAGAGAAAAGAATAGAAGGAGGAGAAGAAGAAAAAAATAGGAGAAGGAAAAAGGAGAAGAATAGAATAGAAGAAGAAAAGAATAGAAAGGAAGACTAGAAAGAAAGGGAGAAGAAGAAGAATAGGAGAAGGAAAAAGGAGAATAGAATAGAAGGAGAGGAGGAGGAGGAAAGGAGAATAGAAGAAAGAATAGAAGGAGAAGAAAAGAAGAAGAAGATGGAAAAAGAATAGAAGAAAGAAGAAGAGAAGGAGAAGAAAAAGAATAGAAGAAGAATAGGAGAAGGAAAAAGGAGAAGAATAGGAGAACAAAGAAGAAGAGAAGGAGAAGAAAAGAAGATGGAAAAAGAATAGAAGAAAGGAGAAGAGAAGGAGAAGAGAAGAAGAAAAAGAATAGGAGAAGAAAAGAAGAAGAAGAAGAAGAAAAGGAAAAAGGAGAAGAATAGGAGAAGAAAGAAGAATAGAAGGAGAAAAGAAGAAGAAGATGGAAAAAGGAGAATAGGAGAAGAAAGAAGAAGAGAAGGAGAAGAGAAGAAGAAAAAGAATAGAAGGAGAAGAAAAGAATAGAAGAAGGAAAAGGAGGAGAATAGAAGGAGAAGGAGAAGGAGAGAGGAAGAGAATAGAAGAAAAAGAAAAGAGAAGAATGAGAAGATGGGGGAGGCCCCCTTGTAGGCAGAGTCCATGACTGGGGACATCCTCATGACTCCACATGTCTCAAATTGCCTCTTTAGACAAACGGTGGTGTTGTGCAATGACTCCATAACATCTGATGGAAACAACTAAGTACGTAGGTAGCTTGCTGATGCCAACAGGCCCAAGTCCAGGGGCTGGGGAATTCTGGGAGTTGAAGTCCACATATTTTAGAACGAATGAATGAACTGGAAGGGACCTTGGAGGTCTTCTAGTCCAGCCCCCTGCTCAAGCAGGAGAACCTATCCCATTTCAGACAAGTGGCTGTCCAGTCTCTTCTTAAAAACCTCCAGTGTTGGAGCAGCCACATCTTCTGGTGGCTAGCTGTTCCACTGATTAATTGTCCTCACTGTTAGGAAGTTCCTCCTTCGTTCCAGGTTGCTTCTCTCTCTGATTAGCTTCCATCCATTGCTTTTTGTCCTGCCCTCCGGTACTTTGGACAACTATTTGACCCCCCTCTTAATAATAATAATAATAATTATTATTATTATTATTATTATTATTATTATTATTATTATTATTATTATTATTATTTAAATTTCTAAACCGCCCCCTCTCCCCAAAGGGACTCGGAGCAGTGTACAGGACAATTAAGAACATCTAAAAACATAACAATACATACATAATTAAAACCAAATAATTAACCCTGTACTAAAATTTATAAAACATTATTTATAAAACTGTATCCCATTAAAACCTGATTAAATAATTTAAACTACAGACTGGGGCGAGGAGCATAAATTAAGCCAAGCCGGCCTGATGGAACAGATAGGTCTTTACTTTTAGGCGGAAGGAACGGAGGTCCGTAGTAGTTCTAATATCGGGGGGTAGGTCGTTCCAAAGGGTCGGGCCCATCACAGAGAAGGCCCTACCCCTGGGCGTCGCCCGCTGGCATTGCCTAGTGGACGGCACTTGGAGAAGTCCCTCTCTGTGGGAGCAAATCGGCCGAAGGGATGTATGGGGCAGGATACGATCCCGCAAATAACTAGGTCTTCTTTGGGGCAGCCCCTCAAATACTGGAAGACTGCTATCATGTCGTTCTTCCCTAGTTCTTCTTTTTCTTTAGACTAGCCAGACCCCAAAACCTGCAGCCGTTCTTCCTACGTTTCAGTCTCCGGGCCTTGGATCATTTTAGTTGTAAGGTTGCCACGGTTGAGAACCGCGACTCTGGTGCCCCTTACTAAGAGGATCCATTGTCAGAGTAGGAAGAGCCCCCTGCCTGCAGGCTGAGCTCAAGCCAGCAAGTCTGGACCGAATTTCCTTCTCGTAATTTAAATGTGTCGCGCGTCTTCAAGGCGCTCAAGAGCAAAGCAAAACGCCATCGATTTTCCCCTTCCTCTTTTTTATTGCTTATCTATTTGGTGGGACGTGTCTGCCCGCAGAATCGCAGGATCGTTACGCAATTGTAATTGGTGTGTGTGTGATTTCTTTTGCCGTTATTCCCCTGCTCCCTAAGAAACGCCTGACGCATCTCCTATGCCCTTTTCTGCGACTCAGGCTCACTCAGTGACCGATGGAAGGAAGGAAAGGGAAGTTGGATGGTATGTTCACACTGACAAGGATGGGAGTCCGGCCACACAAGGAGCTGGGAAAAAGTGGGGAAGAAGGGGGTTGCAAGAGACGGGATGAGAGGGGCAGGCATCCAGCAGTGCACCAGTTGCCAATGTAAGCCACAAGAGAAGGAGGGGAAGGGGAAGAAGGAAAGAAAAAAAAAAGGAAGGAAGGCCCATTTAAGAAGACGTAGGAAGGGTATTGTGAGGTTATATAATTGCTGGGGAAGAGAGAAGGAAAGAAAGGAAGAGAGAGAGAGTAAAAGAAAGGAAAGAAAGAAAAAAAGAAAGAAAGACCATTTAGAAAACGGAGGAATGGTATTGTAAGGTTATACGATTATTGGGTAAGAGAGAAGGAAAGAAAGGAAGAGAGAGAGAGTAAAAGAAAGGAAAGAAAAAAAAAGGAAGGAAGGCCCATTTAAGAAGACGTAGGAAGGGTATTGTAAGGTTATATAATTGCTGGGTAAGAGAGAAGGAAAGAAAGGAAGAGAGAGAGAGTAAAAGAAAGGAAAGAAAGAAAAAAGGAAGGAAAGACCATTTAGAAAACGGAGGAATGGTATTGTAAGGTTATACGATTATTGGGTAAGAGAGAAGGAAAGAAAGGAAGAGAGAGAGAGTAAAAGAAAGGAAAGAAAGAAAAAAAGAAAGAAAGACCATTTAGAAAACGGAGGAATGGTATTGTAAGGTTATACGATTATTGGGTAAGAGAGAAGGAAAGAAAGGAAGAGAGAGAGAGTAAAAGAAAGGAAAGAAAAAAAAAGGAAGGAAGGCCCATTTAAGAAGACGTAGGAAGGGTATTGTAAGGTTATATAATTGCTGGGTAAGAGAGAAGGAAAGAAAGGAAGAGAGAGAGAGTAAAAGAAAGGAAAGAAAGAAAAAAGGAAGGAAAGACCATTTAGAAAACGGAGGAATGGTATTGTAAGGTTATACGATTATTGGGTAAGAGAGAAGGAAAGAAAGGAAGAGAGAGAGAGTAAAAGAAAGGAAAGAAAGAAAAAAAGAAAGAAAGACCATTTAGAAAACGGAGGAATGGTATTGTAAGGTTATACGATTATTGGGTAAGAGAGAAGGAAAGAAAGGAAGAGAGAGAGAGTAAAAGAAAGGAAAGAAAAAAAAAGGAAGGAAGGCCCATTTAAGAAGACGTAGGAAGGGTATTGTAAGGTTATATAATTGCTGGGTAAGAGAGAAGGAAAGAAAGGAAGAGAGAGAGAGTAAAAGAAAGGAAAGAAAGAAAAAAGGAAGGAAAGACCATTTAGAAAACGGAGGAATGGTATTGTAAGGTTATACGATTATTGGGTAAGAGAGAAGGAAAGAAAGGAAGAGAGAGAGAGTAAAAGAAAGGAAAGAAAGAAAAAAGGAAGGAAAGACCATTTAGAAAATGGAGGAATGGTATTGTAAGGTTATACGATTATTGGGTAAGAGAGAAGGAAAGAAAGGAAGAGAGAGAGAGTAAAAGAAAGGAAAGAGAAAAAAGGAAGGAAAGACCATTTAGAAAACAGAGGACTGGTATTGTAAGGTTATATGATTATTGGGTAAGAGAGAAGGAAAGGAAGGAAGAGAGAGTAAAAGAAAGGAAAAAAAGAAAAAAGGAAGGAAAGACCATTTAGAAAACGGAGGAATGGTATTGTAAGGTTATACGATTATTGGGTAAGAGAAGGAAAGAAAGGAAGAAAGAGAGTAAAAGAAAGGAAAGAAAGAAAAAAGGAAGGAAGGAAAGCCCATTTAAAAGATGCAGGAATGGTATTGTAAGGTTATATGATTACTGGGTAAGAGAGAAAGAGAAGGGAAAGAAGGAAGGAAGGAAAAAGGGGAAGAAAGAAAGACCCATTTAGAAGATGGAAGAATGGTATTGTAAGGTTATACAATTGCTGGGTAAGAGAAGGAAAGAGAGGATGAGAGAGTAAAAGAAAGAAAAAAAGGAAGGAAGATAGCAAAGCCCATTTAGAAGACGGGGGAATGATATTGTAAGTTTATATGATTGCTGGATAAGAGAGAAGGAAAGAGAAGGAAAGAAAGGAAGGCCCATTTAGAAGATGGAGGAATGGTATTTAAGATTATATGATTACTGGATAATGAGAGAGAGAGAGAGAGAGAGAAGGAAAGAGGAAGAGAGTGAAAGAAAAAAGAGAGATGCCCCCCCCCACTGAATCTCTCTCCCTCCATCCTGCTCTCTCCAGTACAAGGAACCAAAATTAAAAGCCAACTCCAGTCACGCACCCATCTCTGAAATCAAGTTGCAGGAAAATCTCAGAAGCGGCTTTGATTAAGGGAGACGCAGAGCTCTTCAGCCCTCCTGCTCTTGGGATCAAAGGACCGTCGCCTTACCCACTCCGAGACTTTTATCTTGGCTTCAGTGGCGGTTCTCTTTGTGGCGAAATCTTAGCGCGAACCAGGAGTAGCTGAATCAAGTAACGAGGCAGATGAAAACCGAGGGTTTTTTCATCGTTTGTATACAAATATCCTTTGATACGGCATCCTGAGCTCGTTCATTGCGGTGTGCAAACATCAACTCAGTTTTGGACTCAAGTATCTTTCCTGGATCAGCCCTGGGTTGTGTGGCCCGCCGAGCTGGGAGCAGATTCGAACGATGAGGAGGTTGGGGAGGAACCTGAGCCAGCCCTGAAGTCTGGGGAAGGCTCTGACGCCTGCTCTGGTTCGGAAGCAGAGAGGGGGCCAGGCCCGTCCGGCATTTCCCAGTCCGAACCAGCTGAATACCACCTCTGATCACATGACACACACACACACACACACCCAGCACTGCCTGTCATTCGATGCGCCGAATGTCAGGGGTTCCAAATAGCATCCAAAATTAAATCAGAGTCCCAAGGCAAAGCATTGCTCAAAGTTCCCATTGATGAAGAGAGGAGCCATGATGGCACATCTGTGGGAAACCCGAATCCGAAAACTTCCCAGTTTCCCCCACCCAGTTGAAAGTTCAAGATCTTTTCCCCCACACCCACCATCCCAGGTATAGGATCTCCTGCTTGTACAGGGGGCTGGACTAGAACAGGGATGGCGAACCTTTCAGAGTCCGAGTGCCCAAACGGCAACTCAAAACCCACTTATATATTGCAAAGTGCCAACACGGCAAGTTAACCTGAATAACAAGGTTTTACTACCTAAAATATTGATAAACAAGGCAGAGTTCAGCGAAGAATAACATGGTAAATGCACTTTTATGCCACTTTCCCCCCCTGCTTTTGAAATGTTACGTTTAGCAACAATAAAAAAGAAAATTTTTCATAATATCATTTCTTTCCCTTTTTCTCTTTCTCTCCCTCCCTTTCTCTTTCTCTCTCTCTCCCTCTCCCTCTCTCCCTCTTTCTTTCCATCCCTCTCTCTCTCTCCCTCTTTCCCTCCCTCTCTCTCTTCCCCTCCCTCTCTCTTTCCCGCTTTCTCTTTCCCTCCCTCTCTTTCTCCCTCTTTCTCTCCCTTTCTCTTTCCCTCCCTCTCTTTCCCTCTTTCTCTTTCCCTCCCTCCCTCTTTCTCCCTTTCCCTCTTTCTCTTTCCCTCCCTCCCTCTCTCTTCCCCTCCCTCTTTCTCTTTCCCTCTTTCTCTCCCTCTTTCTCTTTCCCTCCCTCCCTCTCTCTTCCCCTCCCTCTTTCTCTTTCCCTCTTTCTCTCCCTCTTTCTCTTTCCCTCCCTTCCTCTCTCTTTCTTCCCTTCCCTCTCTCTCCCTCTTTCTCTTCCCCTCCCTCTCTCTTTCCTTTCTCTTCCCCTCCCTCCCTCTCTCTTTCTCTCTCTCTTTCTCTTCCCCTCCCTCTTTCTCTCCCTCTTTCTCTTTCCCTCCCTCTCTCTTTCCCTCCCTCCCTCTCTCTCTCTTCCCCTCCCCCTCTCTCCCTCCTGTGAGAGAAATGCGATGGAGCTGGGCTGGGGCATCAGCACATGTGCCCACAGAGAGGGCCCCGAGTGCCACCTCTGGCACACGTGCCATAGGTTCGCCATCACTGGACTAGAAGACCTCCGAGGCCCCTTCCAACTCTGCGATTCCATAATACCCCTAGCACCCTTAACTGCACCCCTCGTCCCATCCCGATGCAGTCGGTAGAGGTGGGGTTTTCCCCCTCCCCATGCTCTGCGCCACTGCAGCATTTTGACATTTATTATTCAGCTAAACACCCGACCCCTGCTGTCTCCAATATCGGTTATGGTGAGATTTGCGTTCTGCTTATAATAGCGCTCCGGTGCTGTAAGCCGACAAAATGCCCCTGTAAAAGCGGCCTGATGCTGCCAGCTGTGCTCGCCTATCCGCCACTGTTGCGTTAATTGTTTTGCAAATGATGGCACTTAAGGCTTTAGTCTCGCTCCCGAGCCCAGCTGTGCGCAGAAGAAGTTTGCTGCGGCTTCATTGGCTCCCTCGCACCAACTACGAGCGTAGCAGCTCATCCCAAGCTCAACGCGAGAAAACCCCCCTCCTGCTGAGCTGAGCTTGGTAAGGAAGAGGAGGAGGGTTGGTCTCCGCCACTTGTCTGAGCCCCTCATAGGCTTCAGGCGGTCTGCGTTTTAATTTCCCCCTTTTTGAAAGGAAGGAAGGAAGGAAAAGAAAGAAAGAAAGATGGAAGGAAGGAAGGAAGGAAGGAAAAAGAAAGAAAAAGAAGAAAGAAAGAAGGAAAGAGAGAGAGAGAAAGAGAGAGAGAAGGAAGGAAAGAGAAAGAAAGAAGGAAAGAAAAAGAAAGAAAGAAAGAAAGAAAGAAAGAAAGAAAGAAAGAAAGAAAGAAAGAAAAGAAAAAGAAAAAGATTTTGTTTCTAACATCAAATCTGGCATTGAAGGAGGCTGGAGTCCTTGGTGCTGTCTGAGCTGGGTTGTTTTCTTGCAGACGTTTCATGACCCAACTAGGTAACCTCATCAGGGCTAAAAGGGAGGAGGAGTAATGAGAAGGGGGGGAGAGGGAGGGTGTCTTGACCGAGGCTTCCAAAGAGCATGAAGCAAATTCCTTGTCCTGACAAAAAAAAACCCTTTTATTAATTGACTGTCAATTCTGCTCCTTCACCTCCAGCAAAGTCTTTCAAAGGAGGATTTACGGTCACAGACCTTATCTGGCTTGGAGAGCTTGCCAGGCCGATCTCTGCAGAACTTGGCCAGGAGCCTGGGAGAGTCACGAACCAATGAAGCGAACTCATGGTCTCCTGCAAACTCCACTCCCCTGTCGCTCCTCTTTTATTTCCTCTGGGAGGAGCCATTCATCGTCCACCTGTGGCCTTCCTCCCAAGTCGACTCTTTAGCTGCTCCCTTTGTCTTGAAGTTCTGCACAGGCACACTGGGAACAGGCTCCAGCTGTTCTTCTGCCCCACTGATGTCCGACTCCGAAGGCAGCTGATAACTGTCAGAGGACCCTGGCCCCTTCTCTGCCTCCGACACAGAGCCCTCCTCAGAGCCTTCCCCAGACTCCAGGACTGGCCCGTCTTCCTCCCCAACCTCCTCACGTCTGGGAGTCTGGGAGCTGAAGTCCTTCAGACTTAAAGTTGCAAAGGTTGGAGACCCCTGCACTAGATAATATCAGTGCTAAATGGGAGTGGAGGAGGAAGAGGAAGATGAGGACTCTGGGATCTTTGGTAGTGCTATCTGTTTGATTGAAGACATTTCATTACCCAATTAGATAGAAGAAGAACGGTTGCAGGAACTGGGTAGGCCTAGTTTAATGAAAAGAAGGACCAGGGGAGACAGGATAGCAGTGTTCCAATATCTCAGGGGTTGCCCCAAAGAAGAGGGAGTCCAACTATTCTCCAAGGCACCTGAAGGTAGAACAAGAAGCAATGGGTGGAAACTAATCAAGGAGAGAAGCAACTTAGAACTGAGGAGAAATTTCCTGACAGTGAGAACAGAAGTTGCCTCCAGAAGTTGTGAATGCCCCAACACTGGAAGTCTTTAAGAAGATGTTGGAGAGCCATTTTATACAAATTTAATAAAATGAAAATGAAAAAATTTGTCTGAAGCGGCATAAGGTTCCTGACTAGGCAGGGGGGTTGGACTAGAAGACCTCCAAGGTCCCTTCCAACGCTGCTCTTGTATTGTATTGTAAGACTTGCTTTGGACTTGAGGCTTAGCAAGATTCCCAAAGCAGCCAGCAGAGGGAGCTGTTGCACCAGACCTGTGAAACGGACTGTTGCCAAGTATGGCCTGGAGACCATCAATTCTTTTGGGAATATTCCTTTTCTCCCTTCCAAAGGAAACTTCTTTCCTGGTTGGGAAGCAGCTGGAAAGGGGAGGGGGGAGAGAATTAAGTTTGGGAAAGTCCGCTTCAATCGTCGGAGGCTTTCAAGCCCATTGCAAGTACTTCTCCATTTACAACCATTTCATTGAGTGACTGAAGTGACAACAGTCCTAACGCAAGTGACTTACCACCGGTCCTCGTACTTACAACGGTCGCAGCCTTCCAACGGTCACGTGATCCCAATTTGAGCGCTTGGCAATGTGTTTACGACTGTTGCAGCAGTGCAGTGGTGGGTTTCAAATTTTTTTAGAACCTACTCTGTAGGTGTGGCCTATTTTGTGGGTGTGGCTTGGCAGTCATGTGACAGGGTGGGAGTGGCCACCTTTTAAAATGTGGTGAAACTCATTTAACAACGCTCTTGCTTAGCAACCAAAATTGTGGACTCAATTGTGATGATAAATTAATTCTTTCTTTCTTTCTTTCTTTCTTTCTTTCTTTCTTTCTTTCTTTCTTTCTTTCTTTCTTTCTTTCTTTCTTTCCTTCCTTCCTTCCTTTCCTTTCCTTTCCTTTCCTTTCCTTTCTTCCTTGCTTTCCTTTCCTTCCCATTGGGTCACTGGCAGCGGCGGGCCAGATTTACTTCCAGGTACACCGGTGGAACCCCCTCTCACCGGTTCTCTAAATTTCACCAACCGGCTCTCGCGAGTAGGTGCGAACCTGCAGAAAACCACCACTGCAGCAGTGGTATGTTCCTACTGGTTCGGACTGTTTTGGCTGAACCGGTAGTGGTTTGGCAGTCTGGGTCGCTGGAACTGGCAACGACCCATGCCTGCCATGCCCCCGAACCGGTTCTCCTGGCGAACCTATAGCATCTTGGGTTTTAGTGCACTGCGCACAGCCACCAGCAAACCGGCAGTAGTGACTTCCAGAGCCCACCCCTGGGTTGCAGCCTCCCGGAGGTCATGTGACCACCCAAATCAATGGGGGGGGGAAACTGGATTTGTTTAACGACTGCGAGATTCATTTAATAACCGCAGTGATTTTGCTTCACTGCCACGGCAAAAATGTTGTCAAATCAGCTGCGATTCCCGAAAAAAGAAAACCCTGCTTTGCTTAGCAATAGAAACTGTAGTCTCAATTGCGGTCGTAAACCGAGGACTACCTGTAGCAGGACTTAACGAAGGGAAAGGGAAGCCACCCCTTTTCTTTCTTGGTTGCCTTCCGAGTACTGACGCAGGTAGTCCTCAACTTACAACGGTTCGTTCTGTGACCATTCGAACTGAACAGCGGCACCGGAAAAAGGGACTTACGACCATGTTTTCACCCTTATGACCGTCGCATCCTCCTGATCGTGGTCACCTGCCCAAAATTCGGACGCTTAGCGAGTGCCTCATATTTATGACGGTTGCAGGGTCATGTGACGATCCCCTTCTGCCAAGCAAAGTCAACGGGGAATGTCCGATTCACTTAACGACGGCGTTACTAATTTAACAACCGGCGCGATTCACTTAAACGGGGCAAGACAAATCGTTGGGAGAAACTCAATCAATTTAGCGACATAACTTTGGGGCTCAATTGTGGTCATAAATCGAGGACTTCCCACCCAGGACCGAGTAGCTACCTCAATCTTTTCCATTATCCCATCCGTAATCTTTACAGAAGCCTGGAATCCGGTTTCATTCCGTTTTTCCAGCAAAAATAAAAAAAATAAAAAACCGTAGAGAACAATGGCTTTGTTTAATGACCTCGGTGTTTGCTTTTGACGACCGCATTTGCTTAATGACTGCTGCAAAAACAGGTCATAAAATCGGATCAGCGCGCGATGATCCGCCAGTCCCAGCCCATTGCTTTCGGGTCCAATCCAGTGTATCGGTGTTGCAGGGGTTCATAATAAGGCAGCCGTGGCCTTCTCTGTCTTGTGTTTCGCAACGCTTCGGGAGTTTGCTCCTGTACCAAACCGGCTGTAATTCTTTATTGACTTTTACATTTCCTCCCGCAGCCCATAATCAAATTAACCGCTCCTGCGTGAGCTGCATTGGCTGCCTGTCGTCTTTCGGGTGCGCTTCAAGGTGTTGGTCATCATCTTCAAAGCGCTCCATGGCACGGGACCTAGTTATCTGCGGGATCGCATCCTGCCCCACACATCCCTGCGGCCGATTCGGTCCCACAGAGAGGGACTTCTCCAGGTGCCGTCCACTAGGCTGTGCCAGCGGGCGACGCCCAGGGGAAGGGCCTTCTCTGTGGCGGGCCTGACCTTCTGGAATGACCTTCCCCCCGATATTAGAACAACTACGGACCTCCGCTCCTTCCGTCAAAAATTAAAAACACATTTCTTCTGCTTGGCCGGCTTGGGATGACTTAACTTTTTTAGGGGTTTGTTTTTAGCTCTGGGATTTTAGCACAGGGTTTTCTTTAATTCTTTTTAATATTGTATTGTCTGTAATTTTATATGCATTTTTAATTTCCCTGTGCCCCGCCTCGAGTCCCTTTGGGGAGAGAGAGGCGGGTTATAAATTAAATTATTTATTTTATTTATTTATTTAAGTTTCTGCCGATTGGAAAGTTACTTTAAAAAACGTGGAAAGTTTCTGAGAAGTAAACAATTAAAAGGGAGGGGGGCAGAGGGGCTGGGGGTGGGTGGGAAGAGAAAGCGAGCCAGGCAAGCAATAACAGGCTGCTAATGAATCGCAAGGCTTTCAAAGCTATTATTCCAGCGTAGAACGAACTATTAAAATGGAATCGAGCCGGAAATTATAGAAATATCGGCCAGGAATGGAACGTTATTTGCGTCGCACTGAAGATGTGCGAAAACAAAATTGTAGTGGGGTTTTAAAATATATATATATATATATATTCTGGAGCATTCACGACATTCTGTTTCTCCCCTGGGGATTTTCTCAGAATGTCAACCTTCAAAGCAGCATCGCTTTGATATATTTTACAATACAATAGCAGAGTTGGAAGGGACCTTGGAGGTCATCTAGTCCAACCCCCTGCCCAGGCAGGAAGCCTGATACTATTTCAGACAAAGGGCTCTCCAACATCTTCTTAAAGGCTTCCAGTGTTGGGGCATTCGCAACTTCTGGAGGCAATTTCTGTTCCACTGGTTAATTATAATAATAATAATAATAATAATTTTAATTTATAACCCGCTCTCTCTCCCCAAAGGGACTCAAGGCAGGGCACAGGGAATTAAAAAATACAAATAAAAACCACAAACACAATACAATGTTAAAACGAATTAAACTAAAACCCTGCGCTAAAATCCCATAGAAAAACTAAAACTAAGCCCCTAAAAACCCCTAAAAACAATTTAATTACCTGCTAGGCCAGCCAAGCAGAAAAAGTGTGTTTTTAATTTTTGACGGAAGGAGCGAAGGTCCGTAGTTGTTCTGATTTCGGGGGGAAGGTCGTTCCAGAGGGTCGGGCCCACCACAGAGAAGGCCCTTCCCCTGGGCGTCACCCGCTGGCATAGCCTAGTGGACGGCACCCAGAGAAGTCCCTCTCTGTGGGAGCGAATCGGCCGCAGGGATGTATGGGGCAGGATGCGATCCCGCAGATAGCTAGGTCCCGTGCCATGGAGCGCTTTGAAGATGATAACCAACACCTTGAAGTGCACCCGAAAGACGACAGGCAGCCAATGCGCAGGAGCGGTGTTACATGGGAGAACCTAGAGGTTCCCATAACTGCCCGCGCGGCTGCATTCTGGACAAACTGAAGCCTTCGGGTGCACCTCAAGGGGAGCCCCATGTAGAGAGCATTGCAGTAGTCCAGTCGGGATGTCACGAGGGCATGAGTGACTGTGCAAAGGGGATCCCAGTCCAATAATTGTTCTCACTGTCAGGAAATTCCTCTTTAGTTCTAGGTTGCTTCTCTCCTTGATTAGTTTCCACCCATTGTTTCTTGTTCTGCCCTCAAGTGCCTTGGAGAATAGCTTGACTCCCTCTTTTTTGGGGCAGCCCCTGAGATATTGGAAGACTGCTATCA
Organism: Rhabdophis nuchalis; assembly: GCA_039707465.1. Taxonomy (NCBI): domain Eukaryota; kingdom Metazoa; phylum Chordata; class Lepidosauria; order Squamata; family Natricidae; genus Rhabdophis; species Rhabdophis nuchalis. The sequence continues at coordinate 6,787,201 of CM077645.1, read as the reverse complement.
TGTCTCCCTTAGTCCTTCTTCTCATTAAACTAGACATACCCAGTTCCTTAATTCTTGTGTTTTAGCCTCCAGTTCCCTAATCATCTTTGTTGATCTTCTCTGAACTCCTTCAAGACTAGAGTCTCAGAATACCAGAGTTGGAAGGGACTTTGGAGGCCTTCTAGTCCAACCCCCTGCCTAGGCAGGAAGCCCTATACCATTTCAGACAAATGTCTGTCCAACATCTTCTTAAAGACTTCTAGTGTTGGGGCATTCACAACTTCTGGAGGCAATTTCTGTTCCATGGATTAATTGTCCTCACTGTCAGGAAATTCCTCCTCAGTTCTAAGTTGCTTCTCTCCTTGATTAGTTTCCACCCATTGCTTCTTGTTCTGCCCTCAGGTGCCTTGAAGAATAGATTGACTCCCTCTTCTTTAGGGCAGCCTCTGAGATATTGGAACACAGCTATCATGTCTCCCCTGGTCCTTCTTTTCATTAAACTAGACCTACCCAGTTTCTGCAACCGTTCTTCCTATGTTTTAGTCTCCAGTCCCCTAATCCTCTTTGTTGCTCTTCTCTGTACTCTTTCTAGAGTCTCCACATCTTTTTTTACATTGTGGTGACCAAAACTGGATGCAAATATTCCAAGTGTGGCCTTATATGTAATGCCTTGGTAAATTATATTTACGTAGGTTTGTGTCTCTGTGTGTGTGTTCACAGCCTTGTGAGTTCAGCCCTCCACAACATTTCGTGTAGCCCCTTGGGAAATTTAATTACACCTCCCTCCACCTCCAAGCAAAGTAGTAACCCAGAAGGGTTAACACGGACCTCAGCGGAGGCTCCCTGGGAGAGAGATTTCCCACACCGAAAAGCTGTCTACTTCAAATTCTTTAACATGCGGTGTTCCTTAGCACCTCATTTGATTTCCCCTCTTTTTGGAATAATATAATTTATAGTGTCTTATCGGTTTAGGAATTCAATCCTGCCTCCTTTTGGGATAAAAGGCCCTTGCAGTCAATCCCCTGAAGTGCATTTGAAAGAAAACCCACTTTTATTATTTATTATTGCGATAGGTGGCACAGCCAGCCAGATGTTGCCTTTTTGAGCCACCAAGCGAGTCTTTTCTAAGGATCTGGGACAGGCAGATGTTCTATTAAAAGGAATCGCTGGCTGGATATAAGTTGTTCCATAATGCAAGTAGTCCTCGCCTTAGGGCAGGGGTCTCCAACTTTTGCAACTTTAAGTCTGAAGGACTTCAGCTCCCAGACTTCTCCTGCCAGCTTTGCTTTAAAGCAGGGGTCTCCAACCTTTGCAACTTTAAGTCTGAAGGACTTCAGCTCCCAGACTTCTCCAGCCAGCTTTGCTTTAAAGCAGGGGTCTCCAACCTTTGCAACTTTAAGTCTGAAGGACTTCAGCTCCCAGACTTCTCCAGCCAGCCTTGCTTTAAAGCAGGGGTCTCCAACCTTTGCAACTTTAAGCTGAAGTCCTTCAGACTTCAGCTTAAACTTAAAGTTGCAAAGGTTGGAGACCCCTGCTTTAAAGCAAAATTCTGGGAGCTGAAGTCCTTCAGACTTAAAGTTGCAAAGGTTGGAGACCCCTGCTTTAAAGCAAAATTCTGGGAGCTGAAGTCCTTCAGACTTAAAGTTGCAAAGGTTGGAGACCCCTGCTTTAAAGCAAAGCTGGCTGGAGAAGTCTGGGAGCTGAAGTCCTTCAGACTTAAAGTTGCAAATGTTGGAGACCCCTGCTTTAAAGCAAAGCTGGCTGGAGAAGTCTGGGAGCTGAAGTCCTTCAGACTTAAAGTTGCAAAGGTTGGAGACCCCTGCTTTAAAGCAAAGCTGGCTGGAGAAGTCTGGGAGCTGAAGTCCTTCAGACTTAAAGTTGCAAAGGTTGGAGACCCCTGCTTTAAAGCAAAGCTGGCTGGAGAAGTCTGGGAGCTAAAGTCCTTCAGATTTAAAGTTGCAAAGGTTGGAGACCCCTGCCTTAGGGTTTTAAATGGGTTTTTTAGCACGGGTTTAAATAATTTAATACGTTTTTACGTATATTGTTTTTATTGTGGTTTTAATAATGCCTGTGCGCCGCCCTGGGTCCTAACAAGGAGAAGGGCGGGGTATAAATTAAATAAAAATAAAATAAAAAATGATAGTTCATTTAGTGACTGTTTGAAGTGACAGCCCTGAAAAAGTGACTTACAACCGTTTTTTTCACACCGATGACCTTCGCCCAATCCCCAAGGTCACCTGATCAAAATTGCAATCTGGCTTCCCACCGACTTTGCTTGGCAGAAGGTCGCAGAAGCTGATCACATGATTCCCGCCTAGGCACCCCAACCGTCATAAATATGAGTCAGTGGCCAAGCATCTGAATATCAATAGCACTTAGACTTGTATATCACTTTCCAGTGCTTTCCAGCCCTCTCTAAGCAGTTTGCAGAGTCGGCCTCTTGCCTCCAACAATTTGGGTCCTCATTTGACCCACCTCGGAAGGACGGGAGGCTTGAACCTGGTGGGATTCGAACTGCCAAATTGCAGGCAGCCGGCAGGTAGCAGAGGTAGCCTGCAGTACTGCACTCTAACCACTGCGCCACTGTGGCTCAATGTTGATCACGTGACCCCAGGGATTCTGCAATGGTTGTAAGGGTGAAAAACAGTCATAAGTCACTCTTTTCAGCGCCCGTCACTAAACGAATGGTTGTAAGTCGAGGATTACTTGTATTTCTGCAAGATGGCGGAAGTCCAGAGTTCCTAGGTTAGACCCCCACCCACCCACCCACCCAAAAGACCTTGCATGGCAGCCTTGTTCTCTGTATGAAATTCCTCCAAGGAGAGGACCCAGTTGAGACCTGCGGATCCAGTCCCTGGCCCTCTCCTAGGGCAGGTATCTCCTCGGATCTCCCGCAAAAGGTTGTCCTGGAGCTTGGTTGAAATGAGCCATCAGGAAGACGCCAACGGTGCCGAAGATGAAAATGGAGGCCATGATGAGGAAGCAGACACGGTCAATGACTCTCCCCACCAGGATCCATTCTTCGTTTTCCTGGAAATCAATCAATCAATCAATCAATCAATCAATGAAGGAACTCAAAAAACAAGTTGGAAAGAAGGAAAAGTCAGGGGAACCACAAGACGGAAGTTCTCCAATGTCAGCCCTACATTAATCTCTTTCGGGAACCATTGCTCTTCTGAGGAGAGGCCGCCTGTCAGGCCTGCAGTCATATTCCTTTCTGGATCTTTGGCCTGCCACACTTTCTATTCTTCTACTATGAATTTCTATGGTGGGAAAACGGGAGGAGGGATTGTACGGAGTTAGACGATAGGTAGCCCATAACAAAATTCCTTTCTAGAAAGCCAAGGTCATCCTTTGTCTTTGCACCTCTGCACCTGACCAGAACTGGATGGGTGGAAGCTGCCAGCGTGGCAGTGGGAGATTGGAGCATGGGATGGACTGGTGGGTATGTGGGGGGCAATAACTTGAACTTTCAACGGGTGGGGAAACCGGGAAGCTTCCAGATTCGGGTTTACCCAGATGTGCCAACATGGCTCTCTTCATCAATGGGAACTTTGAGGAATACTTTGCCACGGACTCTGATTTAATTTTGGATGTTATTTGGAACCGCTGACATCCAAATGTTGGGGTGACGAAGAATGGAGGGCCCTGGAGATATCCTTATAACCATGGGTGTAGAATGTACAACAGAGGTGGTATTCTACATATTCGGACCAGTTCACCCCAACCAGTAGTGGGTCCACCCCCCCTGCCAGTAAAACCTAGAGTAGGATTTCCATCATGGTTGAAGCTCCCATCCATCTCTCTCTCTCTCTCTCTCTCTCTCTCTCTCTCTCTCTCTCTCTCTCTCTCTCTCTCTCTCTCTCTCTCTCTCTCTCTCTCTCTCTCTCTCTCTCTCTCTCTCTCTCTCTCTCTCTCTCTCTCTCTCTCTCTCTCTCTCTCTCTCTCTCTCGCACACACACACAATGATCCAGCTTTTTTCCCTCATGTATGGGCTTCACAGCATGTGCCTGTGGACTTCAACTCCCAGAATTCCCTAGCCAACTGTGAATTCTGGGAGTTGAAGCCCATGCCATCTTAAAGTTGCTTAAAGTTGAGAAATAAGATTGAAAAATTCTGAACTAGAGGCTATCCTGGGGGGGATTTTTTGAGAAGGTACGAGAAGAGTGATTTCATTTATTTAAAATTTAGAGTAGACTAGAGCTGGAAGGGACCGTGGAGGTCTTCTAGTCCAGCTCCCCTGCTTTAAGCAGGAGAATCTATTCATTTATTAAATTGATCTGCCATCCATCTCATTTCGAAATGACTCTAGAGCAGGGGTGGGCAACCTTTGCAACTTTAAATCTGAAGGACTTCAGCTCCCAGAATTCTCCAGCCAGCAAAGCTATAAACTATATTGACGGCATTCCTCTGGTCCACTGATTTTGTCACATTATCAAAGAATGCAATAAAGTTAGTCTGGCATGATCTCATAACTCCAGGATTACTTGTATCCTGTTCTGTTCTGGTTTTGTGCTGTTCTGTTCTGTTCCTTTTCTCTACTCTACTCCGCTCTATTCTTAACATGCAGCCAACCGTAAAGAACCACCTTAGCCTTTCAGAACTCAGTTGACCAATAGGAGAGCTAAGAGCCACAATGTCCCGCTTCCTGAGGTACCATAGCACCCAAAAGTGCAAAACTCTTGTTAGGATATGCAGCCTTATATTGGGTTGACAAGATATATGAGCCTATGTTCTTAAGGATTTATGTAGCTTTAAGAACTAAGTATAAGCTGATTGGCCTTACTTTTTTCACAATTGAATAAAATGAAATTCAATTGTGAAAAAAGTAAGGTCCTACATATAGGCAAGAAAAACAAAATGCACAGGTACAGTATAGGTGGTATCTTGCTCAATAGTAGCAACTGTGAGAGGGATCTTGGAATCCTAGTGGACAACCATTTAAATATGAGCCAGCCGTGTGCAGCAGCTGCCAAAAAAGCCAACACAGTTCTAGGCTGCATAAACAGAGGGAGAGAATCTAGATCACGTGAAGTGTTAATGCCACTGTATAGTGCCTTGGTAAGGCCACACTTGGAATACTGCATACAGTTTTGGTCGCCACGATGTAGAAAAGACGTGGAGACTCTGGAAAGAGTGCAGAGAAGAGCAACCAAGATGATTAGGGAACTGGAGACTAAAACATATGAAGAACGGCTGCACGAGCTGGGTATGTCTAGTTTGATGAAGAGAAGGACCAGGGGAGACATGATAGCAGTGTTCCGATATCTCAGAGGGTGCCACAAAGAAGAGGGAATCAAACTATTCTCCAAGGCACCTGGGGGCAGGACAAGAAGCAACGGGTGGAAACTAATCAAGGAGAGAAGCAACTTAGAACTAAGGAGAAATTTCCTAACAGTAAGAACAATTAACCTCTGGAACAGCTTGCCTCCAGCAGTTGTGAATGCCTCAACCCTGGAAGTCTTTAAGAAGATGTTAGATAGCCATTTGTCTGAAATGGTATAAGGTTCCTGCCCACGCAGGGGGTTGGACTAGAAGACCTACAAGGTCCCTTCCAACTCTGCTATTGTATTGTATTGTATTGGCTGTAAATTATCAGCTCTACCATATAAGCAAGGTCAGGAACACAGCTCATTCCCTGTTCAATTCCTTGTGATTCCTGATTGCCGTTGAAGAAGAAGGAGTATTGTTTTGCACCACTGTGAGATAACTCTGTTTGGTGAAAGACTGTTATTTGTTTGAGAAGTTAGTCGGAAGAAGTATTTTAGTTGCTACAAAGTAAAGACTATTTATTTTCTTACTATCAAGAGTTTTTAGAGTTTGTGTGTGGTTAAAGCAACGTATCTCTTTACTGTCGGTGAATTACACTATTCCGCATTTATTTTCCTAACACTGGTTAAGGGACCAGAGTTGTAACACTGGTTCTGAACCCAGAGTTGCTCACAACTCTTATGGCTTTGACAAAACCTTTTGTACACCCATGTGCCCAAGACTGGTGGGGGCTTCGAGCGTGACGACGCACCCATCATCTTGTCGATTTTGACACACACACACGCACACCCCCTCCGCAATATCATTGCCGGAGAAGGAGGCAGCTAACCAAAGTTTCCACTGAGCTGGAAGCCTTTGTCAGGAAGAAAGCTGACGGGGTGGGCGGGGAGAGACACCTTTCTTTTAACAACACCCCCCCCCAAAAAAACACATTTTCAGAGCTGGCGAAACAGCCGACAATTTGGACCCCTTTCATGCAATAAGCCCGAAACAAAACAAGTTTCCCCTCTGAACGATTTGTTTCTCAGCACTTTAAATCTAACTTATTTATGAAGTCCAAATCGGAGGGGGGAAAAAAACCACAGAGGGAAATAAGGAGAGAGAGGTTGAAAATACACCGAGCTACAAGTCTGATGATCAATTTCGGCTTGCCAGAGAGAATAGATGAATGTGGGACTGATTGCTTTCTCCGATTCGGGTCTAAAGAGAAATGCTGATAAATGTCTATTTCCTTTCCAAAGTTACGAAGCCGAAGGGAGAGGTTTCCCGTTTTTCTTTTATTTCCTGAAAACTTTTTAACCTGCTTCTCAACAAAACGTAGAAGAGCAGGTAGCGAAGCTCCAGACGGGAGAATTCATCTCCGTAAACGTAAAAATGACACAAACATTTCTAAATCTGCGGGATCGCATCCTGCCCCATACATCCCTGTGGCCGATTCGCTCCCACAGAGAGGGACTTCTCCGGGTGCCGTCCACTAGGCTATGCCAGCAGGCGACGCCCAGGGGAAGGGCCTTCTCTGTGGCGGGCCCGACCCTCTGGAACGACCTTCCCTCGAAATTAGAACAACTACGGACCTTCGCTCCTTCCGACAGAAACTAAAAACACACTTCTTCTGCTTGGCTGGTCTAGGGTAATTTAAATTTTTTAAATTGTTTTAGGGGTTTCTAGGGATAGTTTTAGTTTTATAGGGGTTTTTAGCGCAGGGCCAGTTTAATTTGTTTTTAACTTTGTACTCTGTTTTAATTGTATTTTTAATTCCCTGTGCCCTGCCTCGAGTCCCTTCGGGGAGAGAGAGCGGGTTATAAATTAAAATTATTATTATTATTATTATTAAATTTGGAGCGTCCCAGAAATGAACCCACAACCTTTTAATGCAGGGGTCTCCAACCTTTGCAACTTTAAGTCTGAAGGACTTCAGCTCTCAGACTTCTCCAGCCAGCAAAGCTGGCTGGAGGAGTCTGGGAGCTGAAGTCCTTCAGACTTAAAGTTGCAGAGGTTGGAGACCCCTGTTTTAACAGATGAACAGAGTTGGAAGGGGCCTTGTAGGTCATCTAGTCCAACCCCCTCCCCCCTGCCTGAGCAGGAGACCATACACCAGTGGTGAAATCTAATTTTTTCCCACCACCGGTTCCGTGGGGGTGGCTTGCTGATGGCGGGTCACGTGACTGGGTGGGTGTGGCCAACTTTTTTTCACTTTTTAAAGCATTTTTTCCCCCTGCCTATTGGCTCAACCCGGCAGGATAAAAAATGCTTTAAAAAGTGAAGCTTTTTTTTTAAACCGCTGGTTCACAGAACCAAGGACAATCATCCCTATTGGTTCGGCAGAACCGGGAAGATTTCACCCCTGCCCTACACCATTTCTGACAGATGGCAGTCCAGTCTCTTCTGGAAAGCCTCCAGGGATGAACTGTCAGAAATTTCCTGACAGTGAGAACAATTAACCTCTGGAACAGCTTGCCTCCAGAAGTTGTGAATGCCCCAACCCTGGAAGTCTTTAAAAAGATGTTAGATAGCCACTTGTCTGAAATGGTATAAAGTTCCTGCCCACGCAGGGGGTTGGACTATAAGACCTACAAGGTCCCTTCCAACTCTGCTATTGTATTATTGATGAAGCTCCCACAACTTCCGAAGGCAACTTCTCTTCCATGGGTTGATCGGTCAGAAGATTCCTCCTTATTTCCATGTTGAATCTCTCCTTGGTCAGTTTCCATCCATTGTTCCTTGTCTGGCCTTCAGATGCTTTGGAAAATAGCTTGACCACCATCCCCCGTCCTCTCTGTGGCAGCCCCTCAAATATTGGAAGGTGCTCTCCTGTCTCCACTGGTCCTTCTCTTCTCTAGACTAGCCAGGCCCAGTTCCTGCAACCCTTCATCGTATGTTTTAGCCTCCAGCTTCCTAATCAGATTCAGATTAATAGAGTTGGAAGGGATCTTATAGGTCATCTAGTCTAATCCCTGCCCAAGCAGGAGACCCTACCCCATTTCTGACAGATGGCAGTCCAGTCTCTTCTTGAAAGCCTCCAGGGATGAAGCTCCCACAACTTCTGAAGGCAATTTCTGTTCCACTGGTTGATTGTTCTCACTGTCGGAAAATTCCTCCTTATTTCCAGGTTGAATCTCTCCTTGGTTGGTTTCCACCCATTGCTTCTTGTTCTACCCTCAGGTGCCTTGGAGAATAGTTTGACTCCCTCTTCTTTGGGGCAACCCCTGAGATATTGGAAGACTTCTATCCTGTCTCCCCTGGTCCTACTTTTCATTAAACTAGACCTACCCAGTTCCTGCAACCGTTCTTCATATGTTTTAGCCTCCAGTCCCCTGATCCTCTTGGTTGCTCTTCTCTGCACTCTTTCTAGAGTCTCCACATCTTTTTTATAGTGTGGTAACGAAAACTGGATGCAGTACTCAAGGTGTGGCCTTACTAAGGCTTTATAGAGAGGTTTGTCTGAAACGGTATAGGGTTTCCTGCCTAGGCAGAGGGTTGGACTAGAAGACCTCCAAGGTCCCTTCCAACTCTGCTCTTGTATTGTATTATTGTAGGTATTAGAACCTCACTTGATCTTGAGTCAATCCCTCTGTTAATGCAACTTACCCCCCTCTTCTTCTGCAGCCCCTCAAATTATTGGAAGACTGCTATCAAGTCTTCCCTGGTCCTTCTCTTCACTAGACTAGCCAGGCCCAGTTCCTGCAACTGTCTATCGTATGTTTTAGCCTCCAGTCCCCTAGTCATCTTGGTTGCTCTTCTCCCCACTTCCTATCCCTCTGTTAATGCAACTTAGGAAGTTGAATGTGGGACTTACGCTATCAAAATCGTTCTTCTCTCGCAAAGTCTTGGTGATGTGGTTGCAGGCCTTCACACAGGACTGGATTTCCGGAGCGGCTTCGCGTAGGCTCCTGCAGAAGTCCTGGGGTCCTCCGTTCTCCAAGCCTTCTCCTTGAAATGGAAATCAAAGTAGAGAAACATCAAAGAACAAGAACAAGGAGTCACTCCGAAGAATTGGCAATGTCTGCCTGAGCGTCTAAGGCTCTTCCGTCAGCGCAACCCTCGCGTTGACACAAGGCTCAACTCACGACCACAATGGCAGTTGGAATCTCCATCGCTAATGGAGGCAATGGATGGAAACTAAGCAAGGAGAGAAGCAACCTAGAACTAAGGAGGAATCTCCTGACAGTGAGGACTACTAAACAAGTGAAACGACTTGCCTCCAGAAGTTGTGGGGGCTCCAACCCTGGAGGTTTTAAAGAAAAGACAACCATTTGTCTGAAATGGTGTAGGGTTTCCTGCCTGAGCAGGGGTTGGACTAGAAGACCTCACAGATTCCTTCCAACCCAATTATTCTATGATTTTTGGATAGATAAATAAGATACATGACAGACAGAAGGATGGGTAGGTGGAGATGGATGGATGGATGGATGGATGGATGGATGGATGGATGAATGGATGGATGGTTGGATGAATGGATAGATGGTTGGGTAGGTGGGTGGATAGGTGTGTGTGTGGATGGATGGATGGATGGATGGATGGATGGATGGATGGATGGACGGATGGACGGATTGATGGTTGGTTGGATGCATGGATGGTTGGGTGGGTGGGTGGATGGTTGGATTGATGGATGCATGGGTGGATGCATGGTTGGGTAGATGGGTGGATGCATGGATGGGTGGATGGATGAGTGGATAGATGGATGGATGGTTGAATGGATGGATGGACAGATGGATGCATGGTTGGGTAAGTGGATGGCTGGGTGTGTGTGTGGATGGATGGATTGATGGACGGATGGTTGGTTGCATGGATGCATGGATGCATGGATGGTTGGTTGGTTAGGTGTGTGTGGGTGGATGTGTGGATGGTTGGTTGGATGGATGGATGAATGGATAGTTGGATTGATCGGAGGATGGGTGCATGGATAGATGGACAGACCAGCTTGTCTCCAGATGTTGTGGGGGCTCCAACACTGGAAGTTTTAAAGATGAGATTGGACAACCATTTGTCTGAAATGGGATAGGGTTTCCTGCCTGAGCAGAGGATTGGACTAGAAGACCTCCAACGTCCCTTCCAACTCTTTGGAAAGATTTATTCTGATCTTCCCAAACCGTTGCCCGTTAAGCCAGCCAGGCTCCCCTCCGGCCTGCCAGAAGCTCACCGATCTTGGCCAGGAGGATCTTCATCAACCCGTCCCGTTCCTTCTGCCTCTCAAACAGGAGTTCACTGCGGGCTTTCCACAGCATGTATTCCTCAGCTTTGGCCATCAGCCCCAGGGAGCTCCGTCGCCGTGCGAGCCGATTCCCATCGGGGAGCGAGATGCGTCTCATGTGCATGCCCAAGTAACGGGGCACCAGGTGCAGGAAGACCTACGGAGCCAGGCGCTGAAACACGTTGGGAAGCGGGAGCAGAAAGGAACGCCAGGAAAACTTTCCATTTGTTCACCGGGGGAGGGAGGGCAAAGGGGGGGGGCAGGGAAGAGACCAAACGCGGGTAGTCCTCAACTTACTGTCAGGGTTCCGATGGATGCCCTAATGAAACCATGAGCCTCAAGCCAAGTTTCAAAAGCAATACAGTTATTTATTAGGAGCAACTTATGACATTGTTGAAACCGGAATTCCCGTTGCTAAGCGAGCAAGTTTATTCAGTTAGGTTTAGGTTTAGGTTTATTGGTTTTTTATACCGCCCTACTCCCGAAGGACTCAAGGCGGTGTACAGCCAAAAATAAAAACAAATATATAAAAGTTAAAAAAAGCTTTTAAAAGGCATCATTAAAAGACATCATTAAAATATTGGCCGAAACATGGAAAATCCCAAACTAACCCTAATTAAAATAATAAAAATGTAAATTTAAAAATTTAAATTTAAAATTTAAAAACCATGCTTTATGCCACCCCGGCTTGTTGAAAGAGAAAGGTTTTGAGACCGCGGCGGAAGGTGCATAAGTCAGGGATAGTTCTTAATTCCGGGGGCCATTCGTTCCAGAGGACAGGGGCTCCCACGGAGAAGGCTCTCCCCCTGGGTGTCGCCAGTCGACATTGTCTAGCCGACGGCACCATGAGGAGACCCTCTCTATGGGAGCGTATGGGCCGGTGGGAGGCTCTCGGTGGCAGAAGGTGATCGCGTAGGTACCCAGGTCGTAAGCCATGGAGCGCTTTAAAGATAGTAACCCACATCTTAAATCGCACCCGGAAAACCACCGGAAGCCAGTGCAGCTCGCGCAGGAGGGGTGTTACATGGGAGTGTCTCATCGCCCCCATAATTAACCGTGCGGCCGCATTCTGGACCAGTTGGAGCCTCCGGGTGCTCTTCAAGGGGAGCCCCATGTAGAGAGCATGGCAGTTAGTTGCACCACAGCTAGAACTAGAACTTCCGTTGCTAAGTAAGGCGGTTTATTTAGTGAGTACGGCGGGCTGGGGAATTCTGGGAGTTGAAGTCCACAAGTTTTAAAGTGGCCTAGGTTGGACATCCCTGGGCCCAGCTGTCATTTAGAATCAGGGGACCTCTAAATTAAATCAATTAATGTCAATAAATCAACGCCTTATAAAAAAAAAAAAAAAAAAACTTTCGCAGCCAATCCTGACTCAAAGGTACCAAAAAGGAAACAAAAAGCCCGGGAAGATGCAGGAGAAGGAAGGCCCGGCACTCCCTCTCTTGCAGGTGGGAAGCAGAGCCTGCTTTGGACTCACCTGTCGGATTCGCTCGGACATGACGTGGGTGTTGGGCGTGCGCAGGGAAACGTTGAGGACGATCACCGCGTTCACCACGATTGCAATGGTCACCACCAGAAGGAAGGTTAAGTACCTTTCCATGGAAATAGGATGAGGCTGTTTATCTTATTGACAGCATCTGTCTGTCTGCCTGTCCGTCCGTCCATCCATCCATCCATCCATCCATCTATCTCTTCTCTAGCTCTAGCTCTATTTCTATCCATCCATCCATCCATCCTATCTACCTATCTACCTATCTACCTATCTACCTACCTATCTACCTATCTACCTATCTACCTATCTATCTATCTATCTACCTACCTACCTACCAACCTTCCTACCTACCCATCCATCCATCCATCCATCCATCCATCCATCCATCTCTCTCCCCCTCCATCTATCTCTGTCTCTATCTATCCAACCATCTATCTGTCTGTCTATCCATCTCTCTCTCCATCTCTCTCTTCATCTCCCACATCTCCCTCCCCCTCCATATTTCTCTCTCTCTCTATATATATATATATCTGCCTGTCTGTCTGTCTATACATCTCCATCTCTCAATTTCCATATTTCCCTCCCTCTCCATCTATATGTATCTATATATCCATCCATCCATCCATCCACCTATCTCTCTCCCTCTCCATCTATCTCTGTCTATCTATCCATCCATATCTATCTGTCTGTCTGTCTGTCCGTCCATCTCTCTCTCCATCTCTCTCTTCATCTCCCTCTTCATCTCCATCTCTCTCCATATTTCTCTCTCTCTCTCCATCTATATCTATCAGTGTCTGTCTATCTATACGTCTCTCTCCATCTCTCAATTTCCACATTTCTATCTATCTATCTATCTATCTATCTATCTATCTATCTATCTATCTATCTATCTATCTATCTATCTATCTATCTATCTATCTATCTATCTATCTATCTATCTATCTATCTATCTATCTATCTATCTATCTATCTATCTATCTATCTATCTATCGTTCATGCCAGCTCCAGTATCCAAATTTTGTCCATTGGGCGAAAAACTCACTTCCCAATGAGAGGCACGGCCTGAGACGTTTCCGGCACCTTTTTTGCAATCAGGAAAAGGAAGACGGTCTGGGCCAAGAGGACGTTGATGGAGACCGTGCATTTCTGCCCACCGGCTGCACAAAGAAGAGGGAAGGAAAGTGGGAAAGAGGAAAGAGAAAAGGGAAGGGAGAAGGGGGAAGGCAGAAGATGAAAAGTGGAGGAGGGGAGGGCGGAGGAGGGAAGGAAAGGAAAAGGGAAAGGAAAGGAAAAGGGAAAAAAGGAAAAGGAAAAAGAAAGTAATAGGAAATAGGAAAAGGAAAAAGGAAAGGAAAAAAGGAAAAGGAAAGGAAAAGGAAAAGGAGAAAGGAAAGAAATAAAAAGGGAAAGGGAAAGGAAATAGGAAAAGGAAAAAGGAAAGGGGGAAAGGAAAAAGGAAAGGAAAGGAAAAAAAGGAAAAAGGAAAGGAAAAAGGAAAAGGAAAAGAAAGGAAAATGGAAATTAAATAGGGAAAGGGAAAGGGAAAGGAAAAAGGGGAAAGGGAAAAAGAAAGGAAAGGGAAAAAGGAAAAAGGAAAGGAAAAGGAAAAGGAAAAGAAAGGAAAATGGAAATTAAATAGGGAAAGGAAATAGGAAAAGGAAAAAGGAAAGGGGGAAAAGGAAAAAGGAAAGGAAAGAAAAAAAAGGAAAAAGGAAGGGAAAAAGGAAAAGAAAGGAAAATGGAAATTTAATAGTAATAGGGAAAGGAAAGGAAAAAGGGGAAAGGGAAAAAGGAAAGGAAAGGAAAAATAGGAAAAAGAAAGGAAAAAGAAAAGAAAAGGAAAAGAAAGAAATGGAAATTAAATTAGGAAAAGGAAAGGGAAAGGGAAAAGGAAAGGGAAAAGGGAAAAGGAAAAGGAAAGGAAAAAGGAAAAGGGAAAAGGAAAGAATGAAAAAAAAAGGGAAAGGAAAGGGAAAGGGAAAGGGAAAAAGGAAAAGAAGGAAAGGGAAATTAAATAGGGAAAGGAAAGGGAAAAGGGAAAGGAAAAGGAAGGAAAATGGAAATTAAATAGGAAAAGGAAAGGAAAGGGAAAGGAAAAGAGAAAGGAAAGGAAATGGAAATTAAATAGGGAAAGGAAAGGGAAAGGGGAAAGGAAAAGGAAAAGAAAGGAAAATGGAAATTAAATAGGGAAAGGAAAGGGAAAGGGAAAGAGAAAGGGAAAAGGGGAAAGGGAAAAAGGAAAAGAAAGGGAAAAGGAAAAGGAAAGGAAAATGGAAATTAAATAGGGGAAAGGGAAAGGGAAAGGGGGAAAGGGAAAAAGGAAAAGAAAGGAAAAGGGAAATTAAATAGGGAAAGGGAAAGGGAAAGGGAAAGGGAAAGGGGGAAAAGGGAAAGGAAGGAAAAGGAAAAGAAAGGAAAATGGAAATTAAATAGGAGAAAGGAAAGGGAAAGGAAAAGGGGGAAAGGGAAAAAAGGAAAAGAAAGGAAAATGGAAATTTAAATGGGAAAGGAAAGGGAAGGGAAAGGGGAAAGGGAAAAAGGAAAAGAAAGGAAAATGGAAATTAAATAGGGAAAGGAAAGGGAAAGGGAAAGAGAAAGGGAAAAGGGGAAAGGGAAAAGGAAAAGAAAGGGAAAAGGAAAAGGAAAGGAAAATGGAAATTAAATAGGGAAAGGGAAAGGGAAAGGGGGAAAGGGAAAAAGGAAAAGAAAGGAAAAGGGAAAATTTAAATAGGGAAAGGGAAAGGGAAAGGGAAAGGGAAAGGGGGAAAGGGAAAAAGGAAAGGAAAAGGAAAAGAAAGGAAAATGGAAATTAAATAGGGAAAGGAAAGGGAAAGGGAAAGAGAAAGGGAAAAGGGGGAAAGGGAAAAAGGAAAAGAAAGGAAAAGGAAAAGGAAAGGAAAATGGAAATTAAATAGGGAAAGGGAAAGGGAAAGGGGGAAAGGGAAAAAGGAAAAGAAAGGAAAAGGGAAATTAAATAGGGAAAGGGAAAGGAAAAAGGGGAAAGGGAAAAAGGAAGGAAAGGAAAAAGGAAAGGAAAAAGGAAAAAGAAAGGAAAATGGAAATTAAATAGGGAAAGGAAAGGGAAAGGGAAAGAGAAAGGGAAAAAGGGGAAAGGGAAAAAGGAAAAGAAAGGGAAAAGGAAAAGGAAAGGAAAATGGAAATTAAATAGGGAAAGGGAAAGGGAAAGGGGGAAAGGGAAAAAGGAAAAGAAAGGAAAAGGGAAATTAAATAGGGAAAGGGAAAGGGAAAGGGAAAGGAAAAGGGGGAAAGGGAAAAAGGAATGGAAAAGGAAAAGAAAGGAAAATGGAAATTAAATAGGGAAAGGAAAGGGAAAGGGAAAGAGAAAGGGAAAAGGGGAAAGGGAAAAAAGGAAAAGAAAGGGAAAAGGAAAAGGAAAGGAAAATGGAAATTAAATAGGGAAAGGGAAAGGGAAAGGGGGAAAGGGAAAAAGGAAAAGAAAGGAAAAGGGAAATTAAATAGGGAAAGGGAAAGGGAAAGGGAAAGGAAAAGGGGGAAAGGGAAAAAGGAAAGGAAAAGGAAAAGAAAGGAAAATGGAAATTAAATAGGGAAAGGGAAAGGGAAAGGGGAAAGGAAAAAGGAAAAGAAAGGAAAAGGGAAATTAAATAGGGAAAGGAAAGGGAAAGGGAAAGGAAAAGGGGGAAAGGGAAAAAGGAAAGGAAAAGGAAAAGAAAGGAAAATGGAAATTAATAGGGAAAGGAAAGGGAATGGGAAAGAGAAAGGAAAAAGGGGAAAGGGAAAAAGGAAAGGAAAAAGGAAAAGGAAAAGAAAGGAAAATGGAAATTAAATAGGGAAGGGAAAGGGAAAGAGAAAGAGAAAGAGAAAGGAAAAAGGGAAAGGGAAAAAGGAAAAGAAAGGAAAAAGGAAAAGGAAAAGAAAGGAAAATGGAATTAAATAGGGAAAGGGAAAGGGAAAGGGAAAGGGGGAAAGGGAAAAAGGAAGGAAAAGGAAAAGAAAGGAAAATGGAATTAAATAGGGAAAGGAAAGGGAAAGGGAAAGAGAAAGGGAAAAGGGGAAAGGGAAAAAGGAAAAGAAAGGGAAAAGGAAAAGGAAAGGAAAATGGAAATTAAATAGGGAAAGGAAAGGGAAAGGGGGAAAGGGAAAAGGAAAAGAAAGGAAAAGGGAAATTAAATAGGGAAAGGGAAAGGAAAAGGGGAAAGGGAAAAAGGAAGGAAAGGAAAAAGGAAAGGAAAAAGGAAAAGAAAGGAAAATGGAAATTAAATAGGGAAAGGAAAGGGAAAGGGAAAGAGAAAGGGAAAAGGGGAAGGGGAAAAAGGAAAAGAAAGGGAAAAAGGAAAAGAAAGGAAAAGGGAAATTAAATAGGGAAAGGGAAAGGGAAAGGGAAAGAGAAAGGGAAAAAGGGGAAAAGGGAAAAAGGAAAAGAAAGGAAAATGGAAATTAAATAGGGAAAGGAAAGGGAAAGGGAAAGAGAAAGGGAAAAGGGGGAAAGGGAAAAAGGAAAAGAAAGGGAAAAAGGAAAAGAAAGGAAAAGGGAAATTAAATAGGGAAAGGGAAAGGGAAAGGGAAAGGAAAAGGGGAAAGGGAAAAAGGAAAGGAAAAGGAAAAGAAAGGAAAATGGAAATTAAATAGGGAAAGGGAAAGGGAAAGGGGGAAAGGGAAAAAGGAAAAGAAAGGAAAAGGGAAATTAAATAGGGAAAGGAAAGGGAAAGGGAAAGAGAAAGGGAAAAGGGGAAAGGGAAAAAGGAAAAGAAAGGGAAAAGGAAAAGGAAAAGGAAAGGAAAATGGAAATTAAATAGGAAAGGGAAAGGGAAAGGGGGAAAGGGAAAAAGGAAAAGAAAGGAAAAGGGAAATTAAATAGGAAAGGGAAAGGAAAAAGGGGAAAGGGAAAAAGGAAGGAAAGGAAAAAGGAAAGGAAAAAGGAAAAGAAAGGAAAATGGAAATTAAATAGGGAAAGGAAAGGGAAAGGGAAAGGGAAAGGGAAAGGGGAAAGGGAAAAAGGAAAAGAAAGGGAAAAAGAAAAGAAAGGAAAAGGGAAAATTAAATAGGGAAAGGGAAAGGGAAAGGGAAAGGAAAAGGGGGAAAGGGAAAAAGGAAAGGAAAAGGAAAGAAAGGAAAATGGAAATTAAATAGGGAAAGGGAAAGGGAAAGGGGAAAGGGAAAAAGGAAAAGAAAGGAAAAGGGAAATTAAATAGGGAAAGGAAAGGGAAAGGGAAAGAGAAAGGGAAAAGGGGAAAGGGAAAAAGGAAAAGAAAGGGAAAAGGAAAAGGAAAAGGAAAAGGAAAGGAAAATGGAAATTAAATAGGGAAAGGGAAAGGGAAAGGGGGAAAGGGAAAAGGAAAAGAAAGGAAAAGGGAAATTAAATAGGGAAAGGGAAAGGGAAAGGGAAAGGAAAAGGGGGAAAGGGAAAAAAGGAAAGGAAAAGGAAAAGAAAGGAAAATGGAAATTAAATAGGGAAAGGAAAGGGAATGGGAAAGAGAAAGGAAAAAGGGGAAAGGGAAAAAGGAAAGGAAAAAGGAAAAGGAAAAGAAAGGAAAATGGAAATTAAATAGGGAAGGGAAAGGGAAAGAGAAAGAGAAAGAGAAAGGAAAAAGGGGAAAGGAAAAAGGAAAAGAAAGGAAAAAGGAAAAGGAAAAGAAAGGAGAATGGAAATTAAATAGGGAAAGGGAAAGGGAAAGGGAAAGGGGGAAAGGGAAAAAGGAAAGGAGAAGGAAAAGAAAGGAAAATGGAAATTAAATAGGGAAAGGAAAGGGAATGGGGAAAGAGAAAGGAAAAAGGGGAAAGGGAAAAAAGGAAAGGAAATAGGAAAAGAAAAAAAAGGAAAGGGAAAGGACAAAGGGAAAGGGAAGGGAAAGGGGAAAAGGGGAAAGGGAAAAAAGGAAAAAGGAAAGGGAAAAGAAAAGGGAAAAAAGAAAAAGGGAAGGGAAGGGAAAGGGAAGCATTATACTCTTCCAATATTCTGGTTCCCTGTTAGGCTAAGACAAGATATTTGGGAATATTTGGGAATATTGGAAGGAAATAGGGATCCCTTCCAATCTAACCCTTCTTTGCAACTGAACCCCACCAATTTTAGAACAGGGCCCCATGGATTCACGCTCTGAATCTCTCTCTCCCAATACTATATATTTGTATATACTTTTCCTCCCCTGCTGCATTATGATTCCTGGGCCTGGACTAGAGGATCTCCCAGATCCCTTCCATTTGTTGATTCCAAGAACTATGGCCACGAGGCCACCAAGACGCTGACCTTTGGCAGGCAGGAAGTAGACCAGCAGGGCCACGAAGGAGATGAGCACGCAGGGGATGATGATGTTGACTACGTAGAACAGAGGCTTCCTCTGGATGATCAAGAAGAAGACAATTTGCTGGTACTCGATGTCGCTCGGGGTGGAGCGTTCGGCGTTCACAACTTTCTTGGCTGGCCGGTGTTTAATGGCCCACTCTCCATTCTCTGCCAGAAAGATAATCGGATCAGTCGTAGCACAGTTCACTCCTCCAAGGTCTTGGACAACTCGCCGAGACCAACTCACTGTCAGGCCTGCAGCCATCTTTCCTTTTGGATCTTTGGCCTGCCACACTTTCTATTATTCTGCTATGCCTTTTCTACCGTGGGAAAATGGGGGTGGTAGATTGTAAGGAGTTAGATGATAGGTAGCCAAAACAAAATTTCTTTCTAGAAAACCAATACAATATAATAGCAGAGTTGGAAGGGACCTTGTAGGTCTTCTAGTCCAACCCCCTGCTTGGGCAGGAACCTTATACCATTTCAGACAAATGGCTATCTAACATCTTTTTAAAGACTTCCAGGGTTGGGGCATCTTCATATGTTTTAGCCTCCAATTCCCTAATCATCTTGGTTGCTCTTCTCTGCACTCTTTCCAGAGTCTCCACGTCTTTTCTACATCGTGGCGACCAAAACTGTATGCAGTATTCCAGGTGTGGCCTTACCAACTATACAGTGGCATTAACACTTCACGTGATCTAGATTCTATCCCTCTGTTGATGCAGCCTAGAACTGTGTTGGCTTTTTTGGCCAACACAGTTCAAGGTCACTCTTTGTCTCTGCACCTCTGCACCTGAACGGAACTGGATGGGTGGGAGCTGCCAGCATGGCAGGGGGAGATTGGACCGTGGGATAGACTTGTGGGTGGGTGTGGGGGCAAGATCGTGAACTTTCAGCTGGGTGGGGAAAACCGGGAAGTTTTCAGATTCGAGTTTTCCCAGATGTGCCAACATGGCTCTCTTAATAAATTGGAACTTTGAACAATATTTTGCCTCGGACTCTGATTTACTTTTGGGTGCTATTTGGAACCCTGACACTCACTGCGTCCAACTCACTGCGTCCAACTCACCATAGCCAACTCACCATGGCCAACTCACTGCAGCCAATTTGCCGTGGTCAACTCATCATGGCCAACTGTGAGGTTTCCAAGGGATGAAACCCGTTCAAAAAAGA